>JAKMXA010000002.1:0-581635 GCA_025328625.1 Colletotrichum sp. SAR11_240
CCCCCCCCGCCCGCCCCGGGAAGAAGAGGCAGGCAAGGGAGAGGGCGAGTTTTGCATACGCCTTCTCAAGATGAATGGGGACGAATGAAACGATGTCGTGCGAAACTCAATGGCTACACCCGCATTAGCAAACAGCAAAGCACTTTTACTTGATTGGATGATGCCCCCGCATGCATTGGAAGCGTGGGGTGCTTGGAAGATGGGACGAAAAAGGTTGCGAGAGCTCTGCCTCCCTTTCTTTGGCTTGTGAAGAGGACTTGGTTGGGTGAGGCGGCGACAAGGGAGCTCTGGCCACCTTGGGGTGAGGCGGGCATCATGCCGGACGGACGTTTGCGGGGGGGTGGTGCTTCCGGAACGCGGATGTTGTCCTTCTCAGGAGATGATGTCTTTGAATGAGTCAGCATTGTCTCGCAAGGAGGACCAAGACTGTTTGGGCATGGTTTGCTATTTCTCGTGGCGTTCTGTTCCGGCGCGAAGGCGGGAGTTGCCGTCATGAAGAGCTCGACAGGTGTCCTGATTATCAGACGATTTGGACTGCGGACTGATTACTGATTTGGTCCGCGAGATGCTTTTGCTCGTATTTACGAACGTCCAATGAGTGTATGTTGTGCGTATTAGGTGATATCTAAGATGTATGCTAATAGGCTTTCTGATGATATTTCCCAAGGAGTGACCAAAGACTTTGCAAACCTAGCAGTCTGTTATACTCCAGTACTCGATTGCGCTTGACGTTTTACCTTGGTGTCCATTTCAGTGACCCGCTTCAAGATCCCTCTCGAGAATCTCAGGCTCTGTGTCACCGTCACTGAGAGGAGTGTACTCCGACACGCCCGTCGTGAAGTAGCTCGTCTTGCTCACACTCTGGCAGTGAGGGCAGTCGCACCGACGGCTGACGAGCATATGCCCAATCTGCGGGAGGAGAACATAAAGGTGAATAGCCCTAAGTTTCCGAAGTCCGTCAGCTTCAAACCACACAGCATACTCGGAATGAAGAAAAAAGTAAGAGCAAACTTACGTGTCGAGCATCAAAGGCACGGTTCCATACGTGCCGAGGACAATGTGGCCCCTGTCCCACGGCTCCCTGATGAGTGCCCAGCTGATGAAGAGGAAGACCAGGTGGAAGATGCCGAGGGTGGCGTCCGCGAAGAAGACGTTTGACGGCGTGAGGGCCTGGATCGGGGAGCCGAGGGCGGCGATGAGGTCGCGGCGGATGATGAAGAGGCCGAGGATCGCGGAGGCGGCGAGGGGCAGGATGCCGAGGGCCGGGAAGGCGCAGTTGGAGATGATGCCGTGGATGAGGAGGATGATGAAGGCGGGCGGGAAGGCGAAGATTGTGATCTTGCGGAGGACGATGTTGGTTGCTTCGGAAGCCATGATCGTGGCTGGCGATTCGTGTGCTGATATGTGAGTCGGTGTTTTGCTATGATTGTGGTTGTCGGTGTCGAATATGTGTCGTTGAAATCCGACTTGAAGTTGGGTTTCATCTTGGACTTATATCATAACAAGACAAATGCCACGACGCCTGAAGACTGCTCTGGACACATTGTAGTTCGCCCATGATCTGCGACATCCGGGCGCGGTAGTCTATCATCAGCCTCATATTCGGAGGAGCTGATAGGTCGGAGGGTGAGGATGAGTCGTTCGAGACTGTGGCTGGTCGCCTTAGAGGATCCTAAATCGGGAGAATGCAGCAGTGTAAGGCCGGTACGCAGCCATAAGGAACAGTAAGCTGTGTGGTCTCAGAAGTCTAGCTGTTAGTGCTTACACTGCGCTGTCGTCGGGCAAAGTAACATGGACTACTTTGCGGCTGTGTACCGAACTAAATGACGACCGCGCCCCTGCATGCATGCCGCAGTAGGCTTCGGAATCCTTCGCAGGCAGCCGGGGCGGTCATCGGCCCCGCCCACGGGCAACGAGCCAATTGCTGACCGGGACGGGGCCGGGGGTCGGATGGGTACGTGCACTGTTTCTCGGCGGCTAGGCAGATTTCTTGGTGTTGTTTGCGGTTGGTGCTGTTGGTCCTTACGGCTTGCTGGCGCTGTGCCGCTTCCTTGGTAAGGGCTCATTTGGATCTGGTTGGATAGTGAATGGGACAATGGATCCTTAATCAAGTGTCAGATTCCCGAAAAGGAGACCCAACAGAGCCAGCAGAGGGGCCAAATCAGGCTGTGGAAGCAGGGATGATGGGTGATAAAAAGCCCCAACCTATGTTGAAGTGCCCTCGTTGGATTCCTTCGCTCCTAGACATACGCCTTCTCTGGCATAGCTGGTGCCTTGAGCAGGTGTGCAAATCTTGCTTTTTAACGGTCTCCGGGGATGAGGCTATGTTCCTAGAAGTGAGACAATGTCTTACCTGA
The DNA here is from genome assembly GCA_025328625.1 of Colletotrichum sp. SAR11_240. NCBI lineage: Eukaryota > Fungi > Ascomycota > Sordariomycetes > Glomerellales > Glomerellaceae > Colletotrichum > Colletotrichum sp. SAR11_240. The sequence goes on from JAKMXA010000002.1 coordinate 2,358, forward strand.
CAGGGCTGTTGTCCAGTCTGATATTTGCCTCGTTCGCGATTGCCGAAGATGTATTCCGCCGACCGCCCGGCCCGGGGCCTACGAACGACTACAGCGACAATCCGATTTACACTCTTGGTGAAAAGGTGACCTTCGTGTGGGAATCAGATCCCCTGAACGACATCTGGATTTGGAACAACAAGGCGGACAGCACCACCGGAGATCGGTCTTCGGCCCGGATTCTACGTATGTTCCCGACAACATGGTGACCTTGCGAATGCATCGCTAACGGCTATCTTTTCCCAACTTTGTAGAGAATTATAGTTCTCTGGACTACACATGGGAGGTCAGCTATGACGGCTTTCCCGACGACGCCGATCTATCTCTGCCGGTCTTTTACCTGGCACTGTATAGTTCCGGCTCAGGGGCGATAACTGCTACGTCGCATTATTTCAACATCACAGAAGCCTCGACAACCACAGCAACTGTTTCGAGCCCCACGTCTTCGAGCCAGAGCCAGGCATCGGCCACCTCAAGCCCTCCTGTCGCGACCGAGACATCTTCACAGTCACTTGGCACCGGGGCCGTCGCTGGGATAGCCGTCGGTGCATCGCTGGGTACCATCCTCGTTGTGTCCGTGATCGGTTGGTTTGTATGGAGGGCACTGAGGAAGAGGAAACTTGGACAACCCGACAAAGGAGGCGAGACCTTCGACAGCCCTGCTTATTCCCAGTACCAGTACACGGGATTGAAAACGGATACAATGTCAGCGGGACCAATTGAGGCCGATAGTGCTTCCCAGCGACCAACAGAGCTTCATGGAGGTCATCATGTTCATGAGCTTTACGCTGGGCGTCAATAAGAAAACAAGTAGATATGGAATGAGAAAGATACCACAATATAGTAACTCTGGAGATAATAAGATACAGCGCCCGATATGTTCACGGGTAATTATTTGAGAGCTCACACGCTTTTGCTCAAGAACTCCTTGCCCGACCGAAAATCGACAGTCACATCTTGTACTCATACCCTGTGATGAGATCTAGTATCATGCTTGTGAGGTTTGGCAAAAGTTGTATTCCTTCCGTTCCATATTCTACCCGTCGTCTCATTTCTAACCATGGGTGAAAGCTTTCTAGACAATTACATAAGCCCTAGTCCTGGATAGCTTAGTCGGGGCGTAGTAAACTGCGTATATTTATATGCTACCCGTTAGGCAGTGGACGCGTAAATAAATTGCGCAGTTTGCAGCGTATATCAAATTCGCCTGGCGCGCTCATGTCTCGCAGTTGTTCTTCCCTGTTCTGTAGCAGAAGATGTTGTAAGTGCCATCATCCTGCAGACAACACGTTGCCCCCAGGTCTGGTGCATTGCCTCCGTAGCAGTGACTGCAGCTACTACAGACGTATTCACACTACAGCAAGAGGTAGTTAGTCAAGAGCTCTGGAGTATCTTGTTGGAAGAGATCTAATAATAGTCTAACCTTGCGCTTGTCACCCTTACCAGCAGGACAACTACCATCAGCGGGAGCCCCGCCGCAAAAGACGATTTCCGCTAACGCGGGCATACTGAGGTGCAAGAGAATGGCAACGGCGATAGTTGGCTTACGCAACATCTTGGTGTCCGACTTGAGGTTATATCCGGTAGTAGTATCTCACAAGATTAAGAAGTTTGGCTCAGAAGCTGGCAAAACAGATGGAAAAGAGGTATCTACTAGCGCATGTCGTTACAGGCGGTTCATGAGCTTCGTTCATCCCTTATTATTCTTCAGCTTGGTCTGCTTTCAACAGGGCCTTCATAATGACTGGCATCGCACGGACTTGGGTTCGTTTCGGTCTCGCTTTCACGGGTGCTGGTTCATCTAATGTAAAACCTTGGCTCTATATAAGCGGGCTACTCCTCCCGGCTTTTCGTTTTCTTTTTTTTGGCGTTTACTGTTTCCATGTCAGTCTTCTAAGCTGCAATCAGCCGGTGGGTACTTGGGATCGGCCGGAGGTATCCATGGAGAGCATTCCCATTGCATGTTTTCAGGACTAAACTCTGATATATTATCAGTTCCAACATGACACATGAGAACTGTACCGAATCCTCTACATTTCGACAGCAAGCCGATTAGTAGAAAGAGTAACAGCTATATGACTCGAGATGTCGCGATTAGTCGGGAGCAGAAAAGGACGTCAAAAACCATGGAATCGATGTATGTATTCCACTATCGTAATTCTCATCATGTCATATCTAGTCGGGGTAAACCGCCAGGCAAAACACCAAACACAACGACCATAATTAAACAGGTATGAGACCACAGCAGTGCCAAATGAATGAAAGGATGTGATGAGAATAAATAAATAACCGAACCTAGTAGTAATATCCATGAATTTGACTGTTGGGACGCACTTCTCCCCAACTGAAATCCATGTTAAGGGGCATCCTTGAGTGCTCGGCCTCGTCGTCGACCGCGTCCAAATTCCGGCCCAGCCATGCGCAGTCCCAGAATGTAATCAAAGCCCAAAACTTGATGAATGAGTGAACGTACCCGAAGAGGATCTGGTAAGGCAGGAGCAGCAGATCTGAAGGATACCGCAGAAAATGGGGTACGATCTTCCATACCTTGGTAAAGAGCATAAAGCAGAGGAGCTTCCGCATTTCGGTGGTCAGGAACTCGTCGGCGCCCAACGCGTTATAAAAGGTAAATGTCAGCAAGCCATCCCACAACAGCGCGAAGTTAATAAGGCCAGTCAAGTAGACAGTGAAAAATGACCACGGCATGCGCTTGATGAGAACCCTGTTGCTCTCCAGCATCATGCACGGGTTACTCCGGAACGTGGTCCTGGCCCAGCGGATGAGTTGACCGCGGAACTTGCTGACTGACTCGTCGCCGATCGTAGTCCAGATGGTGCATTCGTTCGTTTGCTGGAACTTGATGTCCCAGTCGTGCTTGTAAGCTTCGCGGGTGAGAAAGTTGTCGTCATCCGGCCCGAGGCCTTCCTTACCGCCGAAAAGACCAAAGAAGAATTTCTCGTTGCAGAACCGATGCATCAAGCCGTCGGCTTTGAGAAACCTGCTGCGGTAGATAGCGGTGCGGCCAGAGACCACAAAGACACCGCCGTCCATGCCGTTGGAGGCCCTGAGCTCGTAGTTGTGGCGCTCGAGGTAGAGACAGCCGATGAAGTTAATGATCGAAGACATGCTCCAGAACTTACCAGGACTTGTACGCCGGACGCACTTGTAGGTGGCCACCACACCCATGGTTGGGCTCTCAAAGGGGGCGAGAGAGTGGGGGATGAAATCTTTGCTGGGCCAGAAGACGTGGTCGTCGGCGAGGATTGTGAACTCGGTTTGGACTTTGGGTACAGCATGAGCGACTTGCCGGCGCTTAGAGGGGTGCGGGATCGCGCTGACGCCGATTCGCGTCATTGGATACTCTTGACGGAAGTGTTCGAGGAAGTCGTCACACCGCTGGCGCATGGCGGCTCCAACGGTAACGACAAGGATTGCGGCCGGCCTGTTCTCCAGAATTGAGAGCATGCACTCGGCGAACTTGGGGTTGTCGGGATCGATCGTGGGGAGAATGACCGTGACATCCCTGGACGTCCAGAGCTCTCGCAACTGCATGGGCGAGGGTTTGTAAATGTGAAATCCCCAGAAGCCGACTGCAAAACGGTAGTACCGTGCGATGAAAATCCAGACAAATGCGGTAATCCAAGTATCGCGGTCAACATCCTCGAGTAATTCACTGTAATAGATTATCGTGTCCCAAAAGTACCATACGTTACATGTAACGCAGATCAGAAAGAGTATGAAGTGAGGGTTGTTTCGGATGAAGTTAATGTATACCATGGGAATATTCGCGATGGAGGAGAGGATTGCTCTGAGAAAGATTCGGGGCTGTTCTTCAACATCTTCCATCCGAATGTTGTCATCCTCTACCTCTAGTTTGATATTGTATCCTGGCATGTTGTGAGCTTCGGTTTGCCTGATGATAAGACGTGAATCGTATCGAAGTTCTGAGACGAAAGATTGCTGAAAGTTGTGTGATATTGTTTGTTGCTGCTGTGGGTTTTCTGTACTGGCACGATTTGCTGGACTTGTCTCGAGTCAATACCACAAGACTCCTCTTATAGTGACTGCGAATCACAATGAGGATATCGCCTTTTCTGTCTTGCATGAACAACTGGCTTCATTCTCGACTAAGGCAGAAGAAGAAGGCATTGTTCGAATCGCTGCGCCTCATCCACACAAGAGACACTGTGTCGGCGTTTGGAAAGGGGTCCACGAAGACATCAAAGGACCTGAGCCTTTTGAACTCGACATCACAATGCTATTGAGTAATTTTGAACCAACAAAGCAGTTGTCCTGGCTGTAAGTTTCCCCCTTGCAAGAACATTGCCTTTATTTACTGTTCAGACTACATGAAAGAAGTCCGATGTTCGCTCCCATGCGCTTTCAAACATTGTCATAATGCAAAAGTTGCACAGTCTCAATACAATGATCAAATGCTAGCTTCATCGTGTATATTTGCGTTTTGGGACGGCTTGAATCCATCGTCAATCAATGGTAAAGCCTTGTTAAGTGTGATGAACGCTTCCACGGTCGTTTTCATTTCGATTTCTCACCTTGAAATGATGCACCTTACAAAAAGATGGATGGAGGAAACGCTTGGGCGTGTAGTTCAATTCCAATTGGCCAAGAAGTTAACTATATAGAGATCTACCTGGCAGCATGTACTGCTATTGAGACCGTGCATTGCCTGTATGCGGCACTCAATGCCTTGTTTGATGACTGTGCCCAGTCATCGGGCGCGTCATGGGACGGGCATCTTCAACCTGCTCACTGGACCCGAAGTACTTGTCGAGCTCGCCCTCAAGCTCGTTGCCCTCGATGTGTCGCATTTCCTTCGCACGCTTGACAGGGTTGACGCCGTCAGCGTGCGCGCTGGCAAAGATGACATCCAACTCCTCCAGACTCCGGCCCTTGGGCTCAGGGAAAAACAGCCAGACGCACGGAATGATGGCCGCGTTGAAGACGGCAAACATGACATATGTCTTGTATCCCAAGTTGGCAAAGGCAGGAGGGGTAATCATGACGATCAGGAAGTTGGAAAGCCAGTTGGAGCAGGTCGACAGGGCGTTGGCTTGGATGCGAATGCGGAGGTTGGTGATTTCGGCAGGGTACAGCCATGTCATGCCGAGCCAGCCTTCAAATATGTTAGCGACAGCGATTGTGTATGTTTGCATAGGTTGCTTACCAATTGCGAAGAAAGAGTTGAAGACAAAGAGGAAGACGGTGGCCGTTACACCGTAACGGGTCTCGAGGTTAGGTGCCCCGTTCTCTGCGACAGTGCCCGTAGATACGGTACCAGCCAAGATAGCCATGGAAGCCATCATGCCAAAAGCGCCAAAGAGCATGAGCTTCCGTCGACCAGTCCTCTCAATGAGGGGCAGTGCAACGAGTGACGCCAGGAAATACTCCGTGCCGTTTGCAGCTGCGAGAAGCCGCGACAGTTCGGGGCCAAACCCAAGAGAGTTCTCAAAAAGGAAGCCAGCGTAGTAAGTGATGAGATTGATACCACAGATCTGTTGGAAGAATTGCGCGGCAATTCCGAGTAGCGTTCGACGAAGGTTTTGAGACGGTCCGTTAGTGAGGAGCTCCTTGTACTGGAAGCCACCGCCCTGACTTTGGACTTCAAGTGCCTCCTTGATTGCCTTGACTTCCGTGGTGACATCCTCATGATCAATAGGCTTGCCGAGCAGACGCGCCGTGACCGCACGGGCTTCTTCGGTGCGGCCCTTCATCGCGAGCCATCGGGGTGAATCGGGGAGATAGAGAAGACCAATCATCACGATGATAGTGAAGAATGACTGGAAAGCGATAGGAAAGCGCCAGCGGATCGACCCCTCAAGGAAGTAAAAGCCATAGTCAACCTAGATAATTACGAGATTAGAATCAGAAAGGTTACAAGGGAATAGAGAGATTACTCACCCAGTAAGCAATCATAATGCCTCCAGAGATGAGAGCTCCGGAAAGGGTGATGAGAAATCCACGCTGATGAGGTCGTGCGCACTCAGATTGCCATGTGGGAATTGCTGCAGGCCTGTTAGCTATGCTAGTGACGACCCAGTCAAGATAGGAAGCTTACTTGAGGTTACCATGCCATTTCCAATTCCGCCAAGGACTCTGGAAAGAGAGAAAAGAATGCTTGCATCATGTCAGTATCGTGTCTGCCATGGAGATGAGGGACACAACGTACTACTCGTGAGAGCCGGCCTGCATGACGGTACTGATGACCATGATAGCACTGCCCCAGAAAGTAGAAGACTTGCGACCCCACGTCTCTCCTTTGAAGAGAATGAGAAGCGCGCCCAGGAAACATCCGATCTGATAGACAGCCACGGCAGCAGCCTGTGTGTTGGGGTCTCCAGTGCATTGGCTGTAATCACGCTGCGTGCTTTCGGGATAATCGAGCCAGCACAGGGGATTCGACTTTTCCAGTGGAGTCATCAACACGATGCTCTTCTGAAAATCATCCAGGGTGAGGAGGGAGCTCAATACGCCCTGGTCGTAGCCGAACATCAGAAACCCGCAACTCGCTATGAATCCGATGCACCAGTTCAAAGTCTGGCCCTCGAGAAGCTTGCCGCGAAACTTCAACTCGGGAAGATTGCCAAGCCTGGAAAAAAAGCCTCCCTGAGACCTGGGCTTCTCGTTCACCACGCGACCGCTGTCGGCGGACGAGGAGGGGCTTGGGCTCCCGCTCTCGCCCGAGCGTTGTTGTTTCTCTTGCTTCTCGGCCATGATCATGCACGTCCGCGATGGTGTGAGAAAGAGGAAAAGAAGGATGATCCCACCAAGACTGGGCAGGTCTTGGAGAAAACGTGGCTTGGGGACGATGCGCGTCTTGTACTCGCTCACTTCTCACCTAGAGTGTTGCTTTGCACAGACATCGTGGGGCTCAATGAGACAGTCCCCGATGAAGGATGACTTGGCTGAGGTCATTTGGGATGTGTGTGGGCGAGCAGGCGCAAACAGAATGGAACATGCGGCTCGAGGTCTACCAACAATATCCACAAATAGCTCCAGAATCGCGTCTTGGTGTTCTTGGTGTTCTTGGGTGTTGGCGGTGTTGGTCCGAATTTCTAGTCAGCCGCGGAGAAAAGCCCGAAGTACGGCCTTCCGGTTGACTTCAAAGGTCGAGGAGCCACACGGGCGCGAAAAGTTTCCGGCTCTTGCCCACTCAGCGGCGACGATCAAAGGAACCCTGCATTTCTTGGGGTCCCAGGAAGAATGGCCAAGCCAAAGAGATAATGCCTTAGGAACTCCTCCAAACAAGAAGTTGGCCGACCGACGAGCCTCAAAAACTGCTTGCAGGTCACCAGTTGGTGGTGAGATTTCGGCTTGATGTGGATATCATAACCAACGCCGAGTCCGAATAGACGACGGTGAACCGGCATTCTCCCGTACGGGTTGCCAAAGAGGGTAATCCGAGGCTGGGCGAACCAAGACATTGAAAGAAATGATTGAGTGCAGTCAGCTGAAATGTCAAGACCTTTTATTCTCGGCGACATGGATGAATGACGTTGGCCAAGTTTAAGCTTATTTCTCTAGTTGGCTAGCGGTGGGGGTTTGATATCCACGATATCTTGTCCCTCCACTTCCAAGTCAAACATATGCGGACCTCCCGCTTGGCAGTCTTGGTTTTAGAGCCTGTTTGGCTCAATTGGTTTCTTCCGCCCCGAAGAAAATTCCAGAGACGCGCAATTGGCGTGTATTTGAAAAAGTCGAATCGTGCAACGCTATTTGGAGGCTGTTGGATAATTTGATACTAGCAGAACGTCTTAGCGAGGTTTGATAGCGCAATCCACGCCGTTGCTCTGTATTAGGATCTTGATTTGGTAGATATCCTCATCAGCGGTTACGGATGATACCAGATCTCAGGTCTTTTGATGATTCGAGGCTTCCTCTCATGGCCTAAATTCGTCGGCAGGTGGTAGAAACGTCTTGATTTTCTTAGCTGGGAATCTTACTCGGCTGGGGTGTGGGGAAGCGAGGCTGCCAACGCGTCTTGCCCAGGAGAAACCCCCACCATCTCCAGTTCGTCCAGAAAGTGGGAAACATCAGATCTGCAGGATCAGCCTTGAATCCCCTTCACTCACCCAGGGGGTTCACGGCACTGCCTGCAGTATGCTTCTCGTTCCTGATGAATGGTCCCGTGTCCCAATGAGCCCGACCTTTTCTTCCATCGGTCCATGCATACTGTAGGACTTGCTCCAATGAAATGCACGGCTCCCAAGAACGATTGCCAGGTATGATTTGCTATTAGTTGGTTGGTTGAACCGACATATCCGTCGTCGTGCAGCCAATGCTACCTTTTTATCCCCAAGCTCACTGATTTTGACGAGAATCGCCTTCTTGATAATATGAAGATTTGCTAGTGGGATTCTCAAGATCCCGCGGTTGACAAACCTTTGGCCCAAGGTCTCATCGTGTATAATGGCAAACTTTGCCTAAGCTGTGCAGCAGCAGATAAACTACAAAAGGAACCTTGTACTCAACCCCATCGATCGAGTTCGAATGATGAAGGCTTGTTCTTTGATAGCCGACAGGACGCACAATAACCGCGCGCAGACTGAGGCGGGTAACTACCTGACTATGGCGGGGGACTTCGGCAAATTGAGGGGGTCTTACAGAAACATTTAGGCACGTAATAAGTCATGCCATGTACCCTGTCAGAAGAGACTAATAGATATCGTGCCTAGCAGAACTCTATCCCATAGTTCAATCACACTAGCAAACCTTTCTCAACGGACTTCGGCGAATTAGAAAGCCGTACCTTTGGATGAACTCTGTAGTAAACAAATATTCAACGCACAATATAATTATTTATATCTAGTTCCGACCTCTATGGAGCCTGATATATCGTCTGTCCTGGGGAGAAAACACTCTCGTTGACCTGCTGAGGTGTCGTCCATGGGCCATCAATACTGACCGATTCAACATGCCCTCGCAAGTTTCGTTAACAGTCATTATCGTTGGAGCCGGGCCAGCCGGGAATACGGCGGCGGCCGCTTTGGCTTCTGACGGGCATCAAGTAACTGTCCTCGAACGCAACTCGCAACTCCAAACTCGTGGAGGGAACCTCATCGTACAACCCTCCGCCGTGAAATGCCTCAACCTGATCGGTGTTTCAAAATCTCTGGACAAGGTAGCTGTGGAAACAGTCAGTGAATTTCTGTGGAGATGGAAAGACGATGCACCATTCACGGAAACAAAGGCAATTCCCGATGGGACGATCCGGAAGCCTACCGACAGGCCATCACTACAACGAATCACCTACGAAGCTGCCATCAACGCTGGAGCCAAATATCTGTTTAAGAAACCTGTCTTCAAAATCATCGAGGAGCAGAACGGCAAAATTCTAGTAGTAGCGGAGGATGGCAGCGAGTACTTGGCTGACATGGTGATTGGTGCCGACGGCATCAAGTCACGCGTCCGGGAGCTCATGTTTCCTGGACATAACATGAGTCCCATCATGACACCCGAGTGCATCTTCCAGACAGAGGTTGATATCGGCAGGGTACAGAAAGACCCAGTGGCCGCTCCGCTGGGCGTTCGCTCGCATCATCTTATGTTCGGCCCCGGACTTTACTGCGTCGGTCGGCCGACTGCTCATGGCACCGTTCGCATCCTTCTATGCAATCTGAATTATGGACTCCCATCCGAAGATGCGGATTTGGGTGGAACTTGGAATTCGGACGGCAAACCCGAAGAGATCCGTGAAATGTTCAAAGGGTTCGGTGCGCCGCTGCGTGCCTACATCGAGTGTGTGATACGTGGGGGCTACCCTATTGACAAGTGGCACATTGCCACAGCACCAAAGCTGAAAACTTGGCTGGGATTCGGGGGACGCTGCATTGTTCTGGGGGATGCTGCGCATGCCATGTTGCCGCATACTGCTCAGGGAGTGAGCCAAGGCATCGAGGATGGCTTGGCCCTGAGTACAGCCCTCCGCTGGCTCGACAAACGGGAAAATCTGTCCGCCATGTTGGGAAAATGGGAGGCCCTCAGAAAGCCACGCGCTGAGAAGATGTTTGATGTCGGCCACCAGAACATCGCCATGTTCACCCTCCCAGATGGTCCGGAGCAAGAAGCTAGAGATCAGAAACTCTTAGCGACGGGTTTCACTAGCTAGTTAACAGACTAGGAAAGCATTCAAATAGATAAAAATACTCTAAGAATAATACCTTAGTACACTAAATAAGCTATATACTATAACGTAGTAGTAGAGGTAAGTAATATTATATATTATTTAACTTCTAATTTATTATAGCTATTAATAAGAAGTACTAATTAGACTAATAAGATATTTACTTAGTACTATATATTCTAAGAGATAACTTTTCTAAGGAACCTATAGAGCGATTAGGTTATTATACTTAAAGAGTATTATATTAGAGTAAGAAGTATTCTCTTTAGTAGTACTAAAAGGTATATAATTAATATACTAACGCTATAGTAGTACTAATTTTTACTTTAGACTAAATTATCTCTAATTCCTTTTCTAATCGATAAGTGGATTTAAAGCTATAGCTCCCCTAAATTGGGATAGTAGGAATACGGCATGATAGTGGGTTCGCCGAAAACTTGGCCATCACTACTCGGGATGAGTCCCCTGATACCCCGAATGCTCGGAGAGCCAGTCGAAATTTTGAACATCATCCATGTCACTTACACAACAACATGTCTAGGATGTCTGCGCCATTATTCTTGCTCTTATACACAAGCAATCAATCAGATAACGGCTTGACAGAAATCTTGCCGGTTCTTCGTCGCTCAAATCCCGGAGCCAAAAAACCATCACAGAGTCACCAGAGGGGCTAATTTGCGAACGAAGATACGTAAAGAACAGTAAGTCTCGAGCTTCAAGCTAGGCTACGATCAGTTGACAGCTTGTACCTGCCCCAGTCAAGTCGGCTTCTTGAATCCAAACAGAATACATACAGGCTACTTGGCTCTGAAATCGGGGGTATTTCCAAACAAAGCCATTTGTCATCCATAATAGGTACCTCCAATTAGATTTCTCATCTTGAGAAACTTCATACATTGCAACCATGTTTTTCTGGTTCAAGCAGATATTCGGCGATAACTCGCGAGTTCCTGGTGCTCTTCTGTTCCTTCCACCCGAGCCGCGTCCCGAAGAAGCTGTCCAAGGCGAACAAAAACATAAACGGCTGCGATAAGTGCCATCGGCACGCCGTCCAGAACGTAGACGAAGGCTTCAGGCGAAATTATGAACCCTCCATCGCCTTGAAGATACTCAATCCCTCTAACAAGACTGCGCAGCAACATCGCTCTAGCAACCCAGTATGTAACCTGAAAATATCTTGGAGCAGAGTCAACTACCAACCCGGCCTTGCAGTCCTGCGACCTGCTGTTCTTTGCCAATCGGTCGGAAACCAGGGTCATAATCAGGAAGAGACACAAGGCTGCAAACTGTGTAATTAAGCCTGATATAACCAACGTTTTTGCAAGTGCGATACCTTCAGGGTCGCCTGAAGCAGGCGCGGCCGAGCCAAAGACCTGAGTTACGAAACAACCCAGATCAACAGTGACACAGACGAAGGTCATCAGTCGTGGTGGGATAACGATACGATCTCTCAGCTGGAAAACTCTGATGCACTCTCTTCCACAGCTTGGGTTTTGGGACCGTAATCATAGAAGCTTGACGTAATTTCAACTACCACGGCGCCTCCATTTGACAAATTCCTCAAATCGGTTTAAACGAATGTCAATTTGCTGTTCTTGAAAGGGATCAATGCCAGAATCATAGCATGGCTGTAGTACTTTGTTCGGTCAATCAGATCATCAGTCAACAGACCGACTGAACCTCTCGTCTGCTTCGAGTTGACGTGACCAAACACTGCATCATCAGCATGTCCCAGTTCCATCCCCTGGCGCAGATAGTTGGCTGATTCTTCCGGGAGATAATAGGCTGCACTGCGTGCCTTTCCCATCTTTCCCTCCCGGTTCGCAACCACGATCCACGCAAAGTTCAGATACGCGCCGTTCGCATCTTCCGGGACTTCCACGCCTCCTTCAATGCCGACCCAATAGTCTGCATCTTTTTCAACCTCCTGAGAGTTTCGCACCCGAGTCAAAGCTCCGAGGAGCGTCTCCTTGTCGGAGAGCGGTTGGTCTGGGACACCAGAGGGGACGCTGACTCCCTTGAACTCGAAATCGCCAGCTAGAGCCAATTCGAAGCCTTGCTTTGCGGCATTGATTTTGACGGGATTCTTCGACGATACGACAACGACTGATCGCTTTTCGGAAGACATGATGACTGTTTAGAGGACTTTGTGAACTTTTGTTCCTGTGGCGTTCTCTGCCTCAGATACTCAGACTTACAATTTTTGGAGATTTTAAAGCTTAGTGCTATGATGTTCTTCTAGCAGCGTGTAGTGCTTTCACTTTGCAATCTTTGATGAGCCGAAGTCGACGTTTTTGTGAGACCGGCTCGTTGCGTGAGTCATTCGGCGAATGAAAATGTGGGTGGAGTTGTCGCAGCAACTAGCGCTTCAGTTGACAGCTAGGTAGTTTGCAGTAGCACGAAGGTCAATTGCTTCACTCAAGAGTTCAGGTCAAGAAGAACGACTAGCAATTCCTGTCTAGAAACAAACATCTAACGATCATCGGCATTAGTAGTGGATCGATCAGTGGTCCGTTGTACCAACTAGATCTCAATTTCCATTCGCTGGCCCAATTGGCGGGCTTCTGCATTACTATCGATTTAAAATTTCAATTCCACCAGTGCTAATGATTTCGCCTTTTGCTTGTTGAAATACGGACAATATCTACATCCACGGATTGCTGATAATGCCTCCTCTTATCAGTGATGATAGGGTAGGGCGTCCTTGACAGTTTGACATCAGCGTGCATGATAACGATGAGGGGTATGAAGTTGGGGTAGCCAACCGTTGGTTTCCGTTTTCAACCGCCTGGCGTCGATGGCACATGATAAGATTCACTGACTAAGGCAGCGCCTCAAAAGCCCAGCGCTATCTAAATCCCCTCTTTCGCAAACAGTATCACCTCGAGTATAAATCAGTTTTATTTTGATTGGAAGCTTGTCTCTCTGATTGAACAGGCGCATCGTGAAAATGTCTGAGATCAAGAAGTACACCCTTGGAGATTTCCAGCTTCAGAGCGGCGAGGTTCTACCTAGTGCCTGGATCGCTTACAAGACCTTTGGCGACCCTTCCCTCCCAGCCGTTGTGTATCCAACTTGGTATTCGGGAGCGATTGCGGACAACGAATGGCTGGTCGGCCACGACAAAACCCTGAACCCGAAGGACTACTTCATCATCATCCCGGCGCTCTTCGGTAACGGCCAATCCATCAGTCCCTCCAACTCCGACGTCAGCCCATTTCCTGACGTGACCTTTTACGATAACGTCCGAGCCCAGTATGAGCTCGTCACGAAGGAACTCAAGATCAAGCACATTAGGGCGGTCCTGGGATGGTCCATGGGTGCGGCACAGTCTTTCCAATGGGCGACGCAGTATCCCGACTTCACGGACATCTGTGTTCCCTTTTGCGGTGCCGCCAAGACCGCGCTGCATAACCAGGTCTTTTTGGAAGGAGTCAAAACAGCGCTGTTGGCAGCCAAAAGAACTAGCTCCGCAGGGAGTGCAAAGGGACGCGTCGAGACCGTCGAGCAAAAGAAGAGCCTTCGCGTCTGGACTGATGAAGAGAAGGACGTCGGTTTGAAGGCTTTCGGCCGTGGCTACGCCGGCTGGGGATTTTCCCAAGCGTTTTATCGACATGAGCTGTACAAGGAGCATTACAAGGCAAAGGATCTCGAAGAGTTTCTAGTCAACTTCTGGGAGAAGTGGGCTTTGAGCAAGGATCCGGAGAACTTGCTTGTCATGCTTCAGACTTGGCAGAGTGGCGACGTGAGTAAGCAAGAGCCGTACAACGGTGACTTCAAGAAGGCGATGGCCGCCGTTAAAGCGAAGACATTGGTGCTGCCTTCCAAGACCGATCTCTACTTCCCGTAAGTACCCGCTTAGCCTAGTCATCATGCCGAAAAGCTAACTCTTTGCAGACCGGAAGATTCTGAATACGAAGTTGCTTGCATGAGCGATGGTGTAGGAGAACTGGATGTCTACCCGTCCATCTGGGGACACTGGGCGGGAGGCCCCCCGGGAAACTTCGACGATGTAAAGTGGCTGGACGACCGACTGAAGAAGATTTTCGCGACAGCGCCGAAGAGAGGTTGAAAGTCAGACAGGAAGTCGTCGTTTCGAAACATGAAGATTGAGCCTTAAGCCACCATCTAATTCACCTTTGTCTTGATATTTCACTCCCACCGTAACATTGTCTTGTGCACTCGAGTCGAGGTCCGCATGTACTTAAGAAATCCATGTTACCCATGAATACACAGTTATTGTCATCTACGCAACAAGCCAAGGCCAGTAGGAACTTCGCTCAGATGGCGACACGAGCCACATCCCCGATACACCTGGAGCACGCATCAAGCAAATGCGAGTGCACAGCTGTACGGCAGCTACAGTTACAAATTCTGAAATCCCTGTGTCAATCGAAAGAGAGATGTTTAATTTAGGACACTTGACAGCTCCATCCATAGGCATCAACTTATTTTTTAATATCTCTTAACAGCAGTCATCTTGAAGCTGACTGTGGTTGCAATCTCAGTGATGTGTACCATCGGGCTTGCCGCCCTGGTGAGTCTATCAAATCCCACGTGTCAAGTTATTCTCAATGTTGAGTCTAGAGACTTATCTATGATTGCACAGCCTGACGGGCTCGCAACGAGAGGCGAACCGCACTAGACGGCGCCGCGTATCCTCCATGGAAGAGAGCAGATGCCGATGGCTCCTCTTTCAATGAGTGTAAGAGAGATCATGGTGCTCCCGATTATGTCAAGTTCACCGGCTGGAAGAGACAGAGGCAGTAAGGTCTCATTGCCCATATTTGGGCCGAGAGACATGAACTGGCAGTCTTGTGTACCTTGAATGAATTGTTGACATGATGGACATTCCTTAATTACACGTATCAGAAGAATTTGACCACAGTTGACAGACTCCTTGTCACCTTCGTCTAAACAGTGATACTTTTCTAATACGATTCTCTTGAATATCTATGATTCGTCAAACATGGTTGTGATGATTTTGATGATTTTGATGAGGATATGAGTCAATGCATCATGTTATTGTGTTCTACTACTTATTCCTCGGAATCTAGAATCTGTATGAGCGGGGTTGTCTTCCATGGCGGCTGTGAGGCTCACTGGCAGTAAAGTGCTGACAAGTGTGTACCCGACGCTTAAGATCGTCGAAAAAACAACATCGTCCCGGAAATGTGTTTTCCCCACTCCACCGAAAAGTCAATTCCAGAATCCCTTAGATGCAGCTAAAAGATGGATAGACTCCAACGATGGTACGATGTCCTGATGATTAATCCACAGCACGTCATCTTGACTCGTATCGTTCTCGGATGCGATGTAGCTGCGCAAAGGCGGGGTTCGACCGTGGAAAGCGCGGTGATTAACCCCGACGGCGATAAAAAGAGCTACAAATCGCACAAACATACCTCGGCACCTTTGCCTTTCTTCTTTGTGCACCATTACGTCAATGCAGCATATCAGGAGGAATCTGAGTTGAAATACCTTTCACATATCTGTCTCTGACATCTGCCAGACTGTTTATCCTTTTCACCCGAAGTCCCTCTCAACTCAGTCACCATGACCCAGAACAAGACCCTCATTTTCAAGAAAATCCCCACGGCACTGCCAGTGGCAGGGGAGCATCTTGTAGTGGAGGACCGCCCCATCGACCTCAACGATGCCCCCGAGGGCGGTCTCGTAGTCGAGATTCTCTACGCGAGTTTCGATCCGTATCTTCGCGGCAAAATGCGTGATCCCAGCAAGAAGTCCTACTCACCTCCGTTCGACGTCGAGGGGCCCATCACGAACGCGACCATCAGCAAGGTTCTCAAGAGCAACACCCCCGACTTCCCGGAGGGCAGTTTGATTGTCGTCCACACGCCCATCGCCGAGTTCGCCCGCGTGACCCCCACCGCCCTGCAACAGGCCCGCCAGGTCCACAACCCGCACAATCTCGACCTCGCGCTGTTCCTCGGGCCGCTGGGCATGCCGGGACTCACCGCCTGGTCCAGCCTGCACAAGATCGGGCAGCCGAAGAAGGGCGAGACAATCTTTGTCAGCTCCGCTGCTGGCGCCGTGGGACAGGTCGTTGGCCAGATTGCCAAGCGCGAGGGACTCACGGTGATTGGCTCCGTTGGGTCTGATGAAAAGCTTGAGTTCATTACCAAGGAGCTTGGCTTCGACGCCGGATTCAACTACAAGACTGAGAAGCCGAAGGATGCGCTGCCCAAATTGGCACCGGAGGGGATTGATATTTATTTCGAGAACGTGGGCGGCGATCACCTCGAGGCGGCTCTAACGAGCATGAAGGTTGGCGGCAGGATTCCTGTCTGCGGAATGGTAAGTTGAACCAGGGTGCCCGGTAGAGATGGAAGAGACCTAACAACGTGCAGATCGGCAACTACAACGTGCCGCCTGAGCAGCAAGAAGGCATCAAGGGTCTGATGCAGCTCGTCTCCAAGCAGATCACCATGGAAGGTTTCCTCGTTGGTAACCCCAAGTTTGGCCCCGCTCACTTCAAAGAGCATCAAGAGAATATGCAGAAGTGGCTGGCCGACGGAAGTGTCAAGTCCAAGCTGTCCATCACTGATGGTATTGACCATGCAGCTGATGGCTTCATCGGCATGCTTGTTGGCAAGAACTTTGGCAAGGCTGTGCTGAAGATCAAATAAGATGTCTCAATAGCTGAAGGCAAACGACGCAAAAAGAAAAAACAGCTGATAGTTGGCTGCATTTAGTTTCATCATGATGCATCTCATACAGATGATGATCACTCAAGTTGCCCTTGCATTTGATTGTTGACTCTCCAGCCAACTAAAAAACATCCCTAGTATTACAATCTGAAAAAGACCACTTACATACAGCCTGCCGAACCAATCTTCTGTGTCTAAGATCGAGGTCAGGTGACATGCAAATCACGGCCGTAGCGGCTATCGTCGGGCATCGACAGCAACAGGCTAGAGCCTAGGAAAGAAGTACGCGCCCGTCCAACTTTTTCGGCGGGATAAGATGAACTAACTGGATGATTTTCGTCGCAATTGTTCAATTGCGGCACGCGATGCGAAACCGTCGACGTCAAGTTGATCTCCAGACATCCACATTATAAGCAGTTCTTCAGTGATACGTGGTGATCTTGAAATCTGGAGATTCTGGAGATTCTGGGGGTTTTCTCTGGGGATGTTTCCACTAAAAGCCGTCCCACGTCAGACGCGTCCCACCTTTTGAACCAAACTCAGGCTGGCATCGCGCCGGCCCAAAGTCCTCGGTCTGTACTGGAACGCAGAGCCTCCAGTGCATCATTTAAGCTTAATCTAGAAATTGCCGGTGCTAGGAGTCAGCAATGCGTAGGGCGCAGGTTAATATGCGATGACTTTTTGCGATGGAGATCGTGGTATGGTTCTTCAATAGGTCAATGGGCGTGGCTCCGTGAATCTGGTAACGCGGTGTTCGTGGGCCAACAGTGAGTGCAACATTGATTGAAACACCATCGCCCGGGATGCCCTCCGCGTTCGTAAAGCGCGCCAATCATACCCAAATCAAGATAAAGGTCTCCAAGACCGCCATTTCCTTGGAACCTCACAGTCTCGGGCAAATATGCGGGTGGGCGGACTCTCCGGTAGAAGGAATATGACAAAAAGTGCCTCGTTCCAAGGCAATACGCCATTGAGTGTCATTCATTGCTACGCTGGGAATAGCGGATGACAACCGTCGCACACACGGCCCACTATTGTGAACCTATGGCGCAGGTTTGTGTCTCCGTCACGCTCCGATGACTTGGGGAGGCATGCCGCATCTTTAGCCGATGACGGCCACGGCACCCAATCAGCTATGACGACTGTTGGAAACACGGCTCGGCCATCCTCGACGGGACTCCTCACTTGGAGGACGCAAGGCCAAGCCACGGTCAGCGACACTAGCCTTGTCAGTTCCCACTCTTTCATCTCCAACGTCCCAATGAAAACAAGCAAACTCCTGCGAACGCGCGCTCCCAACTGCCTCGAGAGGTCGAGTTCGCTGACAAAATTGGGTCCAGCTGGCCCCCGATGTCCCCGACGCGCCCAAATATCAGACGAGGGGGAATGAGACGGATGATCATCTCCTCATGTTGGTGCCTTTGGTGCCTTTGATGGATGGATCCCCATGCTTACCCCAGTGCGGAGAGCGGGGGAGCAGAAGCGTCTGGGGTTTTGGTGTTGAAAGCATGATTAATGGAGCCGCCTCTTGGAGAGACACTCTGTTTGCCCTTCTGCCCGGAAATATATAAGACTTGGCCATGGTCGTCCCCGTTGCTTGGCCCTACTTGGCTCACTTGGCTCAACGTTGATCAATTGGCGCACGTCGCACAATCCCGCAGTGAACAGCCTCAATTTCTGGATCCCGCCAAGCTAATCTGAACGCTGCCAAGCTCACCATGGGCGTCAACGAAATCGACACCGTCCCTCACTCGGACGGTGCGTTCGAGAAGGATACCGGGGATCTGAAGCCCCAGACGGAGCTCGCCGAGGGGCTTGGAGGTGGAAAGGCCGCCGCCCTCAACATCGTCGAGAACCCGCTGAAGGTGAGTTTTGCGCCAAGATCCAGGATCATGAATCGAGAAACGCCCCCCAAATCCGCTGACACGCCGCCTTCGCGCAGCGCAAATCCCCACAGCAAACCGTTGAAGACGCGGTGGCGTTCGCCGAGAGCCACAACCTGGGTGAACATGCCGCCCTCTTCGGCCGCGCGGCTATGGTCGCGCGCGACATGAACAACTTCAACGACGTCGCAGACCTCTCCGAAGAAGAGCGCCGGGCGCTCGAATATGAGCGGGACCACAAATGGCACGGCCCGAAGATGCTGTGGTATTCGATCGGCCTCTGTGCCATCGGAGCCGCCACGCAGGGTTGGGATCAGACTGGCTCCAACGGTGCCAACCTGACATTCCACGAGGCCCTTGGCATCAACAGCGGGTCCTCCAGAGATGAGTGGCTCATTGGTCTGATCAATTCCATCATCTTTCTGACGGCTGGTCTGATGTTGGTCACATTCGTTTCCCGGTTCTTGTCGCAATTGCTAACCACGCGCATCGCAGCGGCGCTTTCATCGTCGATCCTCTGAACCACTACTTCGGCCGACGCGGCGAGATCTTCATCACGGCGCTGTGCCTGACTGCCACCCCGATCGGCTCCGGTTTCGCGCAAACATGGCAGGGTCTCTTCGCGGCGCGTTTCGTGATGGGCATTGGCATCGGCGCGAAGAACGCCACCGTGCCCATCTACTCTGCTGAGATGGCCCCCCACCGAGTCCGCGGCGCCCTCGTCATGTTCTGGCAACTCTGGGTCGTCGCAGGCATCTTTCTGGGTTTCTGCGCAAACGTCATCGTCAAGGACACCGGCGACATCTCCTGGCGACTCCAGCTCGGCTCGGCCTTCATCCCATCCTTCGTCTTGGCTGCTGGCATCTTCTTCTGCCCCGAGTCCCCGCGTTGGCTCATGAAGCACGGCCGACATGCCGAGGCTTTCAAGTCCATGTGCAAGCTTCGCGCGCACAACATTATTGGCGCCAGAGATTTCTACTACTCGTGGGTTATCTACGAGGAGGAGCTCAAGGAGGCCCGTGGCGCTGGTTACTTCCGCCGCCTTTGGGACTGCTTCTCCATCCCTAGAATTAGGCGTGCTAACTACGGCGCTAGCACCGTGATGCTTGCCCAGCAAATGTGCGAACCCTTCCAACCTTCATCATACCTAGATTTGTTATGCTGACCCGAGTAGGTGTGGAATCAACATCATCTCTTTCTACAGCTCTACGATTTTCGTGAACGCAGGATACTCACCCGTGGAGGCCCTGTATGCTTCTCTGGGTTACGGCGCCATCCAAGTTGTTGCGACGATCCCTACCCTGTTCCTCATTGACACGAAGGGCCGAAGGACTCTCTGCATGATCGTGAGTCAACATGAACCAAGGTTGCTGAACATGACTAAAAATTTCAGACCTTCCCTCTGATGTGCATTTTCCTCTTGGCTGCTGGTTTGTCCCTTTTGAACCCCACTACAGATCGTGGACCAAAGATTGGACCGGTCGCTCTGTGAGTATCACCACTCGTATGTATTGCTTACCTAGACTAACACTCTTGCGATCCAGTTTCATCTACCTGTTCACCATCTGTTACTCCCTCGGCGAAGGCCCCGTCGCTTTCCAGTACTCCGCCGAAGTTTTCCCTACCATCCAGCGTGAGCAGGGAATGGCCTGGGTTGTTTGCATCAACAACACCTTCGGTGAGTCTAGCAACAGCTCAAACTTGGGATAATAGACTAACAAGTTGTACAGCTGGTATTCTTAGCTTGACCTTCCCGCGCATGAGCACTGCCATGACCCCAACTGGCGCCTGTGAGTATTCCAAGTGATCTAGGTCCTAAATTCTGCGACTGACCTGTCCGCCACAGTTGGCTTCTACGCTGGATTGAACTTGATTGCCTGGTTCATGATCTTCTGTTTCGTCCGAGAGACCAAGCAACTTACCTTGGAAGAGTTGGATCGTAAGTCGACCTGTCCTCACCTGCATTGCGTCGCGTTGCTAACCCTACTACCAGAGGTCTTCTCCGTTCCGACGAAGCAATTCATCAGCCACGAGATCAAGTACTCTATTCCCTACTTCTTCAAGCGCCACGTCTTCCGCCAGAAGGTTCCCAAGCCTCCTGCGATCATCGCTGTCGCTAGCGAGTCGAAGAAGGACAACGGCTCCAACTCGGCTTAGATTTGAGCGATTGCGCGCGGACATAATTTGTGTGGAGGAATACCCAGGACGTCGGATGGATGTGTTGTGATTAGTTCACTCGTTATGAGATATCCCAAGACTAGTATCGATCGAAACTCTGAGCTCATACATCGGGTGCAGACTCGGATAGATCATGTCTTTTTTTCCAACCTCGAAGTTGGGGTTAGCGGTAGAATTGAAAGATAATATGAGGTCTGCTACTTTACTTCCTCGTCTAGACCCTCCTCACGTGAGACTGAATTTCTGCCTAATGAGTAGCACAATAATTGGCATGTAGGAAGACGCAGCAAGTGGATCACGATCTGAGTTGGGCCATGTTCTGGCTTGTGATTGTTGCACTAACGGCCATGTGAAGCGGCAAGCAATTGAGCGAGCTGTGGCCATCGTCGTCATTGTCGAAACGGTTCTAGTCTAATCGCAACAGACTGCTATCGCCTCACGAATAGAATATTCTACCACCCATTGTCCACTTCAACCGGCGCCTCTCATTTGATTCCACACAGGTAAAGAATCTCTCCTGTTTCCGACACTTCGGAAGCTGTATTTGGGTGTACTACGCGTCATTGGGGCCAAGGGGCGGAGGTTATGCCACGTCTGGTTGGTGATGTCGACTTCGAAACCCACAAATGTCCAAGAGCGGAGTGTAGGGTGTTGACTTTGCTGCGCGAAGCTTTCTTGATAGGGTAAACGGTCGAAAGACGTAGGTGAGCACTGCGAGGAACATCTAGATGCTGGGACCCGTATAGTCAGCAACGCGCTCGTTGACGAAACCGATGTTTTCTAATGTACCACGACTTCGGTGAATGAAGCATCTCCAAAGAATGAAGATCGTTGGCGGAAGCCCAACGACGAGCGAAACAATCGCAATGATAGCTTCGAGAGTCATCTCCATTTTAGATGCGGGCCAGGTTTAAGACGGCGGTAATATTAGTCTCTTTCCATGAACGTATCTCAAAGATGGCCGTGTCGAGGGTTCAGAGGAAAGAGCCAGGAGTACTGAAGTTTGAGAAGGAAAGAGATAAGTATATTTTGAGGTTTGTGATCCTGAAGACGATGAAAGCTAACATCAAATTGAAGAGCAACGGTAGCGACTGTTTTGGGGGGCTGCTATCTTATAACCTCGCCAGGGATCTGAAGGGAACCACAAAGATGCTGGAGGCCATTTTCAGACTTCAGAATGAACC
The DNA here is from genome assembly GCA_025328625.1 of Colletotrichum sp. SAR11_240. Classification (NCBI taxonomy): domain Eukaryota; kingdom Fungi; phylum Ascomycota; class Sordariomycetes; order Glomerellales; family Glomerellaceae; genus Colletotrichum; species Colletotrichum sp. SAR11_240. The sequence continues at coordinate 24,454 of JAKMXA010000002.1, forward strand.
AAAAAGACGCAAATTACAGCATCGGGCGGACCTACGCCGATGTGCACACATTCCAGTGATGTCGCCCTCGGGGTCACTTCAGGGGTTTCAGACTGTGGAATGAACCAATAGCAGCATTCTCTGGCTTATTTTTAGTGGATCATATTTTTAGTGGATTATGAAGCTGTTTCGTTTCCGTTGCGACAAGAAGATGCCATCAGTCAAGTAATACGTACTTATCACCGACGGGTTTTGAGATACCGGACTTGACCAATGAAGGCACTGAACCACCTCGTTGTCTCAAAAAAGCCGCCTCAAAAGAGGGGCGTTCAGACATTGGTCTCGATCAAGGACTTTGAGCGTGGTCTGAGCCTCATTTTAGATTCAGATACTGACTTCAGCCAATTACAGCCATTGACGCTGATGCTCTGTGATGTTTAAAGGCTCTGGTTTCCCCCTTTGCTGTTCTTTTTCACATTACTAGCCACAGAAACGCTGAACACTTCCCCAGCATTCCTTGAATCATCCTTTACCCAAATTTTCTCAGCGGGTGCGCAAGCTGTCACTTCGTTGGCTCCTCGATCAAGGCCATGGCTTCTTCCTGTTCCGGGAAGCGGCCCTCTGATGTAGCATGGCAGAAACACAGATTTACCATAGAACGCATGTTCGTCAACGAAAAGAAGTCTCTTGTCGAAATAAGACATCGTCTAGAAAGTGACGGGTTCCGAATCACGTGAGTCTGCAGCTCTGTATCTGAATCACTTCTGCTGACTGATTTATAGCAAGGCACAGCTCGAATACAAGTTGAAGCTCTGGGGATTACGCAGAAGGATACCGAAAACCAAGGGTGATGCTGTCTGGCAATTCATTGGTCGTCGTGTTCAACGAAGGAAGCAGCAAGGCAAAGAAACTGAGGTCGTGCTTGACAAGCAAATCTTCGATGCTGCCAAAGTCTGCAAAGAGATTAAGCGATACCAAGAAACCACAATTTCCAGATTCAATCAGCGTATGCCTCCGTGATTACACTCTATCATACTTTTCTATGTGCTAACCTATATAGTGAGTCCAATGACCCCGGAAGGCCTAGAGATTTCCCTTTGCACCCCTGCACCACTGCCCATGCGATTCTTATGGCCAGCTAGTATGCCTTGGAGCAGATTCCAAGACAACTTTCCACTCGGTAAGTCATACATGGGTCAGTGGTTTCATCAACACTTGTCTTTAACATTGTGAAGTTTTCTCTGGTCCTGGCTTATTCAAAAACATGAAGAACATATCAAAGGAGTTTACATACCAGAAGCAAGACCCATCCTTCACCAACATACTACAGGTTATCAATCCTCAATATGCAGCCAGAAACAGCATTACTCAACTGGCTGCCGAGATCGGATCCATTATGCCAGAGACCCATGAGAATGAGCATTTTGGTCGGGCCAATCGACTTCTCCAGGGCACGGTCGACGAACAATATAGCGAATGCTTCAAGGTAATTCTGTACAAGATTTCGAACAATCTCTTCTCGGTCGATGAAATCTCGCGCACGGAATGGGAAAGCATCGCCGACATTCTGGAAACATCAGACATCATGAAGCTACCTCTCCAACTCGGAAACATTACAGACGCGACAATGGCCGCAATAATGGAAAAGCTTTTTCAGCGTGCCATGTCTAATATCGACTTAGAGTCACCCAAAAACTCCTTGGAAAAGTCCTCCGACAGCAGAATCATAACCTGGTCATTGCAATCCGGTCAGAACCCGGATATACGGATCCCATACTATGATATGTCTGCATTGCAAATCGCAGCTCGAAAGAGATTTCTGCCGCTAATGTCATGACTTCTGGACCATGGGGCTGATCCTGACTTATCATATGAGCCATGGGACGAGGGCGTGACCGTCAGATATTTGAATCCTTTGCTGGAAACAGTTCGTCACTACAACGGCTTCGATGAAGGACATTTGGGTATGATTGAGCGCTTGCTGAAGATGAGTTCAGGCGTTTCCATGGAATCTACTATCAGAATGATCATGGGCAGCAGAAGTTACTTCCCGGAGTTGATGGAAGTGCTCACTCGCAATGGAGCTCATATATTCCAATCGATCAAAGCCAGGACTGATGCTGCCTGGTTCATCGACACATTCAGTATCATCGGCTATACGGTCAAATACAGTAGTAAACCAAACGAATTGCATCCGTTCTTTCGCTTGCTAGAAGATGCTGGGATTCAGAATCGCTCCCAAATCCCGGAAGATGTTGATACGACAAGCATCGTCTTGCTTGCTGCGGCGGAAGGCAACACCGCCTTTCTAGACGACCTACACAGTTATGGTATTGATATTACCGCCATTGGGAATCTTGGATGTTCGGCAATACACGTTGCTGCGTACTACGGGCACCTCGAAACTTGCGAAAAGTTGGTCTCGGGGCGCTGTGCGCCATTGAACGCGTTTGGGTTCAACAAGCAGATACCTTCTCTCCTTCACTTCGCCGTGGCTGGGTGGAACTTAGATATCGTTCGTTTATTCCACCAAAGCAAAATCGACGTCAATGAGCCTTTTGAAGACAAGCAGGGAGAATGGTCTGCATTTTGTAGGTGGGGAATGAAACAAGGTCGAAGAGAATGGGTCGGCCGTTCGTTCACTGCTGTTGAGGTAGCGATGGATCTCTTCAAGTACGACATCGCCCAGTACTTACTGGAAAACGGAGCGAAGGCGCCACCCTTGGGTCTCTATCCGGTCACATACCACCGCAATGACGACGCCGCGCAGGAACTTACCATGCTTACTCTAGATGCTGGAGCAGACTCATCTTGGGCAGTCTGTATACCATCAACCACCTACTCAATTAGCATGTGCTCTCAGTTTCGAGTAGCATTATATCATGGAAATAATCTTTTGGCACGGCAGTTGTTTCTTGATGCCCAAGAAAACGACCAATGGAACGATCCCAACAATTCGATCCTAGAAGCAGCTACAATCACCGGCCTCGAACATACGGTGGAAAACACATTCGCAGAGAATCAAGGTGCTTATGATCCTGGTGCTCTTTGTGCCAAGGTCATATTCTCTCCAAGTTCCAGCGATAGCATAACCATTTGTCAACTGCTCTCGAACCGCCCTCAATCCGAAGAAACGTCACCTCTAGAAGCACTGGCTATCGGATTGGCTGCATGGAGTGGCCAGATGGAAGTACTCAAGCTACTTCTAGCAGCATTTGACCAGCCGGGGCAGGCCAAGGCACCCAGGAAGCTTCTCTGGGGCCTGCCATTCTTTTCTATGGCCAGAGTTGTCGATCACAGGTTGCCTTTCGAGCATCGATCTTGGGAATTCCAATCCATCTCGCCGACCGTTTTCGCGCTCAACTCGGAAGAAGCGCTGTCTCTCATGTTAAAGCATGGGTACAAGCCTGACAGGGTCACAATGCGTGTGGCGATTGCTGATTTTGATCGGGACATTCTCAAAACATTGCTGAAATCTCCCAGACTGTCAAATTTCCCCGATTACATCCAAGGGCCCCTGTCTTACGCTGTGAGGCATAGAAAGTACGATGTTGTACGGTTTCTTCTGGAAAATGGAGAAGACGTTAACGAGGACAATCATCATGTGAACGATGAGAACGGCGAGTTCGACGAGAGTGCTAGAAATCCCCTACAGTCAGCTGTTGAGAACAAGGATCTATATCTCATTGATCTGCTGCTTAAGTCCGGTGCTGACGTCAATGCTCCCGCCCCCAGACGCAGTGGGGCAACCGCTTCACAAATTGCAGCCATCACGGGGAGGTTGGGGATTCTGAGAACATTGATCGACCATGGAGCCGATATCAACGCACCCGGTGCTGAATCCGGAGGTCGCACAGCACTAGAGGGTGCGGCAGAGCATGGAAGGATCGATATGATCCAGTATCTTCTCGCCATAGGGGCGCGGACAACTAATAGAGATCGCCTGCAGTACCTTCGCGCGATCCGATATGCCCAGATGGAAGCGCATGAAGTCACGGCAAAACTTCTCAGAGGTTACCGAGACTGGACGACAGACGACCAAATTCTATGGACAACGTTGGTGGGGTTGAATCGTTCACAATTGGAATCCTTCAAAGAGGAAACACACGAGGTATCTTCGTCATTGAATCTGTTGGGGGATAACATGGCTCTCAAGGACAACGAGGTGGAACACGCGTCGACGAAGGACAGCTCAAACCAGCTGGAGCCCGAGGAAGACGTCCATGACCCCACCGAAGAAATTGAGCTGCCTGATGACTTGCAGGATCTGGAAATAAGGACGAATGATCCTATGGTATTCATGATAGAGGAGATGTGAAGGGATTATCAACTGATGTTAGTGTCTAACATCATTATTTTCCTAGACATATAAGGAAGTATAAGTGAAAATTTAGAAGTGTGGAAAACAACCAAAAAAGAAAAAAACCACTTTGAGTATAGACGGCTTTGTTTAAGGCCGAGGCACTCTTATATTTCATACTTCTGTTGGCCAAAGACTCATCTATGGATCACCTGAGTGTCGATGGGGATATCAGATCCTTGGCAAGCTCAGCTACTATCTCTCTAGCCTTAGCCCCCTTGGCTGTTGTCAACCTCTTGGTCGTGTCCTCAAGTTTGTTCCAGACCTCAGTGAACTTGTTCTCGGTTCCCTTCGAGGCACTCAAGCCAAAAATTGACATTGCCTTGACCATATTCTCGGCCTTCAGTAGCTTCGCAATGTCCTCATCGTTCAACTTTAAGCTGCCATAGATCTAATTGACTCGGGCGCAGTAGATGATAAGCGCTGCCAACCCAGCCCCAAGAGCAATCGCGACTGATGAACCGGTCTCGGGAGTCAAGCTTAGGACATACCCCGGGCCACGGGGTGCTTTCCTGTTGAGGACCTCAACTCCAAGAAGTATGAAGTCAACATTCGAAAGGTCGTCCACCCAATCGTAAGGGAGTTTCCAGGGTCAAGCCGTGTTTAATAGATATATTCAAGCTCACAGCTGCATTTTGATGCTTTTACTAAGTTATGAAACATGTTACACCACTAGACGAATAAGGGCCAATGTAAATGGTAAAAGTTTGTTTCGGGATGCTTTTTTGGGATTTCGTCCCACCCTCCCAATCTAACCGAAGGGTATATGCGCTCTGCAGGAACCATATTTATAATACATAGGAAGACCAGATAAAGGAAAGACACACAATAATATCCATCATATCTTCACCTCGCCTAGATGACCAAGACGGCCAGCGCCGCGGCCATCAAGAGCGCGCCGGAGCTGAGCTTGCCTGCGCCGGCCTGGACGGGACCGGTTGTAGTAGCAGGGCAAGCAGAGCCGATGCAAGGAGCGGCGGTACCGGTAGGGAAGAGACCGGTGGGTATAGTTCCGTTGTAAGGAGACGAGGGGGCGACGACGAGAGTCGTGGGCATCGCGGTGTCAACGGGGGTCTCGGCAACGGGCTTCTCGGCGGAGTTGGTCTGGCCGGCGGCAGGAACGGTGGCGGTAGTGGCGCCGGTTCCAGGGACGACCGGAGCAGTGGTGGCGGGGGACTCGGCGCCGGGAACAGCGGGCGTCTCAGAGCCGGGGACAGCGGGGTTCTGGGGAACATTGGTGACGGGGACGCCGGCAGCGGGGGCAGTGGTGGTGATGACGGCGCTGGTGACGATGGTGGTCTCCTTGCCGACAGGGCAGTTGGTGACGGTAGGAGCGCATGAGGTGATGGTGTGGACCTCGGTCTTGTAGGTGGTCAGGACGATGGGGACGTCAGGGGCCTGAGTGGTGACGGGGACGGGCTTCTCGCCCTCGACGGTGGTGGCGGGGATGACCTCGCTGGTGATGATGGTGGTCTCCTTGCCGACGGGGCAGTTTGTGACGGTAGGAGGGCAGGAGGTGATGGTGACGATGTTGGTCTTGTAGGTGGTGATCTGGCCGGCGGGGGGCTGCGCGGTGATGACGGGCTTCTCGGCCTGGGTGGTGGTGCCGGCGGCGGGCTTGGTGTAGCTCTCGACGGGGATGGCGGCGGTGGTGGAGATGACCTCCTCCTTGGTGATGGTGGTCTTGGAGCCGACGGGGCAGTTGGTGACCGTGGGTGCGCAGGAAGTGATGGTGTGGACTTCGGTCTTGGACACGGTCATAGTGGTAGGGACGTCGACGACGGGGCAGATGGTGGTGGTCAAGGGAACGACCTCGGTGACGATCTGAGGAGTCTCGCGGGCAGGGCAGTTGGTGACCGTGGGAGCGCACGAGGTGATCGTCTTGACGTTGGTCTGGTAGACGGTGGAGGTGGCCAGGCGGGTGGGCAGATCGGCGATCGGGGTTTCGGCGGGGCCGGCGGAAGCGGAGACGGAGTGGGTCTCGGCGCCGGACTCGGTGGCGATGCCGGTAGCAGCGGCAGTGCTCGACACAACGACATCGGACGCAACAGCAGTGCTGGCAACGGCAGTGGAAGAGGCGATTTGGCTGGTGGAGAGAGTAGTGTTGCTGGCCTCGCCCATCTGGTAGATCTTGATGGAGCTGAGCTGGAAGTAGACATCAGCAAAGGCGGCCGGGTTGCTGGCAACCCATTCCTTGCAGGTGAGACCGGTCTGAGCCTGGCAGCCATTGTCCGCATCCCATATGCCTGATCCTTCTTGGCCTGCTATGCCGCACAGGTTCACGTTTAACACCATCTTCGCCTCGCCAAAGACCTTGGAGGCTTCGCAGACGCTGGTGGTGAAGCTGGGGGTTCCCCAGTTTTCGGGGTTGGGGTTATGGGCGATGTCGGCCGGGACATTGGCGTGGGTGAAGCCCCAAACCTTAATTCCTGTGTCAGTCCACTCCATGGCGTAGACTCCGCCCTCGGCAGAGCCAAAAGGGGCAGAAGAGTCGAGGCCGGCGCAGCCTTCGTTGTCAGACTGGCCCGCGGCAAAGTTGGCGCAGTTGGGCTTGCTGACGGTGCCGGTCATTCCAGTGCCGTCGATACGGCACTCGCCAATGTCGCCGTCGGTGTGGATGACAACCTTGTTGACATTGTCCAGGTTCCAGGTCTCGACAATATCGATTTCACCGGCAGCAGGCCAGGGGTTGCCGACGGTCCAGCTTAGATGATGTCGTTAGCAGACTCATAAGGCACCATTATATGGCATCGTTTGACTCACAAAGCAGGCCAGGCACCACAGGTAGGCTTGGGGAAGTGAGAAAAGTCGGCGACGAAGAGACCCTTTTGGTACTGGCTCTTACTCTCGATACGGACAGAGTTACGGCCGACGCCAGCGGGATCCAGGGTTGTCGTGGAGTCGACGCCGAGGTAGAGGTCGTCGTCGACGATCTTCAGAAGGCCCTGAGCCTGAGCGTTCTCAGCAGACTGGTAGTTGACGTATCCGCTCGTGGGGTCGACATCGTTGTAATCGCCGGTGGAGTAGTCGCTCTGGGGAGAGAAAGGGATCGTCAGTATATGCCGATCACATCATTGACTATCATGAGCCTGTATTGTGGGCTTTCGTCTCGGTACTTACGGTGAAGAAACCAAACTTGTCCAGAAAGTTTGTAGAGTCGTAGGTGTCCACCAGCTGGTATGACTGGGTGGCAGAGACAGTGGTACCCAAAATGAGGGCGGAAGAGAGCGTGGAGAGAAGCGAAGGCGCCATTTTGGGCAAGAAACAAGAGGCAATAATAACAACAAGAATTAACTATTCAAAACCACACACAACACACAAAAGCGACTGACTGAATTGGATCTTCAAGCTTAGAGAACGAAAGAATGAAGGTCGTGTTTAAAGAAAGGAGTGACTAAGATACCAAAGAGGAAATCTCGAAGAGGATAAGAGGGAAAAGGCCTAGATGCCCAGGGCGCGTGTCCCATGGGGTCGCCCATCCATCTTATACCGAGCCAGCTATATAATCGACCCAGAAACGTTCTTGACCTGTCGATGCGCCTGCAGGGCCATGAGATGAAATTCCTCAGGGGTTCAGCCCGCTCGTCCGTTTTCTCCAGCATTCCCACTCATTGGGTCTGCGGGTTCCAGCAAGAATAGCCAGAGCTTTGGTAGGCAGGCAGGGCAACTTCACAAACGGCGGCTCTCGTCTTGGTTGGAAGGGGGGCCGTAAGCGAACCGGGAGGAAACCAAGAAGAGAGACTAGAACACAGCCCCCCTGACAAGCCTGCCAATTCTGGAGATATCCAAGGACTCGTCCGCTCCAGCTGGTCTCATGGTGTGGCCGCTAGGTGGTCCCACCGATGGGCATCTGAGAGTCTCTGAAGACTGGAGAGAAGTGGGAAGTGTGAGTGGAAACTCTAGTTTCTCCTGCACAATCCAAGCAAGAAACGAACGGCAAACAATGCGCCAATACAAAATCAGGCTAGCAGGTTTTCATCCCAACCTGAAAGGACGCCCAGGACAGGAACGGGACGGCGGTTGGCTGGCGGTTCAGGCACCGTCCGGGCGTGAAGAAGGGCAGGTGGTGGTCGTCGTTCCCGAGGCCAATCGAGTTGTGAGGACCACATGCGTCCGCACCTCACACCCTTGTCGGTTATGCCAGGAACAGACCCTGATGTGGGTGCTGGCGGGCCAGGATTCCGCGGTTCCCCTATTTTCTGCCCGGAGCGCATTCGTGGCATTTCGGCGCTAGGCCATGCGGCTTGCAGGGGTTTGCTGATGCGCTCTCTGCTCAAGCCGCCGAGATCTTGATGGCGCTGTCACTGTTTCGGACATGATTGGCACAGAGATCTCCTGCACCGTTGCATCGAGCCCTCTAGACCAGCGGCTGTCCTTTTTTATACCAACCAGAGGACTCAAAAAATAGACGCAAGACGGCATAGGAAAATGTTGGCACGAATGGACGTCTGACGCGCCGTCGCTTTTTTAGTTGCGTTACACCAGAGCGACGGTCCGTACATAAGTCTGGCTTATTATCACTTTTTTCTGCACATCCCGCTGGGTATGCCGAGCTCCAACCGTTGTTATCCACGCATACTAACAAAACGTGGTTCTCGTTTTTTTTTCTCTTTTGTGGTTTTCATCCGTCAACGTCCCGCTCAGGGGCTCGCTCCCGTTTCGGAGGACAAGGTCCAATCGGGACGGCTGCAGGGCTGGAATTCGCGGCGTAGCGGCGGAGGTTTCGTTCAAATGCGTCCTAGCGGAGGGTTTCCGGTGGAGCATGGAAAGCGGCACGGATTGAAGGTGGGTATTGTCTTTGGTCGTTGACGCCGCGTATTTGGGGGCAAAAGTCCACGCACGACCGAGGTCGATGGAATGGATTCATATGGATTATGGAGCCTATCCATCACGTAGGGTCGAATCTGCACAAAATGCACGAGATCATCCAGAAAGGCCCCTCACGCTCACGGACATGCCTTGTCTTCAGCTGCGATACTGAACGGATCATGTCTCGCTTGACGAATACGTGCTCCGCTTTGGTGCTCGCTTGTTCTCCTTCGGTCCTGTACCAAATTGATCGAGCTGGATTGGGGGACAACAGTATCAAGGAACCCATGGGCCGGGCAAACTATTCTTGGTATTCCCTTCATCTCCTTCACCTTCGCTGACCGACTTTACGGCACTGGCTCACCGTCCGATGGGTGGCCTCTGGTATTTTTTGTAATTTCATTGCGCTGCGCCTCGCCAAGATGGTACGTTAGTGCGCTGTCATTTGCGTGTTGGCAGTTGGACACCGGACATGAGTTGCGACAGGACGATATCTTGCCAACCCTTGTCTGCATTGTCAGCATTGTTATGCGCAAATGCATTTTGTTTACTTGCCAGTCACGTTCATTTGAAGTCCTGATCATTGCAAGCTAGACGCTGGAATTTCATATCGACGCCCTTCCACGCAAGCTTCATCAGTTCATAGGCCCAAAACGCTGTCGACTGGGCAGCTTGAGGATAGCGCTAAAAAGATCCCACATGCCGCGAGGCTCGATTATCGCGCAATGATAGATCGCACAGGCGCACCGACGCAGAGATCGTCGCTGGTCGATTCTGCACGGGCGAACCGGTTGCTACACGTCTAGACCGCGCATCGCCGTAGTGGAGACATCAGGTCCCCTCGCCTAAGTAGATTCCCCTGTAACGGCATTGCTTCGGATGTCGACGGTTGTGGAATTGATCGTCTCTTGCCTTGCTTTCAGCTGTTTTCATGTTACATTCTTTTGCTTGACGACCTGTATTTTCCTTGGCAAACGGTGACGATGCATAGTGCTTGGACAAGCTGCCATGATTAGGATGACAAGTCAACCAAACAGGACTTCCGTTTTCACGTCATGTTTTAATTTGTGTAAATTGCTGCCAGCTTATGGATGTTTCATGAAGTTCTATACATGGGCAGGAACAGTCGCAAGCGGTCCGGTGGCGCCACATAGGTACACTCGCATCGCGTGGCTCACGGTATCCACATGGAACGGAAGAGCTTCAAATTCCACGCAGGCGCAGCCAAGGCCTAATCACTGTACCTAGCCGAAGTAGAGGTGACTTCGTTTCGTCTTATTCCAACAGTACAATCCGTTTGTCTCCCTAATCACGTTCTCCAAACATGTTTCCAGACGTTGAAATAAGACTGCTGTCACAGACCCGAACCGAAACTCTAATTTATTGCAGCCAAGTCGTTTGACTCAGTCATACCACTGGCAGCCGGTTGCATTGCACATCTCCAGATAGGTGAAAACCTTTCTAGATTAGATTTCATCATCATGTTCGATTGATATTTCGATGTTGCCTTACAATATTTACTGGTTACGTGGAGTTTTACCGGCCGGGTAGTGTCTACGCATACGCTTGTAATCCGGATATCCTACACTGAGGTGATTATGTTTTCTATGTACTTGCTTTCGTTGTCGTCGTCGTTGGCGCTGTTGCTATCGCTATTGCTCCCGCCGTCTTTCGTCGTCGTCGTCCCGTCGTTATTATTATCACTACCTCTAGCGTCTTCCTTACTACTATCGGCTTTATAGAAGCTTTAGGTATACGACACTGCCCTATGCGCACAAGTCTTTAGACAAGAAGGCAAGTCAGAATTTTTGCCTCGTCCGGGCTTACTCCTTACCCTCCAGTAGGTTTCCAGGGTGGGTTCTACAAACTCCCCAAGGTGCCCTTATGGACGCCTTCTGCCTGGATGGGCAGGAAGGAATTCAATTACCTTCAGCTCTGCAAAGTTGGTGCCACTGCTTGAAAGGCGGGACTAAACAAATTGCATGAAACTTGCAGCTGGTTACTCAGAGTCAGTCTCATCACATATTCTCACTCCGCCCAGATGATCTGCCGCGGAGAGGGTGCCAGGAACGCCTCACACGGGCCATTGAAGCGCTATTGAGTGTTGCGAGTTGAAACGGAGAAAATTCCTGGATGGCTTAGCCTTCGGCAATAACTATTCATTAATCTTGCCTGCCCTCAAGCTCCCCAACAACCTTGTGAAATTGCCGCCATTGTGACATATAAAGGGTCGGCTGCCTCGCAAAACAAGGCGACAATTGCCTAATTCCTTCTACTAACTCCACCCTCTTGAGAAACCTTTGAACAACGTGCACTTTGCGCAATTTCATCATGACAACTACAACCAAATCTACGGCACGCCTCAAATACGATAGAGACTGGCCCAAGTGGTTTTTGCAGCTCCAACTTCAGGCTCATGAGCAGAATGTTTGGGAATACATCAACCCAAAGGCAGCCGATGCCGAATTTCCCATGCAGCCTCCGACGCTAGGCGGGACAAGTCTGAGGGATCAGAATAAACCCCAAGAGAATGATGCACTGTACCAACCAGACGATCGCCAACGAAATGCAGACCGCTTTGCAGAGTACTTTGTGGCTGCTAACGAGAGAGTTCGAAGTGGTTGCTTCGTCTTGCGGAGCTGGATACATTTAACAGTTGACACCATGGTTCTGTACGCCGCACAAGAGATAGCCACCGAACAGGGTGGCGGCCTGCAGGCTGTCGTGCGGGCTCTGCCAGGCCAGCTTATTCCCACGAAGAGCAAAGTTATGCATTCATTTTTCTCCTCATTAAAGGCGAAAGGTTCACAACAACTGGATTTCTTAATGAAGAATACACATCTGGGGGGTTCACGCACAGTTGGGGCCTCCTCCGGGGGGTCTCATTCAAAATCCGAGCAGAGTACGAGTTCGCACAAAACCTATCAGAAAATAGGGTCAATGTTGGCGCTGCTGAAGCCAACCAAAGCCAACCCTCCTCAAACGTCAAGCTTTTTGAAGCTGCCACACGAATTGCTTCTGGGTATTACTGAACATCTCGAGCTACATGACGAGTTTATTCTTGGCCAAACTTGCAAAGAATTGAGGAGCCTCATCCAAAAAGATTGGCATGCCATCGTCAACCGTTTTTCTTCAGCTCAGAAACACATCTTCTTGACTAGAGTTGCTTTTGTCCTACCTGACCACTGGGTGTGTGGCTTCTGTCAGCAGCTTCATGGCCTCGAAAAAGATGATGTGCCCTGGCAAGAAAAAGCTCGTAATCGCTGTGCATTTGACAGAAAAGGGGTGGCCTTATCTGATATGGGCTTCGAAATTCGAGAGAGGCATGTTCAGCTTGCTCTCAAGTTGACACGACTTCAGACCAGCAACCGGGATTACCTTGAAAAAATCATGTCACCCTTCACCCACGAGTTCAACTCTTACAGACGTACGACGAGGAAGCACTTCTCAGCCTCGCCCAAGATTGTTCAAGAAAGGTTTCTACTAAATACTCAGCTCGATATCGTCCATACAAGCATACTCACGCTTGACGATTGCGATAACCAGAGCGTTTGTCCACACATGACGGTTGACTCTGACGACGATGATTCAACGTTGTTCTCTAGGTCAGAGAATCTTGGTAGAGACGTCAGAACGGCACTTTCGCACCCCGGCAACGAAATTACTGGCTACTGCCCATGTTGCCCAACCGATTATGCAATTATCGCCAGTCCTGATAATATTAAAATTCAAGCATGGAAGGATTTTGGAACATACAAGTCTCCAAAGGATGAGTCATGGACCATACATGTTGAAAGCCATCAAGACTGGCGTTCAATGGACCCGACCATATGTCATGACCCTGGCAGTATCCGGAGGCTGTACGTCACGGGCGATGGAGAGAATAGACAACAATAGACGACAAACACAGGCGAAGACGATAATAACGGACGACGAAGAATACGGCGACGACAGTGATGGTGACAGCAGTGAGGATTCCATAAGAGAGCCATCAAGACGAAGCTTATTGAGCTATTCATAAGCTACGAAGGGAAGGGAGACATGCCTACTCATAGATGTCTCCTCTTGGTTTCACCTCTCTCGTGAGAGGCTACTCAGCCCAGGAGCCACGTCAAGGCGGGAGACTTCTGCTGGGTGCCGACCACCCACCCCCCGGTCTAATATTTTCAGCGCCCACCGCAAGGCAAGTAAACTTGTCAAGTTCAATCAATCAATCAATCAAGTTTGAAGCCATCACCAGTCAATCAAGTCAAGTTTAGGCCTCAAACTTGATTGATTGCCTTAACTCTTTTGACAGGGGGGGCCTTAGGGAGGGGGCCTAAAGGGGGGCCTCTAGGGCGCCCTCAGGGGGGCCCTCGGGGGGGCTTAAAGGGCCTGAAAAATCCGGAAAATCGTTAATCCAGCCCGGCTACTCGCCCCTAGAGCCCGGCTCCGAAGGCCCTAGCCCGGCCCCGAAAAGCCCCGAAAAGCCGGCTCCGAAAGCCCCGAAAACCGGGCCCTAGGCCCCCCCTTTTCCGGGCCCCCCCCTCTAGGGGGCCCCCTCCGGGGAACTCCTTCCCGGGCCCTGCCCTCTAGAGCCCTCCCCTCTAGAGCCCTCCCCTCTAGAGCCCTCCCCTCTAGAGCCCTCCCCTCTAGAGCCCTCCCCTCTAGACCCCCCCCCTTAGAGCCCTCCCCTATATATGGGGATATTTGCCAATTACTTGCAAGTAATTGGCAATCAATCAAGTATAGTATCGCGATGTGGCAATCAAGTCAAGTTTGGGCCTCAAACTTGATTGATTGCCTTGGGGTGGGCGCTGAATATTTTATGGCCCGACCGGGAAAAGCCCCCCCTGATCCTCGTCAGCTTCCATCTCAAGATCAGCAGCCATCTCCTCACGGAGGGCAGCAAACTTCATTTCAAGCTGGAACAGCTTCTCACTGTGCCTGTTGAGCTCTTGTTGTACGTACCAAAATACGCAGAAGGCCATAGCGGCCACGGTGGGCGGTGCCAATGCGATCATCCAATCAGTAATAGAAGACATGATGTTGGTATTCGTTGCAGGGGGCTTGAAGGAGAGAAAAGAAGGAGAAGGAAAAAGTCCGAAAAGATGCAAGAACGAGAGATTAAATATTAGAGTCGTGAGCCTGCGTATACAGTCAGAGGAGTTTAATCCGGGAAAGAAAATTGTCCATTAAGGTGTTTTACAAGAAGGGATTATCTAGGAAGTGAAAAGTGACTCTCGAGGAACCCTTATGGGAGGAAGCCTTGCAAGGCAACCATTGCCTATACGTGAGCATTCACATAGACAATAGTAATAGCGGACGGTAAGGACCGGGGGACGATGAGGACGGAAGACGATAAGGAGGGGGGACGACGAGGATGACGGACGACGAAGGGGACAAGAACGACAACAGGGACATCGGCGGGAGCGGCGAAGAACATAAGAGTTGTAATGAATAAAGGGGAAAAGGGATAATCATTGGACTCAGGATAGAATTATTGGAGTAAAACAATACTAACGGTCCAGTCACTAGGTGGGTAGTACACCGCTCAGATGGCATAAGTCTTTAATTTCGATGTTTATATCGTGTATCTATAAGCTTCCTTAGAATTAGAGATTTTTCCCAACTCTGGCAAAGCCTAACTGGGAAGATGGGCAAGGTACAGCAAGGGAAAAGCGCCTTTATCTCAGCTTCCATTACGACACCATTTCTCCACAGCGACTCAGTGAAGGAGCGGGATCGTGGAAAGAGTGTCTTCACACGTAGCGTGACCCAAGACACGTAGATCACGAGTAGTAATCCTACATTTCTTAACTGTGTTCTTGCAGTGGTTCTCTTTCCTCTCAGCGAATCTACGGACGGATGGTAGTATATGGCCCCGGAGATTGATGATTCAGTAACCCCTGTCTTCTTTTCTTTGCCTTTGATTTGTTGGGATAATGGTACATACATCCCTTTCCTAAAGCCAAAGTAGTCACGGACATGAGAGAGATCTAGTCGCCCATGATCTCAAAGGTATATTTCGGTCACCAAAAACGCGGACGGGGCAACCGTAAGGCAACGTGTGACACCGACAGAAATATAAAGCTTAAATCAAAAGACGGGAATCGGGTCGATGAGTTTTATTTCTACTGACAAATCCATACCCCCATAATGCAAGCGATTTCTAGAAATGTCAACGACCGAAAAGGTAACCGGTCCATCTCCAAATCGTCCAGGTTGCACATCGCGAACAATGAGGGTATCTCATGCGAAAAGTACGACACGCTCGCTCAAAATCAAATCACGTTCCTCAAACAAGGATGGAGTTATGCCTCTCGAGAGGCAGCCGTCGCCTACATTTAGACGGGCTGGGAAGCCATCAGGACACCAGGAGAGTAGCCGCTAGTGATCATAGACGATGACAGGACAACAGCAGGATCAGCGACAGGAATCGTGCTTGGAGCACCCATGGATGCGTTGAACCTTGAATGTGTTGCCTGCTTCCAGTCTAGCAAAGCCTATCAGGGAAGATAGGCAACGTACAACAGGGTCCTCAGGGAAAAGGCATCTTCATCTCAGCTTCCCTCTAGGTAGATTTTTCCTCCCAGCGATCGAGTGAAGTGATTAGATGATGGAGTATATCTTAGATTTTCAAACTATTCTCAGCCCTCTTAGTCTCGTATACATCTAGCGGAGGTTCATTATGACCGCCTCACGAGTTGCTTCCCACTTTGCTGGGAAAGCTCGGGAGCTCACTATCGGAATAGAAGAAATAATGACCTTGGAATTATCATATGGCTGGCATATTATTTCCAAGGGACATCGTGAAAAGACTACCTTGGTGTCTTTAAGAGCTTCCTCAAAACTTGAACACTATCTATGGGGTGAAAACATATATATTATGGGTGAGAGCTTTATTAGTTACTAAGTTCTATAGATGACCGTTGTGAAACGGCGTAGACGTCCTATCCCTAGCTTACGAAAACCTCGATCATCTGAGGCAATAAGTAACAAAGAGACGCGCTTGGTGATTCGGACTACAACACAGGGCAGGAAGTAATACTTATGGGGAGAGTCTAGCAAATACAATTCCATGATCTCATGCTGTCTGAACAGTAGTCCTTAATCACCCAAACTCCTCAGTTATACAAGCTACGCACTCCTCTTATACACGGTCACAGGGACCTCCTTTCGGGTAACAACGCCCGCGTGGTACTCATACTTCTCATCATCGTCCAGCCCCGTCCGCGCCGGCTCAAATTTATATCGCTCAAGCACCTCCTTCATCATGATGCAGATAGCCTCCTGTGTGAACCACCGTCCCGGACAAGTATGAGGCCCCTTGAGTCCCCAGGTGATGAACTCCTTGCTACCAATATCAGGGCCAGAGGTGAGGAACCTCTGCGGATTGTACTGCTTCGCATCGGGGCCATAGTTCTCAGGCATACGATGCGAGTAGAAGGAGCTCAGTGTCGCAACTTGCCCTGGAGGCAGTTTAACGCTTGGGTCGGAGGCAAGGGCGAGGTCGTGGGTGGATGAGATGATGCGGGCTGGACCAGACGCGGGACCGCAGAGCCGGATCGACTCGAACATTGCTGCCCGAAGGAGGGCCCAAGGTGATGAATCCGTCCTGGTGAAGGTGTTGAGCGTGGAGAGGTCAGCTTTGACACCTGTGGCAGGTCTGGAAAGAGACAAGTTGATTTGGTCTGCAAGCCCGGGCACGTCGATGATATCCAGCAGCGTGGAGAGCAGGGTGATCTGCAGGTTGCGCAGGCCGATCCAGACGGTAATGGTGACGAGATCTGCGGCGCGCTTGTCGTCATCAACGATGTCGAGGATGAAGCTCATAAAGTCGATGAAATCGTCCCCTGTTTCAACACCAGCCGCAGCGCCGTTGAGCTGCTTCTTCTCTCCGAGCTCAGCGCGGCGCTTGGCGATAATAGGCAGAAAGACCTTTCGGAACTTGTTGTATCCTTTATTCATAGGAATATTCGCAATAAAGCTCACCCAAGACGGCAGCAATGAGCCCAGTCCAATGACTTTGTCGACCTCCTCGTTAAACTCAAGAAACATGTCAATAAGCTCTGGGTGCTCATAAGCTTCAGGACCGACCATGCATCTTGCGCAAACACTCGTGATGTACTGGTTGATGTAGGCCGTTAGACCTTCCGAGTACACTTGTGAGTTGGAAGTTGCGGGAACAAGAGGATTAGTCTCCAGGAACCGAGTTGCAGCGGCTTGCATTGTGCGTCCAATCTGCTGTACTGTTGCGGGATCGCCAAGATGGGTGCGTATCAGGTTCGTGTGCTATTGAGACAACGTGAGTAGGTTGCAAAGCTTGTCAGGGAACCTCCATCCTGGAACCAATGAACTTACCAAGTTGCTAGCAAAGTTCACCTTGCGTAAGATAATGGGCATATTGACAGCCTCGAAAAGCTTGCTGAGGTTGAACTTCATCTCGTAAGGAGCATCGTCAATCATGCTCTGAACGTCCTGGGGATTGGAGATGACATAGTGCGTCAGCGATGCAAGATGTATGCCAAAGACGCTCGGGACTGAGCGGTCGCCAAACTTCCGGAATCCTTCAAGGACGACCGCCTTGGCATCTTTCTGGAAGTCAAGCGCCTTGCCCAAGAATGGCAGACCACCAAGAACCTTGGGGTATCCTCTTGCCGCGGCGTTGACCTTGTTGTACAGCCAAACAGTGATGATCACGGCGGCAATTGTAGCAATGATCTCTACGTAGTGAGTCTTGATCAGCGATAGCGTCACTTCGACACCGGTCGAGACCAAAAGCTTGATGTCGACGCCGCTCTCGGGGAGAGCGCAGAGAAGCGGGTTGGTCTTCTCATCCAATGGGAACAGAGGGTTCTTCTGAAGACAGTTGATCTCGCTGTTCTCTGTGACGAGGCGCCAGAGCAGGTTTTGGCCATGGGCCTGGAAATCGAGCTCGGCCATCCAATAGTCATCGTAGAAGCGAGCATTGGGGAAAGCCTCGTTCTCGACAGGCTTCCAGAGGAGCTCCTCAAGCGCATTGCTTGGGTGGCAGTCCCAGGGTTTATCCACAAGTAGGCAACGCATCGCGGCGAACCCAATGGAGAAGCGGTCCGAGTTTCCCATGCTGATCAGACTGAACAAGCTGATGATCAGGGATGAGGTGGGTATAGTGGCGTGCGGGAACATGGTCTCGTCGAGCTGGCAGCCGACTACGAGATCAACCTCGTCAGGGTTCTTATAGAGTCTCTTGAGCTCTGCAACCATCTTTGGGTCTGACGAGAAGTCTTCGAATCTCTTTCGGATGGGCACCTGGACTTCTGGCGGCTCTTGGCCTGGGTTTCCCTTGTTGTACGCGGCAAAGTACTCGTTAAAAGTGGGCAATCCCTGCTCGCGTTCGTGGACAATGGACCAGACCACAATGTCGAAAGGAGATCCTTTGTACTTGCCTGCAGATCGGAAGTCTTCTTCAACTCCACTCTTGAAGTTGGGGATGGAGGAAGCGACAGTGCCACGCATGATGTTCTCCAGCCCAGCATCGACGAATCCTGTCGCATTGAAGGCCGTGGCGAAAAGATTCTGGTCCCACATTGTGTTGTTGAGCGCATCCTTGATGGGGAATGTCTTGACGATGAACTCATGGAAGCGGTAGACGACAGCCATCTCAGCGCTCACAACCGTAGGCTTCCCCTCTTTCGTGACGAGGGGCCAGGGGTAGTTGTTGGCTGGGTTGATCTCTAACCAGCTGCTACCAGACATCTCGCGGTACAGAGGGAAACCGTCATCGTTTGGCCATGGCATGTCCTTGAAGTAAGCCATCTGATAGGCATTCCCAATCAGTGAGAACTTGGCAGACATGAGCAGGCGGACCGTCTGGTAAATCTCCTCGTCATCGTACGCAGGCTTCTTAGCCTTCAGCAGGTCACACATGCGGTTGTGTTCGCGCAAAAGCAGAGTGTGGACGCCGAGCATGATCCAGTCTTCGTTGGTGCGAGGGTCGCCACCTGCGAAGAGGGCCTCTGGGTTGACTCCAGGTCTGGTCTGCACTGGCACGCCCATGCTATTGAATGGCAGATACGAGGCAGCCTTCTTCGTGCCTTGGGCTTTGACCTCTTGTGTGAGAAGCTTACCATCCTTGAAACTGCGCAGCTTCATAGCGACCTCGTGCGTGCTGCCGTACAACGACGAGAGATCGAGCCATGTGGTGGCACGATTGATGTTCTCGCGCGGGTTCTCTCTGGAAGTGCCCGTCTCGGGGGCAGCTTCGGTGCGATGGACTCGGAAAGTCGTGTTGAGTGGGAAGTCCTTCTCGTCATCGGGCACAGGCACATCAATGTACTCATCACGGGAATCGGAAGACCACGTGATGTCGTGCATGATGAACTCGACAAGTCCAAGGAGGAATGGCGTGTGTTCATAGTACAAAACCTCCTTGCGCTTGAAGAAGGCGTTGCTCACAGCTCGCGGATTGGGGCCCTCACGAGGCATGGATATGCCATCTGCGTAATGGTGCTGGCCGTAATCTCGCGACTTGGCTACACCGTACATGCCCTCGTTCATCTCGCCGTTCTTCAGCCAGTTGCAAGAGCCGTCATATGTGCGATACCACCTGTTGCACGCATCATGAAAGTTAGTCTCTCGAATATTACCTCTGCCAAGTTCGCCTGATTCTCCAGAAGCTTACCATTGATCCTTGGACGCAGTACATCGCTGATCCAGAGGCCATGGTAGATGACCTAGGAGGGCTTGTGCTTCATTCTGGGGCCAAGTAGCCTTGTAGCTGGGTGGGCGTGTCGCATGAGTTGCGTTGGAGGGAACCTCTGGCGTTTTGATATTCTCCCAGATATCGTCGAACGACGGGTGCTTCGGAAGACTGCCGTCTGTGAATATCTCCTGCAGGCCAGCGACAGTTCCCTGGTTGACGAGACGTCCAAGCCATTCGCCAAACTGATTCCCTGGGCCTCTGTCCTGATCGCCGAACTCCGGCTGCGCCTTATCGGCTACAGGGTCGCCTTGCTTGTTTGTCTTTGGATAGTAGCGCTCATACGGCCACTGGTTTGCCAGCACCTGGCCAGTGAAGCAGCCCAAGCCAATGATCGTGGTAGCAGACAGCTTCATGGTCACCAACGCCGTCACCCAATCGTCTAAGAAGATAAAGAACGTTGATTGCGATCCTGTGCACAAAGTGACCAACGCAAGTCATGCAGCAAGTAAGGGTCGAAAAACTTGGGGTACTGTGTTTGTAGGTCTTGGCCTTCTATTGATGACATGGCGCTGACATTGTCCTCCAGTGGTACCTTATATGTGTAGTTGCCTCGCCTCACAGCTCATCGTAGCCAAGATATTGTTTTGGCAATAATCTACAGCCGCTTGGTAGCTTGATAGAGAGCTGACGTGAGTCCCAGCTGAAGGCATGGTATCGGCAGCGACTCAGCCGTGATCGAGTCGCCTTGAACCCGTGCCGCCTCCACGCCACAGTGAAGTGAAATGCTGGTGGCTGCAGGTTCACATTTGTCTGGTCAATGAGCAGGGCAGTGATCCCAAGGATTCAATAATATCCCCCAATATAAAACGAGTCCTCGTATAAGTTCAGGTAGTCTTGCCGGTTGCATTGTCAGCCAGCCTCCAACGCTACCTTATGCACACAGGTATGGGCTGAGCTGCGTAACCCCAAGTGGCATAGCGCTATAGGGAATAGACCCTTTACGTCGTTCATTAGCCAACGATGAGTGAGTCGAGACATTTGTCTTGCACCAATGAAGGACTTCGTATTTTGTTTCGGTAAGCATGCATGTCTTGTGACGAATGAAGACCGAGATTCGCGCACCCAGGGCGGCTGCCTGGACTGGTCAGCCTTGCAGGCCTCACTTTGGCCACACACCACATATGTCTCAAATGAAGGAGTGGCTCCACTGCTACAGGGCGGCAATTTTCATGGTCGGTCTGCCTGCTATAGTACTTTGCGTTGTTTCTGCATTTTCTGTCTAAGGTTCTACACCTGTCTAAGCGTTTCAAAGGTTAGCGCGGGTTAGCTATTTCAAAAGTACTTATTATACTAAGGTAACCTCTTAGTAATCTTATTTATTCTAATATCTAAAGTACTACAGTAACCTTTCAGATGACCAGAGAGGTATATACTCCGTGTTGCTTGCAGGAAGGGGGAAAGAGGTGGCATAGTCCTGCAGCTTACGGGCGGAACTCGCATACCCGTGGTCCCATGGTCCTCCACCCTAGTCGCGAACAAGGGCTTATTTCAAAAGCTTGGCAGGGCTGAGAAGGGATACATGGGTTGATGAGACTGGCTGACTGTATTTCAAGCTATAGTCATGGGCGTCTTGCATAAGGTCACATCGGGTGCTGCCTCGGCGTGAACATTCTGTAGTCAATCTCCAGAGTTCCTCATTGGGCACTTCACGAGGCAGTGAAGGTCTCTTAGACAGAAGTCGTGTCGTAGGAGATGCACAGCACGTAGTGCAGTATGGAATGAAGTATACCAATACGAAACGAATTATTCCAGTTTCTTTCGGTAAGAACGGCAATGGTGTGCACCCATGCCACACCACGCTGCGCCCGTTTTCGTGGTATGTTCGGTAGCAACGCAGGCACGCTCCAGTCCGCTTCGAGTACCTTGTCGTCTTTTGTTTTGCGTAAGCACAGCACTCGATAGCACGGTACTGCACGTTGAAGGTATCATTGGGCCCATGAGCTCCCTCCGGACAGTGGCAGTGCTAATGTGATCCATGTAGTGCAGCAGTATCCAACATTGCCTTACAAGCTAGGTAACACGAGCAAACACAATTGCAGGACAAACAGCTGGATTCCGCCTCGACATGATCCAAAATCCCCGGCGAGCCCTGCACTTGCTCCCTTTCTCACGTTCTGGCCAGCTCTTGAGAACTTGACGATTCGATATCCCACTCATCCGTTCATCCATCCGCCCGCAAAAGGAAATATAACCATGTTCTCCTTTCCAGTCCTCATCCTCACAGCCCTGGCGGGAGCAGGAACAGGAGCAACATCTTCCACTCCGCCATCACTTCGCGAGTGTCTTGACGGGGCTGGTATCCAGGACTACGCTTTCCCAAGCCACCCGCTGTACTCGCTTCTCAAGGTCAAGCGTTGGAATCTGGACATTGATGTGACTCCCGCCGTGGTTACGGTGCCCGAGACGGCCGAGCAGATAGCCGCTATAGTGGCCTGCGCACAGGAGAGGGGTCTGAAGGTACAGCCCAAGAGCGGAGGGCATAGCTTTGGTAACTACGGTGAGTGTTGATGCTAGTTTTCACAATGCTTCGCCCGCGTGGCTACTGATCAGGGAAACCATGTTGTGGAAACAATCACGATGCTTACTCTCTGAGGTTCGTGAGCAGGTCTCGGCGGACACGATGGCGCGGTAGTCGTCGACCTCAAAAGGTTCCAACACTTTTCCATGGACGAGAACACCCATATCGCCACCATCGGCGCGGGCACTCGCCTCGGCGACGTGACGAAGAAGCTGCACTCGCACGGCGGCCGGGCCATGAGCCATGGGACCTGCCCGTCTGTCGGCATCGGCGGGCATGCCACGATCGGTGGCCTGGGCCCGACCTCGCGCCAGTTCGGCTCGGCGCTGGACCACGTCGAGGCCGTCACCGTCGTTCTCGCGGACGGCACCATCACGCGCGCCTCATGGACAGAGAACAAGGACCTGTTCTGGGCGCTCAAGGGAGCCGGCGCTGGCCTTGGCATCATCACCGAGTTTGTCGTCCGCACGGAGCCCGCGCCCGGCAGCCTCGTGCAGTACTCTTTTGCGCTCCACCACGACGACAGATACGCCGACATGGCCGATGAGTTCAAGGCGTGGCAGCGTATGATAGCGGACCCGGCGCTGCCGCGCAAGCTGGCCAGCCAGGTTGTTGTGAACCAGCTCGGGATGATTGTGTCGGGCACATACTATGGCACGCAGGAGGAGTGGGAGTCACTCGCGGCCGAGCATGATTTCTTCCGCCGGCACAACCGCAAGAACGAGTACGTTGTGCTCGACGACTGGCTGGGCCACATGGCGCAACTCGCAGATGAGGCTGTGCTGCTCTTGGGCACCGGGCAGCCGACGCCGATCTACTGCAAGTCCCTGGCCTTCACGAATCAGACTCTCATCCCGGATGACACCATCGACGACCTGTTCAAGTACTTTGACGACGCGCACAAGGGCAGCCCGCTGTGGTTCGCGTACTTTGACCTTGAGGGCGGTGCCATCAACGACGTGCCCCCCGATGCGACGGCATATGCCCACAGAGACGCCCTGTTCTACATGCAGAGCTACGTAATTGGCCTTGACTGGGGTCGAGTGTCGCCCACGAGCAAGAACTTCATTCGTGGCATCGCAGACACGATCCAAAAGGGATATCCCAAGGGTGAGGAATTTGGAGTATATGCAGGTTACGTCGACCCAGAGCTGGAGAATGGGCAGAGGAGGTACTGGGGCAAAAACCTGCCGCGGTTGGAGCAGGTGAAGCTCAAGTACGACCCTGAGGATGTATTTTCCAACCCGCAAAGCGTGCGTCCGGCGGCGGTTAAGATTGAGGGGATGGCGGAGGGTCGGACAGATGGTGCGAGTGCGTCGGTCTGTCACGACGAACTGTAGTTAGTTAGCTATCAGGCACACACACATGCAGGCATAGCCATGATTTCCATATTTCATGGTGATGAAAGAGTACTCTCATTCTCATTGGAGTCGCGGTTGAACTTGAGATACCACCCTTCGAAGAATCAAAAACTCTTTTGCTTACCAAGTCTGCCCTCAGTCGAAGCCATAATGCCCTCCCGCAGCACCCAGGCCAAGCAGAGTCCAGCACCAGGGCCTAGAACTGCACCGGTTGCAAGACTTAGAAGCGCAAGCCGCCACCCAGCCTCTGCGAATATCCAGTAGACCACGCTCAGCCCGATGGCAGTGAAGTCCGCGATAATGAAACCCAGGGCAGCCCCGGTGGTGTGTGATCTGTCATCGGGGACAAAAGCAATGTTGTAGAGAAGCAACCAATGTGCGACCACGGACCACAGCATAGGGACTAGATAGAGCCAGAGGATCGCCGCACGGCTGGATTCTGGGTGCAAGTTGCTACCTGCAACAGCGCCAGGTGGGTTCGCGACTCTGAGCAGCCCACGCACAGCAATGCGGACAATAGAGCTGTAGGCGGGGAAGAACAGCCACGCCAGGATAGAGACGGTACCCGGGGCGAGGACAAAGAGCATGCACGGGACAAAGTATCCCAGGACCACCCCGGCCGAGATGGCAGGCGGCTCGACAGGGTCCAGATGGCGGTGCATGTGCACATGCTGCTGTTGCTGCTCCTGGCCCTGTGGTCCAAGTAGTGCCTGCTGCTCCTCCGAGGACTGTCGCTGACGCTTCCTCTCGTGCGATAGAAATGAGGGAATGATGACGAGTTGCCAGACAACAGCGCCGCCCGCAAGGTTGAAGAGCAGCCAGGACGGAGTCGGATTGCGGATGAGCGAGGATGACTGATTGCATGCCCGAGCAGATTCGAGCGTGGTCACCGTCAGGAGGGCGCCGACATATGAGAGGATCTCGCCCATGATGATGGCAGAGCGGTGGGAGTCGAGCGCGGCGCGAAAGAAGGAGACGAGGCAGCAAACGGGTGGGCCGACGATGGGGATAGTGGCGAGGAAGGGCGGCGTCGTCTCACCATCGCTACCATCGCCCTCCCCGTCACCGTCAGCGAGTGGGAAACATTTGGTGAAGACGGCGCTGACACTGGGGTCGGAGTTGACAAAGAGGATCCAGGCAGTGCCAAGCCCCAGCAGTACAAGAGGCAGCACGAGACTGGGTAGACTGTACTTGTCGACAGCACGACGCTCGCTACCTTTGGCGATAAAGCTGCGAACAGGCATAGTGGTCATCTGTGTAGAATTTTGTCAAGTGTCGATGTCAGTAATTGTCATTGTTGGCATCTAGACGTGAGGGAAGGTTGTGGAGTAAGATGGGCGGGCATCAGGGGAGTGGTAACTGCTTTGGCGGGAGGATCGACACTTAAGAGGACGGGACCGCCGCAGGGATGCAGGCAGCAGCTCAGGTCCTATGTAATTTATCGGTGGAGGCTAGACATTCAATTCATAGCGACCTAAGTAAAAATCTCAGTAAGTAGCCAGAAGCCTTACAAACTAAGTATAAAATATATACTATTTATATGAGTAAAACAGTTTAAATCCTTCTAAAATTAAAATTTAATATTGAAAGTTTTTTTTTTAAAGAAATAGAGATGAAACATTTAGAATATTATCAGGTTAGAAAAGTAAGTCAGAGGTAAGGTAGTATATACTTTCTTCTAAGCGTAAAGCTACCTCAGATACTTAGGGGTATCACAACAGTGTCTCATACAAAAAGTACAACACGCTCGCTTCAAACCAAAAGCCTCCCTCAAACAAGAGCCCAAACCAGCACCAAGGCAACCGCAGCCTTACCAACCCAGTGCCTCCCCAGCGTCGCCGCGCCGCTGCCCGTCCGATCGCCGCCCCTGGCCGCCGCAAAGTCGTTGGGCAGCACGAGACTAGGCAGCGTCCTGAATGAAGGCGTCTCGAACACCGTCACGGGCGTGATGGAGCTCTCCACCGTCGGCGTGACCTCTGGCTCCGGCGTCGTTGCGGCAGCAGGCGGTGGTTGCGTTGATGTCGGAGCATCTTGTGGCGGTGGTGGTGGTGGCGGTGCCGTTGAGGATGTTGATGAAGTCGAGGACGTAGACGGTCCGGCGGGCGCTAATGCCGGAGGGACTAACGTCGAGAATCCGCCTTGGGCTGGGTTCGCGGCCGGGGGGTCCGTGAGAATCGCCGGTGGCGGTGATGTCGTCGAAGTAGTCGTCGTAGTAAACACCGACGAAGAGGCCGGAGGTGGTGGAGGAGCAAACCCGCAGTCGGCCATGATCTCCCTGATATCTACCTCCCAAGTCAGCTTCTATCAACACCATCCCTCGCCCAGGCAAACTCACCTTCGTTCGCCTCCATAGCCGTGACATTCGCCGCTATACATCCCGCACACCCATTCATCGCCCCAAACACATCAAACGACGTATCCTGACACACGCACTCCTTCTCCTCCCGCTCCGCCGCCGCCACAACCTGCGGCGGCGCCTCGTCGCCGCTCGAGTCGGAGTCGCTGTCCGACTGCACCTGCCGCCTCCGCATCCTCTCCTCCAGCCGTTGCCTCCGCCTCCGCACCCTCTCGGGCGCCAAAACGCGTCTCCGCCGCGCCTCAAAGTCCACCGTTCCATCGTGAAAAAACCGCTTGTCAATGTCCCCGAACCGCTGCTTCGTCTGCGCCTCGCACCGCGCCGTGAGCGCCACGATCGGCGCGCAGACGGGCACGCACTCGGGCGGCACGTCCTCCGCGTCGAGGTCCTCGGCCCCGACGAGGACGGGCAGCTGGGTGATGGAAGAGAGCGCGGCGAGGGCGGTGAGGTGCAGCGCCAGGCTGTTCCGGCGCGTCATTGTCGGTGGTGGACCATGCAATCAGCGATTTGCAGGAAGATATAAAGTAAATGCCGTTGTGAAGGTAGTCGTCGGTAGTACGTTGATCGGTTTTCGTCCAATGTTTTGTCCCTTTACACACTCAAGCGCAGTCGTGACATCTGTCATCCAAACTCTGCATCACCAACTCTAAAAAAAAATGCGTGACGTCCCCTTCCCAACACCAAACAAGAAAGAAAAGCGCTCCCCATTCCCGCCCGCGCGCCCGGGGGCTCTACCACGTTTTATTCGCCCTCTCCCGGCTTTATCCCGAAGTGATCGTTAATTTTTCTCTGGTCAAGACGGAAACAAAAAAAAATCCCCTAAAACACATCCGCGTCCGCCATAATCCCACCATCCCCAAACACTTCACGTATCACGACCACCCTCACCCCACAACCCGAGTGTCCAACCACACATCTGACAGGTCGACGGCGCGGCTACCGTTGATAAGGTCCGACGCAGTGACCTCCTCCTCGAGAACCCATCCGATTTGATCGTCGACCGGGATACCAGGGTTCTTTTCTTCTAAAGCTCCTGCAACCGTCAACCACCGGCGCACCGGTCCCAACCATCGAGTCATTCGTCATCGCGAGCCGAGAAACTCTAATCCGTAAAGACCGACTCTATCGTACGCATCGTTAGAAATTCTAGACAACTTCGAGAAAAGCCAAGATCTATGCCAGCGGGTCCGAACCCTCAGCCGTCTTCTCCGCGGTCCGTTAGACATGCCGCTGCCTTCCCGGCCGAGCCCTCCCCGACGTCGTTACTCAACACGCATACGCAATCCAACACACAACCTGCCACACGCCAAGTCGTCTCGCCAAAGATGCTTATAATCCCCCCCCTCCCCGGCCTTCTTTTTTTCTTGGCTTCCAATGCCTCGCTTGCGTTCGCTTGCTGACTTGACTGCCCTTGGCGGACCTTCTCACGCATCGCAGCCGTCTTGGCTCTGTCGTCTGCCGGCCTCCCGAGGTTTTGGCCTGCTCTGTCGCTTCCCGATCAACATGCCCAAGAACACAAGCAATGCCTGCTTCTCTTGGCTGAAAATGCTTACTTACTGGTAGAGCTGCCCAAAAACACTGGGCATTGACAAATCTTCACGGTTGTCCGAGTCACAACGTCATCTAGAAATAGCCGCGTCATGTCTTGCCTCTGTGGGGGGTATATTTCTCTAAACTATAACAACAATGTGAAGACAGCGCCAACCCATCCAGTCTACACGCACGCGTTCCCTTCTCCTTCTTTCCAGCACAGCAAGGGGAACAAGGAGAATATGATTAACCCCAGGTACCACCGCCGCCACCGCCACGTCCAGCCTTCCTCTGTGCGCTGAGCCTCCAGTCGTCCTCGCCGGCGTACTTATTATGCAGCGGCTGGATCCTCTCCGCCTTCTTCCTCTTGGACAGCCGGTCCGTCGGCGCAACCTTGAAGAACGTCGGCGCCGCGTCGACGAGCCACTTGGGCTCGATGCTCGTCGTGCAGTGCATGTACTCCTTGGTCGTGAGCACCAGCGTGTGGTAGATGACCCACTCGGCCTGCTTGCCGAACAGCGCCGAGCTCGGGTGCAGGTAGACCGGCGTGCCCTCGATGAGCGTCTTGTAGCCCTCCTGCGGGTCCTTGCGCGCCGCGTTGCGGAAGAAGCCCGAGCAGAGCGCCTGCCGCACGATCTGCGTGTTGCGCCCGCAGGACGCGACGGGGTGGCGGTACCGGTCCATGATCTTGACGAGCTGGTCGTGCACGTCCTTGGCGCGCTTCATGGAACGCGCCTGGATGAAGTTCTCGAAGCACCACGGCGCCGAGTAGCCGCTCTGCTTCCACGAGTTGTAGACGTTGAGGAGGGTGAGGTGGTCGCCGTGGGGGTCGTGGAACTTTGCCTTCTTCTGGTCCGCTTGGGATTGCTTCTCCTTGGGACGGTAAAAGACGTTAGGAAGGTTAAGCATGGCGACGATGATGAGCATTTCTGCCGAGCAGTGCATGTCGACGGAGATGATAAGGACCTTTGCCAGGGATGGCTCCATGGGGAAGTCTGCCATTTTGCGACCGAGACGGGTCAGCAGGCCTTCGTCGTCGAGAGCGCTAAGGGCGTAGAGTTCTTCGAGTGCCGTAAGCATAGTGTTGATTGGAGGAGGGTCCATAAAGTCGAAGTGCAGCAGGTCGTTGATACCCATCGCCTTGAGCATAAGAATAACGTGGGACAGGTTCTGACGCTGGATTTCAGGAATGGTTGTGGGCAACATCTCAGACTGATACGCGGCTTCGGTGTACAGACGGAAACACTTTCCAGGTCCCGTGCGACCGGCTCGTCCGGCACGCTGGTTTGCTTGTGCCTGGGAGATGGGCGTGACGACCAAAGAGTCCATGCCCAGCTTAGGATCGTATGCGTTTTGCTTGACGAAGCCGGGATCGACAACGAAGTAAATGTTGTCAATGGTGATGGACGTTTCGGCAATATTGGTTGCGATGACTACCTTTCGGCAGCCAGGCGGCGCGGGGTCGAAAATGCGACTCTGCATTTCGTTTGGAAGGGCGGAGTACACTGGCAGGATGATGAGCTCTGGTACGTTTGGTCCTAGGGCTTTCATGCGCTCGTATAAAATCTCGCATGACGTGTCAATTTCTTCCTGACCTGTCAAGAACAACAGGATATCGCCGGGAGGTTCTGTCAGGTGAATCTGCATGACGGTGACCAGCGCGGCGTCCAGGTAGTCAGATTCTGGCTCGCGAGAGTAGAGAACCTCGACAGGGAACGTTCGACCCGGAATAGTGAAAATAGGGCAGCCGTCAAAGTAGGATGAGAATTTGTCCGCATCCAGGGTTGCTGAGGTGGCGATAACCTTCAGGTCCTTGCGGCGCTTCATCGTCTTCTTCAACAGCGCAAACAGGACATCCGTAGAGATGGTACGTTCGTGAGCCTCGTCCAGCATAATGACCGAGTACCGCTTCAGATCCGGGTCTACCAGAATCTCACGCTGAAGCATACCATCCGTCATGTACTTGATCTTGGTCGCAGGGCTAGTGCGGTCCTCGAATCTGATGGTGTAACCGACGGCCTCACCCAGCGGTGTGCCGACTTCCTCAGCTACACGCTTCGCGACGGACATGGCCGCCACACGACGAGGCTGGGTGCAACCGATGACACCGTTGTTAGCGAAGCCGTCTTCCGCGAGATACTGCGTGAGCTGTGTTGTTTTGCCTGAGCCAGTCTCTCCAATGACGACCATAACCTGGTGATCCCGAACGGCATCCAAAAACTTTTGCCTGAAAGCATACACAGGAAGCGTTTCTCTCTGCTCCTTGATGCTCAAGTTTGTCCGCCTGCCGAAGGATTGGTCCTTGGGTGCTACCGCACGCTTCCACTCCGGCACGGCGTCGGGCTTGTTCTGATTCATCTGCGACTTGGCGTTGCGTAGATCGCTGGCGAACTTGCGCTTGTCGGGATCTGCCATTGGGTCGTTCCACTGAGCGGAGAGATCGACCTTGGATTCCTCTGCAGCCGCAGCTTCCGCTTCTTGTTGTTTCAGCTCCTTTCTCTCCTTGGCCAGCGCTGTGCCCGACATCGCAGCACGGTTCATCGACCCATCTGGCGCTTTCACGACTCGGATGGGCGATAATTCGAGAGACTGCTTCGTCTGTCCAGCCAGGAATGGCGGCTCCTCCTCGCGTACTTCGATATCAACATCCTCCTCCAGCTCAAGCTCGGCCTCTCCCCTCAGTGTCGCGTTGTAGTCCTCTTCCAAGTCAGGGTAATCCGAGGCCTTCGCAACACCCGAGGCAATCAGCTGCCGGATCTCCCATCGCTCAGGCGAAGTCATCCGCTTCTTTTGCCGGCGCTGCCCGGCCTGATGTTGTGGCGGTGGCATAACCCCGTTGTCGAACATGTTTCCATCCCGGCCACCACCACCAAGTGCCTCCATATTTGCGCCCGACGATATCCTGTCCTGGGGGTGGAGGTCCATGCCGGTCTCTTGGTCGACCTCCTTCATCGACAGCCCTATCCTGTTGCCCTCAATATTGACGACCTTGACCTTGACATCCTGACCTCTCGTCAACAGATCGGATGGGTGGTTCACACGCTGCCCCTCGACCAGTCTCGAGATGTGCACCAAGCCATCTACCTTGCCACGCACACCATGCAAGTTGACGAACGCGCCAAAGTCCTTGATGCCGGTAACATGGCCGCTATAAACCTTGTGAAGCTGTGGCGCATCGTCGACCTCGGGTTCTGGAGCTCTCCTAAAGCGGCTGTCGTCTTCGTCGTCGTAGTTGCGCCTTCCCCTGCGTTGCTTCAGGGAGGGCCCGTTCTCGTAGTCGTCGACGGATCTCGACCGCGACCGGTACTTGTCTCGTTTCCTGCGGTCCCTCGACCTCGATCGATCCCTCCTCTTCCGCCTCGACTCCCGACCATCGTTCGGACTGCGACTGCGTTTGCGCGAAGAAGCCTTCTCGCCCCGGGCCTTCCCCTCCAGCCCCTCCAGCAGCGCCAGTGTATCGTCGATCGCGTCGCCGTCGCCGATGCTGTCGTACGCGACGGCCTTGTCGGGGACCGCGAGGCCCTTGAAGATCTGCTGGTTCTCCTCCGCGCTGCGGTGGTGGTAGTCCTCGCTGCTGTCGCCGTTCTTTTGCGCCTTGCCCTTGAGCTTCGGGTGCATCGTCAGCACGAGGCGGTCGACGCTGTCGACTAAACTTGGGGGAAACTCGGCGCCAATGGCGGCGAGCTTCTTCTTGAAGGCATCGTAGTCCTCGGCGTCGACTCGCTGGGCAATGATGAACTCGGCGAGGGTCTTGTCGGAGACGCCTAAATGGTTCTGCAACTCGGAGGTGACCTTGGAAACGAGCGACAAGAGCTCGAGATTCAAAAGGTCATCCATCGTCGCGATGTTGTTGTGGAGAAAAAGAGCAGTTGCCGGGTCCTCGTTGATGGTCACTGAGGCCTCAAAAAAGTTCCCAGCTTAGGTAGGCACACGCTGCGCGACACTGGGAGGCATGACGGATTGGCTGACGGGACTGGCGTTGTCGGAGGAAATAGCCGCCGCGTTCCGGCAGCATCTGGAGCACGGACCCGGTTTCTTAGCCTCTTCCAGCAAAACTGCAGCCAAGTACTTCAAGTACCTACCTTGCCAACAGCTGCAGATGTGGAGAGTTGAAGATATCCACTGCCGGAATGAAAGAGTCAAGATTCTGCATGTGAATCTTTGCGTGGTCGCACTATCCCATTCGTCATGATCATTTGAATACTGATATGTTGCGATTCAAAACATCTCCCAACTTGTCGACCTTTGAGGTACATAGGGCTTCAAGCTTCAAATGCAACATTGAATACTTGCCGTTTGAAAACCCACCATGTCACCCCCGTCTCTACATAGGTCGAGCAACTAGAGTAACCTCCCCGTTGCTTTGGTCCATGTGGGGTTTCCCGCGACCTAACGAGATGACCGTCCGTTCATCTGCATCCTGCATTGGCTTCATGCAGGTCCATTGGTGATGTCAGGCAACTTTAAGCTTCCCTGCCTGTGAGAGGTCATACACTTAAGCACATCGACAAAGACGCAAGGCGAATGGAAACGTATATGTGGTATTGAAAGAGACCCCGACGCCGGGTGTAATGATATCCTTGGGTCATTATCATGGATGCTAGCCTACTGTCCACTGAGGAGCGACTTCTATTCGCACTCATATCCGCGCAACTGTATCTGGGTATTGTGATTGCGAGCAAACCATGCTCGTCTGATGCCTGCTGATGGTCCTCTTGATCGCACAAATCATGACCTGTAAAACTTTTGTGTCGTGCCACGGGAGCTGGGTCCGTCGTGCCTCTCTGCTCCCGTGTTCTATCGAACCAAAACGTATTGTGAGGATGGGTGTCTTATTGCACCAGCTTCTCGAAAATGTCAATAAGGCTTCGTACGCCCTTGAGAACATTCTCGTCAGGGCCCTGGCCGGGCACCCACTGCGCATGGGCAAAGTCGATGAGCTTCAAGGAGTAGATCTTGGGCAGGGCAGGGCCGTCGTCCTCGTCGTCATCGTCTTCGGCATCGAGGTTCGCGTCTCCCTCAATCAGCTCAATACCACTGTCCACTCTGGCCGCATTTTCACTGGGCTTCTTGCCCTGCGCGGCCTCGTAGCTGTCGGCGGCCGCGTTGTTCTGCGCGATGGCATCCTTCAACTTTTCGCCGTCACCCTCAAAAACAAACAGCAGACTGGCAGAGTACATGCGACTCTCTTCGGCGGCGAGGACGCGCTCAACGTTGCGCAGGTCGCGCAAGAAGACCTGGGCGACGGCGTTGCCAAGGTCGTCGTCGATACCGGCGGTCTTGTTGAAGATGAACTTGCGGAAGTTCTCGACAATGTTGTCGGCGTTGACGTGGATGCGGCCGTAGTCCTTGTCGTAGATCTTGTAGTCCTCGGCATCCAGCTCGGACTTCATGGAAGACCCGCGGTAGACCTTCATGCCGGCAATTCTGAAGCCCAGGGGGCCGTGGGTGGTCTTGGAGGTGATGTCGTCGAAGCGCTTCTTCTTCTCGGCAGGGGCATCGTCGGCCCACAGGCGCACACCGAGCTTGACGTCGAGGATGTTGGGGGAGGTGAAGCCAGCGCCAGAGTTCTCGAGCACGATAGCCTGGTCCGTCTTGATCTTCTTTGACTTGTTCTGCACCCACTTGTCCTTGTCCTGCTCGGCGGGAGCCTCACCGGTGACAGCCTGTGTCAGTTCCTCTTTGGCGGCTTGTGTCGCGACGGGGCCAGGGGCACCGTCTTCAATGGAGCTGAGCTCTGCGCTGTCGTTGAGCTGGAGGGTGCCCATGTACAAGGGCATCAGCTCGGCGAATTCTGGGTGTGCTTCGTTGGCGGAGTTGTAGAAGTCGACCTCTGCGGCCGTGCAAGGCTTGATGAAGAGCTCGCCGGACTCGTCGCACATGGTTCCTGCACTGCATTCGAGGCAACGTTAGAGACCTGACCCAAGTGATGTTGCCCAGCTGGCGCATCGCGGATCGCGAAAAGGGGGGCAGCAGTAGGCCGACTCACTGTCCAGCAACGGTGTGACCGTAGTCGACGAGCTCGGCTTTTGTAGGAAGCGCCTTCTTGACCATTGTGTCTGCGCTGTTGACGAAGGCTGGAAAACGAAAAAGAGTGGTGTTCAAAGTCGAAGTCGAGTCAACCTCAAAGGTAGTCAGGGGGGATCCTAGGATTGTCTCGCGCGCGCGCAGGAGGTGAAAGTTGGGGTAGCGGAGTGATTTGTATCGGATTTGTTGCAAGCGGCAGCGGCAGCAGCAACGGCGTGGCAATGAAAATGATTTGGGGGTAGAAAGCACAGAGCAAATGTCCAAGAAATCAGGTTCCGGCAAACGGCAGTGTGAAGGCTTGGCGACGGGAGCGAAACGAGGCACAGGAGGAGCGGATCGACAGTCTGGACAGACGAGACGAAGGCGAGGAGGGAGGGGGGATCTTTAAGGTGCAGCAAGTCGGGGACAAGGTTATCTGAGAGAGAGGGAGAAGACCAGGGACAGAGAGAGAACGAGGCGTAGTCACGATGGATGGAGGGATCGATGGAAGCTGGTCGGGAATTCGAGGGAAAATGAAAATGGCATTTGGGTTGGGTCTGATTGATTGCGCTCCGCATTGCAGATA
Source organism: Colletotrichum sp. SAR11_240 (assembly GCA_025328625.1). Taxonomy (NCBI): domain Eukaryota; kingdom Fungi; phylum Ascomycota; class Sordariomycetes; order Glomerellales; family Glomerellaceae; genus Colletotrichum; species Colletotrichum sp. SAR11_240. The sequence goes on from JAKMXA010000002.1 coordinate 58,685, forward strand.
CAACTGCTGCAGGGCACTTTAAGCACCCCCAAGTTACTTTTACAGTGGACACCGCTGTGACTCTGGTCGCAGCCCTCTGCCAATAAACGTGTGGAACTGCTTCAGATTTGATGGATGCGCATGCCGTGGCGCGCCTCTGCGCAGGCGGCGTGTGGGCGGCATCACCCTCACCTCACCCACCTGCCCAACCGCCTCAGGGCCTCAGGGCCTCCAGTGTTCCTGGCCCAGCCAGTAACCGCCAGGCGTGGCCGCGGGAGGGGGGCAGGGAAGGAGCCCTGAGGGAGGGAGCAAGAGGGGGGCAGAAGCGTTCTTTCCCACCTTCTCCCAGGGATCTCCGCCTGCGAAACGACGCTATTTTTCTGGAGACCCCTGTCCGACGCGTCCCTCGTTTCTGTGCCTCCCTCCCGCGCTTTTTCCACTGAGGCCTGTTCAAGCGGTCGTTGCAGAGGCATGGAAGAGAAAAAAAAAGGTGGCGGATGTCACTCAGCCACCAGCGAACCTCGTTACGTCTTACTCGCGCGAGCTCTCGACCTCCTCTTCGACCCCTCGTTCGCTCAGCTGCCCTGTCGATCCTCTCTCCGGTTCTCCTCCCAGTCCGCCTTGTCCAGCTGTTGGCCCTTGTTGATTCGTGTCCAAGGCGCACACGCTCTCGCAGACGTGAACCATTGGCCTCCGACCCTCGAGCCACTCCGTGAGCAATGGGGCAAACCACCAAACGTTGAAAGCCGCAGTTCGCTTTCGCTGTCGGCCGAGTCGGAATACTCTAATTCTTATTATTGCGTTGCATTGACGATTCGACAGTCTACCAAGGTGCCTTACTCAACCTTGCCCCGCCTAACTCTGCATCTTCTGAATTTCAAGGACATTAGTACATACGGATACTTTCGCAAAGGAGAGATCGCCAAGGGTGCCAAAAGCGCCCTGTTCAGACTCCAAGAAAGGATACAGATACGTAGGGTGGTGATGTGCAGCCTGCAGGTGATGCGTCAGACCCAACGATACCGTCGACAAAAGACGCTCAGCCGGCCACGATCTGACGCAGAACCGAGCCTATCCGAGGTGCCTTCCACTCTCCCACTTTCCCTTGCTCTTGGTCATTCGTCGATGGTGGCATGACCGCATGCGATCGATGACGGGGAATCTCGAGACGGCGACTTTTGTCGACGAAACGTTGCTGTCCAGCTTCGCTTTCGCCGGATTCTGGAACGAGAAGCACGTTGGACAGGTGTATCGCGACACTATCCGCAGTGCGTTTCATCGCCACTTCCAAGATGGCCGAAAAAACTCTATTGGACTATCGCAGTGATCTCTCATGGTTCTAGAAGCAGGCCGTGAATGGGAATTCTCTTCTCACCGCCATCGGCAACGACTCCCACATCAAGTGATGGACAGCCCGCCAGAGGATCTAGCAGGTCAGGCATGGATTTTCTTGCGTATGCGAGCCATGCAAACTGCCTGGCGTGCTGCGCGCCTTCGTCAGCCGTCATCCACTCCTGCGGCGCGTTACGAAGTGCATCCATCTGCACCGCACCAGAGACTCCGCCCCAGCTTCCGCCTCAGGAGTGAGTTGGCAAAGCCGTCTTGCAGACTGCAGCTCGCTTTCTTCCCGTCGCCTCCCACAAACTTCCAATATCTCAAGAAACTTGCATCTGTGCCTCCTAAGCGAATCCTATGCTGCTGGTTTTCATTGGATTGCTGCAAGCGTTTGCCTGGCGATCACTTACACCCGATAGTGGGAAGCCATCATGCGATTGGATCGCATGAAATCCCAAGATGGAAGCCTTGGGTCCGATCTACGACCAACACCGAAATTCCCGTCTGGCATTTGCTACAACGGAGAGATGCGGGAAACTCTCGATTGGTGTTTTCAGACAACGTCAAGACTGCACTCACTGGCATGCTTGTTGCTTGCCAGTGTGGTTTACCACAGATTCTTGGCAAACGGAAAGCCGCATGTGATTTACCATCGTGATATCAGTCTACATACTTTCTTAAGCTCTTCGTCTTATTAGTAGAATAAGTTGCAAAAGAATCAAGACTTCCTTAGGAAGTCGCTCCCCTGAGTCAGGTTTGCTTCTTACCTTGCCTAAAGTTGGTAAGGAAAGTGCGCAGATATACGCGACTTCCTTCTAATTCTTAAATTCTGGCTTCATTGTCCGTGATCTTTACTTAACGAGAGGATCCTCTGGTATCCTCCACTTCACCTCGAGCTTCTTTGAGCAGCCACCTACAAAAGGGACTTCTAGGTCGTCAAACGGCCCAACTTCTCCAACCCACACCACCCACCAACAGCCAACCTTCACCATGGGCGGCAAGACCACAGTTAGCCGCGGGCCTACGGCTCTTCCCAAATCCCGTGGCACCGGATTTGAGGGTAATTGCTGTTCCGAATATTACCACCAGTATTACTACGGCTGACTGTTTCCAGAGTATTTTGCCGATCCCCCCATGACACCTGCCGAGGCTAAGGAGGAAAGAGAAAACATCTACAGCCCGTGAGTATCCTCGAATACTTCCGTTTCGGACCTCATACTAATCATTCTCAGTCTTATACCCTTCGTCGAGTAAGAATCATCCTCATCACCTTCCTGGACGGGAACTCTTGACGTTGTGAATTCTGACAAACGCAACAGCCGCATCCAGTCATGCATCCAGCGCTTCCGCTCCCGTCGCCGCATCACCGGCACCGAGTCAACCCAGCTGTTCAACCAATACCTCTTTCTCGGCGGCGTTGACACCTCACCCCGCCTGTTCGGCGGCTACATCGACGCAGATACCGAGGGCATGACCCCCGACGAGCGCCGAACTGCAACCGCAACTGACGTCGTCTACACCTCCGGCGGTGGCAGCCGCTTCTACAACGCAGATGAGCCTGAGGGCTGGGACGTCGACTTCGCCGGCGTGGCCGCGGGCTTCCTGTCGGAGAACCTGCCCGCCATGGCTAACTGGGACTACTTGCGAATGGGCAAGGCGATCGGAATCATTGAGAACTTCCTTACCTACATCCTGCAGCACGATGTCTGCCCCGAGTACACCGCCAACATCAAGGAGGCCATGGCCGTTTGCAACTTGGGCAAGATCGATCTGCCTCTGGCGCACCAGGCTCTCATCCACTTCCCCGGACAGCTCAACCTGGCGCTGTCTGAGCTGTTTTGCGAGGGTTTCGACTACATCCATGACGACGGCACCGCTGGGTTCGCCCGCCCCAAGGACTTTGACCCTACTGCGGTGGTGAAGCTGGCGATGGGAGTCGGCATGATCTGCATGGGCGTCGACAAGACCAAGGCAACGTCTCTGATCCATGCGGTCAACAGCCCCAAGACGAGCAAGGTCAAGATGATCTACGAGGAGGAAATCAGCATGGAGGTAATCAACATTCACCGCGCCAGCTCCGCTGTCCGCGAAGTTATCGCTGGCGTTCGAACCAACGGACGCATGCCTGACGGATTCGCCCCCATGGGCAAGCTTGTGCTTAAGCCATGCATCATTGAGGATGGCTATGATCATGGAAACTACGCAGACGCGTCCGCCGACGAAACTCACACTTTTCTCGTGGACGACGACATCCTGGCTCGCATGATGCCCGGCTTCAAGCTGCAGCTGTGCGTTGTCCATCTCAACAATGGCGTGTCGTTCATCAAGCAGGTCAAAGCTGTTCTGGTGTCGTGGCACACGTACCTCCCCCAGAACCTCATGACGCACTTCAAGGAGCCCGTTGAGAATGATCGACCTGCTCCGACGGTGAAGAACCCCAACGCCGAGGATTACAATGACTCGTTCGACAAAAGCTTGTCCGACGAGTAGGCTATCTACTTGCCACTGACTGAAGGAGGACTCTATGCTATAGTCAGGGACGGGAAATGGACAAAAGGATGGAAGCACGGTACTGGGCAAAATCAAGACTTACAACAAGGTTGCATGGGTGGCGTTCAGGGACTATCTAGATACCCCATCAATGAAAGACAACTGCGAAATTCAGGATGAAGACGAAAAAAGCGATGCAGCCATTGCTTGCAGTGTATTAAAATCCATAACTCGTACACAGCGTGATAACTCATAAATCCATAACGCCAAAAACCCGGCGGAGAAGTTTCACCAAGAAAGTCCACCCCACCTTCAAAACTCGAGATCAATTTACACAAGTCTGCCCGTCTATGACATGTCCAGGACACCCCACATTCGACGCTTCAAAACCCAGAACCAGAAACGGATGCAGTCGGTAAATCTGTGCAGACCACCCCTCTGCGTCTAGTATCCTTAATCGAGTGCCTCTAATCTCTCGTCTGAATCTTGTTGTCGCCCGCGACGGCCTGGGCGTAGCTAGGCGGCACGGCGCCATCGCTGCTGCCCTCGCCGGCGCCGCTCTGGGGCTGCTGTCTGGAGCCGCCGGCGTTGTTGTTGTTCGTGGTGCCGTAGGTGACGTTGGCGCCCTGCTGGTGGTGCGAGGGGCGCGGCTGCTGCTGGGGCTGACGGGTGTGCGGGGCGTTTCCGTTGCCGTTGCCGTGGACGAAGACGTATGTCACGCGGCCGCCCTCGCGGTCCTGCTGGGGGAGCGACTCGTACTCGTAGTCTGGCTCGGGGAACTTGGCGATGATGTACCAGGCGTGGATGAGGCCGGGGATCTGGGACGGGGTGTTAGTATGTCGGGAGAGTTGGGTGATCGGGAGGAGGGGAGGCGTACGTAGCCGAGGAGGCAGAGGAGGATGTTGATCATGGAGTCGGCGGAGCAGATGCCGCGCTTCACCCAGACTGCGGGTTTCGTTGTTAGCTGTGGTGCAAGATCGTCTGATGCGGGGAGAAAACGTACCGGGTAGAGGGGGAAAGAGCAGGGCCAAGAGGCCGAGGAAGATGTCTGCGGAACACATTTCGAATGTCGCAACTGTCTTTCGAGATGTGCTGTAAAGATTTGGTGCTGTTGAGGGTTGTGTTGTATTCGAGAGTCTGCGCGGAGTTTGCGAAGGCGATAAAGGGTTCGGAGGCGCGGGCAAAATAAGGTAGGTAAGGTGACGTCTGGGGCCTCCGGCGTCCGAGTGGCCGTCGCAAGGTCAGCAGGTGAGCAGCGCAAATGGCCGGTCGCAGAGCGCCACTGAGGAGGCAAGGCAAGGCAAAGGCAGGCCAGGCAGCGAGGAACCGGTGGGCGTGGCGGAGCTTAGAGGGGACGTGGGGGCTTGCGTAGTTGGCAAAGAGACGCAGGTGAGAGGCGCTGTGATTGGTTGGCGCGGGGGAATGTGAGGCCGAGGCGGAGCTTTCCGGCTGCTTGACGCGGGAGCGAGGGTGCACCCTTGAAGATGTGCTGATGGATGCTGGCTTCTAGACTTTTGCTGCGATTCAGTGGAGTGGTATTTGCCCGTCACCAGTCATTGACATACTTTGAGTTGGTAGTGTTGGCTGGGTTGTTATGTGAAGATGTAAGAGTGATCTCAAGTTTGGAGCCTTATCTTATCTCTGTCTACCTACTTGAAGAGAATGCGCTGATGCAGGAACGCTAGCGCCCTGAAAATCAGAGGAGCCCCGCCAAATAAACCCCCGCTGAAGCTCCCGCACGGGCCAACCCAGATGGAAACTTGTGATGTCAAGCAGCTCCCAGCAGTGTGTGGGCGCGTCCAGAACAGTTCCACGCGACTCGTTGATTCTCCATCCAACTTGCACCTTGCACGTCGAAACCGCTCCGTCAACGACGACCACCACAGCTAATACCAGCATCCCCTCGATGACCGTCAGATAGCCCAGCATGTCGATTCCGGGTCTGGGCCAGCTGGCAGCGCCGGTACGGTCCCTTTTCACACACACTCTCTCTAAAGCCTGAATGCAAAGGCACGAACCCATACTGACGGAGGCAACACCACGAACAGCAGCCGGCCAACGCATCCCAAACCCGCACAATCAGACTCCAGCCCTTCTGGGAATGGCGCTTCGAAGTCTCCTTCGGCACCGACCTCACCTTCAAACTCCTCTCCGGCACCGCGGAGAAGGACGGCACCGAGCTGGCCCTGCACCACCTCTACACCTTCTCCGGCACGAAGTCCAAGATCCTCACGCTACAAGGATGCGAGTTCGAGATCGAGGGCAGCAGCCCCGCCGCCGAGTTCCTCGCCGAGTACCACCAGCCGCAAGACAACCCCGCGAACGCGTACCTGAACCTGCACTTCCAGCTCACCGCCATGCGCCAGCGCGCCGCCGCCGAGCGCCGCGAGGGCCCCCGCATCGCCGTCTGCGGCGCCCCGACGGCGGGCAAGACGACGCTGTGCAGGACGCTGGCGAGCTACGCGACGAGGGTCGGCGCGCAGCCGATCGTGGTGAACGCGGATCCCAAGGAGGGCATGCTGAGCCTGCCGGGGACGCTGAGCGCCGCCGTTGTGGGGAGCGTGCTGGACGTCGAGGCTGTCGACGGGTGGGGGACCACGCCGACGAGCGGGCCGAGTCAGGTGCCGGTCAAGCTGCCGCTGGTCTACTACTACGGACACGCGAGGGCGGAGGAGGATCCGAGAAAATACAAGCAGCTCGTCAGCAAAATGGCGGCTACTGTTACCTCGCGGTTCGCGCAGGATCCCGAGGCTAAGAGCGCGGGAATGATTATCGATACGTTTGGGATCAGTGAGAAGAGCACGTCCGGCTTGGATTTGTTTGCCCATGTCGTGGAGGAATTGTCAGGTATGCGAAAAAAGAAACGATGCGAGGTGTGATTTGGATCGAGCTAATGGCACCCAGCGAACATCATCATTGTGTTGGGATCGGCCACGCTGAATGCAGAGGTCCAAAAGAGGTTTGCGTCCGAGAAGACGAGCCTAGGCGAGCCGTACAGCATTGTGCTCCTGGACAAGTCTGAAGGTGTAGCCGAGAGAGATGAGGGGTTCATGCAGCAAGTCTGCGAGGCATCGATCAAGGAGTACTTTTTTGGCACAGTCGGTCGGACATTGAGTCCTGCGACACAGCAAGTCGACTTTGATAGCCTGACGATATATCGTCTAGGCGACAGTGAGTTTGCTTCAAGAGCTGTCGTCAATGCAAAGCTTTACTGACACTTTGCAGACTCTACGTACGGTGGCGCGGACGATGGCCTCACGCGGGTGGACTCATCCCAGCTAATGGCGCATTGGACGCTGCCCGTCGTGTACGCCTCAGTCAGGGACAGCCCCGAGACAATTCGGACGTCGAACATCATGGGCTACGTCTACGTCGCCGACATTGACAAGGAGAAGCGCAAGTTGAGGATTCTGGCGCCGGTAGGCGGACGTCTGGGAGACCGGCCGTTGCTGATGGGCAAGTGGCCTGAGCCGTACATTAACTTGTTAGGATGAGATAGAAATGATACCACGACTTCTTTTTTTTACAGCACACCACGGAAGGATCAATTACACTGCCCGTTCGGAGTTCCGACGGCTTTAGAGCCACGAACTGAGGCGAGGGGAATCCATCCCTACGACCCTGTGCCCAGGTGCCTGAAGCAGCCTGCCGTGGCGATGTCAGCAATGATGACTGAACCAAAGCAGGGATCCAGGGATGAGTAACAGAGACCCTGAGTCTCGTAAGGCTGAGTGTCGCATTCCAAGGACGTGTGATGCGATGGAAATCAGGGGGTGTCAGCACTACTCTGTACGAGCTTTCCAATCAAGCGGGATGCGAAGAGTCATGTCTCTCTCTCTACAGTGTCGAGGGAACAAAGGAAACAGTTCTTCTTCTCTCCCAAAGTCCTGGGAGCTGGAAGATCTTGGTGTAACATGATGGGCGAAAGGCAATGCATGCGATTCGATGCAGCTACGCGCGATGCTGCCTGGCCAGTCCAGGCGGGCCCCTCCATGATGCATCCCACCATCCCCATTCCCAGCACCGCCGCCTTGGGTAAAGTACTGTAAGCCTGGAGCGAGTCTGAGTGGGTGGTGATCGGCCGCTGGGAATGACCCAGAAAAAGACCAGAGTGTGTGGCATTGGAACCCTACGTCAGCTTACTACAGGATTCCACCGAACTGGATATTCCAGGCACCGCTAGGCTGATAGCGACATCATCTGTCTGTGTCTGCATCTTTCACGGCCGAAAGTCGAAGAGACGGAGATGAAGAGAGGCAGCAACATTTTTTGTTCCCTCCCGCCGTCGGACTTTCCACCGGTCTGCCGTGCCTCTCCGTGCCTCTCCGGCATCGCTAGCCCACGGCTCTTGAGACAATGTCTTTATCTCATCATTCCGCCTCCCCCCGCCCGCGCGGCGATAGGCGAAGTCCCCCGTTTAGGCAAACCGAAGCGGCACAAGAGGCGCGGAAAGCCAAGCGACACGGAGACGTGCCCGCGACATTTGAAGGATGGAATGATGACCCCGACGAAGCCAATGAGGACGCCGAGGGCCGCACACCACTCACTACGCACCACAAGCGCTCGCCAGGTCCTCGTAAGGCTGAGCGGCCGGTGAGTCGGGATGGAGCCGTTATTGATTGTCGACAGGGAGGCGGAGGAGGGGTAAGGTAGGGACCCGATTCCTTCTTCAGCGGCAGCATCGCCTCGCTGCCAATGAACATTTCTCGGGCATCCGCTCGTCATCCACTTTCTCACTCATCCGTTCTCTGTTTCTGGGCGCAACAGTGTTTCCCCACGTGCACTCACACTCACCGGAAACGGCCCCCAGCAAGCCTCATTTATCGACTTTTGCTTTTTTTCGGGTTCGGCGCTGTCAAAAGATGGCTTGAGCCGCAGCACCGGCAGGCAGCGAAAACGGTTCCCCCGGCCGGTAGCCTAGGCGTCAGGACGATGTCAACGGGGAAAAGGTGCATGGTGGTTGTGGGAACTTGGGAATCAGACCCCGGCGAGTGAAACCCCACTCCTCCATCTTTCTCATCCTCATCGCAAGGGTCAAGTTAGCTGAGGAATCATTCGCAGTGCCATTCCTGCCTATGAGCGCGAGGGGACTGCTTCGTGTGTTTCCTCATTAGGAAAATGCACTCCCCATCCCACCCTACCACCAAGGCCTCTCTCTCAATAGCCTTGCGCTCTATCAAAAAACCCAAGAAAGTCGTGCCGCAGTGGAATCCGGAGCTAGGCACCTGTTCCATCATCGCCTCCACACACTCACCCGCGCGCTGGCTGTGGCAGGGGGATGGAGGGGAGGGAAGGGTGTGTGTAACGCAGCCTTGCGACCAATGGGGCTCCACGGCCGCCATCTCGACATTTCTGTAATTCTCGCAGGAGGATGAGGCTTTCCCAGCCAATTGGCGTTGTGACGAGGAACCAACAGCGTTTTTTTCTTGCGTGCGAGATAGCCCAAAACCGATAATTACGTCCGTAAACAGTGTAGGCCCAACCCCAAACCCACACACATTCTACATTCTCGGTGTGATTGCCTTCTTTTCGAAAAGGTACCTGGATCCTCCTGGCCACTTGTTTCCTGCTTCGCAACGGCGCAAGTTCTCTCGGCCGTCCTTTTGTTCTTCATCGGCTGAGCCGTACGGAAGGACCCTCCACCTCCACCATACATACGCCTCACACGCACCTTGAGTCACAGACCCCCAAATCCTGACTACCTACCTGCCTCAGCTCATGTATCTTCGTCTTGCTTGAGACCACTTTTGAGATAGGCCTCTTCCCCGAGTTACCGAAGCTGCGAAGGTTTGTGATGGGACTCCGCTAAGATACGCCTGGTGCCGCGCCGTGGCTGGCTGGACCATGTGGATGTGGCATGGGGGAGGAGGGTGGCCGGGGGTAGAGGCGCTCCTCCCGTTCGTTCACGCAACGACGCAGTTACCGTTTACGGCAAACGCATATCTACCACTAGGAAGGGTCTGGTACGTTGAAGGAGGAGTCCAAGATGTGATGGCCCCCAAATATCACATCCTATCTAGACCAAGACGAGCGATGATGGTGCCGGGAATGGGCGGAGGAACACTGTCACTGGCACTGATGCTAACACTGCCTCCACGGTGATGGCGGCGCAGGATGGGGAGGGGCGAGGGAGGAAGGCAGCCATCTGACGGGAAGGAATCTGGTCCCCATCCCCGAGGTGAGAACCATATATGACTCCCTCGAGGCCGACGTGTAAGTTGGATGTCTGAAGGATGTAGACAAGAATCCATTGCTCTCTTCGACTCTTTGGTTTTCCCCAAGAAGCATTCTCTCTTTCTCTCCCACATATCTCCTATACTGTTACATCTCTGTGTAAGGCCGCTGCACTACCCCAGACTTCCATCATCAACAATGGCGCGGGTAGAAGTGCACCACCTCCACCCTACCAACTGGGAATCAGATCCAGAAGAAGAAATCTTCCCCCTCTCCACGCTGGACTACCTCTCGGGCCAGATCTGGTGCAACTACGTCCTCTTCTTCAAGCTCGCCTCCGCCACCCCAGACTCCCAGGCCGAGCTCATCACAGTCCTCAAGGCCGGCCTCGAGAGAACCCTCTCCCAGGTCCGCCAGCTGCCCGGCGTCCTCACAAAACACCCCTCCGGCTCCGGGCTCTGCTGGCACAAGAAGAGGGAAGACACCGTCGAGTTCCACGTCCAATGGCTTGACAACACCGCCGCCACCGGCAAGAAGAACAAGAAGTATCCCACCTTCGCGGACCTCGAAAGGCAGCACTTCTCCTCAAAGGCCCTCGGCGACCCCAAGACGTGGTCCGTCCACCCCTTCAAGGGCGGCCAGTGCCCGGAATCCCACTGGACGAGCCGGCCCAAGGCCGCCGCCTACAAGGCCACCTTCATCCCCGGCGGCATGGTCTTCATGATGCACCACCACCACTTCTCGGGCGACATCATGGCCTGGTCCGGCCAGCTGCACCAGCTCGCCGAGAACTGCAACGCCGTCTGGGCCGCCCGCGGCAGCACCGGCTCCGCGCCCAAGTTCCCCGCCTGGGACCCCGCCTGCCTCGACTTCTCCCTCACCACGAAGCCCGACCTCCCGGCGTCGCAGCAGGTCGACGGCCCCAGCGCGGCGCCCGAGCGCAACGCCGCGTACCGCCCGTCGAGGCGGCTGCTCTTCCACCTGCCCAAGAGCAAGATGGCGAAGCTCAAGAAGCTCGCCGCCCCGCCGGATGAGGACGGCGAGGAGGGCCGGTGGATCTCGAGCTACGACGCGTACACGGCGCACATCTGGCGCGTGCTCTCGAAGCACAAGGCGGCGCTGTACGAGCCGGACCTGAAGGAGGCGCTGATCTGGGGCGAGGCGGTGAATATGCGCCCGCGGTTCCGGGACCCGGTCGTGCCGGCGCGGATCCAGAGTAACTTCATGTCGGTGGCGGTTAGCTTCCAGAGCGTGGTGCCGACGATGAGCGGCGAGGAGGTGATTTCCTCGGCGCCGTTTTGGAAGTTGGCATGGTACGTTTCTTTCCCTATCTCTGATGTTTGAAAGATTTGCTAACAATGCCGCGCAGGTACATCCGCCAGCTCACCAACACGGTGACCCAAGACTACGTCAACGCGATGCTGGCCTCGCTCGCGCCGATCCGCGACAAGACGACGCTCTTCATCCGCGGCGACGCCTTCCACCCGATGACGACGCTCTTCACGGACTGGCGCGACACGCGCCCCTGCGAGGCGGACTTCGGCTTCGGCGCGCCGTACGCGTTCCGGTGGCTCTTCGAGAGCGTGCAGACGGGCATGTTCGTGACGTACCCGGCGCGCGTCAACGGGGCGCCCGCGGGCGCGGACGAGGGCACCGAGTTCAGCCTGCCGGTCGAGCGCGAGGTGGCCGCCGCGCTGCTGGCGGACCCGGAGTGGAGCGAGTACTTTGAGTACCGCGGGGTGGAGAATGATGTCGATGATGTGGAGGGCGCCGAAGAGAAAGAGGAGGAGGAGGAGGAGGAGGAGGAGGCGGTGGCGGAGGTGGTGAGGGACAGGTTGAGCAAGGTGGAGAGGGATACGGTCGTGGTGGTCAGGGGCGTGGCGGCAAGGTGTCGCAATGCTTCTGTCCGCGTGCGGGATGTTTGTGGCTGGCTGGTTACGGTGTTCAGGAGGGTTATGACGAAAGGATTGTGAGCGGGCCTGGTTTCTTCGTCTTTTGTGTAGGATACCTATCTGGTGTGGTCTTTTGTCTTATTTTCATATGTAGAACAAGCAGGCGGTTGGAATTAACAAACAATAATCACTATCAATAAGACTTACACCACTCAAAAATGTGACAGAAGCGCGTGATACTTGAGCCTGGAAACTCTGGTGGCCAAAAAAGAAAGCAGGAGGGAGGAATTGAGCCTCACGCGGGGGTCGAACCCGCAACCTTGAGATTAAGAGTCTCACGCTCTACCGATTGAGCTAGCAAGGCCTGCGAGATGTGGTTGTTGACGATGGCTGGCGTGCGAGGCTCCAAGAGCCAAGTGGAGCGGTAGGGCTAGAGCTGGGTGAGTGGGAAAAACCTTCATCGTGGAATCGCTTCTTGTTAAAATTTCTCTCGTGAACTAGTGGGTTGGCCCCGAAAGCATGGGCCCGTCCGGGAAGGAGAACTCCACCCGGCCCCGTCTCCCGGCTCCGGCGGACCCTCACGCCGGCTTCCTCCCGTACACCACGATCCTGTCAAAGTCAGCACCAACCACCATAACTAGGGAAGACACACTCACATGGGCCAGTACGCATGAATACTCCGATCCCCAACGTCCTTCCTCGTCTGCGCGGCGAGCACATTCACCTCATCCGCCTTCCACGCCAGACCCCGCGTCAAGAACGCCATCAGGAACCCCTGCAGCCCGGTGGTGATGTTGTCGTAGTTCCACGCACCGAGCTCCTTGAACTTCGCGTGGCGCGGCCAGGTGTTGCTGGGCCACTTGAAGCAGATCTCGGCGACATCCACAAAACCCGCGGCCTCCATCATGGGCTTGAGCGTGCTGAGCTCGATGAAGGCGTGGTCCATCTTGGCGGCAGCCTCGCCTAGCAGGGCCATCGACTTGTGGAGGGCGTGGTCCGGGGTCAGGGTGCCGTCGTCGGAGAGGGGGAGGCCGAATTCCTGGAGCTCGAGGTAGCCGCCTGGGTTGAGGTTCCTGCGGGAGACGTGTGAGATTGAAGGATTAAATGCTGAAGATAGGTAAGGGGGCATTTACTCATAACATTGGCGCAGGTATTCTTCCCATTTCGAGATGGATGAGTTCATCATCCGGGAGTGGATGTAGTCAAAGGGGCGGGAGTAGGTCCAGCTGTCCTCGATGTCGTCGATCTCGAACTTGACGTTTGGCGGGACGCTGGAAGATGTGAGCGGAGACTGGAAAGTGAAGTCTCAAGAGCACATACAACTTCGGCTGTGTCGGAGAGAGATCCACACCAATGACCTACAAACAAGGGTCAGATCATGTCGAAGAGGGTGTCGTTGGAATGCCTACCTCCGATCCGGGATGCTCGTCGCCGTAGTCCATAGCCCAGATACCCGTTCCCGTCCCCAAGTCAAGAACGCGGCCCGGATTGGCGTCAGCCTTGTTGGGCGGGGATAGACCGAGCAGGCCGTCAAAGGAGAGGTAGAAGATGTGATGTTGAAGGTCTCAAGACAATGTCAATACGCTGCCTTACAACAGGCTCGAAGCGGGATCGTCAATACCTAGTCGCTCGTTCTCTTCCTCATCATTGGGAAAGTGGTACTCTCGATCACAAAATCAGCTGATTCCTTGCCCATCCTGCCGGACTACTCACTTCCATCTCGGAATCTGTGATAGGTGCGGCCGTTCTCCTTGCGATAGTCCAGGATCGAGCTGTTCAAGCTCGCCGTCGTCGAGGTCCCGTCCTATTCCACTAGTCAGCACCTTCACCGAGCGCGCAACTCGCGAGATTCGCACATTGGTATCGCCCACGGCCGAGTCATTGTCGTCGAAGTCGTCGGGCTCTACAACGTCAGACTGAAGTGCCGCCATGTTGACAAGCTTCCTAGTCTCGCAATTGCAGCAACGCGTGTAGGTGAAGAGGTGCCGTTGTACGCAGATCTCGCCAGGTCGAGGCGTGGTGGACTGCGGCTCTGGCCAAGCGATCGGTGAGGTGAGCAGAAATATCACGCTATCGACATCTCTTTCTTCCCCGCACAGCCATGTCTTTGATTAGACAGTTGGCCGGGGCCGGGAGGACCCTTTCCTGAGCGACTCATGAAGAGGGGCCGATGGGAGGAATGGGCGGTGATTGACCACCACCCCGGGCTGTCATCTGCAGGCATTGCGGTCCCAGGAGCCAGGTCACTGACACAAATGATTTGCAGATGACAGCGGAAAAGGTCAAGGGTGAGCCCCATTTCGGACCGGTGAGTTTGGACGGTGGCAGAAGTGGCGGCCGATAGTCTGGCCCAATGAGGTGTCTGCAAGACAGAGAAGGATCGCGACCAACGACTGTTCTGAGCTCCAACAGCTCCAACAGTGGCGATGTGACAGGTTGATAGGATTGGAGAGTCGCAAGCAGGTGAAGACGGAAGCGGCATAGTATGGCCTGCTCGATGTGCGTGATGGCCAATCGTGAGATGTCTGCCAGCAGTTGGAATGCAGTAGAGACATGGCATGATTCCACCGAGCGCGCACATCGGCACTAATTGGCGCATGTCTTGAACCTTGTCAGTTGTGCGCCGCAAGCCTTCACGGCCGGCTCAATCGCTCGATCGAGACCGTCGCCTGGGCGGGCATCCAATGGCGGGGTCCTGTTGGGCATCGCAATGGCGGAAGAAGCTCCGGGCAAACTAGCTTGAAGAGGAATCAGTTTCGACGACGGGACGGCGTCGGAAGAGACGGACATTGGCAGTCCGTGTGCGAGACCTCGCCAGTACGGTCACCAATTGATTCATTTCGAGAAGGGTTCCATTATAGTTCTTTCGATAGAGACTCAGTAAAGCCATGCCTTCGCAAGATGCCCGGTCGGAGATGGGGCCGAACTGACCTCACCGCCTCGTCGCTGGCCACGAAGCGCTGAGTTCTTGAGATCGAGGTATCGGCACCGATGCGTCCTCACACAGCATCTAATACGATCAGCTGTTGGAGCTTGTGTGCGATGTTGTAGATGCTCAGCCAGCATTTCTGCGTTCCCCGGGAGTTCCAAAGGCAGCCGGCGGTATTGGAACTACGGCTGCTGCTTGCTTTCCGGATCTCCGGAAGACGGAGAAGCGACAAGCGAAAGCGGGCACTCCGACGAGAGAAAACACATTGATTCGAATAGATTGTTGGAAATGAGGCTGGTTCTGATGGTATCGCGCTGCCAGACCCAAGCATTACGATTGCTGTCGACAAGTATTGGTGGTGTTCACTTGAACCCTGCTGAACATACTGCCTGTCTCAATTGCTTCGTGGCCGTGAACCTGCCATCAACCGGCTGCGGTCAATATGTGGACTTCGCCGAGTTGTACAGCTTGAACATGATTACCTTCGAACCAGATACCGCATCCATGTGGGCGTATTGGCATCTTCGGCGATGGCTTCACTCGATGCATCGCTGGGAAGTCCTCAGTTCAACCGCGACAGTCAATGAGCTGACTTGGGCCACATTGAATGAGCAGAGGCTGCGGGATAAACCGAAGAGTACGTCAGCTGCAGGTGGCCCCTGGGAGAATGCGACTTTGCCCATTCATCCATGTCCAACACGCAGGATTGTCGTGGTTGGTGTCGCAGACTGTCGCCTCCCAGCGGTGTCGTTCGTTCCGACACATAGCGACAATTCCCGCATCGCTGGTGTAAGGTGAAGATCGCGAAGGCTTCATGGTCGACATGTCGTGCAAAGAGGCGTTGAGGATGCAACATGGCGAGTCACGTCGAGAAACATGTTTCTGTCGATGAAGTTGTAAGAGTCAGTTGCTGTTGCTCTGTGCCTTGGTCGCTCAGGGGCTGATTAGATGAGATAAGCAGCCGCAATGCCAATCAGTGATCTCCCGGCCAAGAAGACAGGGCATCCATCCCCTGGAGCTGCCAGCTTTTTCTGCTCAAGGCCCCTGTTGCTGCGAGAAAGTCAATTCTGCGCTCACAGGGCACTGCTTGGTCTTTTTTCTGATTTTCTCCGAGTCGCCGAAACTCTGCTGAACTTTTTGGAGGATTGACGTTTGATCAACTTCATGATGCGCATTTCTTCATCGAGCTCTTCGGGGCAAACATCTTCACGATCCTTCTGGCAAGCAAACACGGCAGAATCGTTGCGCCGACCGGCAGATCCTCCCCTGTGCCATCATCCCCGACTGATGACGCTGCCACCCGCCACCTCCCAGGATATCTCAAACCATCAACACAGGCATCGTAGGCATCAAAGCCGACCTCAGTGGAGCGTCCAGCGCGATCCTGTTGGCTAAGACCGGCAATTTCACCCCTTTTCAGCGAAGGATCCTCAAGGACATTCATGCTGCGAGGCGGACCAGACATGAACCAACCCGCACCATCTCCTCAGACAATCATCACTGCCTCCCTCCCACATTCCCCCTTGGGGCATGGATGGAACTCGGCTGAAGTGGTCTGCCAATTCGGCCCAACTCCAGCGCAGAATGGATCTCGCGAATAGGGGCAACTCCAGTTCAAACGAACTAACATCGGACAGACGGCACACCGAAGGCTGACAGCCATGACAGCGGCCCTGCGGTTTCGCAATGCTTGGGCCCGGACCCCCAAACACAGCGCCGCAGACGAATGGCGAGCCGTCGTCGCGATGTCGCTCTGCACATCTGCGAAAATGGGGAAACCTGGGCCGTCGGAAGATCTGTAGCAAGGTCGACCGTCCTATCTCTTTTCTTCAATCGTTGACTAACAATTTCTTCTTCAGCTCGTCTGGGCCAGGGGCTCCTCGACCGTGTTTGGGCCCGTTTGCCGTTCTCCGATGTTTTGGGGAGCATGGTCTCATCCGAAACATTGGCCCGACAGGGACGGCCTCGTCTGCGACTTCAACCCCCCCGCCATCAGCCTCAACGACCTCACTGGCTGATTTGCTACCTTGCGCTATGTTCTCCATCTTAATTGTTACTGCCCGTGGTATCGTGCAGGTCAAACGGCAGAAGATCGCCGTGGTGGCGGTACGCATATTCGGTCGGATTTTCACACACAACGGCGCGCAGGCTGGGTGAGCTCTGCTTCGTCTCTGTCGCTCAGCCTCAGTTCCAGAAACGCGCCCCTGTGACAGAACTGCGTCGCATCTCCAGCTGGATCTTCGTGACATGGCGGGAAGGACATCAGCAAGCGCTGAGGGAGGGGGCTTTGACAAGCTTACTTCAATGTTCAGACCATTTCGTGGGGATGGATCGATGTTATTTAAGATGGCAGGTGTCCTCGATTGAGTTGATCGTGGAGCTAACCAGAAGCATCGAATACAAGGCTGCAGTCGTCCAAACATATCCTTTTCTAGTAATTTGAGGGTATTTTGAAAATACCCCTTCCCTTCTCTTACTTTCATCATGGTTCGCTTTTCAGTTGCCGCAGCACTTTGTAAGTCTTCCCCCGACCCCAAACCTCTCTGTCTCACACTAACATCTCCAAGTCGCTGCTTCAGTTCTTGCTGCCCCAAGCCCTCTTTCCCCAGACCCGGCCGGCGCAAAGAACGTCGGCAACGGCCAAGGTGCCCAATTCATCGGCGGAGCCTGCCTGAGCAGCAAAGACTGCGCCTCTACATGCTGTGCCACCCTCAACGGCGCCGGCATCTGCTCCGGTCTTGGAGCGCAGTTCCAGGCAGGCAAGACAGGATGTGGCTTCGGTGACGGCGGCGCTGCGGCTGGTGCTGGATCGGGGACCGGCGCCGAAGCTGCCGCACCCTCTGCGCCTGCTCAAGCTGCCCCGGCTGCCGGTGGCGACACGGGTGCGGCTGGATCGCAGAATGTAGGGAAGGGTAACGGGCAGCAGTTCATCACGGGGCAGTGCCTCTCGGATGCGGACTGCGCCTCGGGGTGCTGCGCTGGGCCCAAGGGGGCATGCTCTGCGAGGGCTGTGGCTGAGGAGCAGGGCAAGACTGGATGCGGATTCACAGCGGCTGCACGATTCTGATAGTTGACTTCTTGGCATGCATTCGTACAGTAGCGAGTATTTAATGACGTGGATTTTGGCGTAAAATGGAGGGGCATAAGAGCGATGTCAGGCACACATGGATTTTAATAGAGACGAAATGGATGAAACTTGATACACTTCGCAAGGCAGAGATCACTCGTTGTTATGAGCTGCAAGGGCGATCATTCAGACTCGAATAGGCAGCAGGATGGGCGGAATTACGCCCGTTCGTCAACTTTCTCAAAATGATGTCCTGATTGGGACAGCTGAAAGGCGCTTGTGCATTAGGTTGGACAGGGGGGCCAGGAGCTGAAAAGTCAGATGCTGCCTTGTTTTCTGGTGGCATGTTGTCTGACTTGCAACACGTTCTTTCCAAAGCTAGAGTAAGGTTCAAGTCTGAGCGATGGACCCATACCAGTATCGGGCTTTGGGGCCGGGTGAGATTCGGCTGCTCCGTCTCCACCCGGCGCCGGACCCGCGCCGAGACCTCACCGGGACCATTCTCCACCATGAGCTGTCCAACCCGGCAGTTCGGTGGGCGTCAGACGGACCGTACCTAGAGCACAAGCTACCATACGAGGCCGTATCCTATCACTGGGGAAGCAACACAAAGACACCCTTCAAGCTTCTCGTGAACGACGAAAACGCCGACAGCAGCTCCCCCGCATCTATCATCCCATTAACCGCATCTCTACACACCCTGCTGCGCCAGATTGCTTACACCGACAGAGACCGCCTGGTCTGGGTCGACGCAATCTGCATCAACCAAGTCCGCAGCGCCGACAACGTCGAGAAGGGCGCGCAGATCCGCATGATGCCCGACATCTACGGCATCGCCGCGCGCGTGCTCGTGTACCTCGGCCCGTCCGCAGACAACAGCGACCTCGCCATCGCGTTCCTGGAGCACATCTCCGACTTTGCAGACTACCTCGACGAGACCCTTCCGACGGCCAACTTCGCCGCCGCCCTAGCCGCGGGCTTCGCGATGCCGCCGCCGGACGCGCCCGACTGGCCGGCGCTCCGCGCCTTGTTGCGCCGTCCGTGGTTCCGCCGCGTCTGGGTGATCCAGGAGTTTGTCAACGCCACTGAGCTTACCGTCATGTGCGGCGCGCGGGAGATTGACTGGCGCAGACTGTTCCTTGCGACGCGGGCCTACGTCGACAACCTCCGCCTCGCGCAACAGGGGTACAATTCGAACTGGCTGGTTCCGTTGGTTCTTCTAGTCCCGTGGTACCGCCGGTACAGGCTTGATAAGTGGAGACTTGCGCACGAGGGGGCGGGCGCGATGCACACGACTGGGGATTTCCGGCTGCGGCGCGCTGGGTATATGAGTTCCGCGTACATGTGGTTCGCCTACCGGGAGGAGACGGAACACGACAGGTGGAAGGAACCGATACCCGTGAAGCGAGATTTTGCGGCGATTTGCGAGTATGAACGCTTGGCAACGCCGAGGATGTTGGAGCACAGGGCGGAAGGGACGGTATTTCCCTTTGGGAGGAGAGGGTTGCTCGAGTTGTTCATGATGACCGGTACCTTTCTAGCCACCCAGCCTGTAGACAGGATCTATGCCTTGTTGGGACTGGCGGAGGATGTCGACGGCGAGGAGTTTGCGCCCATTTACTCGAAAGAGCAGACCCTTGCAGCGGTGAGCAAGCGATTCGCGATCGGGAAGATTGAGCAAGGCCAAGGAGCCGAGGTTCTAGCTCGCTCAGGGTTAAGATCCAAGAAGTCTGTCAAACATGCTGGTAAAGAGGGAGAAGTACCGTCGTGGGTACCTGATTGGACCTCCGTCACGTATGCTCAAGACAAAAGACCTGGGTTCACCCTGCGGTCTCACGGCAAGGAACGCGAAGAGGCTGAGTCGATGGAGAACAACAACAAAGAATCTGGCGAAGATGGCACGAACTTGGGACTTCAAACGGAAGGGGGCGATGAAAAGCCACTTGAGGATTCAATGCGTTTATACACAGCCTGCGGCGACACGAACTTCTACCACCATTTCGACGAAACACGAAACATCCTGTACGTCAAGTCCATTGGCGTCGATAGCATAGCCGCTATCATCCCCGGACGGCTCAGGCTGGGGGCCTTCATGAACGAGTTCCTGATCATGGCCACGTTCCACGTCGCAGGCATGGAGTACCCGACGGGGGAGAGGCTCGAGGATGTCATTTGGAGAACTCAAATCGGCAACCGGACGTCGCAGGGCGAAGTCCCGGGGCCGGAATACTTTGAGCTGTACCAAATGGTCAAGATGAGAGACCGTGACATGTTCATCTTTGTCGTCTTCACCTGGATGGTAGCATGCGTTCTGATGTCGCCTTTCGCACTCGTCATCCTGCGGCGACTGCCGCTGTATTTGGAGATCTTCATCTTAGCCACGGCCTTCCTCAAGGGTAAGCTGCCTTTGAAGTACGCTGGGTTGGCTGTGGTATGTATTTACCTCCTGCGATGGCTGTATTGGGTGTTTGCCATACCGCTATTGTTGTTTTCTCTCTATATGGGAATAGCCAACATCTGGCAAAGGGAATTTCTCGTGGCTGTCTCACATTTCGGGGTTACCTCAGCTTCAGACGTGGGATCCCTTCCGCCCAAATGTGCTATGTACACGAACCAGTTGTCGAATATGGCCAACAAATATGAGCTTGCTGTCACCAAGCAGGGGCTGCTTGGGCTGGTCCCGCTGTGCACGGAGGTGGGGGACAGGGTTGGTGTGATCCACGGCTGTGATGCACCATTTGTTCTGAGGCTAGATGAAGAGAAGGGGCTTCTCAGAGTGGTTGGAGAAAGTTACATCCACGGCATCATGGATGGAGAGCTGGCTGGGGGGCTTGTTGAAGAAGCTGGCTTGTACTGAGTATGGAACGGCCACGGCAGGAATGGATGTCGTCGAAGAAGACTCGCTAATCAATAGGCTTGAAAGTCCCATGGCCTGGGTGCCCATGGATACCCACAATCTTGGGTTCTTCCTGACGCGTATCAATGGCAAAGGAGTCTATCCATGGGTACTCACGGGGGCCCACGGACGCTGGGTAATACCTAGTAACCCATGGATATGGATATGGGTAACCATGGGTATTATAAAGCCAATTCACCAAGCACAATCTATACGTGCTTCTCACTCCATAAATGCTTGAGCGCAGCGATTGAAAAAAAAAGTCATATTTCTGTTTTCTAACGAGTCACAATGATTACCTATGAAGAAGTATTATCATTACCAATTAATCGTAAATATAGAAGGTTTATGCAATCTCGCTTCACAACTTCTTGAAGCATTTGTCGCCAAGCCATCGCCCGATCTTGACTGTTGGTACATCCACCACGCGGTTGAAGATGTCGCTAACCCACAAAAGAACCAACGTATTAAGGAGAAGGCTTCCCCAGAACGAGAAAGCATACGCGCTCCAAGCCGTTTCGAACATCGAACCAGTCATCTTCAGAGGGAGGTTCTCGAGAGGGGCGGATGCAAGAGAGTGACTCTTCATCAAGGCGGCGTTGGCGGGAACCAACCACCGTGTGCCCACTGCGTGGTTGATGAACCCGTGCCACAGGTAGATGGAGTAAGAGATGCGCCCAAGGTATTGGGCAATGTCTGTGGTGAAGAGCCGTTGGAGCAGTGGCTCGCCCTGATCGTAAGTGGTGGTCGGCGCCGATTCTTCTTCCAGCTTTTCCTTCTCACTTGTGTGCAAGACCGTAGTATTCTTGTGCCAAGGTGATCGGGTTCTGAAACCGCCCAATAGGTTTGCCAAGAAGCGTCGGATATTGATTTGTGGTGAGTACATCAAGGCAATAATGAAAAGAATGGACCCAATGGCGTTCCAGTGAAGCTGGACTCGAGCGTCCGAGCCACGATAGCATGGCAAGACGTGCGATGAAAGCCAGTAAAATCCCGAAGCTGAAGCTCCACTTGTCTCCGGGTAAGACATGAGATGAAGGCTGCAAACAAACAGGGCAATCGTCCACACATGGCGGAGAGTCCCCCTCAAGTACGCAAACGCACGCCGGCTGGTTGAGGTGTTGCATCGCGGGAGGACGTCATGCAATGCGCTGGGAGGCATGGCGAGGGAGAGCTCGGCCAGCAAAAGTCCGGCGGGGAAGAGTGCCTTGTCCCAGTCCCCAAGATGAACTAGCCAGCCGGTGAGAAGCATCGTTCCAGTAGCGCGAATAGACTTGTGCACCAGCGAAGAAGCAAGGAGAACCACCAAGACGAGTAACGAGCCCTTGATGGCAACGTGAACGGTCCAGAGGTGTCCGTTGTAGGCCATAACTCCAGCGTCATCTTGGTGAGCAACGGGCTTGAACGGATTCATTAGACTGACAAAGTCCCCGAGCCAATGCTGCATTTGGCCGGCGAGGGTGTCCACGACCGGCGGTGCCGGCGCAGATGTTGGGTCCCTGATGTAGAAGCCGAAGTGTACCATAATAGCGATGATGGCGGTAGAGACGGCGACGGGGGCGTACAGGCGGATCGGGCGACGCAAGGCGGATGAAGCGATGCTCCGGAACAGATGCTCGTCTTTATGCTTGTAAATCATCGTCAGGGCCCTGATGGAGAGCACGTATCCGGATATGACGAAGAGAATGGTCACGGCGGATCGACCGGAGTGTAGAATTCTGACGACTGATTTCTGCCAGGACATTGAGCCATCGTCGGCCGCGACATAGCCCTGGCCGAGTTCGGGGTACCAAAGATGGGAGTAGTGAGAAATGTAGATGATGAATGAGGCTAAGCCGCGGAGGCCATCGAGGTAGGCCGTGGAATCGTTGATTTGCGACGTTGAACTCCTTCGAGAATCAAAAGAGGGGCTCCTCGTTGAGCTGAATATGAAGGACGGGAGTATCAGGCATAGTATCGACATTAGATAGTCGTTCCTGTAAGGGCGCCTGACGCCATTGTTGTGGCCATCGCTGAAGAATGAAGAGACAGAGCTTCTCGCAGACCTAATGGATACCAGGATAGGGCGTTCATCCTTCTTGAAATCTCGGTAGCAGCCGTTTTCGAGGGAACTGCGCGACCACGGGGACGCGTCCTGACCCTCGACGAAAGGATTGACGAATCGCATGGTGGAGACAGTGGATGAGCGACGTCTTGGCTGGGACGCCGACGAGGACTTCCGGCGAGGACGGAGGAAAGAGGTACTGGCGCGACCCATACGTCGTGGCACCTGTTGAACGAATACTGCAAGTTTCTTCCAGGCCGGAGAATTGTTGTCTTCCATGTTGAGCCTCGACGGGTGAGCGGTGCGGAGGATATAGACGCAGTTTAGTAGAGAGATATTTGGAGATTTAAGGGTCGGCCTCTCTTTACATTCTGCGGGATTGGGGCTGTCAACAAGGCGATGTCGTTACGATGATGTTGATCCTACTTCACACCGACGCCGCTTCCGGCTGAGTGGTAAGGCCGGACCCATTGAAGAACGGTATCGAAAAGACATCATCGGCAGCCCATCCTGATGGTGATGTGAGAGGCCCGGACGAATGACTGACGAGCTGTCACTGCCCGGCTTGTCGGAAGCATAACGAAGATCTTTTCAAAATCGGGAGTAAATCGTAGCGGCTGGAATGGTGCCAAGATCAACAACACCCTAAAGCCGAATGTCTCAGTCTCTCCCCCCCCGCATCTTGCAGTAGACCGGGCCGAGGCCTCGAAAGCGACCCAATACCATCCGCAGCGTAGACCCAATGCGGGAACTTGAATCGAATCGGTCGGCTAAGTGATGGTTCGTCAACGATTATGAAGTCATTCCTTCATGTCTCAGGTGGGAGACGAGGTTCTGTGTAGGGCCAGGAGGGTAAGAGCCGCGCCTATTCAAAGTATGTTTGCGGCTACGAAATTTGATGTCCATCGAGGATCGTCATCGAAAGAACCTGAGCAATGTCAGACCACGGGAGGAAGAAATTATCAAGAGGAAAGAAGCTTGACAACGAGATGAGGGGCCGTTTACGAACACAGATGTTCGTCTTTTCTTCAAAATGGCTTCACGAGGTTTGTTTCAGTTGTCATCTCATTACCCAATCTACAACCCACTTGCTGTTTGGTTTTAATTAGGCGCAGTATACGTAAATCTCTTCCGATTCTTGCATCTTCGAATACCTAAGGAAGACCATCTGACACTGCGAGACATCGTCTCGCGTGGAAACGTGACTGAATCGAGGAGAACCTGGCGAGCTAAGCTTTCAAGGACAATACAACGTTCTAGGCAACATCGTCAATCCTTGCCAGTAGAAGTACGAAACCATACGTGGTACACCAGAGTCGACCAATGAAGTGGCATATTTACCAACTGGCAGCTGCCAGGAGCTAGCGGAACGCGTCATTCGTCGGTTGCTGATCCGGGCTATCGTTGAACGCACTGAACGAGACGCGAAGAACTGCAGTTTTGATCTTCCATGACGATGGTTATGAATACACAAACTAAACCTAGGTTGCAGATCTTTCACGTCCTCAACTTCCAGTCGCGTTCATGTCTCAGCCAGCGCTCTCATGTCGCAGATCGATGGGTGACGAGTCGGATCGGGTGGCACCTCGTGCCGTAGATCAGAGGCCGACCAACATTATGAGCAAAGCATCGGGCCGGATTCAGCACATTTACATAAGGCTTCTCTTTTGACAGGAGCGGAGAATGATTTGCGGGTAGGTTTGATGTTGGTTAGATCTTAGCGACGTTAGACTAGCCCAATCCGGTCGACGTTCTAAGAGTCTTGGCCATTCACATCCGGCGAGTGGTTGCATGCGGTCATTGTTGTTAATTGGATTGGCATCATCATGCGGCCCGAAGTCAATTGCCCGACGGAAAGGCTCCATGGTAAATGTGTTGTTCGGGTGGGGATGTTTATCGTTCGACGGAAGGCTCGAAAGCTTGGGGCTCCTTGTTGGACACTGTGACATAGTAGCAATGAGCTACGTGCCTCTCGCGAACAACGTGTCAATCCGTAGAGAGGATGTCAAAAGTAAGACAGTGGAAGAAAGATATGGAATTCAATAATTGTGCATAGAAGGTAGCATGTTCAAGGAACGGTGCCTGATCATTGTGTTCTTCGAGTACACACGTTGCCTTTGAAGGGTGACGTGCCTGGATTTCTCTGATGATCAACGGTTTTTATTGTTGAGCCTTTGAGAACTTACCCGCTGCCACAACCTCGCATTCGCTTCTTATTTGATCTCTCCTCGAGTTTTCCAAATCACATATTGGACAATATGCGACGAGTATGCAGCTCACGACGAACATGTAGCATCTATGAACGATTCTTTAGTTGGTATCTAGCATACTCAGGTACCTAGAGTTACGAAATGCCGCTGTAGCTGTCATTATAATGGATCATAAACCGGGCTTGAGACGAAAGCCATAGGAAAGGTTAGACGTCTTCCAGTTGATCTTTTGTGTGGCATTCCATGCATATCGGGCTGTCACATCTTTCTCATTTGCGCATATGATATTGACGATCTTCTTGCAGCGTGCCAACAGCTGTGGCTGTCCCCGCCCTATCTAGACTGCCCCTCTCGAAGGCCCTGCTGCATGACGGCCGAGATCTCATCAGCCAAGAGAAATCAATATGTACGAGCCAATCGAGAACAAGAAATCAGAATCATGTGCCTAATGAGGGAGCATTGAACGGCAGCCAAAGTTTTCACATTTGTTTTCTCTTGTTGTTCATTATACGTGAACCGTGACCTAACCAAAGCATCTCCAGCTCAAACGTTCGTCAAGGGTAACTAGTACAACCACTGCTCGACTGAATACATATCCGCTCTATTGCTGCATTTTGCTACTGTGCTGCTCTTCCAACACAGAGATTCATGGATTAGGGCATTGACCCACCCGTCACCACTCACAAGGCTGTCTCGTTGTGGTCAATCTGCCCCGTTGCTGTCCGATGCATCATGCACGAAGGTGCATGTATCTGGAAAGATCATCGCAGAATTCACCACATTCGAGCAGATGACTGCATCAACCTCATCCTTTTTGGATAGCAACTCATGCGTTACCTCATAGACCCCACGTGGACATTAAGCAACCCGACCTTGCATCCGTCTCGATTCCCCCCTCTCTCGTATTTCAAGTCTTTTGTGGTGAAATTGTTTGGAGCCCTGAGTGCCGACAAAAGGACGCTGCATGGTGTCACTTGAGGATTCCACGCAGCCGCTGCCCGCAGTACATGCTAGAATGTCTGGACATTGTCACCTACTGATTTCTTATTTATCGATGGATCACATTTTGAATTTCTGTATGAAGTAAAAACATTGCCTTTACTTCGTAGTTGGGTCCTCAGATAACCCGAAAATGCGCGTTCGTAATTCCTTCCTTTCTCTGACTCTTGTGCTTTTCGCCGTTCGTGCCCTCTCCGCACCGATCTTTAACGATGAATTTGCTGCGGCATTACAGAGCATTGGGATCTCGCTATTAAACCCTATCCTGTCGGCTGTAAAAGCCGTTCTCTCGGGCCAGGGTCTAGTGCAAGGTGTGCTTGGTGTCGTTGAAGGCGCCCTTGGAACCGAAGCCACATACGACTATGTGGTGGTAGGAGGCGGCACCGCTGGCAACGCTATCGGCTACAGACTTGCAGAAGCCGGCCACTCAGTCGCCATCATCGAAGCGGGTATTTACTATGAGATTGCTAAGCCTGTCTTGGGGACGACACCCGCTGGCGACATCATTGGCATCGGGTCGAGCATTTATGACACCGTCCCTACGGTTGACTGGGCATTTCAGACGGAGCCCCAAGTCGGTGCCAACAACCGCAAAATTCACTATGCCCGAGGCAAGTGCTTGGGTGGCAGCTCGGCTTTGCATTTTATGATCCATCACAGAGGTAGTAAGGGCTCTTACGATATGTGGGCTTCAGAAGTTGGGGATGACAGCTATCAGTGAGCTTGACACGGGTCGTTCAAAAATGTACACAAATTGCTAATGCGCCAAAGATTTGACAACTTTCTACCCTATTTTGAGAAGTCAACAAACTTTACGCCTCCTGATACCACTAAACGCCGATCAAATGCGTCGACACAATATGACCCCGATGTCTTCAGCTCACCCGGAGGCCCTGTGCAAGTCGGCTACACAAACTGGGTGTCAGCTTGGGCGACATGGTTAGAAAAGGGCATGCAAGCAATTGGTATGGAACGCACCACCGGTTTCAGCAGCGGCAATCTCTTAGGATATCACTACTCGCAGTCCACAGTGCGTAGCTCGGACCAAACCCGCAGCTCCTCCGCGGAGTACATATACAAGGCCGTCAACGAGAACCTGGACAAACTCAAGGTCTATACCCAGACCATGGCCAAACGCATCGTCATTAACCAGAACAATACCGCTACAGGGGTTGAGGTCAAGTCTCTGGGCGTAGGCTACACTATTCACGCCTCAAAGGAAGTGATCATCTCCGCAGGTGCCTTCCAGTCTCCACAGCTTTTGGTGGTCTCAGGTATTGGGCCAGCTGTTACTCTCGCCGAGAACAACATTCCTCTCCGAGTAAATCTCCCCGGGGTTGGACAGAACATGTGGGACCATGTCATGTTTGGACCCGCCTACGAGGTCAACTTTGACACTCTCAACCGCGTTCTTCATAACCCGGTGGTGCTCGCCCGCAGCCTCATTGACTACATCAACGATGGTACAGGGCCCCTGTCCTCCAATGTCGTTGAGTTCATCGGTTGGGAAAAACTGCCGCAGAAGTACCGCGACACTTGGTCTGCCGATACCCAAGAAGCTTTGTCTCAATTTCCTGATGACTGGCCCGAGGTTGAGCACATCAGTGGTAACGGCTACATCGGCAATTTTCGCTTTCCAGCGCTACAACAACCGCTCAATGGAAAACAGTACGCAACGATTCTGGGTGCAATGGTAGCCCCAGTCAGCCGGGGCAACGTAACGATCAAGTCCTCCGACACTGCCGTTCTGCCGCTCGTCAATCCAAATTGGTTATCTGCCAAGGCTGACCAGGAAGTTGCTATTAGCTGGTGGCGTCGGATGCGGGAGGTTTGGAATACAGACGTGGTGCAAGAAATTGTCATTGGCGAAGAGTACTGGCCGGGATTGGACAAGGAGACCGATGAAGAAATCTTGGCTGTAATCCAGGATAGTCTAATGACGGTGTGGCACGCTGCTGGCACCTGCAAGATGGGGAAGAGCAGCGACGATATGGCGGTTGTTGATAACGAGGCTAAGGTTTTCGGTGTTCAAGGTTTGCGAGTTGTTGATGCATCCAGCTTTCCTATTCTGCCTCCTGGCCACCCTCAGAGTACCGTTTACGCGCTGGCCGAGAAAATTGCGGCAGGGATCATAGGTGAAGGAACTATTTAAGCAGAAGAAAGAATCATCAGAGAGCCCCGAAGAATAGGCAATCGTTCCATCTCAGTGGTGATATTATTCAAGTTACATCTCAAGTCTTTCTTCAGCCTGTTGAGCACGAGTCCATGTTGATTTGACCGAGGCGCATTACTAGGGCACCGGCATATGCGAATGCTTGAATTTCTATTTCTACTACGATTGAACGTTGAGGACTTCTCATACACCAGATACTGTTGAGGAAGCTTGCATTCACTGCGGTTTGGAATTGTATACTCAAACTAGACTTTTTTTCGACCTTCCGTTTTTGGAAATCTGCGCTGTTACTTTGGCTTTCGGAATAGCCTCAAAGATTGCCTATAATGTCATCTGCAATCTTTTCGGCCAGTGCATACACAGCAGACTGCGGATGTCCAGGAACTGCGAAAGGGAAAGTGCTTGCATCTACCACCCTCAGCCCCTGAACACCAAACACTCTCCCGTGGCTGTCCACCACCGCCCTGCCTGACTGAACATCCTCTTCTTTGCCCATTGCACATGTGGAAACCGGATGCCACACTTGGCCGACATTGGCTTTGACGTACTCCAAGATCTCTTCATCAGTCTGCACAGCGTCTCCCGGAAGTCCTTCTGGGCCAGCTTTAAAGCCTGGGGTGTTGGCGAAGTCTGAAGCCCATGCTGTGCGGAGGCGCTTCACGGCCGTCACAGCAAGCTCAACATCTGCTGGATCAGAGAGCCAGTTCAGATTGATTTTGGGTGGAGTCTGCAATATCGAAGGTGATGAGATGGTAACATTGCCTCGGGAGAAGACCAGGGGAAGGTATGCGGCGAGGGTGCCGCTGGTTTGCCCCGGGCCTGTCGAGAAAGAGCCCACAATGAACGACAGCTGCGGCCAATCCGAAGGGACCGATGCGAGCTTGTCCCGTGTATCCTGCGAGAGTTTGGCGAGCGTTGAGTTCGGGAGGCGCTCGTGAGCCAAGAAGCCTGCAGCCGAGCTGTACGGCCCACTTCCAGATTTAAGATAATCTTCAATGAACATTGAGTTTAACATTGGATCTGCAGTCAGGGATTGCGCCGAGGGCGTGCTAACAGGGTACGCGACGAAGATCTGGATAGGATCTTGGAGGTTCTGTCCTACTCCAGGGATATCGGCTATCACCGGAATCGATAACGCCTCAAGGTGCTCCCGGGAACCAATACCTGATACTTGGAGTAGTTGTGGAGAGTGAAACGTCCCTGCGGAAAGAATAACCTCCTTGTGCGCTGATAGGGTGTAGTCAACACCTTGTGAGTTGACGCTGACCCCAGTGGCTTGGGTGCCGTTGAACAGGATCTTGGTGGCTTGAGTGTGGGTGTACACACTAATGCCCGTATCAATGATTGCTTGTCGCAAGAACGTGCTCTCGCTGGTTGACCTGTGGGCTTTCTCGGGCTCAATTGTCGATGGAACCCAAGCGCCGTGACCGACGAGCTCGCCACTGCTGAAGCCTTTTGGGCTAATTGTCAAGCCAAGGCTTAAAATGACTTTTGCAAGCCATGTCAAAGTCGGATCAACCCAGTTGTTCCACGAAACTTGCAAAGGCCCACCGTCTCCGCTGTAATCAGAAGCATCAAACACAACGGTCGCGTTGGTATTCTGCCGTTTCTCCTCATTCGGCGGTGTGAGATGAACCGATCGTTTGAAGTACTTCAGCATGTTCTCCCATTTGAAAGAGTCGTCGCCGACAGTTTCGGCCCAGAAGTTGTACGAGCCCTTCGTTCCGCGGATGTACGACATTGTGTTGATCGCGGACGAACCGCCGAGAGTTTTGCCTTGTGCGTAGTGGACCCTCCGGCCACCCACGCCCGGGATCGGTTCCGAGACGAGCGACCAGTCCATCAAAGGCTGTGGGGTGAATTCGGGTGTGGGATCGATGAAGGCAATGCCGGTGAGGGAGAGCAGAGGAACAACGCTGTTGTTACCGTTTTCAACCTCGTAGAAACCGCCAGCCTCGACGACGGCGACGGATGCAGATGTTGCGGCGAGGCGGGACGCTATCGTGAGGCCTGCGGTGCCGCCGCCGATGACGATGTAGTCATAGCTTGCATCCCGGCCGGGGTAGCCAAATGCTGACGAGAAAAGTCGATCCTGGGCAGCCACGAGTCCTGCAAGACTGGGGAGAAGACACTGCGTCAGTTTCATCTTCATGATTCCTTCGCCGACGGAGGCGCGCTCTTCGTAGCGGACAAAAGCGAGAAGCGCAGAGAAGAAAACATCGTAGGAGACAACGGCGGGTAACTGGCATTAAATAAGACCGTTCGTGATGCACGATGATGGCGAGAATGACATGGGCAGTCGTCCTGCGATGATTTCCTCGTATGCTACAGCTGCATGCCCAGGTGAGCAAACCCCGGATAACGGATCACTGAAGGCGGGCAGCAGGGCCCTGGATGCTTGTCCCCGCGCTGTCTTAGGTCGGCTCGGATTCTGTCGTTGCATTGAACCAACCTACAATTTCGATAGTCTTAGAGGGCCCTGGTCGACTGTCAGCACGGGACGGAGTTCTGCTCGGGCGTTGTCATTTTCGGACACACAAAGAGTGTTGTATTGCGTGCTGACCGGATCCGTGGAGAGCAATAGATTGTGCGCAAAAGCCGGGCAAATGTTTGCGAGGGATGCAGGGGTCTGGCTGATACCAGTACAGCCATTGTCAACGCAGCGCGGGAAAAGTCTGTTCAACCGCGTGTCTGTTCTATTTGAAAGCAAATAATGGATTTCTAACAGTTTGGACTTGTATTTGAGAATGAGTGCAACCTGGGATAAAGGTATTCGTGGCGCATGCTCCGACGAACAGTGAAATTGAGCCGTCTTACATGCATGGTAGGCGCAGCCAACCATTCCAGGGCTGAAATGCACGTCGGTTAAAGTGTCGTCATATCCAGTTCAGAAGACGGAGAACACACCACATAAGTTGCCCTCCATTTGTACGCACGACTGAAGAACTCCTCAATTTAGGATTGCGAAATCGCCACCCCCTTCGACCTCGAGACCCGGCCGACTAAACTCCCGACGCAACCTTGACACTGTTGTCTCAACCGGTGCGCCGTTGCGGAGCTGCGGACCCTCCGGCCTACGGCGGTTTGACGTTCTCCTCTCTCCCTTTAACCGACGGTTCACGCCGCATACACAAGCTTAAGACGCTGCCAGCGACAGACTTCAAACATGCCATTTCCTCGTGTCAGATTCCACAATGCTACGCGAGTTGTGCTGTGGGGATCGATCTCCCTGGCAATCCTGGCTGGTGGCGTGATCACCTGGACGCTCCTCTGCGACTGTTCCGGGCCCCCGGGGTCACTCCCCCCGGAAAAGATACAGCTCGAATGCAAAGCAAGAGGGAAATTCATGAGAACCTTCAAAATGTGGCGGCCGTGGTTTTCAACGTCAAGGGAAGTCATTACCATCATTTCCAGGTTCTGCCTCAGCGCATGGGGTGGGCAGCATCTCGTTACCGAAGGCCTCCGGTCTGTTGTACATCTTTCACCGCGCGACTCTCTTGCCAGGAAAATATATAATGATGAAGCTGTCACAAAATGGCTGGCTGTTATCGCCTTCGCTATTTACCCAACTGCCCTTTCCGTTGGGATGGCCACCATCTCCCCCGACGGTTACTGCGACCCACAGTACAATACCCACCGCTTCTGGCCGCCTCATACTCGCGATGACATCAAAGACATACTGGAAAGCTGGACCAGCCTTGTAGTAATTCACGCACGAACGGGGATGAGTTTACATCAAATGAACAGATGGCGCCTGACCGTTGGAAGAGCCGTGGTCTGGGGACTGGGAATAGCAGCATGGGTAACTGTCGAGATATACATGGGTCCTTGCTGGTACTTCTCGCGAGTTTGGAAAGTGTGGTTTTCTGTTATTTGCGCATCATTCGCGACATGGTTCATCGCTCATGCGCGAGAATTGATTATGAGAAGCTGGAGGTCAGTTGGAACGGTACATCTAGAGTTGCTATTGTTTATTGGGGTCGTTTACATTGTGAGATGGGTTGATGTGGATGGATTCTGCGTCAAGCCAACATGTTGGTAGGGCAATTAGCGAGTCAAATACTCAGCCGAGGAGGGTGCAACTTGGCGAGCATCACCGGGATAATAAGACGATCCAAGGATATTGCTTGATGAACAACATTGAACTGCTATCGAAATAGAAAGATATTCAACACATAGTGACGGCCCAATCAAGAGTTGAAATGTTCTTGTGCCTTGATGGCGTCCCCATCATCAATGAAGTCGAGCTTTGCAATTATGAATCAGCACTCTCAGAGTCGACTCAAGTTTCCGTGACGAAGACGATTTAATGAACGGCCGGTGAAGCTTAACTTACCAGAATGACGTTGGGTATCTTTCCCCACTTCGCCTTGCAAAGCTTGACCTGTCGACTGATTGAGTCCATCGAGTTGGTAATGTTTGCCGCGAGTCTGCTGGGAATCTTGACAGTTTCTCCCTCGAACCTTGCACCCATGGCTATGTTCCAGACATGGTTGATCAGGTACATATATTTTGATTCATCGATGCGCTGTTGTGGCCGGTCGCGTTTGCAGTGGGGAAAGTTGCTGTCCAGTTCGCCATAGGGTGTCTCCCAGGAGTAGCTGAACCAGTCCATAATCCACTTCTCGCGCCTTGGCTTTTCGGGGTAATCTGCTTAAGTTAGCATATTCGTCACAATAAAAACAAATACCGCAATGTTATCTCGGATCTGGGCGATTAGTACCCATAAAGACAACAAGTCTGTTGTTATTATCAATCAGCTGGCCGAGCGTGGGCCACGAATTGACGTCAAGTTTCTTGTTTGGCGCGAACGCAATTTTATCCATTCCAACTTTTCGAAAGGCTGCGGCGAAGTCTCTCCCGCGGATGGAAGTCGGATTCGTCAACAGTAAGGTCACCACCTCGCTAGGGTGGTTCTTCATCCAGCGGCTGACCTCTAACAAGAAGTCCTCCAACTTTCCCACGTCAAGAAGCCAACACTTGGAGTGGCACATTCTGATCTCACCGTCCTTCCAGTGTGTTTGAATAGTCAGAAATCGGACGCCTATGTCAAGCTGACGAGTGACAGGGACATTCTGATTGTGAGTTATTCTATCGCCGACGAAGTTGGCGTTGTGTGAACCGACGAAAGTGACGTTTGAGTATTTCCTGTTGCAGAGACGTTCGTGGCCGTTGCATTTGCGAGCATCGACTAGCCCCAAAGCCACGAGGCAGACTAGCAGATGAATGATACGCATGACGCTGAGAGGGCGAGATGAGCAAACGCAGGTGCAATCTAGAACTGATTACGAACTTGACGGGAAAGAATAGTGAATCCAAGAATTTGTAAAAATCGGGAGGGCTAAGTATGTACAGGCCCCTACTCGGACGTCCAGGTTTCTGGTAAGTAGCAACGTTGTGGCGTTTGGGGGACGTTTCTCAGCCCATCGTCCGCCATCTGCCGGGCTGGAGTTTAAAACTAATGAATGCAGTAATCAGTCATTTGATAAAGATGGTGTCAACTAAGTTGAGGAGCAAGAATAAATTAAAGTTCATGTGGCTTTATTAACTTTGAAGAGAAGTAGGATAACCCTACGGAATATCGATATTGGACCTAAACTTGTAGCTCTATCTTAGAACTGGGTTCAATCACAAAGTCGCCGCCATATCCTTAACTCGCGACAACATAAACTTTGGCTTAGATTGAGTGAATGACTATTTTACAGAAGATCCAAAGAGTGACAAAAGGCCGACAAACCTTTACCCTATACTAATAATGCCTTTGTTACATACGACATTAAATCTGTGAACGCCCAACGTGGGCTGACGCGTTTTTCAGAATCGAAGAAATCTTTGCTCCAAGAAAAGGGGAAGAGAACGCGTAAGAATGCTTGTCTCCATATCGCGTCCAGGGCGAGCCGTTTAGTAAGGCTTTACCCCAGCAAGCTGCAAGAGTCGATCGGTCCGCTCTGCCTTCTCCCATGGCTCTGAACGATTCCGAGGGTCCAGACTGCCGTCAGGTAACCGAGCATCCAATTCTCCGAGGGCGATGTTGTCGTGCGGCCAGTGGGTTGTGTATCCATATGCCTCGAAGACACGTTTCTTCTCGGCGAGGGCCGCCTCGGTAGCAAGGTTTCGCGGCGTGTAGGTGGCATAGATGATCGTCCGAATAGTCTCGCTTTTCTCGGTCGGATCACCGCCCCAGTGTGCGACGCGGGAATCCCAGAGGATCAGATCTCCCGGCTCAGCTTGAACTTTGAGAGGCTGGAGTCCCTCCCCACGGAACCACCCCATATCCTTCTCCGTGAATGGAAAAACGTCTTCCTTCTTCCATGACTTTGGATCGGTCTGCGTATCGAAGAACTTGTCTAGAGCCTTGTGAGACTTAGGAACAACGACCAAGGACCCGTCCTCCGGGCCTGCGTGACTGAGACTAATGATGCCTTGCACACAATGCATTCCACGCTTGAGAGGGGATTGGTCGACGTGAGGCCAAGGAGCACGAGGAGGCTTGTCCTTTCGGTTGGGAAAGGTAATGTTAAAAGAATCGAACGACACGAGAAGCTCATCGGTGCCCCAAATCTTGGAGAAAGCATCTAGGACTCCGGGCTCCTGGCGTGCTTCCCAAACGAAGCGCTCGTGGGTCGCAGCATATTTCTCGAAAGAATTGATCTTGGACTGCACCGGCAAGTTCTCATCAATCCAGGTTGACGGATCGTTCAGGTCAAGAGCGGTATTGAAGGACTTCAGCCAGGCAAACGCTCGCTGCTGGTACTGGCGAGCCTTCTCCGGGTCAACGGCGTTCTTGACAACGGCATAGCCCTGATTGATGAGGTCGTCTCTGAAGTCCCCATACGTTCCCACCAACCTACAAGTATTAGCAAATGTAGGCAAGGTTCCAAAGATTCAAGACTTACCTGAAAGGGCTCTGGTCGACGGTGATGGTTGAGGTGGCTGTTTGAGCGCTCATGATGTTTGCTTTGTTGCTTTGAATTGTCTCGATGCTGACTTGATGACTCAATCCATTTCGTTAACCTCAAATGCTCCAGAGCTCGGTATTATACTTTGATCCAAACTATCAAAACAATTCCCGTACAAAGGTAGCGAATTTGAAGCAATTACAACATAGAAAGGTCATGGGATTGACATCGAAGAGAAAGCTATGGCACGAAATGGGTAGCGGCCCGCCATCCGCTGCCGTAACGGCACAAAGGAAAGCACCTTCCAATCATATCGACGGTAGCAATGTGCGGAGATTCCCTGACAAAATACAATTGGCTCTAGCCAAGACGTAGATAGACATGGGTAGTCTTGTTAAAAGTCAACTTTTCCTCGGGGAAGATTGCCGCCTGCCCCGCCAGCTTGCTCGTACCTAAAGTGTCACAATCTGGGGTGCGTCGAATTTTGGGGCGGCAAATCTGGAGAAGCTGGGTGTTTAGTTGCCAAGATGCCGCATCCCACATTCCCACATCTCGACCATTCAATTATGTCATTAGATGGGTTAGTGACGTCAGATTGGAAGCGTATCAGAAACCTGAGGTGATTAGCAAAGAGGCTTCTGGCGATAGAGGCAGACGTAGCAATGCCTGAAGCGTCTGGAGCTTCGATAAACAAGACAGGAACGGTGAGGCGCTCAAAGAATCTCGCTCAAAGCAACGAAAATGAAAATTATCATATCAGCGCGTCACTGGTGTCCGTACTTCGTGGTGTTTGAATTGAAGGCACTATGAGCTATTTCCAGATCTGGAATACTATGTTGCTATCGGACATGTTCAAAGTGCAATTTTTGTCATCTTTTCGATGGATGTGATTGCTTTTCATCTCTGCTGAAACTTCATGTGTCGGTTTTTTTGACGGATGGTTTGCAGGAAAAAGGTTATTGACTCTGCGCTAGAGTCTGGAGTGGCCCATCTCTCGGACGTCTGAATGATGATGTCAAGTAGGTGGGCGTAATCGGGAACTAGGTGTTTGAGATGGTTCTTGTTCCACGCAATTGTCAAAAGAAACCCACAAGCCAGAGAACTGCATAGGTACTATGTATTAGCGCAAGAGGCCTTGAAAAAGTCTCCACGTTCTGAGAGCTCTTCTAAACTCACGATTGCAGGGTTGTCCAGATGTGTCGACCATAGCCCAAAAGAAGTCTGGATGCAACTGTGACATATCCTCGGCACCCATCGATGCAAATTTGGCAATTCGCCAGGATATCAGGCGAAACCTCTTGGTCATCCGGAAGAGATGCTACATATGACAGACATGGCCGATAGATTATGTGCTTGGATGACCAATACCGTAGACATAATAGTCCTTCGGGATTCATTCTCGGAGCGTCAAGACTCAAATCTGGCTTTGTGGTATTTGGAAGTGAGTCGAACCACGTCTTGAGCTGGTGAGAGAGCTCATCGCAAATTCTGCTCATTGACTCTGCCGTAGACCCCGTAGACGTCAAAGACGCCAGTCTCTCCAATGAAGCCTGACTGTCTCCCGTACTTGTTTTGGTGGCTTCGTTTTCGTCTGTAGCATACACAGCGCTATGTATTCGATTCAATAACTTCCGAGCAGAGCATACGGATAGAAATATAAGTGCCCCGGTATCTTGAGGGTCGTCGAAATGTGGGAAGGGCATCCTTTCAATCACCTCTTCCAGACCGCTTCGTGGCAGATGGAACTCGGCAATCAAATCGCTACATGTGTGCAAAGGAATTGTTAGACATCTATTCCTCCACAAGTGGAAGTGAATATGCATACCATTCCATTATGAAGCATGCCCAGTAAAGTCTGACGATACAATGCCACTCGCCTTCCGAGCCTGTCTTGAATTTGCGTCTATCTTTTGTCAGTGCCCGACGAGTTCATTTCTGGCGCGTATTCTTACTGATTCTTCATAACCTGTAGAGTTGAGGATGTCATATTGATCCACCTCCACGCTTGTAATGGCCTCGATGTATAACAAAAGTACACAGAGACAAAGAACAGACCAAACGGGAGACTAGGCTCGAAGTCAAATGAGTGAGCCCATTCGTTGAGTAGGATGTGGTACGCAGCCGCAAATAGGTTACTGCACTGATCAAGCGTATGTCCATGATTTGTTCCCTGTGGCCTCGATACTAGCTCCCCAAGGGATAAGACGAGCAAACATAGTGCCGTACTGGCTTGAGGCTTGGGACCAAAAGCAATCATGTTTTCATACGAAGTGAGAACCATATTTTCGTCGAGGACCGGAATCTCAGGATGAACTTGGAGGAAGAATTGAGAAACCAGATTGTCGGTAACGTCCTTACTCAAGCTCAATGCAGACAGGAAAGAATCGTTCTGAGCTAAAAGAGTCGATAGCTGTAGGTCTCTTTGGGATTCAATCTGGAAGAAAAGATCCTCAGAGTAATCCCCAATCAGATTTCTGATCAATGGGTAAGAGAAGAGACTCCCAGTAGTTGTCTCATGGCCCATGGGAATCGTAAATGGTACTTCTTCGTAACCCTGATCTTGATCACAGTTGTCGTTTGGTCGAAAGTGAACCGAGCCTATGTTTAATGGCGAAGCACTCTCGGTCGGACTTGGTCCGAATAAGTTTGTCTGCGCGTTGTTTACGTCCAGGAAGCCATGTTCAACCTGTTCCGTTTGTGGAGACTTGGGCGAGTGAACGGAAACATCCGGCAAGTCTTGGGATCTGTTTCGGGACAATGCATCGATCATCTCAGTCTGTCGCTTCACGCAGTCTTCGAGTTCAGCTAAACGCTGGATCATCTCGCGTTGAAAGCTATCAGTGTCGCGTCTTCAAAGGTCAATTTCATGGAGGCAACGTGGCGCATTCGAGAGGAATGAACACCAACCTTTCGTTCCCCTCGTCCGGATACTCGCATTCCACCTCGCCCTCGGTACACAGCCCGCATGTCGGCCTTTCGCCATCACATCTACGCTTCCTTCACAAAACCCGATTAAAACATTCCCACAAAGATACGGAGAGATACTTACCGATGACGGCAATATTTGCAGGCCACCGAAGCCCTCTTGCGAGGATAGCTCATGACACAAACTTAGAGCAAACAATCAAAATGGCGTATGCTCAAGTAAATAACGTGAGTTCAAAAATGGTCACTGGGTGGGTATTGAGAAGAGGTTGAGTCTGCATCACGTGCGCCTGGATTACCCCGCGAAATGTGTGATTTCGAGATCGACTCAATCTGAACCTCGACATTGCATAAGCGAATTCTAGCCTTAACCAACAACCTATCCACCCGACACATCGGAGTTTACCTTCTAAATTAGGTACTACGATGGATCTCCTTCGCCCGTTTGTCTCTTTCTGGTAGGTTTTACATCGCATGTACTGCCATCCTGAGTACCTACCTACAGAGACAGCCCGCGCATGGGATTTGACTTAGCCGACAACAGACCACTCTGATCACACAACTGTTGTCTCTTTGCTTCCCGAACCACTACACTCATCTTTCCACCCAGCCCATAGCAAGGCGATCACAAGTTTGACTATTGCCACAATCCAGAGCACTGCCGACATGCCTAGATTTGTTCGCTGAAGCCAACCACCAATGATCCCCCCTCCAACTGCCAGAAGTACAGCCACTACCCGACGATTACGCTTTGGGTTCTCCGGAAATGGGGCCAGAATCATCGGGTCCGACAACAGATCACAGTATAGTGACGTCAGCACATTCGTAGGCACCTCGTTGAAACCTAGGATTCTGCTCGTCACTATTTGTCCCCCGAACTGAAAAGCCAGCAGCGCGATGGGGATAAGAGTTGCAATGTGGTCTTCGTAGATCTCGCGTAATATCTCGGTGTCGTCAGAACCCAGACGAGTAAGGGCAAAAGAGGGGACGACGCCAGCTTGAGCCAATGCCGCCGACACAGATATCAGGACCGATTGAAACAAAAAAGATGCGAAAAGAGTTCCATTGCACTTGGGATGAACTAGGCGGGTCTTAGAAAAGGTGAAGCACCCAGCCCAAAACGCTACGATGGAGACAAGCGCTCGGAGCCACAAGTTGGGTGAATGTGACGGAAGATTCGCTGTCCCAAGCGCCAGGAAAATGGTGTTTCCTTCACCTGCGCATCAGCAAAACTCAATTGACGGACATTGTCCTCAGGGATGTATTACCTGTTTGCATGCTTACGAAAACCCCGCTAGCATTGAAAGCAATGCTATCGCAAAGACCGGAAATAAAGCAACAAAAAAGTAAGGGGACATCGGAAAACCTCTCGT
The DNA here is from genome assembly GCA_025328625.1 of Colletotrichum sp. SAR11_240. Taxonomy (NCBI): domain Eukaryota; kingdom Fungi; phylum Ascomycota; class Sordariomycetes; order Glomerellales; family Glomerellaceae; genus Colletotrichum; species Colletotrichum sp. SAR11_240. The sequence goes on from JAKMXA010000002.1 coordinate 98,070, forward strand.
TGATGTCATTGCGAAGCCCCTCCAACCAAACAGGATAACTCGTTGCTTTCCCCACGACTTCCGTCGCAGCCAGGACGGGCTCATCTTGTCGGATATGCAGTATTCCCGCCATGTCGGCACAGGTTAGAGATCGGGTGTGGTGATGCGACGCAAACTTACCTACATGAAGAGAGGCGCACTAGTCAAGTTAAGGGCCCGCCAGGTGAAAGACCGTGGTCCATGCCTTCGAGCTCAACAGCGCGGAGGACAATCACAAAAGCGGGCATCCCTGCGTCTCTTGTTCATCCTCCCCGAGAGGACGTTTGTTGAAAGGCGACCCCAGCTCCGCTCAACGGACATCTCAACAAGTAATCTACGGTCATTGCCAGGGTATGGACCTCGAGTCTGGGACTAGGATTAAGCAGCCCCGCATCACAAGCGTTCTTGCAGCACGACTGAGATACAATACTTAGGACTGCATGCAGGGAATGGTCTTCCCGGCGGATAGCGGGCCGCTGAGCGCCCACCGAAGCTATGGGCTCAGGATTTCACACGCTTGAAGGTGGATCACGAATCCGCCTGTCGCAGGTAACTGAAAATGGCTCAGCCGCAATGAGTGCCTAGCAAAGTCAATTTCGAGAGACTTGAAAGGCGTCAAGCATCCGTGCATGGTCGACTCGTGCCATACACATTAGTGAAGAAAGGTAATGTCATGCCAGCTATAGCCATAATATCGGGGCTGATTCCGAATGTTCAAGAATGTTCAATGTTCGGCTTCAAAGCCGAGGTCGGCTCAAATCTTGTGACATGAGATGTGTTTGTGCCCTTTCCTGTCTACGGTACAATCTATGGTGCATTGGGCCCGGCAACCAGTATTTTGATCACCTTGCCCGCTGCGACTTTGTGAAAAGCCTCCTCTGCACACTCAAACCTGACTGTCTCACTAATAAGCTGCTTTACATCAATCTTCCTGTCTTCCACCAACTCAACAGCCAGTTTGTAGTCACCGCTATTATATCGGAATGATCCCTTTGCGGTAATCTCCTTGAGACACAAAGACATGATGGGGAAAGTCGCATTACTTCTACCCATTCCGACTTGTACAAATGTTCCCCCCATGCGTACGGTATGCAGGCTGGCTTGAATGCTCGATTCGGCACCGCTCGCATCAATCACAACATCCACGCCCGAGGGACAGCCCACATGCCTCTTGATGTTTTCCGCATTTTCTTCAGCACTGAGAAGCTGGGATTGGTACACGTGGGTACTGCAGAAAGCTTCAGCGAATTGTAACTTGGTGTCAACGATATCGACGCTGCAAATCTTTCTTGCGCCAAAGACCTTCGCCACAGCGGCACAAAGGAGGCCCACCGGGCCTGCCCCCATGACCACAATGGACTGGCCCGGCACCACGGCGGCCTGACGTATGGTGTGCACGGCAACGGCCAACGGTTCCATGAGAGCACCCTCCTGCAGTGATACTGAATCCGGGAGCTTGTAACAAAAGTCCTCTGGCGCAGTCCAGAAGCCCGTCAATGTTCCATCAACCGATGGCGTCGCCGCAAATCGCATCTCTGGGCAAAGATTGTATTTGCCTGCTAGACAAGGAGAGCATCGACGGCAAGGATATCCAGGCTCGATGGCGACCCTGTCCCCAGGTCTCAGAGACTTGACCTCCGACCCGATGGCAGTGACAGTGCCGGCCGATTCATGCCCGAGTACCATTGGCTCTTTGACAATCAAGGGGCCGATCGCGCCATGTTGCCAGAAATGTACATCAGACCCACACACTCCGGTAAAGTTGATGGCAATTCGAACATCGTGTGGGGATGTCAAGAGAGGGATGGGTCGTCCGCGAAAAGACACCGATTTCGGCTCATTGAGAACAAATGAAAGGTTCTGTACTCCATGTGTTAGGTGGCCTTCCATTAAGACATATACCCAAGTAAGTAACGACTTTGCAAACAGGATATAAACATAAACATTTACTGAGACTCACACTAGCGGGTTTGGTTTCCATGGTAAATGATGCTGTGAGGATGTGTATAATCGGGCACGCCCATCTTAGTTTCGACTCAAACTTGAGAATGAACACCGTTCATATAGATTGCTCTCCTGACAAATACTCAGGTATGCAGGCAGAACACATAACTGCCTGCATATGAGCTTTTGTCACATCGGAAAGTCTACAGAAAAAGAACTGCGATGCTTCCAATAAAGCGGGGAAGCGGAAGCGATGAACTGCAACACCCTCAGCGCTGCGTACTGCGATCCATGCCGCCTGATCCTTGCCCGTTGACTGTGGAATTCTCGCGCCGTTCCTGCACTGCCTGGCTCACAACTGATCATGTTGCAAGACATTTAGACAGATTGTAATTAGTCTCCACAAGCGTAGAGACGTTGTGAATGGTACAAGCGGGTATTGGTCTCATCAGCGGCAGCGGCAAGCGGTCCGCCTCCCGCGCACTTGCTATCGAGGATTGGCATCTTCAATCTTTCCTCCGATTTGCGGATGCTTGGCGCTTGCCAATTTGATTCAAATTTGGGTCTCAGACACGGATAGAATTGCCGCTGTCTTGACTTGTTTTTGTCACACCACGACGCAATTCCGCAGTTTCCGAAGACAAGATGAGACTTTCATTGCTCTTTGCCAATCTCGCCGTAGCTGTGGCAGCCGCCAACCAGACTGCAGCCAACATCTACGTTTCCTCCTACGGAGGGTACGTGTTCAGCATCAATGTTGCCAATGACAGTTCCCTGTCGCTGAAGGATTCCAACACAGCCTGCGGCCCCAGCGGAGCCTGGCTGACCTGGGATTCAGAGAGACGAATGCTCTACTGCTTTGACGAAGGCGTGTTCGCTGCCAACGGATCGTTGAGTTCCTATTCGACATCCTCGACTGGCTCCTTGACACTCGAAGAGCGGCGGAAGATCCCCTCTGGACCGTCTGCGGCCGTGCTATGGGGCTCAGGGGCACAGAAGACGCTTGGTATTTCCCACTAGTACGTTACAACATTCTTCGTAAACTGCATGTAACATTGCTCAATACCGGTCTTGTAGCAATGGAAGCGCCGTAACCGTCTGGAATACTCAGGAAAACGGAGTTGTTACTCCGGCTGAGCAACTGTTCTTCTACAAGGACGATCCTGGGTCGAACCCCCGCCAGACCACACCGGAGCAACACCACATCGTTCTTGATCCTCCTGGTCAATTCGTTGTTGTACCTGCATTTGGGTTAGACGAATTACAAGTCTTCAAGATTAATGGCTCTTCGATCCAGCAGCTAGAATCGACCAAGGTAGCGTCGGGCTCCGGTCCTCGACATGGCGTCTTCTGGTCACCCAACGGGTCGAATCAGACAGAGAATCTCTACTTCCTCCTTTTGGCTGAACTCACTAGCGCTTTGACCACATACAAAGTGTCCTATTCAGACACCGGAATGAGCTTCAGTGAAGTTGATGTGACAACGTCATACGGTACCGCTCCCGTGCCTATGGGCAACTACGCTGCTGAAATCGCCGTCTCGGTTCGTAGCATATTTCATGTACCTCTTTCACAATGTTAAGTTTCAGCTGACGTATTTTCCACCCATAGCCGGATAACCGATTTGTGGTTGTTTCCAACCGTAATGGCACAGCTATTGCACATGATAGTTTGAACTATGGTTCGGGCGTGACTGAGTTCTGGGATCGTCTCTCCAGCTTCGAGCCAATGTCTAACGGAACGCTCGTACTGAAGCAAATGGTCCTTGCTGGGGGTCGGTACCCGCGTAACTTTGCGTTCAACAAAGTAGGTGATCGAGTTGCTATTGCATTGCAATCCCAACAGCGGGTAGTCATTGCGGAACGAAATATTGAAACGGGTGTGTTTGGAGACATTCTATCAAACATCACTGTCATTGGCGAGCCCACCTGTGTAGTCTGGGATGATTAGAGGACGTCCCGGTGTATTAGATCTATTGTCTAATGAAGGCCCATGCGTGCATGGGTTTACATTCTAATGAAATATGATCCTATACAAACCGTCAGAGACAATCCATGAGTCTTTCACTTGGCCATACCATTTGCTGTAACATGACCTAAGCGTCGATGTCTCAACTTGACGCCGATTTAGATCAAGCTTCATCTACAGGTAAGCAAGCTCTAAGCAAAGCGAACCTTTAGGACACACTCTGTGGCTTTCTCCATGTAAACATCGCGCATGAAACATCAGCACGAGTCCTCAATTCCATCATATCGGTATCGCGAACTAAGTATAATTGCAATTTTTCTACCGCATTAAGTAGCTGGGCTGCGATTGATGCACGACATTAGGCTGGCATAGCGCATCCATCACCACGAGGATCGCTCCCACCAGCCCAGACAATCAGACCAGTGCCATCATCGACATATCGACGTATGATCTGTCCTCGTCCAAATTTTGATCGCTTGGAGTCGCGAAGGACCTCAACATGATGACCCATTGCTCTCAAACCCACAATCACATTATTGTCGATACCATATTCCGCGAAGATTGTGGGGCCATGCATGGACTTTCCGCCATCTTGAGAATTCGCACTGATACAAATTCTGGGCGCATCCAGAGCCTGTTGCGGATTCATTCCGAACACTTCCATGTTCAACAGCACCTGCAAATGCCCTTGAGGCTGCATGAAACCGCCCATGACCCCAAATACGCTGTGCAACTGGCATTTGGAATTGAGATCATTTTGAGTTATCATCCCTGGGATGATTGTGTGATATGGTCGCTTCCCTGGCTCGTAAATATTCGGGTGGCCCACAGGCCCAATTTGAAAGTTGGCTCCTCGATTTTGAAGGGTGAATCCACAGCCCTCTGGGATGATACCAGAGCCGAACCCTTCGTAGTTGCTGTTAATGAAGCTCATGCCGTTGCCGAATCTATCAGTGACGCAAAAATACACAGTATCGCTGTGATTGTGCGCTGGGCTGACGCCTGGCTGCCCATGGGAGTGATCTTGTGCGATGTTCTGTTTGAATAGCTTCGCGCGAGATGATAGGTACGGCCGCGAAACCATTTCATCTGGCTTGACGGTGCTGTGATCCGGATCAGTTACCCACCAGTGTCCGTCAGCGAACGCTATTTTCAAAGACTCAATGACCGCATGTAAATAGGAAATCGAATTGTGGTCGTCCGCTGTGAAGGATGGTATCTCCCGCATGACCTCTAGCTCTTCGAGGATGCCGAGTGCCATGAGAGCAACAATGCCCTGGCCGTTTGGCGGATGCTCCCAAAGTTCAACAAAATCGTTTTCTGAATCGCCACTGATTTTCGCCGCATTTGACATTCTTGCCATCTTTTGTCCTCGAAACTTGAACGAGATGGGCGTTGTCGTTTCGGTCCCCAGACGTAAGTGGCGCTCCAGATCCGATAGATGCAAGTGACCGCCCCGCAGTTGAACAACATCGACGATGGCTTTGGCAATTCGACCGGTATAGAAACCTTTCTTTCCTTCAGAAGCCAATGTACGAAACGTTTGTGCCAAGGTCGGGTTCCGCATTATCTCTCCAGCCCTGGGAGCTCGTACATGATGCTCTGGGGATTCGTCCCGTTTCAACATCTCCCGGAAATTCGGGGAAGCTTGACGGAGTTGCTGTTCTCCGGCTCCCCACTGCACAATTGAAATCATCGTCAGTCAAGAACTTCGAATGATGATCCTCTTACTCACAAACTGAGCGCTGATCTCGCTAACCGGAAAACCTTCTTCACCCAACTCGATCGCCGGCATGAGTATTTCCTCGAGTCCAACTTTTCCGCTCCCAAATCTTTCAACTGCATCAACCCATCCAGCTGCAGCGCCCGGAACCGTAACGCTCAAGGCGCTTTCGAATGGCAATTTACCCACATCCTCGATCCCAACTCCTAGCTGCTCGCGGATCTGTTCTACGGAGGTATTCATCGCTGACCGACCAGAACCGTTCAAGGCGTGGACAACTTTGTTGGTGGCGTCAAAAAACAGACAGAACATGTCTCCACCGATGCCTGTAGAAGCCGGCTCCGTCATGTTCAGGGCGGCCGCTTTGAGAATGGCTTAGAATCTGCATCCAGTTGAGCGGCCATGTCCAAGACTTACCAACAGCGACTGCTGCATCCTGGGATAATATTAGCTCATCCTGGAAACTCAGCATGTGCGATCATTGACTTGCCGCTGCATTGCCGCCTAGTTTGAGTATTCTCTGGCCCGCCTCTGCGGCTAGGGGCTGGCTACAAGCTATCATGCCATTGGTGCTGTAAACGACACTCCTTCTGCTGTTAAAAGGAAGTGAGGTAGACCCATCCTCGAGACGATCAGTCTCCGCTGTAAGGGTATTACAGTTTGTCATGATGATTGTTGTTGGGTGGTTATTTTGCATCTAGTATTGAAAATATGATCGTGTTCTAATGAATGTGAAAGAAGACATCTCAACTCATCACTCGAAACAAAATACACCTTCCACCATCATCCACCTAAGTGAATGATAAGTCTATCGTGAGGGATATGCTATCCGACTCTGGTAAACCACCGGCTTCGGACTTGATCTCCATATGCAGGCTGACGCATTGACAATGGAAAGCGGTTCGCCAACCGCTTCATCCACAGCTCTCCCGATGCTGGCCTTGGCTCGCATCCCACTGGTGGCTCCCCCGCGCGGATGCTCTTGCGCGCGGAACCGCGTTCCCCGCCAGTGAACTAGCCGACCGATCGCCACCTCCGCACCACTTTTGACCGGTTAGTGCAGATGGGATCCATGCTTGTTCGATGGTATGGATCCTGGATCACATTGAGAACAAAACGCGACTCAATAATTGCATGTATGATTTCAAATCCCGGCGATTTCTTGTAAGCGATTTGACCCGTCTGACTGCTTTCGGGACAAGTATCAATGACGGCACATCCTGGTTATCTTGGAGTTCACCACCGAGATCCTCGGCGAATTCACGAATGTCAATTTTCTTATTGGTTCCGTTCTAGCCCCTGATCTCCAGTACATGCCCTCCGTGGCGTCAGTAAGTTGTTGTGAAATCAAGTAGTCAACTAAGTTCACTAGTACTCATACGAGATCTTGCTCGACATCAGACCAAGAAAAGGCAGTACAGGTGCATTCAGGATGTGATCGAAGAATTTCAAACAGTAAATCCATGTTATAAATCACATAGTCTACAAACATCAACCGAGGTATTGAATAGAATTCGTTGAAGTGACGAAGGAAGCAAGTAATGAGCAGAAGTCTACGCTCGTTACAACTGTCTCAGACTATCACTGCGACTGAAATGAAGCAAGAGATGAGTTCTGCTGATGACCTGTGTCTCAGAGACTGAATTCCAACCGATTGCCAGCGAAGTCCCGCGCAAAGAAACGTTCCGGGTATTCCACACCTTGGGCAGCTTAACTCCGTCATCAGCTTGTGATCCGCCTTACAATCTTGGGAGCTCTTACCGGGATCCGTACTGATTACTCCTGGTGCGTCGACCGACAAAGGGGCGGTATCATCTCCCCGCTTGTGATGCTCCCAAAGCTTGACTTGAATATCTAGCAACGCCTTTTGAGTCTCTACCTTGAAGCAGAGATGTCGTACTGCATTGAGATCAGGGTTGGCACCGAACGCAATGTGCAATTGCTGACCAGAGGTGCCAATGTCGAACCTGGATGAGTGAGCAATAGCAAAAACAAGCTTAGACTTAAACAACCATGACATACCAAGCCAATTCATGTTTTTGGAGCTGTGGTACAGGGCGCGGTTGCAACCCAATTGTCTCTGTATAAAACCTAACTGCCCGATCGAGATCGCCCTCAGGCACGGTAACAGTAACGTGTGCTAGACCGTTGTACATCTTGACGGCAAAAGAGCGATTAGAAGTGATGGTGGTGTATTGGAAGAATGCACGAGTGTTGTTATTAATGTCTCCGAGGATATTTCTACGAGCCAAGCTTGCACCGGAGACGAGCTCCAGGGCTTTTATGAGCAAGACTACTACGAAATGTGATACCCTCTGGCAGTCCACAAATTAGTGTCTTAGGAGCTTGGAAGGACGTACTACCCCGCTGTGAAGATAGACATTGGAAGTGAAGAGGTCGGAAGCATGCACATGTTTTTTTCCATAGATAGGACTGCCCAAACGTATCAAGTCAGCGGTAGGCGGTCCGCCTACCGCTCACCATTGAGTCGCAGTGAGTTGGACAGACATCCCGATGCATGAAGTGCCCCTCCCCCGCATACATCCCCGCATCGTCCTTTCTACCCCGTGGGGTGTTAGCTTGGCCGTGGATCCTACCAGACGTTTCTTCCGGGGAAGCTCATATCAGGAGCACTGATAGTCTGCGGATAGAGAGCTGATGGGCATCAAAATCAATTTCGTTGATAAAGGTCGCCTGTATCTACTTAGTAACTCCCGACCTTTCATTGATCAGTGCATCATCAGTCAACCTAGTCACGGGCTGTTTACTTGCAAACGCTTTTTGATACCATGGCGTCGAAGGACTTGAACGATAAGATGAAAGACAGCACATCCAACGAGTCGACATTTCCTCAGTATCAGGAACTTCCCAACAACACCAAGCCATTATGGTGGCTGGATCCAGGCAAGCTTTGCATGTTCAGCGCGGACTATGGACCACGAGCTAATGATGTTACCCGCCTGTAGCATTGCGATGGAATATGCTTCATTGCATGGGAATATGCGGAACAGTTTTCTTCAGCGGTTGTAAGTTCAGCCTCATAGCTTGATCAGTCATTCAAACATGTAACTGACATGAGCATCAGTCGACGGAAGTCTGTTCAATGGTTTGCAAAGTATCGACAAGTGGCAGGAATACTTTGACCATCCGACTGGCGTCAGGCTAGGTTTGATGAGCTCTGCCGGCTTTCTCCCAGGAATCATAGCTGGTTTTGTTGGTGATCGCATCGGTATCTACCTCGGGCGCCGCGTCACGTTGTGGATTGGAACCACCATCTCAGTTCGTGTCCCAATATGCTCGAAGCTCGAAGCCACAACTGACCTCTGAAGGCCTCTGGGTCAATTCTCATGTCACTTTCCACTTCGTACGGCTCCTTTTGTGCGGGAAGAGCTTTGACAGGATTCGGGTACGGCATAGCCCTAGATGTCGCTCCTGCACTACTGCTGGAACTCGCACATCCGAGATATCGTGGCCCTCTCAGCGCCTTTTGTGAGTGAACAAAGAATTTCGTTTGTTACGCGAAATCTGACTGTTCTTCAGATACCTGCGTATACTATCTCTCAGCCATTCTGTCTGCTGCAGCGTGCCTGGGATGTATGAATCTAACAGGGGATAAATCCTGGCGAGTCCCTTGCTTCCTTCAGCTGGTCGGTCCCGGTATCACCTTGTTGATGACCTCGACCGTCCCCGAGTCGCCACGAGTAGGTTATCTGGTATACTTACTGTCTTCACAATGTCATATTAACCGTTCCCAGTGGTTGGTCAAAAATGGAAAATCGGACAAGGCCTTGGGCGTTCTGGCGAAATACCATGCCAACGGAAAATTCGACGACCCGCTTGTGGTATTTGAGTATCATGAAATTCGTAACGCTCTGGCTAACGAGGCTGTTGCTCATCATGCCAAATATGGCAACTTTTTCAAGGGTTCTGGAAACCGAAAAAGGCTTGCTATCAATGTCATCATTGCCTTTGGCACGAACTGGGTGGGCAACGGCATTATTTCGTACTATCTCAGCCCAGTCCTGGCAACCTTGGGCATCACGTCGACTACGACGCAACTTCAAATTCTTGTCGGCTTGCAATGCTGGAACTGTAAGGCGTCCGTACCGATTCGAAGTTCGCAGTCGCTGAAACAATGTGATTTTTAGCGGTCATTTCTACCTCAGCAGCCATGCTTGTAGACCGAGTTGGTCGTCGGCCTCTCTGGCTCACGTCCACAGGCGGTATGCTGGCATGTTTGGCGATAGTTATGGGATTATCTGCAAGCTACAGTGAGACTGGGTCGAAATCAGTCGGTGCCGCTGCTATTGTCTTCCTGTTTCTCTTCTACGGATCCTACGATATTGCATGGACTCCTCTGACTTACGCGTGAGTATCTGCTGTTCTTTTTCATATTGGTGGCCCATTAACTAATCCATCATCAGATACCCTGCCGAGATATTTCCGTACTCCTTACGAACAAAGGCGCAAGCCATCTTCCTTGCCATTCAGACTGCCGCCAATTCCGTGAACACATGGGTCAATCCTATCGCCCTCGAGGCTATCGCTTGGAAATAGTAAGTCCGATTCGATCCCCAATATTGATGAGCTCTAACGAATAGCGCAGCTATGGAGTCTACGTTGGAATTGATTTAGCCCTTCTCATCATCATTTACTTCCTTTTCCCTGAGACGAAAGGTCGTACCATTGAGGAAATATCGTCCATCTTTGATAAGGATATGGACCGGGTTCCTTCGTTGACGGAGCGAGATGGCGGGGAGTCTCTCTCTGCCGCGAAAATGACGGATAGCAAGGTCACTTCTTCCCACGTTGAATAAGAGAGATCAGGCGAAGTTGGGGGGTGGTAATTCTCTGCACCTGCGGGAAAGGCCTGTAATCCGTGACGTGTTGTTAGGAAAATTAGGACTTTGGACAATGCCAGTCAACATATGGGTAAGACTTCCTACCAGAATGCACGTCAGGAACACATGCTCTTTGGAAGCCCACACACTGGGACTGAGCTGTAGTGTTGTCTCGGCCATCCTCGATAACGGCACAATATGCTTTCTGTGCCACCATCCTGCCTCAGTGATAAGATAGTCAAGTTGCCAAGATCGCTCCCACTGAATAAGGCAGGTGAACGGACTCTAGCCCCAGCGGCAAGTGGAGGCTGCCCTGGTGTCCAATGCGGTGAAGGCAGATAACACCGAGGTGCATTAGACCAACTAGGTAGGCGAACTTCGCTAGAGGACCTCTGAGGTGACATCTTCTATGTGGCATGCGCCGCACACGTAAGCCTGCTCGAGTCGTATGTTGAATTTTGCCTGAGCATTTACACGAACCAGAGAGCATGCAGCAGGCTGCGAAAGACTGGCGCAGGTCTCGTGGACCTAGGTCTCGATCCTCATCCATGCGGATTGCATGCTCCTCACATTCCACCCACATGGCGTCAATTGCTTGCCCAGTAACAGATTGCGTTAGAGGTACGATCTAGTAACACCTCCCTGTTTGACAATTGTAAAAAGAAGACTCACCCTATCATGTCAGGTCGTTGGTAACCGCTGGTCCGCGGATGCTGCCGGATAATTCAAAGTGGCCCAGGTTAGGCACCGCCGTCGATCATCGTGGGCAGGTTGGTGCATGTTCTAGACACCCTCTCTCAATCAGGCAGGTCTTTGAAGGGTTGCAACTAAGGCTGCCTGCATGACATCTTGGCTCATGGAACAACGGCCTTGGAACCAACATACCCTAGTAAGCCATCAACTTGAAATGCAGGCGCTGGTATTAAGTCACCGTCGGCCTGAATCTCCTTACCTGGAATGATTCCACGTGATCTTTGTTTTGGACTGATGTTTGAGTGGCATCCGACAACACTGCCAGCACATGCCACCATCACCTAATTACACCACTTTGCAGGGCTCAGTCAGAGTCCACCGAGCATCATCTTGGCAGCCCGAAAATCAGATCAACATTTCATGATGGGACAACTGTTCGTTTTTCAAGAGGAGAAGCATGGTACCTTTGACTTCACGCTTCAATTCGAAAGATGCGTGCTGGCGATTATCCCGTCGTCGATGGTGCTCCTTTTATCGCTTGTTCGTCTGCAGATGTTGCATCCGAAGCCACGGATTATTCAGGGGAGCATTTTGAAATATCTCAAATTGGTAAGCATGTGCCATGCATTTCCCATAACTACTTACCAATCGAATACAAAATTGTAGAGCACGATTGCAATTTACGGATGTCTTCAACTAGCCTCTTTGATTATTTGGATCCGTCTGGACAAAACACCCCTCGCGGTTGCTGCTGCAGCGCTGGCCGTCTTGGATACATTGCTATTGTATCCACTCTCATGGTTCGAACATACTCGATCTCGGCAACCATCTGCAATACTTATTCTGTACTTCACTTCTTCGTTGTTCTTTGACATTTTGCAGCTCCGCACCTTATGGCTTGAAGGTTATGCGCCGTCACTGCTGGGGACTGCAATGGCATGCCTGGTTTTTAAGTTTTCCATCCTGGCGTTGGAATCCTTTGAGAAACAAAAGTTCTGCCAAGATGGAAGCAGTTCCTCTTATAGCCCTGAGGAATGGAGCGGATTGTGGAATCGAGGGTTCTGTTACTGGCTCAATCCTCTTCTTTGGTTAGGATATCGCCATGACCTTTCCATCGATGGCTTATATCCTTTGACCACAGACCTCTCTTCAAAAGAACTCCAAATCGAAGGGCTTCATCACCCCAGCCTCTGGGGTATGTGCAGAGCCATGGGGGAATCGCTAGGGTGGTCGGCGATTTATCCTGTGGCGCCACGGCTGTGCCTCATTGGCTTTACACTCAGTCAGCCATTACTGATCAAGGCTATTTTGAGGCATTTGAAAGATGCAAGAACGAAAGATGGACCACATGGAATTGACAACTTCATGATACTGGGCGCTGTCTTGGTCTATACGGGCATCGCCGTTGCTGGAAGCATGTACTGGCAACTTCACCTCAGAAACCTGGCGAAGATTCGTGGTCTCCTCATCAGTGCTGTCTACCAGAAGCTCAGCACAGTCGCAACTGCGCAACATGAGAATGCTGCAGTCACATTGATGAGTACTGACGTGGAAAGGGTCACTCAGGGACTCCGAGTATTTCATGAAGCCTGGGCAAATGTAGTTGAAGTTGGCATAGCTGTCTGGCTCTTGCAGCGAGAACTTCACACCGGATCAATTGCCCCAGTTGCGATTGCCATTGGTAAGCTACCCGAACTCTTGAAAACTTTAACAGCAACCTTACTAGCTTGTCACAGCATGCTTTCTGGTCACTCTGTGCGTCAACAAGTTCACAATGCCTCGTCAGAATCGGTGGATGGAAGCTCTCCAGGCGCGAATCAGTAAGCACTCATGATATTTTCTGGGTGATGAATTGTGAATGATGTCTAAGACGAATGCAGACCGCACAGTCTCTGTACTTTCGCAGATCAAGAGTATCAAAATGCTAGGGTTAAGCGAACAGTCTGAAAAGGCATTAGACGCACTTCGTGTTCAAGAGTTGGAGCTTGCCAACGGGTTCAGAATGATCATGGTGTTTTCATTTTGCATCGGTAGGCTCACAATAATTCAGGATGAACCTCCGCCTTATTACTAACTCATTTGGTAGCTTTTGCGCCCATCTTCATCGTCCCAGTTGTGTGCTTCGCCATCTATCTATCAGCTTCTCCGAATGTTAGTGGGGACAGCACCTTCGACGTTGCCAAAGCCTTTACATCTCTATCGTTGGTTGTCATTTTGACTCAGCCACTCTCAAGTCTTTTCCAGTACGTTCCGATGTTTGCCGGGGCTGCCAACTGTCTTCAACGTATCAATGACTTTATCCACACTCCTTCACGGTGTGACCGAAGAGAGCAAAAGTCAGATGTCACCAGGGAGCGCGGTGGTCCTCGAGACGATCCTTCGGGAGCAGAAAAGTCTACAGCTGTAGTGGACATCGCTGAGAGAAACCCTGCAGTGGAAGATGTTCTGTCCATCTATGACGGCGCTTTCGGTTGGAGCGAAAATCGATGGGATCTTCACGACGTCAACATCAGCATACCTAAGTCTCAGCTGACAGTAATTACCGGGCCAGTTGCCAGTGGTAAATCGACACTTTGCAAGGCGTTTCTTGGCGAGGTGCCTTACGTTGAAGGTACCGTCAAGATATCTTCCGGGGCGGGCATTGGATTCTGTGACCAAACACCATACCTGACTAACACGACCATCTACGAAAATATCATCGGAGGAAGTGTCGTTGACAACGCCTGGTACAAGACGGTTATTAGGGCAGTGGACCTGGAGACTGACTTTGGGAGGCTTTCGAGTGGGGACCGCACCCTTGCTGGAAACAACGGAGATGCACTGAGCACAGGGCAGAAACAGCGTGTGGCAATCGCTCGAGCCGTGTACGCAAGAAAGCCCCTCATCATCCTGGACGATGTCTTCAGCGGAATGGATAACGTGACCAAGGCCTATATCTACGAACAACTGTTGAGGCCTGAAGGACTGTTGCGCATCCTAGGAACGACGGTGATCTTAGCTTGCTCTGATCGGGATATGTGTCTTGCTGCAGACTTTGTGGTGGAGCTTACACCTGGCGGGCCTCCTGCTTCCATCCATCCCGCCCGCAGAGCAGAGTCCAATTATCACGCTGAGGGGCAACGAAAAGTAGACGGTATCTCGACGACTACCGTTTCTCCTGATATCATACGCGACAAGACGAATCAGAGTGCCGCGAGTGCAGCAACGCAGAAACAAGCTTCCAAAACACCCAGTGATTGGGCAACTTACGGCTACTTCGCCCGAGCGGTGGGGAGCCCGAACACGGCATTACTGATATTCCTCGGTGGAATCTTCGGAACACTATACACGTTTCCCTCTGTTTGGGTAAATTGGTGGACTACGGATCCTACAGCCCGAGACAGTTTCTATCTTGGAATCTATGCCTTACTGCAGGCCACTGGTCTTATCTGTTGGTTTCTCTTCACTCGCCATTGCCTGACGACGGTGGTGTCTAGGTCGGGAAAGAAGCTGCACAACAGCCTTCTGTCAACGGTCATGTCAGCATCATTTTCTTACCTCAGCACCAAAGACTCAGGGACCATCATCAATCGATTCTCTCAGGATCTTCAGTCGGTCGATGGCGAGCTGCCGGCTGCTCTGCTCAACACGGTAGCAACAGCATTCATCGCCTTAGCCCAAGTCGGTTTGGTCGCCGCCGCAAGTCCATGGCTGACGATTTCATACCCGTTCCTGGTTTTGGTCTTTTACGGTATTCAACGGTTCTATCTTCGAACATCGCAGCAACTTCGACCTCTTGATCTTGAACTCAAAAGCCCTCTGTAGTACGTGACACTCGTCCACGTTCCATCCTGACATGGTATGACGGACTGCCCTGACACGATTTCTACGTAGCACACATTTCCTAGATACATTGCGGGGTATCACCACAGTCAGAGCTTTTGGATGGTCTCAGCAATACATCGAGCGCAACCAGCAGCTTCTCGATGCATCTCAGCGTCCCAACTACCTACTTCAGATGATTCAGCAATGGCTTTCATTGGTTTTGAAGATGGTGGTCGTGGTCATAGTCACGCTTCTCGTGACACTTAGTCTGAAGCTTCGATCAAGCCTTGGGCTCACTGCAGTTGCTCTGGTCAATCTGATGTCTCTTAGTCAGATGCTGCGATCGGTTGTGATTGGGTGGACGCTCATGGAGACTTCGATTACTGCGGTTGCACGGATCAAGGAGTTTGAGCAGACGACCCCAAGAGAGAATGACGGTAAACCCGAGGGAGCCATCGTTCACGGACCTGTCTCGGGCAAGATTGAGTATAAAAATCTGACAGTGTCGTATGGGTAAGTAGAAGTCTCATCAATGGTAACCCTCATTCTGAATGCTGACCGAGTCTGTCAGCCTGAGTAATGAGAACCTTGCACTCAACAATGTCAACTTGGTAATCGAGGCAGGACAGAAAGTTGGCATATGCGGCCGAAGTGGAAGGTCAGTGGCGCCGTGTGGTTACCCTTCGAAAACGTCAGCCTCAAGTTAACACATCTACAGTGGGAAGTCGTCATTGATTGCGTCTCTCTTCCTATCGCTGGATGTCAGAGAAGGGAAGCTCGTCATCGATGCAAACGATATTAGTGACTATTCCGTGTCAACACTCCGATCAAGCATCAACGCTATCCCACAAGATCCTTTCATCACTAGCGGAACTTTCCGCGAGGTTGTTGATCCTTACGAATCCTCATCGGATGCTGCGATTGAAGAAGCCCTCCGTAAGGTCAGCCTGTTCGAACACGTTCAGAACAATGGAGGCTTGGGTGGCAATGTGGCACCTGAGGGACTTAGCCAAGGGCAAAAGCAGCTGCTATCCCTTGCAAGAGCCATACTGAGGCGTTGCAGGATCATCGTTCTGGACGAAGTTACCAGCAGGTGAGTACTGAAGATAAAGATTACAGGTTATCCTCGTTGAATATGATCCCAAGACTAACGCGGTCCTCCAACAACAGCTTGGACTTAGAGACGGAGCAGCTTATATGGGGCGTCTTACAGGAAGAATTCAGAGAATGCACTATCATTGCTATTGCGCATAGATTGGAAACAATTGTTGGCTTCGATCGGGTTGCTGTCATGGACGAGGGAAGCATCATCGAGTTTGGTGACCCTCGTATCTTGCTCAAGGATACTAACTCTGCCTTTTCCAAGTTGCGAAGGACGGGCAAAGCGCACTGAGGGAGCTCTGGCGATTCAAGATACACCAAAACACACTGGCGAGTAAAATCGATTGGCTTCGGTGGAGATAGGGCCCCAGCGGCATTTACATGTTAAATTGAATGTAAGGTAGTTGCGTTAGACTACGGGAAAAGAACTTTCTAGTTCCTCTCCCGCACTACTACCACTTTGAGTTTCCCTTCACGACCTAGATACTAAGTCGAGAATGAATACTCCCCAGCACAAGTCTGTCCACATGCAACATCCGCATTCAACGTAAGGATGCTCTAGCCATTACAAAAAGGCCGGCGTGGGCAATCCGTTGCCGTCATCCTTTGGGGGGCCATCGAGTCTGGCTTTTCGCGGTGACACATCTGGCTGGCTACTTTCAATCCATGATGACCGGGCGGGCGGGGCGTCCGGCCGATGCGGCCACGGGCATGGCACCCGATGCGGGGTCGGTAGGGTCACAGAGTGATGGTGGTCCCGAGTCAATACTATCAGCGTCACATATTATTCAGGAGAGACGTTGAATGTACAATCGTCTTTCAGAAGTTACCGTATGTCACATCCGTGCTGTAAATCTTGGTTCGATCTGCGGCCTGACTGGTCGTAGGTCATTACTTCTTTTGCGGGCAGTAGCGAACACTTTCGACCGCTGTTTGCTCGAGCCAAGGTCCTTACATGTGTTGATGAAATCGGTAGTCTTTGCCTCGTGGAGTTGATAGCGGGCATTTATCCCATTGGGCCGCTTCTGTTGGGCTGCCTCACATGGCATGGAGGTCTGACCACGTGTAGTTCTCAAAGACAGGGCGCTCCTCGTATCCCGTTTCATTCTTCCCCTCAAATGAAGAGCAGGGATGATCCGCTACCCCGGATCTACTGATGTGGGGGTAGGAAATCATAGTGAGTGAAAGGTTCTTGCATGCAGTGTGCTTTTAGCCGTTGGTAGTAGATCAGTATGTGTCGAACTTTGAAATAAGAGTCAATTCGTGCCCGTGAACTCCCATCTATTTCTTGATCTTCTCTCCTGCAACCTCCTTTCCCCAGCAAATTTGACTTCCAAATAATCGCAAAGCCGATGATGGCTCTTGAAAAGATTGTCCCGACAGCGAAGGAACTTGAGCAATTCGATCTCAGTGATGCACATACCGTCGAGCTTATTAATCGTGCTCAAGAGGGAGATGCCGCCGATCGCAAGCTCACAGTCCGTCAGGCTCTAGTCAAGTACAAGAAGGCAGTTTTCTGGGCCTTGTTCTTGTCTACCAGTCTTGTTATGGAAGGATACGATCTTGTCATTGTGGGACCCCCCAAGGTCTTTGCACTAGTTGTTTCGCACTCGGCTGACATATGACGAACAGATTACTTCCTTCTATGGACAGACACAATTCAAGAATCGTTTTGGTGTGTTCGATGAGGGCAGCGGCGAGAAGCTCATCCCTCCCGAGTGGCAATCCGGACTTTCAAATTCGGCACTGGTTGGGCAACTCGCAGGCCTGGTTGTGAATGCCTGGTGTCAAGACAGGTTCGGGGCGAGGCACACAATGATGTTCTTCATGGCATGGATGGGGGTGATGATATCGATTCCTTGTTTCGCACCATCCTTGCCGGTGCTGGCCTGGGGCGAGGCAATGTGCGGCGTCTCTTGGGGTGTCTTTCAGGTATTTGAACCATATTGCCTTAATATTGATCATTGCTAATTTTCGGGGCCCAGACACTAAGTACAACGTACGCTTGTGAGGTAGTCCCAACTGTACTGCGGCCATACGTGACAGCCTACGTGTGCATGTGTTGGGGCGCAGGTATCTTGCTCTCGGCTGGTGTTGTTCGAGCCGTCGCCAGCATCGACGGCGACATGGGTTGGCGGCTTCCATTCCTTCTTCAGTGGGTATGGCCCGTCCCCCTTTTCATCGGGGCGTACTTTACACCTGAGTCTCCGTGGAACGCTGTGAGGCGTGGCAAATTCGACACAGCTCGGGAAAGTCTTGTTCGTCTTCGAGAAGACACCACGGAACGCGAAGCTGAAGTCGATGCTTCGCTGGCATACATCAGACACACAACAGCACTCGAGGAGGCCGAGACACACGGTGCTTCGTTCATTGAGTGTTTCAAAGGAACCAATCTGTGGCGGACTGAGATTGTGAGTTTATACTGAACACCCTAATATCGAAGTTATAATTCTGACATAGATTCTCCCGGAGAACTGCGTCGTCTGGGCTGCCCAAATCCTAGGGGGCAATGCTCTAGTAGCTTATGGAGTGACCTTCCTCCAAGCCGCAGGCTTTTCGGAGATCCAGTCTCTCAACCTGAACATCTCATTGTCTGCATGCTACGTTATTGGTGGCATTATATGCTGGTTTTTGTTT
Organism: Colletotrichum sp. SAR11_240; assembly: GCA_025328625.1. Lineage (NCBI taxonomy): Eukaryota > Fungi > Ascomycota > Sordariomycetes > Glomerellales > Glomerellaceae > Colletotrichum > Colletotrichum sp. SAR11_240. Next base: position 116,799 of record JAKMXA010000002.1, read on the forward strand.
CCTCATATTGGACGTGCAACGCTCTACATGAGTGGATTGACATTCCTATTTTTCTGCAACATTGTCATCGGAGGACTCGGATTCACGAAGGATGCAAAAGCTCAAATTGCGATTGGCGTCATTCTGGTTGTCTCAACTCTGGTCAACATGGTCACGGTCGGACCTGTCTGCTACCCTATTGTTGCGGAAACCCCATCCGGGAGACTCCGTTACAAAACCATCGTGATCGGTCGCTTCGTCTACAATGTTACAGGCATTGTGGAACACACCCTCACTCCTCGAATGATTTCGCCGATTGGTAAGTCAAATAGTCATCAAAAAAGTCCTAGAGTCTTCAGCTAATCGATATCAGGATGGAACTGGGGAGCGAAGGCTGGTTTGTTTTACGCTGGAACTAATCTCGTTTGCAACACGTGGTGTTATTTCCGTCTCCCGGAAACAAAAGACCGAACGTTTGGTGAACTTGATATTCTCTTCGAAAATAAGATCCCCGCAAGAAAGTTCAAGTACACCACTGTTGACCGTGAGTGAAACGCCTTCCGGAGAAGTTGACGACGAAGCTAATGTGTCGCAGAATTCGCCGGAAGAAATGAGATCGTTGGCAAGGAGGAAGACATGGCCTCAGATGTATCCCGATTGCAGTCCAATAGGTTGCAAACGAGACTTTCAGGATGGAATTTGACGTTGCTTTAAGGGTAGTTCCTTTTGTTTAGTGTTTCCCAGGTCGCGAATTCCACAGGCAGACTATTTAAGAATATTCGGCGGCGACTTCTTCCTGTAGATGAAATTAATTTTCTTGGCTCCTCCGTTAATCCCGATTTTTAAAGCCCATCTGCGATGTCAAATGTTGACGATGCTCTCGGGGACGCTCCGGTAATTGTTCCGATCCCGTCAGCCCACGCTGTGCCTGGCCTCGGCATACATCAGCTTCGATGATATTCCCGCAATAGCTCCTTGGCCTGGAGCGGGGTGCTCCGCAATTTAATCCGTCAGTTGCAATGGGACGGCACACATCTCGAGGGTACATATGAGTGTCTGTTGACCTCGGAACGAAACTCCTATGCTCTGACGCGGGACGCCTATTAGTAACACAAGAACTCGAATGCTTAGTTTTTCTTGTCCTTTCCGCCTTCCCCACAACACCTCAACAGTTGGAGATGGCTTTGCGCTCAGCTTTTAGGGTCTATGACAGCCCGTCAGGCGTACCCATTAACGACGAGTTTGTGGTGGAAGTCCGTCCCACGTCGCCCGGCAGCACTGAGAAGCAGCAGTGGACTCGCGTGCCAGCATACGCCATTGAGGTCGCCAACGCCAACATCACACGAAACGACTTCAACAGACATACAGTGGCCTTAGCCTCATTTGATATCAGCGGTCCTGTCGATATCAAAGTAACATACACGGCTTGCCCCGTTGAAGAGGCAATCATTCGCCCGGTTTCTCTTGGCATCGATACCCAAGTTCATGAGAGAGAGATCACATTCACACTCAACGAGTCCCGCGATGTTATGCTTGAGATCAACAATAACAAGTGGAAGGCTTTGCACTTGCTTACCAACGAGATTGACGCAAACGCGCCGACGCAAGATACCGATGACATCTGGTACTTCGGACCTGGGATCAATCAAGGGACTGCTTATTCCAACATCACCGACGGAGTCAACTTGATGGTGCCGTCAGGCAAGACCGTCTATCTCGCTGGAGGGGCATTCATCACCTGTAGACTCAACTTCTTCGAAATTTCCAACAGCGCAGTCAGAGGACATGGCTTCATTCTCCGTCCGGAAGGCGGATACGTCCACAGGGAGAATGGCGGGGCGATTCACATGAGCAATGCAAACAACATACTGGTGGAGAAAGTCACGTCAATCGGGGCCAACGGCTTCAGTCTGTCGGCCGGAGAATGCGATGGTGTTCGCGTTGACGGGTACAGATCGTTTTCTTTTGCTGGCAACGGCGATGGAATCGACTTCTTCTGCTCGTCAAACATCATCATTGAAAACTGCTTCCTGCGGAACTCAGACGATACCATTGCTCTCTATTCCCATCGATGGGACTGGTACGGCGACTCGAAAGATATTACGATCCGAAACTGTGTGCTACTGCCAGACATTGCGCACGCCATCAATATGGGTACGCACGGGAACCCCGCCAAACCAGAGACGACAAGCAACATTCGCATAAGCAACATCGATATCTTGGATCACGAGGAGAACCAGCTGTGGTATCAAGGTTGCATCGCCATCAACGCTGCTGATGAGAACCTCTTTCATGATATCCACATAGAAAATGTCAGAGTTGAGCGGATCACGAAGGGTCAATTGTTCAATCTCCGTGTAATGCAAAACGCGATGTGGACGACGGCGCCAGGGAGGGGGATTCGTGACGTTGTCTTCAAGAACATTTCACTGAACATGGAACACTCCAAAGTTGTCAACCCTTCACAGATTATGGGCTATGATCAACAACGCCAGGTAGAGAACGTCAAGTTTCAAGGGCTAAGAATCGGGGGTCGAGAAATCCACGAGGGTGTGGAGAAGCCCAGGTGGTACATGGTCGCCGACTTGGTTCCTGTTTTTGCCAATGAGCACGTCAAAGGTTTATCGTTCGAGAATTTGGCGTCTTGAAATGGACCTTGAGCTTCGCACATTAGTTTGCTACAAAGCATGTTTTCTCATCCATTGGCTAGTCTCAATATCTAGAGTAGATCTTCCGAGCTAGCTACTCCCAATACACGAAGTAATGACCTAGACACATCTAAACGATGATGCAACATTTGGATCGCCCCCTACATAATGTTGGATAACGGGGTACATGCAAATATCTCTCTCCACGTGAACACCGAGGCCATTTGCTCCAGAGGCTCGCAGCGTGTCTGGGGCCACACCACCTTCTACCCATTGAATGATTGGATCCATGGAGAAAGACGGGCTTGGTCCACAGTTGAAGCAGTGTCCAGCACCTGGAGCCACAAAGAATCGATAATAATCGTGAGCCTCCGGGTCCTTGGCCAACACACGATCATAGTAGTCGGTGCTCCCATTGAATGGAATCGCAGCGTCCACAGTTCCGTGCCAGTTGATCATTTTGCCGCCCCTTCGTTTGAATGCTGATAGATCATGGTCTGAGGTTCCGATGATGGAGTCGAATTCGTTTATGGAGGCGTGTACAAGGTCGTCCCATTCTTGGTGTGTTATTTTGCTGATGTCAAAGGACGGGTCTTTCTTGACCCAGTACCGTACCCAAACAGGGTTGCCCTCAGCTTTGCAGGAGTCCCCAGTGCATTTGACTTGTATAGGCCCGGTGATTGCTTGGGTCAAGTCTGTACCTTTTCCGTACCCGTACCACTGGAAATCACCCGCAGAGCTTCGAGGTCCGTCCCATGTTGCCTGCGTAATATCCGCAGCCGCAGAGGATATCGTAGCCTTGGTGCCGCCACAGTCAATTACGTTTCCCACGACTTTGTGAGGATCGAAGTTGCAGAGATCAAGTCGAGAGATGATACCGTCTTCTACCCCATCTAGCTTATCACAAGCAGACGTGACTGCAGCTGGGATGGCCTCAAACTCGCATGGCTTGGGGTACACGCCCATTTCATCCATGACAAACTTTGGCCAGTAGCTAGCCCAAAAGAATTTTACCCAGTTCGTGGCTGGAAACAGAGCAATAATTCCATCATAGTCCTGGGGGTACCTTTGTGCGAGCATATGACCTTGTCTACCACCTGTAGAGCCGCCAAAGAAGTACGAATGCTTTGGGGACGTGCCATAAAACGCTTCTGTGACGGCTTTGCCGATGGTTGCCGTATCGTGCAGCGCGACCGAGGCGAAGTCCATGAGAAGAGGCCAGTTGACGTTTCCAGGGCTAGTCAAGGCCCAGGAAGGATCGTTGGCCTCGGGGCCAAGAACGTCTGAAGAGTGTCCGCCGTCGGTGGTAGCGGTTGCATGGCCTGACGCCATGATTGGCATCATCAAGAACCCTGCTACCTCTCCACCCCCGGTGGCGAGATTGCCTCCGCCGACTCCCGTGAACCTGCCGTTCCAGTCATCGATAGGAATTAAGGTGTTTACATTGATGGTATCGTGCCAGCCGGGGTGCGCGTATGTGACAGTGACGTTACAGAAATTCAGATCCGGGATGGGCTTGGAGCCCGGCAGGCCTGCTCCGAATATCCCCGGAACGTATGTGTAATTGCGTTCTTCGTAGGCTTCGATCGACAGTACCTTGATTCCGGTGAGATCAGGGAGCGATATTCCGGACGGGCTGCACTTAGCATTGGAACCCGAAGACACCTGGGGAAGCCATTGGCTAGCCCACCCAGATGGATTCCATCCGCCTCCAAGCAATTCCCATGCCATTTTGGAAGTGCGATATCTGATCAAGAAAACGCTCCAATAACAAAAAGTGTTTAGAGATGTGTTCACGGTACGATAACTGTGTCAACCATAAATACTTCGCTGTCTGTTTGTCAGGGAGGACTTCTCCGCAGCAAATCATGTCTCAAAAGGAGCAAATAGAGGTACTGTGAGCATCACGTGAGCTGAGTTTGTGTCACAGTGTAGACCGGCCAGACTAAGAGACATTATGATTCATTTCTGTGGCGCCTCATTGGAACTGATCATTGATGATTCATACTGATAGTGAAACCAGCTGAGGCCTTCAGCCATGGATGGAAGCGCGAAGTCTGCAGTTGCAAGAAGGAAGGGACATTAAAATTATGTGAGGATAGACCTAGCTCTTGCATGTTGAAAGGGATTCCCGGTGCCAGAGGGAAAAATTGAGGGGAACTGTTCATTGCTCCTGGGGCGTTGAGCGGGGTCGCCGGACGATCGGGGGAATGCTCGGCCTCTTCCCTGCCAGCTCTCGGGGATTGTGACCCTGCGGGCCGAACCGCGTTCTTCGCCCCGGGGTGATGGCGGGGAAACGTGGGGCAGATGGCGACGGAGTGCGCAGCTTCCCCGGCCTTGCGCAGCCCTCGGTTCGAATGCAGAGATGAAGAGAAGGCATTAAATGGCCCCAGTATGCTGTTGAGATTCGTGCTGAAATCCATGTGTGAAGTATCTCCTGATCGTTCCGCAGAGATCAAGCTGCATCTCCATCAAATTTAGTCATGAAGGTTAATAAACCTCTTGTTATTGCGGCTGTTTGTCAGGTCTTTGCCTGTTGGGCCTCTCCAGTTGCTGGACCAGACCCAGGTCCCGTTGCATTTGTCCATCCCGGAGCTCTGCACAGCGCCGAGGACTTCCACCGGATCAAGAAGCATGTCCAAGCCCAGGACCAGCCTTGGTACCGGGCATGGCAACATCTCGAATCATCGAAGCTCGCCCAAACGACTTGGGTACCAACCCCTCAGGCTGTCCTCGTTCGTGGCTCGAACGTGACGTTCACCGAGCCAAAGGCAAACTACGGATACGCATATCGCGACGCCCATTCAGCATATCAGCTGTCTCTCCGCTGGCACATCGGGGGCAACGTTTCTTACGCCGACCACGCTAGAGAAATCTTGGATGGCTGGAGTTCAACCTTGACCGACATCAACGGCACCGAGGACAAATATCTTGCTGCGGGCTTGTATGGATATCAGTTCGCGAATGCTGCAGAGCTATTGCGCACGTACTCGGGCTGGCCTAAGTACAGCCAGGGTGCCTTTGGTAATATGCTCAGCAACGTCTTTGCGAAGTACAACCACGACTTTCTCGAACACCACTACAACAAACCAAACTTCTACTATGCCAACTGGGATCTTTGCAACATCGCATCTCTGATGTCCATTGGCATTTTTACTGAAAATCGGACGATGTACGATTATGCCGTCAACTACTTCAAGAACGGTTTACCCGGGCAACCCAAGGTCGTCGCCAATGGTGCACTTCCGTACTTCTCAATCGCCAACTTCACCGAGAAGGACTCAGGAAAGACTCTGATGCAGATGCAAGAGTCAGGTCGTGACCAAGCACACGCTCTCTTGTGTATCTCACTGCTTGGCGTTATTGGTCAGCAGGGATGGAACCAAGGCGTCGACTTGTACTCGACATACGGCCACCAGATTTTGAACGCGTAAGTGATCTCAAACATATCAAACACGAAACGATGGATCTGGCTGATCTTCTCATCAAAAAGGGCTGAATACGTGGCCAAGTACAACACGAATCACTCCGTACCGTATACTCCCTACACAAGTTGGGAAGGGGTGTTGGAGGTTGTCGCAGAAAAAGCTCGTTACGACGTCCGACCCGGATACGAAGTTCTGTACTCACACTATGCAGAGTTGAAGGGTACGAATGCATCTTGGTCATTGGAGTATCGAGAATTCGTCAACGGCAACATCAGCGCTCAGGTTGAAGGCGGAGGCGGCGACTACAGCCCAAACTCAGGCGGTTACGACAGCTTGGGTCACGGGACCTTGATGTATCGACTGGCCAAGGAGGATTAGGTCTAGATTATTTCTATTGGTATTTAAGGGGTATTTGTCTAGTGTCTAGATGCGAATTATACAGTGTCTATATGACGCCTCTCTCAGGATAATCGAAAGCGTTGATGTATTACTCGTTATCAGTAACACTAATAACGGTAGACTTGAACTTCCTGGCAGAGATCTTGCGGTTGAACAAGATATCAGTCTCGCGGTAAGAGCGGTGCTTGAGCTCAGGAAGACCGAAGTATGCCAGAACCCAGCAGACAATGGCAGTTCCACCCCAGACGTAGCCGCACTTTCCTGCGACGTTCCATCCGGTAGGGTTTAGGAGCTGAGAAGCCAGGTAAATCATGGGGATCTCGGCAACGTAGTAGGCTGCGCGGCCAACGGCAGTAGACAGCGCACGGAGACGGACAGCGGAGGTCTCGGCAATGATGGTGTAGGAGATCGGGCCAAGAGTACCGGCAAAGACGAAGGAGATCAAGATACCCAAGACGGCCTGGGCGTAGTTGGTCGCGCTTGTTTGCTCGATGGAAGCGCAAATGCCGAGGACGATGAGGAGGGTAACGTTGGTGGCGGTACCCCAGAGGTAGATGGTGCGGCGACCGAACCAAGCCGTCAGCGGCCACGAGAGAACGTTGGCTATGAACTGCAGACAAGAGTTGATAAGGTTCAGGTCGAATGCGCGGTCGTGACCCATGCCAGCTTGCTCGAAGAAGAAGGTGGCCTGGTTGGCAATCAAGTTACCGGCGAAGTTCTGCGAGGCGTACATCAAGCAAGTGATGGTGGTACGTCTGAGGTCAACACCCTTGAACAGGTCTAGAAGGGTCGGAGAACCGCCCAGTTGAGACTCAATCTCGACGGTACGCTCGATCATAGCATACTTCTGCTGATTCTGCTGGATAGTAGCATTTGAAGGACCAAGGCGCTTGATAGAGCGAAGTGCCTCGTCCTTGCGGCCGCGGCGGATGAGCCACCATGGTGATTCAGGAGCGAAAAAGAGGATGACCATGAGGGGAGTCTGTTTGAAAGTAAATGTTAGCTTCGGCAAATCAACGATAGGCAGGCTTGATAGCTTACGGGGAAGATCCACTGCAGGGCGAGAGGCGCACGCCAAGCCCATTCATCATCACGCTTGTTGTAGCCAAGAGTGGCACCAGCGACGACGATAGAGCCAATGGACCAGGACATCTGCAGGGTGGCAGTGCAGGCACCTCGAAGGGCGAGCGGAACAATCTCAGATGCGTAGGCAGGGCCAATGGCAATGAAGAATCCCCATGGGATACCCTCCAATGCCTGTCCAACGGTAAGGACCTCCAGGGATTGGGCCTGAAAAACTTTTTGTTAGGCAACAGAACGGAATAAACATAGTTGTGGCGCGACTTACGAAGAAAGAGATGAAGATGGTGGCGTTCATGAGGATCAGTGCGAAGATGGTGGTCCATCTGTAGCCGAACTTGTTGACGACGGGCCCAGCCAAGAAAACACCGACAAAAGCACCACATTGACCAGCCTGGAAGAGAGCACTCTGCCACTTCGTCTCGATAGCGTAGCCATCAGCAACCTGCACACCGTATCGTTTCTGGAAAGCCGCCTGCGCGACAAAGTTGCCGTTCAAGAACATGTCGAAGGACTCCATGACCTGTACGAGATCCGTCAGTAATTGCCCAGAGCGGGTGTCGCGTAGCGAGTCATGTCAGAAGACTTACGATGGTGAAGCACATGATGAAGGCCCAGAAACAAGCTTTCGGGTGGGTCTTGACGGCTTCCCAAAGACCCTGCTGGTGCTCCTGGTTTTCGCCATCAAATGCATCGTTCATGAGGTCGTTGTCAGCCAGGACTTTGGAGTTGGCAACGTCGACGTGGTGCGCGCCGTGGCCCGCATCGTGCTTCTCGTCAATGCGAGCATCTTCGCTGCTGCTGTTGACGCGGGGGGCGTTGTGCCCGTCGTCAGTGACACCCGTTGACATCTTGGAGTCTTGAACGATTGTGCTGGGCCAAGTAGAAGCCAAGGGAACGCCAAGAGTGATTCACGAGCCAAGAGGAAACAAGAAGAGGCCAAGAAGAGCGGCGTAGCCAAGAAATACTGAGAATTGGGGGAGAGTTGGGGTAAGAGTCTTATGTACTGCCATTGGCGCAGCTGCGGACCAAGCTCACTGTTAGAGTATCAACATGTCGCCATCCATTGGTGCGCGTAATGTATGTTTAGGAATGGTCCGGATGTCGTGTGGAGTAAGCGACAGATCCCTGTTGTTGTCTGGGGTTGCTGAAGCGTTATGATAGGTGGGAGATTTCTAGCGTGCGGAGGCGGGGAATGGAGGTTGGGGAACAGAGGGGAAATTGAGGAGGATTGGAGGAGAACTGGATGTTCCCCTGTCTTTGCGGCTCCGCCGGCTTCTTGGCGTTGGGGTTCGGTCTCCTCTTGTTTTGCGTGTGAGAGAGCGAATTCTCTCCATCGCCGTAGGCCGGGAACACGGTGTGGAACTACATCCCGTAGTTTGAGAAATCGGCTCGGAGCATCGCACCCAAATCAGGAGAAACTAGCAATCGCAGACAGGCTTCGGGCTCAACACGTGGCCAAGGACATGTGACTGAGCTGCTGAAGTTAGGGCCGATAGGACCGCTTCTGCAGGCTTGAGAGTTGGAATTTTAGGTTCAGATTCGCATAAGAGAAGTATTGCTCAAGACGTGCGGTTATGGCATTGTGCCTTCTGATGGCCCGAGTGCGCTTCCAGAACTTCGGTCTCACCCGTAATTGATCAGCCTATTCATATTTCCCTCTCAGCCGGAGGCCCGGGAGCAAGCCATGTGGCTTTAGCCACTAATCCGATTACCGGCCGAATGAGAATCTCACACTACCCGCCGTTGCCAGACTTAGATAGATGAGCGCGAGGCCAGGCGCGAACGTCCAATGCGGCGTTTGAAGAACTAGACCGCTGATTGCTGAGGGAGCGGTGATGATCAGCAGCTGATGAACAGGACGCAAGCCAAATGGGTCATGTTGAAGTCGCGGTTGTTGCCTAGGGCAGAGTCATAGAGGCATTTCCGATTTTACTTGAACAATGACGACACGCAGTGGCCGAGAAGCGATGAAGCTAGTGTAGCGGGTCTACTAGTGGCGTCTCGGAAACGATGTCAGGAATCCAGATTCTGAGCCCCTGCTCGTAGCCAACCATCGTGTTGATGACACCAACAACGATAACCACAACCCCTGCAATCACGAATGCCTCGGTTGTCCAGGAGTGAGATGTGGAGTTTTTTATTCGAGAAAAGGAAAAAAAGGATGTTGATCGGCGCGTACCTCGGTACACCGTTTTTTAGTCGCTTGATTCCGGAATCAAGCGCGGGGACCCCGAAGACTGGAATCACTTCTGGTCCGCAGTACGTGATTCGTCTCCAAACGTCTTCGAAAAAAATTTTTCGTTGGCCATCCTGCGGCGAAAAAAAGCCTCTCAGTGTTCCGACAGTCTTGAGTGGTAATTGCCCTGTGGCATAAGGTAGTCTGCAGCTCGCCATATCTGGGTCCAAAGCTTTGTGTTTAAAGGGGAACCTCTCTCACTCAACACCCGTACGCAAGTCTTATCTTGTTCATGCTGGTTTCGAATGGGCACCAATAGAGAATGACATTACGTATTAACATCAATCAAGAGCAAAGGAAACGTAACAGTGACATTGAAATTGACGAAATCTATGTGGAGGACGTGACTGGCGTAAGGGAGCATCTTCGGGTTGATGCTATGGAAACGTAGCAGTCACATGGGCCTCAAAGCCTCGCGAACTTCTTGTTCGGATAGTGACTTCCCAGCCAACATGTACATGGCTGAAAACACGAAGCCATGTTGGTGATCATGATCGATGATGAAAGGGGGAAGTGGTCTAGGCCAGACGAGCAAGCATTCAGACGGAGGGTGACACTCGGGAAATTACGATCTCGCTTCCAATCCATCGGTAGGCATGGTCCTTACGCAGCTTCATGAGCGTGTCAAACATCACGATTCCACCTATAAGAGCACGACTTTCACTGGTCGGGGCAGTGCTGGGAGATGCGGCATGCTGGTGTCATCGTCACTTCCCGCACACGCGGAACTGGTTAAATACCCCGAGTAGCACACGCATGCAGGTTCGATACCACGATAGGGACTACATGGCGGCAGTTCCCTGTTTCGTCGTAGGCCACGCGGCTCAGTGATTTCAACGAACTGCACCAAGGGCTCAAAGCTAGTGGGGGCGGGAGACCATTCAAGCGAAGAACAGGTTTGTCTGTGCCCCACAAGAACCTCAGACATTCAGACAAGAGGTGTATTGATTGAGATAGAAGATCTGGAATGAAGGTGGATGCTCCATGCTATTTGAATACGAAAGTCCGACGCCAGCTGTTTCGTCTGTTATCGATCGGATACCATATGGATGTCGATTTCTGACATTCGTGGTCGTTAAGCGATAGGATTTTAATTTTTCGGCGGCAGAGATGGGAATAAAAGAGTCGGCTATGGGAAATGGAGAACGCTGGGTGTTTACAGGCAGTAGTTCATGTGGAAAATACTGGTTACATACAGACTCTGACATGATAAGATTGATCATTCGACAAACTTGAACAATGATGCTGGTCGCATATAGCCACGATGGCATCCGGATGGCGTTATTCAACCTCAGGGCGAAGGTTCATATTTGCCTTGAGTGTCAACTTAGTGGCAAACCTACCTAGTCACTGGCTGGACAATGTGCGCATAACTACGGGTAGTGACAGAATGCGAATAATGGATTCTCGAAGTATCCAGGTAGTTGAGCCATGACTGGCATCCAAATCTGAAAGCTTTCAAATTACTCTAAGATAGGTATGCAGCCTGAAGTACATGACCCGGGTGTGATGGAGCCTTTAGAGGACAGGCTGCATATCGATGTCTTTTCGTTAGGCTATCAAAGACGTAATGATCAGACACTAAACTATGCCTATGCCTTAGACTTGGTCTTGAAGTCAGCGTCGATGTTGACATCATCATACACCACTTCATTCCTCTTGCCAGCAGCGATCTTCATCTTCTTCAGATGTCTGGTCTGCCTCTCAGTCTCCCTGGTAATCCACCATGTCCAGGCAGTCGCCACAATGCAAAGCCCACTCATTCCCATTGCGACACCAAACGGAGTTGAGTACTTGGGTGCGTAGGCGGATCGGAAGAGCTGAGGTCCGATGAGCGTTCCGATCTGACCGAGTGAGTTGGAGAACGCAATGGCAAACGCTGATCCTGTCGCCTTGGAGGTAGTCTGAAGACGCCAAGGCCACATGGTCGAGAACCAAGCATTAGAAGCAGAGGCAGCAATGACCGTCGCAGCGTAAACACCTCCGTTGTTCGGATATGTGTACATGACAGCATAGCAAGCCAGTGTAGCCACCAGGTAAAAGAGTGCTACGACAGGATATGGCACACCCTTCCTATCCGTCAACCAACTGCTAAGGATGATGCAGAAGATAGGTAGAACAGCAGAGGGGATCGTGAGAAGTTGGCTTTCGGCAATCGAGCTATGGGAGATGTCAGTTTCCTGTGATGTCTCTGCTTTCGGGTCGGACGAAGAGAGATAACTTACGCAAGGCCCAGGTCAGCAACGATGGTGGGCAGGTAGAAGGAAAGACCTGAGCCTCCAACAGTCTTCGTTGCCCAGACCAGCGTGAACCACCAGAGTCTTTGGTCCTTCAAACTTTCCAGGATCTCGCGAATGTTGAAGTGAGCTTCACTTGATCGGGGAGAGTTTGCAGGAAGGCGAGCCTGCAGGAACCTCTTTTCGGTATCGGTAAGCCATGAAGCTTGCTCGGGAACTAACCATTGGTACTTCGTTAGCCTTCGTTCTTGTTGTATCTGTTAGGAATGGGAATGAATTATCTTACAATCAGGGAGGATCCACCAGAGCGATGCTCCAAAGGCAATGGTGATTACACCCTCGACCAGGAAAAACCTACCGACTCTGGTTAGTTCTGTAATTGCTGCGACCGCGATGGGATGAATACTAACCACTGCCAACCAGACAAACCATACCGTCCGGAGATACCATCGAATGCGAACGCCAGTACAGCACTGACGACGTTCGCAAAGAACTCGAAAGAGTCTGTTGACAAGCCACATCAACATCTGCTGGCGTCGGGGATCATCAATGGCCGAGGTTGTCACTTACAGAAAATCAAAAGTCGAATAGTCATCTCATCAGCACGGTACCAGTATGTCAATTGCAGAATGATGCCAGGGAACATTCCAGCTTCGCACTTTAAACAATTAGTTTCGCAAGAGGCATAGCTCAGAGAAGCTACTCACGAGACCGAGGAAGAAGCGAGCGACCCAGAGTCCCTCCTTTGACTTGACCGCGGCGTGGCATGCCAGAGTGATACCCCAAGTTACCTATGCAAGCCGACTTAGCTCATTAGTTTTCAAAGGGGTCGTAGTAATTACCATGATTCGCGCCTGGAACCTCGATGGGAGCATTTTCTTCATGATCAGGTTGGACGGGATCTCGAAAATAATGAACGGTATCTAGGGAATAAATCAGATCAGGCTCATCAAAGCCTACAGGTATTGAGGTGACGTACATAATACAATGTGCTGACGAAGTTGTAGTCGTCGCCAGTCATCTTCAGTTCCGTGAGGATGTTCCGGGGTGTTCCACGGTTCATGATGCGCGCGTGCGCAGCCTAAGCCGAATAAGCCTCTACCTTCAACAACACTTGTCGAATTGAAACCATTGGCTTCTTAGACTCACATTGTTCGCATCGACATTTTTGACCATGAAAATGAGAGCGCATAGCACCATGAGGTGCCAGTCGACACGGCGCAACAACTTCTTTTCCTCTTCATAGGACAAAAGACTGCGATCCTTCATGCGCTGGTGGTCATAACCGGGGATTTCGGCGGCGGCCTCGCCGTCAATTGGGGCGGCCCTGGGCTGGACGTGTAAGTCACCCTCCGCCGGAGAGACCTGCGTCGGAAGGGTAGAGTCTGTCTTCTCAGTGGCCTGGGCTGCCATAGCGAAGATGCGAATCAACAAACAGGATAAGCGATGGAGTGAAAGTGAATGAATGGACCGTGAGTACCCGGAGAGCTAGACTACATGACGTTCTTCATATAAGCGCTTCTTGTCTGAGTACCCAGTGGGTATTGGGGCAAATCTTTTGGAATGGGCAGAGCAGTTCATCACACATCCCATGTTCTTTGGACATCGGCCAGCCGTTGTCAACATGCCTGTCCGTCCTCCTGAATTGTCACCATGGTGTGTGGATAGAAGAATCTGTTGGAACGAGTTCTCTCCTTGCAAATTTTCTATCAGATGAACCATGAACTATAATATGATTGTCTAATTAGGAAGGCGCCGGATCAGCTCCTGTGGCAGGGTGTTGAGGTGGTAGAGCTGCGTCCTCATCATCTTAGACGAAAGCTCGGCCACCGAGGCAAATTTCTTCGGCCGAGCTGGAAGGCTCTGTTGGACCAGGGTGCTACGCTACCCGGATGGGCGGCGACTGCGACGTTACTTACAGGCGATGTACATGCAAGTATCTTGAACCCGCACATTCACTGGCCGCACCACAACACTACGAGCGCCTTGATGATCCCAGGTAGATCGTGCGGACAATGTGTAATCAGATTCATTGATTGATAAGATGCATTTCACTCACAGTGATAAGATTCAACAGACTTGGGCCATTGGCCGTTGTACACGCAACTCACACCCCCACCACTCCCCCAGGATATTCCACAAAAACGGCGCATCCCCACATCCATATGCTTAATCGTAAGCATCCATTATTGGCATGTCTTGGAAACTCTTAGCGTTCGAATCTTATTCGAGAACCCTTTTGACCGGTGCCCACCAACCTCATCCCTTACACAAATTTCCCATTCCTCTCAGGTTTGCCCTTGCTTTGCGACGCGAATCGGCCGTCTCGATCGCCGTAGTCCCTTAGACGCTAACATGGAAACAGGAGTCAACTCAGGTTTCGATCTGGTCATATCATCCGAGCACAGCTCCATCGTCGGTGTCCAAAAGAAACACATTTACTTCAGTCGGAAGAGGCACAGCACTAGTGACAAAAGAGCTACCCAGTCTTGATGCATGAATATTCACTAAAATGCTCCTAATGTAACATTATTCGCTCGCATAGCTCTCTCACCTCACCCTGACTAGTGGGTGACAGAGCTCACGGACTGCCCCTGGTAACCTTGAGAGAGCGGCTGCCCGCAGGGATCCTCCAGTTGCAAGCCCACCTCACGCATAGCCCGAATCCCGCCGTTCATACTGTCTGCAGCATACCCCTTGGCTCGCAGAACACTGGTGGCAACGCGAGCAGAGTCTCCATCGTAGCAAATGATGAGCGAACGCTTGTCGCGGAGCTGAGAGCAGATGTCGTCATTCTCGGAGCTAAGCTTGGCCTCAAGCTCTCGCCAAAGCGATGCCAAGACCTTTGGATCTGAGAAGGGGCTTGGGGTACCCGCTTCGATGAGCGGGAAGTTGACAGACCCCGGAAGACTGAACTGGTCGAAGTCCTCGGGCTGACGCAAGTCGACCACAATGGTGTCTGGTGACGGGGCTACAATCTTCTCCCAGCCTTGTCGCTCATCTGACCGTCTCTTCGACACGAAGAAAAGAAGATCTCTCGTCAGGATCTTATCCAAGTGGTAAAAGTCGTTGAGGGCCACTAGAGGGTCCTTTTCCCAGGCCGAGTCGTATCGGTAGAGGTCAACACCACTCAATTCCTAGGCGCCCCGTAATTAGCGAGATCCACCACAGTGACAATGAACACCAACGACTTACGGAGTTTCTGATCGGAGGGAACTGCTCGGAGTCTAGTTTGTCGAAATATTCGTCCATGTATTGGTACGGGAGATCGCAACACAAAAAGACGCAGTGAATTTGACCATCTTGGCCTGCAAGCTCATTCAATGTCCCATTCTGCTTTCTTTTCTCGATGAGCTGGAAAAGTCCTTGGAGGTTGAATCCGGACGAGGGACCGCAAACAATGCCGTTGCGGCACAGCTCCAAAGAAAGCGAGAATGATGGGTGCGACGCGACCTCCTCAATGTGGTCGACAGCTGACTTCCAGGGGAAATTGACAGGAGCCAGGAGAGCCAGGGACCGTGGCCCTGGAACTCTGTCGCCTGCAGCAGTACACACGCTGCGGATGCTGTTAGAAATCACTGCGAAGCTGATCCGTTGAATTTCTTACCCCAAACGGAAAACAGACGGGCTGTTCTCCTTGAAAAAGGTGCCTAATCCTGACATTGTACCTGTGCACAACAGTGTTAGGGCCGCAGTCTTCAAAAGAAGCTGAAAGTCTTTGAAGACAAGACGTACCAGAGGTTCCCATTCCTGCGCAAATCAGGCTAATTTCGGGCAGTTGTTCCAGAATCTGCGGGCCTGTCCATCGCATATGAGACTTCCAGTTCTTGTTGGCTCGATCAGTAGCTGTAACACGCCCATAACGCTTGACAAGATGTCTCACCAGATCGTTGTTGTATTGGTCGGGGTTGACAACAGATTCGGATTCCTGTGCCCAGCGGTATGCCGCTCGAATTCCGCCACGCTCGTCGTTCGGTTCCGGTTGGGAAGGACCGCCAAATAAAGTACTGTTACAAGGCCATAGTGAGCACAGTTATGTCCTGGAAACCTCTCAATCAAACTCGAGAACGGCCCCACTTACAGTTTAAGACCAAAGAATTGCATCAATTTCAACTTTGCCGATGTCGTCTTATTGCTCAGGAAGGCGTGCACATCTCCTAAGTCGTAGAGCACGCGTGACATCAAAGCCATGGAAATGACTGTTGAACCAGAGCTGTATTCAACCACGGTTTTGGTCTTGTCGGGAGCAACCCCATGCTCAAGAAGATTGAGGGCTGTTGTTGAATCAGACATTAGCAATTCGGATTCGACTTCCCATAATATCATTCCGACATAATTACCTGGCATAGCTTTGACATTGTTTGCAGGGTGCATAGTCATCATCTTGGCGTAGATACGGATGCCATCTTGTCGGTATGGATTGAGGGCGTCGGGAAGCTCCACAAGCGGCAATGGTGGTGCCTTGTCAGGATTGAAGTAATCCTTGACAGAGTCAGGGCCCTTATAAACGTTGAGATTGTTTCGTGCCGGCATCTCGAAGTTGTAATAATAAGAAAAGGATGTGTTGTTGGGAGATTATGTCGAGCAAGGTAGAGTTCGGGAGCATTCAGCTGCAGCTGCAGAAATGATAGACAATAATCTTTTGCTCCTGTGGAAGGACGTTGCACTCAGGACAACAGATCTCAAACCTTCAAAGTGAAGCGACTGCCCTTGATATTATTGCATGTTCCCAGCTAGACCACAGACAATTAAGCATAACCACGGACGATACGTCTGAACAATACGTCCGCTTACATGCCCAATGGAATTACATCACGTCTTCACCACGCTCTACACTTGTCAATCGCGCGTGGCAGGGGTATGGGAAGCTACGAGTGATTCTCGCCGACAGAAACCGATCACACAAAACAAATGGCTCAATGGATCAAACATGACTCAACTAAGAACTTGTCACCTGTGGGAAGTTCATGATGAAGCTTTCCATACACGAAAGGGTTGTGATCGAATGGGTCCTGAACTGCATACCCCAGTCCCGAATTGACATTCTGCCGCCCCCCTGTGACCTATGAACGCTGTGGCGGGCATGTCCGATAACACCGAAGGGATCCTCTCTTCGCCGAGTGCGACCTGCTATTGCTTGTTCTGCGTGATGATCTGCATAACCACAGAAGGCCCGTCCCATCGACCTACTAAAATCTCAGGGTGTGCAATTATAAGGCAAAGACCTTCATGAACACGCGCCGTTGAGCGGCGTCCCTGGCGATGGAGGCAGAGTCGCAGTTAGTACCCCCACTCTCACGACACATGCCGCGTGGAACAAGGTCCGCCCATGACAGCGAAATCGATGAATAGCGGTAAAGCTCTTCATTAAACTCAAAAAAGGAAAACACGGCAAGCTCAGCGCAACATCATTAGCAAATACTTTTGACATTCCACTAATATTGATCGTAACGCTGCGCATGCTACGGCGAAATTCTACACTGCTAGTCTACCAAGGGTCCGCCAAGACCTTCTCAATGATCTGCCACGTCATTTCAAGCTGTCTACAGAACTTCACGTTCGTCCCTTGAACTTCTCCGGGGTATAATTTGGTCCTAGATATCGTGTAAAGGCAACATCTAGGTAGTGAGCGAAAGAATAGAGTCCAGCTTCTATCGCATTTTTGTTGGAGACCCGAATTTGCACGTCGTACCGACTTTACTTTCTAGCTATGAACGAGAAACCTAACCCAGCTGACAGTAGCCCTCGGGAGGCTGGGGTCATCATTACCAACACCCCCGAAAGCTCCCAGACGCCGGAGACTGTGATGGAATCGCCAACGTCCACAGACAAAAAGCCAGAGGCGCACACGTTCAACGAGCAGACAAATTACGTGTCGAAGGTCAAGGTCATCACGGTAGGTTGCCCCGCCTCGGAGGATTCGACTTTGTCCCTCTGTTTGCTGTCGCGACAAATACTTACAAGAAAAGATTTTCCTGGCATGCGCCAGCGTGGACCTGGTAGCGCTCATGGACCAGACCACCCTGGCAGCTAGCTTGTCTATTGTTGGCAATTACCTTCATGCAGGACAACAGCTATCCTGGCTCGCTAATGGTTATTTCATGTACGTTCTGTTCGCTTGAAGATGGCTCTCGCTGATTGATGCGTCCGCATAGCACATCCACAGTTGGGCAGCTCTTGTACGGCCGCCTCTCGGACATATGGTCACGCAAGGTGATCCTAATGGTCGGACTGGCCATCTTCGGCCTCGGGTCGCTGGCATCTTCTCTAGCGCAGACGGCTACCCAACTCATCATTTTCCGTTGTTTTACGGGTCTGGGCGGTGGCGGACTCATGACAGTTGCCCAGATGATCGTCAGCGATGTGGTCCCTTTGCGCGAGAGAGGGAAATACCAGGGTATTCTGGCAAGTTCCTCCGGTCACGATTCCACTTCCACCCCAGACTCCCTTCCCCGCCACGGTATCAGATTTGATCAGATATCTTTTCTTCCGACCAGATGACAATCCACACCCCCCTCCCCTGCACAGACGACCCTCCTACTAACACCTCGGTTCCTTCAGGGCGCCGTCACTGCACTAGCTAACGGAATAGGTCCCGTCATCGGCGGCACCCTATCCTCCAAAGGCGGCGACTCATGGCGCTGGATCTTTCGCCTCAATCTGCCCCTGACGGCACTGTCTGCAGTATGCGCCCTGTTTTTCATGCCACTGAGGAAGGTCACTGGGGACTGGAAAGTGTAAGCAGTCTCCTGTCAGTGGCTGACGTGAACCGAAATCTGAGCGGAGCTCCGCTCGGTTGAAGCCCCTCGTGAAGTCGCACTCAAGCTGACCACCGGCGTCCCAATGTAGGAAGACACGAGCCATCGATTTCGTAGGCATCTTGCTTGCATTGGCTGGCACCACCAGCTTGATGCTTGGTTTGACTTGGGGTGGTGGCGAGTACCCCTGGGCTTCTGCAGCCGTTCTTACTACTCTCCTCGTGGGGTTCTTCATCTGCGTCGTCTTTGTCTTGTGGCAGTGGAAGGGGCCGAGATACCCGCTCGTACCTCGTAAGATCCCATATTCCCCCTGACCACGCCCATAGGACTAATCTTTATCCCTTCAAATTCCACAGTGGACATTTTTCGCGCTCGCATGACCATCGGTGCATGCATCACCATGGCCATTAACGGGTGGAACTTTGTCGTTCAGGTCTACTACATTCCCACCTTCTACCAGCTGGTCTACAACTACGGGGCGACTAGATCCGGTGTCATGCTGCTTCCTATCACCCTCGTGCAGACTGCAAGCAGTACCCTCTCCGGACTCATAGTCCACTGGGTGGGACGTTACCGCGAGTGCATCTTGTTCGGGTGGCTCTGCTGGTCGGTCGGTCTAGGCCTCATGTCCACCCTCGACGAGACTTCTGGTCTAGGAAAGCAAATCGGCTATTCCCTGCTTATTGGTGTGGGTGTGGGAAACACCCTTCAGCCGTAAGCATCAATGCTTCGCCCGATCACTATGCTGTTTACTGACGCGGTCCTCGGCAGAGCTCTGGTTGCCATCCAGGCGGGCGTTCCAAGAAAGGACATGGCCGTTGTCACATCCTTCCGCAAGTATGCCAACCCTCGGCTCTGAGATGAAGATGTATTGGTGATACTGACACCGGTGGGATAGCTTTGTGAGGAACTTGGGGGCTACATTTGGGCTTGCCATCTGCGGCACAATCTTGTTTGTCACCTTCCCAGAGGCGTACACAGCCCATTCGATGACACCATATACTGACAATTCCAAGGAACAACATCGTCAAGAGCTCGGTCAATGGTCTAGATTTGGGTGTGGAACAACGCGATTCGCTTCTCAGTAACCCACAGCAGTACATATCGTCGCTTTCTGATGAAGATGCGCAACGTATCAGAGCCGTTCTCGCGCCCGCGTACCAGAAGTCTTTCAAGGTCATTTTCGAGCTTGGTTCTGGCTTAGCAGCAGCAGCATTCTTCGTAGCATGGTTCTTGATGCCACACATTGACTTGTCCCGCCCCGACGATCACAAGTTGAAAGAGGAGGGTCATCAGGCACAACTGAAAGAAAACGCTGACGCCGCAGAGAAGTCTCCGTGATCGGCAAGGTTGAACGACGCTGAGCTATATTTTCAACAATGACCAGGATCGTCGGAAGGAGGGCTTCGGCGATAGGAGGCTGTTGAAGACTTTTGGGGTAGGGCGGAGTTGTGTTGATTTTTTCGACTCAGCAGGGCAAATTTGTACCAGAGTTCATCAGTAGCGCTAGGATGGGCTTAACTAGAAAATCTACAATATTGCCGAAGTACGTTGCGTCCACGTGTGTTGGTAGAGGGGCGGGCTGAAAGGATACGTCTGGTCTCTGGTACTCTGTACCTCAGCTGAACATGAAGCCATATCCCACCGGCTGCCACATCACTTACCAGTAAGATCGACGCTGATGCTGCGGCAACACCACGGCCTTGATTCGTGACAAAAATGCTCGGAAACCATCACTGTGCTAAACTTGCTGACACAAGACCCTTGTTAATTTATGATTAGATTGATAAGCTTTTTAGCCGCGATGTGCTCCATCGGCCTAATGCACTCCGCGGACCACAAGCTTGAATCCAGTCCCCACGGTGTAAGGTGTGGTGGTTTAAACACACGCCTTATGGTATCGCCGAACTGCCCTGTCCGACTATCCGAGTCGTTTACATAATGCGACCGAATCCGAAGGCATTCCCTGCGTAGAACATGCAATACTACGCAGCCCCAGTCATTTCAACACCAGAGTGGGCCAACACCAGTACCTAGTCTGTAAGTATTCACCAGTACTGCAGATCCGCGGCAAGATCGTGTCATCAAGGTTGTCTTCAACAATCATCTCAGGGAACTCAACGACTAGCGTGCGCGATCAGTTTAATCACTCAGTCACATTGAATGTCCGACTCGGATTCGGAGGTAATTTCGAGCTCGGGATGCAGCTGCAAAGCCAAACCTTTATGGCTAATGCTGTCAATTCGGTAGTTGTATCAATAGCGCGAGCAAAAAAACCTGTAGATGACTCCATTTCCACGACATCATCGTGGAGATATAAGCAATTGGGCTCCGATTCCGGATGGAAAGATTCAACATCGTCTTTCCTCCAAGTCTTTGAGGCCCCCGTGGCGAAGGAAATTGTTCTCACGGAAACGTCGCAACTCACGATCCATCGGTTCATTCATTTCCCAAAGATGATTCCTCGCACAGGCTCAATCCTACTGGCCGCCCTGTATGCTGGCTCTAGCTTTGCAGCAGGAGACTCACAGCGGCCATTACTGAAGGACTTTGACGCCCTCGGCGCCTGGTTCGAAGAAGTAGCCGCCATCAATGCCACGGGACCTCAAGATGTCGAGCAAGCCAAGAACACCACCATTGCCATCGTTGGCGCGGGCATCACTGGCCTAGCCACGGCTCTCATGCTTGATAGCGTTGGCGTACACAACTGGGAGATCCTCGAGGCTAGTCACCAAATCGGTGGACGTCTGCGGACTATCTATGTTGGAGGCACTCAAGAATGGGCGGAAATGGGCCCCATGCGTCTTCCCTACAAGATCAAGTACAAGAGCGACAATGCGACGCTTGAGTACTCCGACCATGCCATGACGTTTCAGTTGGCCGATTGGCTCAATGAGATGAACCAAGGCAGCCAAACCGATCTGAACATCAGTTTCATCCCCTGGATCCAACACTCGCCCAATGAGTTGCTGGCACTGGGCACCGGGAGACATCCCGACGGAAGCATCCCCACGCGCGCCGAGATTGCCGCAAACTCCAGCCTTGGCAAGCCGGCACCGATGGATACGCAGGAGTACAAAGACATCAAGGCGAAAATGAGCAACATTCTCCTCAACGAAGATACAGTCAGAGAGATCCAGAAGGACGTATGGAGAGTACATGGCCGCACTATGAAGAGTGGGCTCGACGACGTCAGTCAGCAGAGCATGATGCGCAACGTTTGGAACGCGAGTGCTGAGGTGGTGGATGCTATCCACGGCGCCACTGATTACGACGTCTTCTGGGACGAGATGCATCACAACTCCAACCTGGCACAGGATGGCAGCAAGGGCACCTTGGGCGAGACGGAATGGCGGTGCGTCGATGGCGGCTTCAGCCGCTTCTCGGACGCAATCCTACCACACGTTCAAGATCGTCTCGTCCTTAACCGTCAGGTCCGGGCGATTGAGGCTGTCAAGGATGATCAGAACGCGGTCACAGGCACGAAGATCTCTTGGGTCGATGTTGATGCCAACAGAACCCAGACGAAGCCGACGGCTGAGCAGAGCAAGACCTACGATTACACCATGCTCGCAGTTCCTTTCACCATGACGCGAATGATGCGCCTACCATCCTTCTCACCCACCCTCTCGCGAGCCATGGCTGAACGCGGTCTTCGCTTCAAGGACGCCTGCAAAGTTGGCCTGCTCTTCAGCGAACGCTTCTGGGAGAAGGGTGACCGCCCTATCTTTGGCGGTTACTCGACGCCTCCTGATGCCGCTGTCGGCGCTCTCTACTACCCAGTCTATGGCCACAACGAGTCCGGGCGTCCAGGCCTCATTCTGCACTACCGTGGGGGTGATTGGAGCAGCCGTTTCGCCAGCCTCAGCGAGGAGCAGCACGTGGGCATGGTCCTCGACGCCATTGCTTCACTCCATGGCGAGCACGTTCGGGACCTGTACACGGGCACCTACGAGCGGTTGTGCTGGTTGGACGAGCCTTTCATCGCCACGGCCTGGACACGCCCGGATGTGGCTCAGCACGCGTTGTACATCCCGTCATACCACCAGACTGAGTCGAATGTCATTGTTCTCGGCGAGCACACCGCGCCCACTCACGCGTGGATTAGCTCTTCACTTTACTCCGCCGTTCGTGGTGCTGTTCAACTGTTGCTTGAGATTGGTTTGGTCGACGAAGCCAAGCAGCTGAACCAACAGTGGATGGGACGATGGATCAACATGCAGTAGAACACATGTGTGCGTCAAGATGGGAAGATTCAAGAAGTCGCGGATGAAAAGTTATGTTTTGGAGGAACATCACAAGGGCAAAATCAGCGATGAAGTTCTAGGGTAATCTAGAAAGCCACCGACACGCTTCTAATTCTGCAGACGTAATGAGATTATGATTCAACCCATGAAGCTTTGCAACAAGTGACACGCTGGAATAATCAACGTGACAGGCTCACTCATTTTCAATTTCTAAATTTCATAGACCGTGCTTTTGCTAGAGATGCGCTGTCCGGATCATAACAGGCTGGTAATGGTGTAATAAATATTCAATTTATCTACACAAGAATTGGACCGCCACTAAGAGTACCGCCAGCTTCCGGCACTTTCAAGATACCTTCATTCACCAGATCGATTGCCAGCCGGCTCAAAAGTCCATCACAGCCCTTCGCCGCCAATATTCCCACAGCCACTGGCAGCTTCTCATCGTGGTTGGTTAGGGCGCTGAAGCTAGTGACCTCGCCCACTGGATAGATCAAGTCTGGGCATCCCGAAAAGACAGACATTCGGGCGGCCGAGAAGCCAATGAAGGGCGCTGGGAGGGCTATGTCGTACCGGTCCCTCGGAGACTGCGTTCCTGTCTTCCCAGCATATAAAATGAGGCCGGACGAGCATTGCAGGCTGTCATTGACTGGAGGTAGGATCTGATCGTTAAACCAGTCCATGAACATTGTCTTGTTCTGCATGGCCTCATCCCAGGAGTAGTTGGCAGCCCAGGCCCATCGTGCCAGCGGAGATGGGTTGATAAAAGGCCGACGTCCGCCGAATTGCTTCGCATAGTCTGCGTAGAACGGCTGGACCACCGCATCGTCCTGGCCCTTCCCAGTGAGCACTGGGTAGGTAATGTTGAAAGTCTCGGTGAAGTTAAGATCGGCGTTAGGGTTTGTTTCGCGTATGCCCCAACTCTGGGCCACATTGAGGGTGCTCACGTTACCACCCACGAACTTGGCCAGGGCGGTTGCGAAGTTGTTCAGAAGCACGCCTGCTTCGGTGCTGGAGTTCGGGTATGACACAGTCATGATCTTGGTCGGATACTTTGGCTGCAATGTCACCAGAGAAGTGTAGTTGGAGCCGTACGTTACAGCCTGGAGTTTGTCCCATAGTTTCGGGTCCCTGACAAGGAAGCCGACAGTATCCAGAGGCTCTGACAGCGGCATGATATGATCGGAGCTCACGGCGCCGTGTGATGCTCTGTTGCCAAAGACGCCGTTCACTCCTGCAGGACTGCGGATACTGCCACCCGTGTCAGTTCCGACAGCAGCATCAAGCCAGCTGTAGGAACCAACAGAAGCACCTGCACCGGAGCTCGAAGAGGACGGGTCTTGATAACCATCTCCCCTAGGGTTGAAGGGAGAATGGTAGTCAACCCAGTCGACGGTAGCAACCTCACTTGTTGCAAACTGGGACAACTTCTGTGTGCCCACAATGATAGCGCCGGCGTCGATGAGTCTTGAAATGGCTGTTCCAGTGACGTTGTTGGCCGGGTACAAATGGTACCACGCGCGGTTGCCGTTTGACTGTTTGACTCCGGCCAGCGAGAAAATATCCTTCACGGCAATGCGGACACCAGCCAGTGGCTTGGAATCTGAAGGCTCGTAATACAAGCGCGAAGGTACGCCGATGGTGAATGTAGCTGAACCAGGGATCTTGGCTGGCAAGACTTGAAAGGTGCCATCGTTGTTGTATAGCAAGGCTTCGGTGAACGCACCGGCGGTATCGTCATACAGCCGGTACGCTTGATGTAGGTCTCCGGTGGCTTTGCGCAGGAAGTATGGCCCTTTCGGCACGTTGGAACTCGATGTAAAGCTGACCACTGTCGAAGGTGTTTCACCAGCAGTATGAATGGCTTCAGCTGTCGAGGTCTCCGCGCCAATTGTTCCGTTGAGGAGAAGCTGTGTAAACCCAGACTGGAAAACGTCGTCGGTCTCGGTCCAAGCAGTGAAGATGTCGGAAATATTATCTGCTTGGCTTGCAGGCGCCGTTGGCAGGACGGCGACGGGAACGAAATCGAAGACACCATCGATACCTGCAGGAACATCCGATTGGAGGGAGATGTTTGCAGCGACGTGGGGGCTGATGAAGTATGGGATTCCATTCAGAAGAAGAGTTGAACCAGTTGAGATGATCTGGGCCGCCGCAAATGGCAGTGCGGCCACGGCGAAGATCTGCGCCGGATGCATCTTCATTGCGTGGTATGAAGAGCAGTACCACTGTGACACGCTGCTTATGAGCAAAACCAAAGGATTGAAGGTCTACAAGACAGCCAAGGGCACCTTCAACGTGGACCTAAGTGAGTGTTTATTGACTCGAGCTATCTGTATGATACGCGGGTGATCGCTCCAGAACCATCTGCCCAAGCCTCCACTAGTACCTGAGAACATGAGTCCTTGCATCCTATTCCTACGGCTTCCTGAAGACCCCCCACAGATGGATTTCGACGACCAAGCATGCGTCAGTTTGCAGGGATTAGTTTAGAGCCGACTTTTGAGCAATTGTTGAAGAAACACACGCCCACCATGTGGAGTTGCGGAAAGAATATGCATCCATGGATATGCATGTGCGGAGGGAGCTTTACCGAATTCTGCGCTCAAGGCAACCTCAATCTTGAGTGTTGTCCGACCCTGCAGGGGTCCCATTCCGCCAGCACCATCAGGGTGCATGTATCCATGTGACCTACTCACGAACCAGCGGGCAGGCATCCCCATGCAATCTTCGATCTCCGAGCACATTCTCGGCGGAACTCTACAAGCTTCTCAAATTCGCTCGCTGACGTTGCATTTGCAAGTGCGTGGAATGTTTATCAGATTGTCAATTGCTTAAGCGCACAATCGTACCCATAGCAGAAGCTACCTTGTTGGCTGCATGCAGAGTGAGGTTGAGCGCAGAGTGATCAGACTTCACGGTCCATAGCGAGAGTGCGGAAGATGAAAACAGGGGGAGAGACTTGTCAAGCTTTCAGGGCGATGCATGACGATTTCTTATTCACTTCCTACTATCCCAATGGATCCGCAAGATGTTTGAGCAGACGTACCTAGTGGAGCTGATGCACAAGACTAGGCCCAATACGTCAGGTTGAGAAAGAACATGGGCTATGTGAGGTGTGCACCAATGGAACTCGCGATCTACCGCGCCCGTTTTCATATTTCCTAAATGTGACCTGCGCTTTCTCTTCGAACATGTTTCTCCTCCAACAGGGTCAGTGTCTAGGTACCTACCTATGCATCGAACTTAGGAGCCCTTCGTTCATTCATCATGCAGTTTCTAAGTTAACTTCGGGGCTATATTAGGATTCAGTCTCATTGTGAAATGTTCCATCAACATATACTGCGCCCTCTTCTTTTTTTGACGTCCTCATAAACGCCGTCTAGATTTGTAATATGAAGACCTCAGGTTTTGTCACGGGCGTTGTCAATACAAGTCTTCGACATTAAGTTATTCATGTTGTGTTGCTATTTTCATTGCAACCCGACGGTAGCCTTGGCGTTAAGCTGAATATTGTGAGAGGAAATGTAGAATAATCAGATGATCCAGAATGGCTCAATACTGAGCTATACATCATCCACTTAGCAAGAGATGGATTGCTTAGAAACGTCTTGGTTTTTCTACAGACGAAGTGAAAGGCCGAAAAGTGAATCAACAACGACAAAAATGAGCGTTTTTCTAGCTAGTTTTCTAGAAACCCATTCATAAGACTACGATGGCTAAGATAAACGCCTCGGAAGTGTCGGTAAATACCTTTGATCTCCTGCGTGATAGCACGCGTCTCTCTAGACACTCAGAATACTGGCATAAGTCAGAAACGTCATGGGATAGAGATGGTTGGTAGACTGTAGTTTGACAATATCCTCCTTCTGTTATCCTGTCTTTTCCAGGTATACTCCCCGGTATCACCCGCCCAAAGTTTGATTGTCTGAGGGTGTGTGGTAAGATAGCCATTTGCGAAAGCTTCCAATGAAAGAAGTAGGCCAGGTTTTAAACCATACTGGCGGGCGTTAGAATACTGAATTTGGAGTACACCTACTCTTCAATGTCGACGTCGTTGATCGTAAATTTAAGGCATGAATTAGCGACTGGCGAAGGCGGAGCGCGGTGATAGCATATCAAATATCAACTTATGCGTAGAGGAGGAATTGAAGACTAACAAGCAAGATTTTGTTGGGAGTCAAACCTTACCGCACTTCATCTTCAAATCATCCAGATTTTCCTGTCTTATTTTCGGTCTCTAATGAGCGTTAATGAGACGCTCTCGAGATATGGTATGGAATACCGCTTCACAGATTTGTCGGACATAGACGCAGGAGTTATCTGTACTCCGGTTAGTCTCCACGGACATATCCCATGATGAAATCTAAGTAATCTCAACAGTTTAATGCGTTGTCATATTAATAGACAATAAATGTCATGGGTGGAAGACAAGACATCTTTTAGATGAAACTAAAGTGAGAGATATTACTGGTCTGAGGGAAGGACCGCCGGGACTACAGAACGTAAAATTCTATTCTGACTACCAGATCGACATCGACGAACGCAAAAGGTATGGGGTCTCGCGTGCCACTTCACGTTTGAACGTTCGCAAACTGGTCACTATGAATCGGGCACTCTCATGCGGAAGATTTCAGCCATCAAAATAGAATGGCTTCGGAAACCCCCGCACAGTCGTCTCAGCTAGGCATTCGCTGCTTCATGCCTGGACGGCCGAGATGAAAGATATAGTGATGAGTGAATAAAGGTAGTTGGAAATGCCACGACTTACCTCGGGTGAGCTACCTTGATGACGCAAGTTGCCGTTGGCTTGTCCCGGCCACCGACTTACTTGACAGCCAGAACTCCGAGTTTGGGTTCAGGATTCCGCTTTGTAAACATCCTCAATCTTATTGTCAAGACGGTGGTTTTCTGTGACCTTAGATCACTAGGTAAGGTCAACGCAGCGACGGACAAAGTACGTGTCGGAGTCTTGATATTTTGGGAGGCCAACATAGGGACAGGAAACCAAATAATCACCTGTAAAGACCGCCATCAAAGACAGTAATTAACAAGGTCATTGCTCTTGAACGCGCCTTAGGATAATGTCTTTCCCGTATGTAGAAAATAAGCTCTCACCGTCGTTGCTGGCGAGGTGCTTTGGTAGCATCCATGGATATTGATTGAAGGAAGCTTCGTTTATAAACTCAAAAATTTTCTAGAATACTCTAATTAGACAAGATCGAACAGCTGTCAGGAAGCCACTTCAACACGGGCCGTGTCACGTTTCAACTTCCGGAGTAAATGCTCTTCTGCAGCGGAATATTGGAGCCACAAAACTTATCGACAAACAACCAGACAGGCAATTGATTCAATTGTGATTTTCTGGATCATGAGGCCATCTGATAGTATTACAACATCAAGTAATTTCGGAAATGCTCAATAGACTCTGGTGTCTCACAATTGACAGCTTTGTCATATTCAAGGCGCAACACGTACTCAAACTATGAATGACAATACCGAAGTCTGAGACGAGGAAGAACGAGCCCCACTTCTGGCCGCGGCTCGGGCAACTCGAAACGGCCGAAGAGCCAAATTTTTCCAGCAGCGTCTATGTCAGCTCGTCGAACTGGGAACAAACATGAAGACACCATTTCAACTACTTAGTAACGTGCCTTCTTCCTGCTGATCCGCAACTCATCGACACAGCCTGAAGTCTTCTGAATTCTGCTTCTCCTGGTTCTGGTCATCTCCCCCTCCGGCATCCAGACGCGCACTCAACCCATTTTATCATTCATCACAAGCCGTCAACTGAGAGCGATGTCGGAGGCCTCGAACGCTCCGCCTTCTTTGTGAAGTTTTTCATGTCTCACCGCTTCACGATAATCGCGGTTGGGCAGCCCCTCATCTCGCGTAGCACAGCATGACAGGAACATATGACTATTATCATGATTTGACGCGCTCCCAACGGCAATGTGGAAAGCAAATTCCGCGTATGGTTTCCAGGGTTCAGTCAATTTCAAAAGTTTTCAGTCACGAGCTCACGGGGCGAAACTCAAAAGTAGCCTAGCTCTCCATGCCCGATCCCAGGGCTGTTTACCCCACCAAACCTCGTGGGTGGCAAACGACCCTACCTATGCAGCTCTGTGAAACTACGAGCGGTCAGCTTGGAGTGTTCAAGAAGTGCAAATCCCTGCGTGCCTCCCTCGAGTGCTAGTTGAAGCTCGAACAGCTAAACTGCCAGCTTGTGCATGGATCACTTGAAACAAGAAGAGCTTCTGCTGAGTGCATTGCACATGTTGGACGGAAACATTTTTCCTTCTGGTGTGACAAAGTGGGTCATCCAAAGTCTGCGCGAACCCCTTTGAACAATACAACGCTGAGACTCGAGCTTGAATCAAATCTTGATCAAGGCCAAGCGACATGATTTCTGTGGCTGTGAGGCAAAATTTGATCTGATGACCAAGGAATGAGAAGATGGCAGCCAAGCAGAGGAGGACTCCCGTTGACGAGAAAAGGGGTGCTTGTGAAAGCTATGGCCAACAACAACGTGTGGGTGCTGCACGTGGTTCTGGCCAAGCCGATCCAGGAGTCATGACTCAGGTACTCGGATACCGGGAAGGGGGTTGACGATCCAAAAACTCCGCCATAGAGTCCAGACTTTGAAAAGCCACACAAGGCCGTGCAAAAGGTGTTCCAAAAATTGAAATGGGTGGTTCTGAAAGCCGGTGAGTTGGTGACACTGGGCATGGAGTTTGCGGGAAGACCCTTGATGTGCCCCTGACGATGAATGCTCTGGCCGCGCTCTGGTTGGCTGTGTTCGGATGACAGTCTTGCAGGACAAATCGGGTCCTTCCGCGCGGGGGGTTCTCTTCGAGCCACACCAGTCTTATGCACCATGCCGGGATCGGGCCTAAGGGAGAGTCCAACGGCTCTAGCTGCGGCTCTTGGGCGCATCGACACTATTGTGTCATCTCAACTGATTTTGTTGTCCATCACCACTTCACACGTCGTGGCCAGCTCATCAGCCGACAACGCGTCAAAGAGAATTGGGAAAGCCAATGACGCCATTACACCAGTTTCAAGTGTGCACACAGCCAAGAACAGTGGCCGCACAGGGACGCACAGGGAGAACCCCTGACGAATGACGAAAGGCAGCTCCGATGTTATTAGGTAACAGAGTGCCGGAGCCCGGCCTCTGCCCTAATGAACCCGCGCCAAATATGGTGTGCTAGTACCAGCCAGGAAATTCGATCTGCTGTCATATCCAGTTGTTTCGGCCCAAGTGGAGATATATGGATACGAGATGGCACTTCCGGTGAGAACCCTTTTTTCCAGAATTTCGCAGATGCCGGTGGCTCCGCGGGCTTCAACTTTGCCGCGTCACGAACCACCGGACCGGTTCGCTTATAAGAAAGAAGACGCTCCCCAGATTTTGCTCCCCCCCCACGATCCACTCTGGCCTCCCACAGCAACCCTTTTGTGGCATTATTTAATATTTTGCTCTGCAACCTCTTTGTCAACGGCTCCATCCCGCTCCGCCGCCAAGCAGAAGAGTCGTGCTGACCGTCGATGCAATGGTCGAAAACTCACCCGCCTCTCAAGATGACGACCCCGGCCCCGAGCCCGGCGGCGGCATCTCTCCCGGGTTTGCATCCGGCAGCGCGTCCGGAAGCACAACTCCCGAGAATGCCGCAGTCACGCCTAACCCCGATCCGGCCGAACAATCGACTAGCAACGCCGAGGCCGCAGCTGCAGCCGCCCTGAAGAAGGAAAAAGGCCGTGTACGCTTCAATAGCAGAGCGGCCGTGACCCAGCCCCCAACTTCACCACCACCCAGCGCAACTCTGCCTGTTCCCACTCCGGCAAACCCGCCGAGACCGTCCATCTTGCGAGGCAGCTCCGGAAGTTCTATTCCTACTGTTGCAACACTTGCCCAGGACAACCCGCGTCCCTCAGTTGATAGCGAGCGCCAGGAAGCCAAATCTGCCGCTGCCGCTGCTCAGGAACGTGCACGCCAGGTTGCCGCAAATATCCAGCTCGGATCTCCTACCCGAGAGTCCCGAGTATCCGTTGAATCCGCCGGTACGACTACTGCAAGCGAGTATGAACCGCCCAGCAGAGAGGGAGCCTACATTCCCCTTCAAGACCTCAACTCTGACCAACCCTTGACTGGAAAGGCCAAAGAAGAGGAGGAGAAGCACGAACACCAGGCACAACTCAACTCGGAAGCTTACCGAATCGTCCGGGCCCACACCTGGCGTATTGCCGACAAGCCTGAGAGCGAGGCCGGCCCGTCGAATGCTCAAGATGCTGAAAAGACTGAGCAAACCGACCACTTGCTTCCTGAAGTCAACGACGGCAACTATGACGGTGTGTACGTCGTCCCTCCACCGAAGCAGTACCGCGGCAGCGTCTTGTCTCAGCTTCTCAAGCTGTACAAGCCTGCAGAGGGTCCTGTGCAGCCGCCCAACAACCGCAACTCTGTCGCCTCTTTCTCTAATTTCGGAGGACCTCTGTCAACCGGCACTCCTGGCTCCGAGTCCGGCACCACTACTCCCACTGGCACCGCAACTCCTAGCCGTAAGAAGTGGTACCAGGCCAACAGGTCCCAGGAGACCCTCGTCAATCTGATCGAGGCTTCTGCACGCCTCGCCAACCCCAACCAGCAGGGTGAGGGCCCAGGATCGCCAAAGGATAGCAAGGCCGCAAAGAAGCAGCGTCCTAAACACAAGCGAACTACCAGCAACTCTCGCATCAGCGCTTACCTTGCGAGAGAAGAGGAGGAAGCCAAGATCACAGTTCACATTGCAGAGACCCTCGCCCGTCAGGAGTACATCATCACTCTCTGCCGCGCGTTGATGCTCTTTGGTGCTCCCACCCATCGTCTGGAAGAGTATCTCTCTACCACCGCCAAGGTCCTTGAGATTGATGGCCAATTCTTGTATCTGTAAGTCTAATTCTGTACACGAAACATTGAACGAGCATACGCTAACACCGTCAAGTCCTGGCTGCATGGTCATCAGCTTCGACGACAGATCCGTACACACGACTGAAGTTCGAATGGTTCGCGCAGCGCAGGGAATCGACCTTGGCAAACTTCGGGACACCCACCATGTCTACAAGGAAGTTATCCACGACGTTGTCTCGGTAAACGAGGGAATCGAACGCCTGGATGCTCTTATCAAGTCCAAGGACAAGTTCCACGTCTGGATCAGAGTCCTCGTCTTCGGCCTCACCAGTGTCACTGCTGCACCTTTCTCCTTCGGCGCCCGCCTTATTGATCTCCCGCTCGCATTCTGTTTCGGCTGCCTCGTCGGCTTTCTCCAGCTCATCGTAGCTGCCCAGTCCAAGCTCTACAGCAATGTTCTCGAGGTCACCGCAACCGTCCTGGTAAGTTTCTTGGCCAGAGCCTTCGGCAGCATTAGAGGTGGAAACCTCTTCTGCTTCTCTGCAATAGCCCAAGGAGGCATCGTCATGCTTTTACCGGGATATATGGTTTGTAAGTCACCTCTCTCCAAACTCTGTCACCCCCCCTTCTCCATCGCCTCTTGTTGGTTGTATCCCCCTTGATTGGGGCTCTACTAGCCTACGGGCACCCATTAGGACATCTCGCGTGCCGCCGGTCGATCGGTGCCAGGCTTCCAAGCAACCTGGTGCCAGACTCGAGCGTGCCATCTCCAGCAAAAGCCAGCGCGGCTGCTATCGTAGCGTTGCGCCGCCACAGGAAACTGAGGACAGCCGCTGATGGACCAGTGTGTTCCGCCCTCGAGCTCCAATCCCGCGCCATCGTCCCCGGATCGATCCGAATCGTCTACGCCGTTATATACAGTCTCTTCCTCGGTTTCGGTATCACCATCGGTACTGCGATATACGGTCTCATAGACGAAAACGCCGTTTCGACGACCACCTGCGAGAACCAGATCCCCACCTACCTGACATTCATCTTCGTCCCCCTGTTCGTTGTCTGCATTGCCATCCTTTATCAAGCCAAATGGCGACAAATGCCGGTCATGTTGGTCGTCGCTTTTGCGGGTAAGCATTGATACTTGAACTGTTTTGTTGCCACATCGCGGATCTAACGTTGGGTCAAGGTTATATGGTAAACTACTTCTCCGGTCTCAGGTTCAGCGCAGCACCCCAGGTTGCCAACACCCTTGGCGCTCTTACAGTCGGAGTCCTCGCCAACCTCTACTCACGTGTCCGCCATGGAGTCGCCGCCGCAACTCTCATCCCTGCCATCTTCACCCAGGTGCCAGGAGGTCTCGCATCCACCGGCGGTCTTCTGAGCGGTCTAACTACAGCCAACAAGATCACAAACTCGACGCACTCGGTCAACGGCACGAGCTCCGTCACGTACGACAGCACCGAGATGAACTCGGTTGTCTTTAACGTCGCCGCATCCATGATCCAGATCGCCATCGGCATCGCCGTAGGCCTGTTCCTCAGCTCTCTCATCATCTACCCGCTCGGCAAGCGTCGCAGCGGCCTGTTTAGCTTCTAATCGTAGGTAGCGTGCACTTGCCCAGCATTTGCCATCTTTCCTATTTTTCGTAGGGCTCTTATCCTGTTCATTTCCATGCAAAGTCATGTCCATCATATCCATCCAGATAAGATCTTCCCATGTAGTTCAGCACTCGGTAGGGATGGTCGACGCAGGCCCAGCCGGTCGGTCTCCCACGCCGCATCAATCGTCCATAGTCATGCCATGGCAAGCAAGCCGGCAGGCGATCAAGAGCAACAGCCAATCACACATTGTAGTAGTATCTTTGTATGTAAGTTCCAAAAGATTGAGGAATTCAAGGAAGCGAGGGAGTTTGGGGCTAGGGAGAGGAGAAAAAAAGAGGAAGAAATCACTGTCGTTACTGGTTCGGAATAGTATCATCTACTGAAAACATGATCAATCTCCATTTTTGTGACCAATCGAATTGAGACTCTTTGATCAAACGGGCATAAGCCGACGGTAGGTTGTCGAAAAGGGCAACATTGACAAACCGGCGATCTCGCATTTAACTCATTCGCCGGGTCCTCAGGACTTGAGCGTGCATACGACCGAATGCCGTGCTGGCGTTCGTGATCTCGGCAGTAACATAGGCGAGGTGCTCCGCATCCTTAATGTCGGATAGCTTCCGTCCATTACTGTTTTGGGATGTATGCTCACACACCAAGGCTGCCAATCTATCTATTCGGGCTGTTCGGTTCCAAATCGCCCGAGATCGCTGCCCCAAGACTCGAATACACTATCGGAAGACTTTGGCTCAATAGAACGAACTCCTACAACGCGTTGCATTTGTGTCTGCATGTTAAAGAAAATTGCCCGTCTTATCGGTGATTTAGCTAAACTCCTGCTATTTGGGCGATCGGTATAAATCCGAATCTCATCGTGGTCATCTCTTATATCTGAGCAATGATCACGACATCTAATTGATATTCTCGTTTTCTTCACGCCTCCCTTCACCCACAAACAACTCGCCATGTATGCAGCGACCATTATTCATGTTCTTGCACTTGCTGCCGCCGTCACCGCAGCCCAGGTCAGCATCGCATCCGTCACGGTCAATGATCTTGTGACCCCGTTGGGTGTCGATAATGCAGCTCCTATCTTCGGTTGGAGTACTGGGAGTTTGGCGACTCGTGGCGCGTCTTTCGCGGCTGCCCAGGTTCAGGTCCTGTCAGCTACCGGGACGTCTCCCCTTTGGGACTCCGGCACTGTGGCAACAAACGCAACAAGTCTAGTTTACTCTGGACAGACCTTGCCCTCGCGAGCCAGCTTCAACTTTCAAGTTCGATTGCTGGACAACTCCGGAGATTGGACAGAATGGTCCTCGAGCAACTTCGGCACCGGTTTACTAGCCAATGAAGACTGGGAGTCTGCGCAATGGATAGGCGCTGCGAATCCATCTGTGGACCAGCCAATCCTACGCGCCGACTTTGGCGTCTCCCAGGAGATTGCCAGCGCAAAGCTGTTCATCACTGCGATTGGCGGCTATGAGGCGTACCTCAACGGCCAGAGAGTTGGCGACCTGTATCTCGCACCCTCTTGGACACAGTACGCCAAGCGCTCCTTCTATGACACACACGATGTCACCAAGCAAATGATCGAAGGCCAGAATGCGATTGGCATCGCAGTAGGTCAAGTCTGGTCTACCCTTGGCTCTTGGGGTCCGGAGGCGAATCGTGGCGCTTGGGACGGGAACATGCGTACCAAGGCGCAGCTCTTTATCACTTTCAAGGACAACACGACGCAAACAATTGTAACGGACAGCTCTTGGAGAGGAACGCTTGGCGGCTCGACCCGCACTGGCGCCATTCCCAACAATGAGCTCTTTGATTCACGCATCGAGTCGCAAGCCTGGAAAAAGGCTGGCTTTAATGCTTCGGCCTGGCCAAATGCTATTGTTCAAACGCCGCCAAGTACCGAAATTCAGTCCTCCCCTGTAGAGCCCGTGCGGATCAAGGATAAGATCAAAGCTGTGTCCATCACTAATCCGGAATCTGGGGTGTGGGTGTATGACTTCGGGCGGAACATCGCGGGAGTCGGAGCCTTGACTGTCAACGAAGCCTACAATACCTCTATCCGCATGCACTATGGGGAGAAGCTGAGATCGACGGGACGAATCCAGGATACGGGCGGCAACTGGCAACACAGCACATACATTCATGACGGAACGGGCTCCGTCACTTGGATCCCCCGACACTCCTACTACGGCTTCAGATACATCGAATTGACAGGCGTCGCGGGAACACCCAACGCCGGCACGGTTGTAGCTCAGCGCCTACACAGCGATGTGAGAGGCATTGGGTGGTTCACTGCCTCTGACGACACATTGACATGGATTCATGACACCACCTGGCAGACCATGCTCAACAACATCGTTGGTGTTCCTACCGACGGCGCTTATCTCGAAAAGCTACCATGGCTTTCTGACGCGGCGGTCATGTCCGAAACAATACTCAGTTCTCTCAACGTCAAATCACTGTACACTAAGTGGGCGCAAGACATCGCGGACTCGGCACTTGCTGATGGCAATCTTCCACCTTGGGCTCCATCACCGTTGGAAATGGACCCCTTCCCGAGTCCCACCTGGGGTAACGCTTTTCCCGAGGTTGTGTGGCAATTGTACCAGCACTCCGGCGACGTCAATTTGCTCTCACGTTTCTATGAATCGATCAAGTCATACTTATCCTACGAACTAAACCATCGCAACAGCAGTG
Organism: Colletotrichum sp. SAR11_240; assembly: GCA_025328625.1. NCBI lineage: Eukaryota > Fungi > Ascomycota > Sordariomycetes > Glomerellales > Glomerellaceae > Colletotrichum > Colletotrichum sp. SAR11_240. The sequence goes on from JAKMXA010000002.1 coordinate 153,008, forward strand.
GCCTGATTGGGCTAGAGTCTTGGGGCGACTGGGTGACACCTTCCATCAACGACAAGGGTATTGTGGGAACAGCGCATCTATATTGCAGCATCACGAGAGTCATTCAGATGGCTTCCATACTCGGCTATAGTGCCGATGTAGAGTCTTATACATCGCATGCCGCAGCTGTCAACTCATCATTCCATGACGCGTATTACCAGCCTGCGACAGAAGACTATCGTAGTTCGTCTACGGGGGGATTTGCTCAGACCAATAACTTGCTTCCGGTCGCCTTCAAGATGACAAGCCCCACAAGGCGTCAGGCTGTCATTGACAAGGTGGCTGCAGATGTGGTTTCGAGGGACAACCATTTGGGAACCGGTGTGGCAGGCACCAAGTGGCTGTTACCGCTGCTGACAGAATACGGATACATCGATCTGGCCTACAGTGTTGCGACACAGACTACATACCCTAGCTGGGGCTATTGGAAGAGTCTTGGAGCAACCAGCCTGTGGGAAGAATGGGCTGGCAGTTCGCGGTCCCAGAACCACCCGTTCCTTGGTACTGTGGCTGACTGGTTCTACCAACATCTTGCAGGTATCAAGATAACGACGGCAGGGTATAAGAGCGTTGAGATTGCGCCATTTGTCCCTGCCGAGTTGGCAAGCGCCCAGGGATCCATCCAAACACCTCTGGGGAAAGTGATCAGCTCATGGACAAACAGCACCGCCCAGTTCGCTCTTACCCTGTCGATACCCGCTGGATCAAGTGCCCTGGTCAGCCTACCAGTCTCTGATGGGAAATTGGTATATGAAAATGGCAAGGATGCGGTCGGCTCCGAGGGAGTTGAGTTCGTTGAGAGTAGTAGCGGAAAGTCGTCATACAACGTGGCATCTGGAACGTACAATTTTGTTGTAAAATAGCCTTTCAATTGGACTTGTCATAACTCATGAGCAAAAAGGTGCATGGACCTGCGGAAAACCGAAGTGAAAAGGGTTGACATAAGTTTTGAGGACCTTTCTGTATGGCAGTGCATCTCCGGAATGTTGCTGATTGTGGCGCGGGACAGCCAAAAGTTAAAGTACCTACAGATGTGTCCACGTAGTGACTCACAGCCTCAGTATTTATTTCAAGCCATAATCCATCCGACTGCCGTTCGGCACACATCCTTCTCCTTACGCCCCAGATATCATTCGTCTCTAGAGCTCTCTCCAACGCACTCTTCATTATTAACCCAAAGTCAGAAAGCATGATTCAACATCCCGACAGTATGGCCGAATCCAAGTCAGCAAGACTTGGAACCAATCTCGATTCACAAGATATACCGACGTGTACAAAAAGACCAGCTGGACAAAAGCTGACGATACTCGACTTGCCGGTAGAAATCATCTTCAATATTGTTGATGAAATTTTCAATTTATACCCCGAAGATTTATGGCGTGGTTACGGCAAGCCCTGGACGCATTGGGTTGCTGAACTGGGCTATCTGGGTGTAAGGAACTGGCCCCATTTTGACGTCTGGAGAGATGTCGTCCGTCTGATGTACACCTGCAAGACTCTCTACAATGCTATCTGGCCAATCCTTTACCAGAAAGACGCTATATATAACGAATCCTCCGCCCTGATTCTGTCGGCCATGATGGGTAATTCAGCTGGCGTTGCGAAGTCTCTCATGAAAGGAGGGAATGTATTCACTGCATATCGAGAGTTTAATGACGAGGAATACTTTGCCCATGATGATCCATGGATGTGTAGCGGGACTACCGAGCGGACTACTGTATGGCATCACGAGTTGTCCGCTGTTCACTGGGCGGCATTCAATAGAGATTTACAATCTCTTCGCTACATAGATGACGACGCTTTCATCCACTTCGGACAATCCACCGTCAATTCCTTCACGGCAGACAACAGGTTCATTTGCAAATCGCTCGATGCCGTCTTGAATCAGTTCGAACCAACCATCAATCAGCTCGAGATACCAAGCTCTCGAGCATGGGATGGGTCTCGCATGATCAACTACTTAAAGTCGATCCTAAAGAAGGGCCCCAATGTTTTTTACTTCGCACTCATCAATGTCTCCACCAAGAAGTACCAGGAGAACTGGGTTTCGACTTCTTCTAAAGACACTATTGAGATGCTGGTGGAAGCCCTACGCCTGGAGCACTGGATTTCAAATGATTTCAGAGGCACTCTTGACGTGCTGGTAGAACCAGACGTCTCCCTGATAACCCACCTCGGTACCAAGCTCCACGCGCTTCATCAAGCCTGTGGCGGAAGAGATGTCGATACTTCGAGGTTTATCCTAAACGAGACTACGACGAGCATTGACGTACGCGATGCATTTGACAACACACCATTGCACCATGTCGCGATGTGCAAGAGGTCAGAGGAAGACACAGATGATCCTCTGACTACAGACCCTCGATCCATCATACATCTACTGCTAGGACATGGCGCGGATATCAATGCACGTAACATTGCGGGTCACACACCACTTCAAGAATGCTTCACTCCCCCAGGCTACCCTAACATTGATGTCGCAGTGGTTCTGCTCCAGGAAGGTGCAAGAACACCAGCAAGTCTCGATGATTTGATTGAAGGAGTCGACATTCGATCTGAGGATAAGCAAAAGCTCGCTGATGCCTGGCCCACGTCGATTGGATCCCCCAGCAGTAGCACGTCGTTTGAAACATCAGATGTGAACAGACACGAGATAAGTACAAAGTGGCTTTATAAGCTCACATGTTGCACCAACTCTCTCGACGGGGTTGATTACTCAAAATTCGAGGCAAGCAAGCCAAAGAGTTGGTCTCAGTGGTACGCCTGGCTGGCTGACTCACCCTCAGAGTTTAGGGGCCCATTTGTTCCAAAGTGAGTGATGCGGCCAGTAGACCATGTTGAGGAAGTTTCGAGCCCACCCAGTAGGGGTTTTCACAGTAGGGGAAAAAGCAGTAAAAGCATCTCGGTCAGTGCTCAGTCCAGTAGCTTCGCAGTATACGTACCCAAGGGTACGGCCAGTAGACCATACAGTCCAGCAGACGGAACCAGCTGAAGGGAAGGTGCTGCAAACAACGGTCTACAAAGATACTATCCATGTCATAGGAAGAATGTTATTACTTGTTATTGCCAAGGTCGTAAACCGAATTACTGCCTTTAGTTGCATGATAGTTGATAATACGACTCACCACAGACTAACAAAATGTATTGGTGAGCTCGAACGACAAACAGAGTAGAGATATTCGTTGGCCATAATGCCCATTATCTCGTTATATATCGTACGCTATGGCCGTAGACTACATTCGAATGCCCAAAACCAATCAGTCTGGTCGTCCAATCAACGAGCAACAGCCCCCGACACCATACCGAACCGAGTTGTTGCTGGAGTTGGCAGGTCTAAAATAGTGTCCCTTGGCCGTTGCCCATAGCATTTTGTAAGAGATGGGCAAATGTTAAAACTCGAAATGGACACTGATAGATTGATATGCAAGTTCTGTACATGCAACAATAGTAAAACATCTCTTCGTCGGCGTCTCTGATTGCATGCCTATGGCCCAGTGATATAATCCAGCCCCAGAGCGTCCCGACGGCCGGTACTGTTTGGGTCGAGGTAGGGCGCCTCGCCGATTCCAACCGCTCTGTTACCGAACCTCTCCCCCTGGTCATCGTAGTCAAAGGTCGCGGTGTGGAAAGTACTGCGGTTGTCCCAAATCGCTGCATTTTTTGTTAGCCTGATTCGTACGTGTTGTGGAGCAAGCTCACCAATGTCGTTGTTATTTTGCCACTTCAGACGAACCTGAAGATCGTGATTCTTTTGCAGAATATCAAGAAACCATTCGAGGAGGTGCTTGCTCTCCTCAGCGGTGACACCATTGATGTGCTTTACATGGCCTCCAACCGGGAAGATGCTCTTCCAGCCAGAGACTGGGTTGGTTCTGACGATAGGGTGCACCGCCTTGAGGATACTGCCGATGTTCTTGGGATTTCCGCGAGGTTTGTCGTAGAGATTGAAGCCGCCGCGCTCCGCTGCAGCAGCGAAGCCGGGCTGCTCGAAGGTCACAGTCAGACTCTCCAGGAATTTCTGGTACGGAGCGCTGAGGCGATCGTAGATCTCATATCCAGAAGCCCACAAAGTGTCTAAACTCGCAGGTCAGTGATTACTGATAACGAAGCGGAGTGGGGGGATCATTTACCTCCACCAGTCTTGGGCAGTTGGACCAGACGAAGTGATGAGTAGTCTGCCGGCACAGGCTCAAAAGCGATGTCGCTGTGCCACTGAGCGGTTGACTGTTTCTTGGGACTGAGTTCCTCGCCCTCCAGGGGCTTGCGGTAGATCTTCTTGTGCTGCACTGAGCTGATAGTGCTGATCTCTGGGTCAGACCCACCAAGCTCCCGCTCCGAATTGAGGACCGGGTGGATGTGGAGTCCGGACTCTTTCGGGCGGCCGGTCAGCTCGCCGAGCCGGAGGATTAGCTGCTTTTGCAGATCATTGGTTAGGTTGTCTTGAGCTCGGAAAAAGACCACTCCGCGTTGGGAAACTTTGCACTCATCAGTTTTCCATAGTGTCAGGACATGTTGTTATGGCTTACTGGTAATAGCGAGGTCTCTGATAAGTTCATCAGCGTTCGGAGCGTTCAGCCACTCCACGAGGTTGGCCTTCGGGAACTCGCGACCAATGACAGGGGTCACATCAAACGACTCGTAATTATCGAGCGACGAGGAAAGCTTCAAAGGCTCCGGATACGCCGGCGCCTTCGTGCTGGTGTGAATGGGGACTTCTGATTCAATTGCTGTAGGAGCCATGGTTGTCTGATGTGTTGATTTAATAGCACTGATCTTGGATGGTCTACAGAATTTCTTGTGTGAATTGCTCGCCACCTGAGAAAATAGACTTATTTTATAACTCGAGCGGCTCTTGACACCGGCTCGCATCGTGCGCTGGCTGACTGCACATGTCGCGACGTCGTCGGCTACGGATGATGTCGCAATGAAGCGACATCCGGTAGGATTGCATGTCCCGGGGAACCCCGCAATCTTCAGACGGAAAGCTGATTGAGCTCGGCGGGATGGTGAAAGCGGGTGAGCCTATTTCGTGATTGACCACCCCCTTGACATTATTGCGTGGATCTAGAGTGGATGATGTGATCAGCCGGCCTCGTTGGTTTGGCCAATCATGCTTCGGATATTTGATCTACCCATGCACGCATACCTAACAGACATCATCATCGAAGTGGTAAATCTATTGAACTTGGTGTTTTTATCGACCAAAATGATATGTGAATTTATGTTCGTGACACTAGTCGCGACCGCTAAAGAAAGAAGTCCATCAGCATGTCTGCACTCAACGACTTGGCAGCACTCACTTGTACCGAGAGAGACGAATTTTGTGCTTTTCAGCTGGCTTCCAATCACAAGGTCTGGATCAAGCCCAACTGATAAGAAGACGTGGTGGTGGCTTGCGTCAGAATGATAGTTTATTGCGAGCAGCTGCAAAGCAAGGGTGGCAAAACCACCAACATGCTCACCCCGTGAGCATTACCAAACGGCATGCGATAACGGATTTCACAAATTTCCCAGTAAAAGTACAGTGGGATTCTATGTCCAATGAATTAAGAGGCTACTCAACACACCAAAACATGACACCGAAGCCGGATGGATGCCGGCCTCTCTCCGAGCGGCAAAGCTAGCTGCAGGGTCCGGAAGAAAACCCCGTAACGCGTATCTCGCATATTCATAATATTGGACCTAAGAGATACGGAATTCAAGCCGTGGATGACGAGAGAAACTTGGATAGCTTCAAGGAGGAAAGCTTGTGTTGGGTGCAAACGCTGCTTGAAGGTGTCTGCACTGTTTCTCGTTACGTTCATCTCATCTCGGGGTTAAAGTGTACAACGCACGCTGGCTTCGAACGCGCAATTAAAGTTCTTTACGTAGACCATTCAGTAAAGATGACTCTTTTCGCGTAAGTAGACAACTTTCGTATAGAAACATCTTGCACCGATACTCAACCCCCTGAGTGATCGAAAGGTGCGTCAGCTGCGACGGCATATCCGTCATCCAAGGTCCGTCGGCAACTCTCGATCAAAATTTTGCTCAATTGCGAAACATGAAGATAAGAGATGGGGAATTGAGACACCGCTGACCCAGCTCGACTCTTTTTTCTTTACCGAGTACAGCCAGGCTCAGCTCCATTCAGCTCCGACATCCCACGCGGGCGTGATATTGTGGATCCAACTCGCCATCGCAGCGTGGAAACACAACCTTGTAGGAAGGGTCCCGGTCTGCTGCGGTGGCCTGGCGAGATCCGGCGAACCGTACTGCTTTTTCCAATTCTCTTTAAGTAGTAGGGAAATTCTTCTCCGAGGAGATATCTCATCAGATAACCATCGTTCAGCCTCAATTTCAACGACGTTTGAAGCCCGTGTCATAACATCTTTGCGATCATGGCAACGGTTCTGGCGAAGGACCCTCTGCACAAGGGAGAGGGGGCGGAATCTACCGCATCTCTTGAGGGAATCCCTCCCCTAGGTGCACCCAAAGAGGAAAAGAGGTTTTTCTTCCAACGAGACAAATACTACGATCCGTTTGCCATTGCCACCCAGGTATGCTGAAAGCCAGTAACATTATTCCTCAAGAGGTTGAAACAATTCTAACGATCCACAGCCAAGCGTATTCGATGATCCCGATACAGCAGAAAAATACCAACCTCGGCCAGACTGGTGAGAATCTTCCCCTATTTTTTGATTGCAAGCGCAGGTCTGACCGAAAGCTCAGGGAGAATATCCACAGATTTGATCCATTGGCTAGATGGACATGGGCTGAAGAATATGCCCTGATTCGGAAGGTCGACTTTCGAATTATGGCAAGTACTATGAAATCACTCCATTGTCTCATGTGCTAATGCATAGTCACAGGTTTGGGCCTGCATCATGTTCATGGCACTCGAGCTGGACCGTGCCAACATCAGTCAAGGTTCGAACCCATCACAAGAGGAGTATCAACACGGAAAGAGACGTGCTAACATACTTTCAACCATTCAGCAAATACTGACAACATGTTGGGCGATCTGAAAATGACCACCAATGGTATAGCCATCCCGGAATGACAAGCAATCTCTTATTTCAGGAGCTGACCTGTCATGAAGACTTCAACCTAGGAAACACCGTCTTCAAGCTAGCCTTCCTTTGCGCTGAGTTGCCATCACAACTCGTCTCGAAGTGGGTTGGGCCTGACCGGTGGATTCCTGCACAAATGGTGCTGTGGAGTATTGTAGCTAGCTGTCAGTTCTGGCTCTCTGGAAGAGACTCCTTTCTTGCCTGTCGTGCACTTCTGGGTTTGCTACAGGGTGGTTTTATCCCAGATGTAACTTCTACTCCTTTAACCTCCAACAATGGAACCGCCGCTAACTCATCCGTAGGTCATCCTATACCTCTCATATTTCTACAAGCACCACGAGCTATCTCTCCGGCTTGGTTTCTTCTGGACTGCTATGAGCATTGCAGACATTCTGTCCGCCCTACTTGCTTATGGACTACTGCACATGCGGGGTCTGCAGGGACACGCCGGCTGGAGATGGCTCTTTTTGATCGAAGGACTCCTGACTCTGGTCATTGGAATATTTGGTTTCCTTTTGATGCCGGCAGGACCTTGTCAAACTGCAAGTTGGTTTCGTGGCAAGAAGGGTTGGTTTACAGAAAGGTACCGTTGCGCACGTACATGTGATTGATTACTGAGTCACTGCTGACTGCGAAACAGAGAGGAGGCCATCCTCGTGAACAGAGTTCTTCGTGAAGACCCGAGCAAAAGTAGCATGCATAACCGAGAGCCCATCACTCCGCGGTTGTTGTGGGATAGTCTACGGGATTACGACCTTTGGCCGCTCTATATCCTTGGTCTCACTTTCCAGATTCCGTCCACGCCGCCTCAACAGTATCCTACCTTGACGTTGCGCAACCTAGGTTTCGATACCTTCCAAGCAAACCTGCTTTCTATCCCAAACACCGTGGGCCACAGTAGGTACTGTCCTAACGACTCTTGATCAGCGCTAACAGTTTTGTTAGTGATTACCATGCTTGCGATTACCTACCTAGCTGAAGTCTTCAAAGAGCTCACTTTCATCGCCATGTCTGGTCAATTTTGGACTCTCCCCTTCTTGATCTATCTCAACGTCGTGGACACCACTGAAGTCAACAGATGGGTGTTGTACACAGTCATCTCTCTGTTGCTTATCTACCCCAATGGTAAGCTGCCTGTTGAATCTGCGTCTTGAATCCACGCTAACCGTTTGATTGCAGCCCACCCAATTCAAGTAAGTGACTTCTAGCATTAACTAAGCTTCAAACTGTCCCTGATTTTCAGGCATCTCACCATCATCGCCTGGAGGCTTACTGACACACGTTGAAGGTTGGATGGAATAGCCGAAACTCCAACACTGTCCGGTCCCGAACCGTATCTGCCGCATGTTACAACATGTTCGTCCAGACTGGTGGAATCATTTCTTCGAATATCTATCGCTCTAGTGAGTCTGTCGCACTTTCTCCATTCCTACTGTGCTCTAACATCCTTCAAGATGACGCGCCATTATACAAGAGAGGAAACAGGGCTCTCCTTGGCATTGTCTGCATGAACTTGGTTCTCTATCCTTTGGTGAAAGCATACTATGTCTACCGTAATAAGCGACGTGACAAGATCTGGGACGGCATGTCGGAAGAGCAGAGACTCGCATACTTGGCGACCACCAAGGATGAAGGAAACAAGCGACTAGACTTCCGGTTCAGTCACTAAGGGGGGTGTAATGCCCGATAGCGGACATTCTCAACATTGAAGATCTGAATATGCCGCAACCGGCATGTCTTAATGTCCGGGCTAGCGGACTGGACTGAATTATGGCGGACAAAGAGAGAGGGATGCCTTCATATGCCTACTCTACCGAATAGATCCTTTACTGCAGGTTCCTTCTAGCAAGCAATTTCGAAACCACCAATGCGGGGTCAAATTGGGGTTTTCCTTTGCCACACTATTTCATTATACAGCCATGACCAGATATTTGTTCTGTTTGCCATAAATTTGTAGTGATTGTTTCCCACTATTTGTCATGAGCTTCTCAGGGCGGGCATTGTCTTGCACTTTTTAGACTACCCTATGCATAGGCTATTGGTGTACAGGCTAGCTCCAGGGTGGAAGTAGCAACCACCCTGCAAGACCTCCTTAGTGGGTATGGTCATATGGAAGTCACCAACGGCGGTCCATCTGAAACACCGTGCTGTTGAAAATCATATGAATAAGTATTGACGTTAAAAGTAGTCCTAACCACGCGAAGGGCTTTAGCCACGAGAGACGAAACGCATTTCTCCATGATGGAATCCCGATGTCGAGACGGATTCCTTGGGCGTGCAATTTATCGATCTTACGCCCTTTGGGAGCATTAAGAACCTGCATGAAGAAGTTCGAAGAAGCGAGAATAGTCGTGGATAGAATGTTGATGGCCAGATGCAGTATCGTGTTGGTGGTAGTTGCGCTAACGCAGCTGGCTGTATAAAACTTGCAGGACTGACTGACGTTGCCAGTAGCCGAAATCGCAGCCGCTAAAACTCCAAAGAGAATCATGAGACAGGCGAACATCAAGCCGATATTGACGATCGCTGAGTCATGGATGTCAACGGGGCGGCTCGCATTCAACCTTAACTGTGGTTGGATGGATCTGATCTTACGGGAACATGAACTCCTGCCAACATCAGATCTAAGAATGAACATGCGGTCACATCATCTCACTCCCCCACTCGGAATCTGGGGTGGTCCAAGCCGTGCGGAAGGACAAGGATTGCAAGGCCACCACAGACGGGCTCGGGTGAGGAAAGGTGAAGAAGAGTTTTCGGCTGTCAAGAATTGCGCCGAACTGCTCAACAAGATGTCGACCGCTCAATTTCAGGTCTTTTCACTTGGCATTCATTGCAAAAATGATACATCACCCGTTATTGAGGTCTGTGGTGGGAGTGATCGCGTCTTGAAGTGGGAGTTGACAGGGGACCATGTGATCCGATAGCGGATAGCCGTATGCCAGATATGGTAGTTGGGATGGGTATCCCTGGGTGTCTGGAGCGGGCCTGTGCTATCTTTTACCCCGCACGAACGCCGGAGATACCTTAAGCGATTCGGCAGCACGCATTTGCCATCGGATGCGATTCCCGGCTTCAACTACCTACGCGCTTAAGACCTACAACTTCTTTTGAAATCCCCTGAATTGCTGCAACGACCTTTGGCACCGATTTCCCCTTCAGCGATAGCGATGGACTTGGAAAGAGCCCCGGACTCGACACCACGTCTCTTCCGCCGGGCCCGCGCGTACGTCCCAAACCACATGAGATCCAGTGAAAGCCTGTTTAATCCGCTAAGCTCCGGGCGCGGGTGCTCTGCAGATGCAAAGATTGCCGGAGTGCGAAAGTACGGTGTTCGGGCGGTCAACCGTGCCAACGATGTGCACGGCGGGGCGCCTCATGTATATACGCTACCGAGAAGGACTATGTCTCTGTTCCCGAGCGCTATCTACGCGACCTGCAGCAACGACTGTTCGAGAAAGAACACCGCGTGTCGGCCGAACAATTGTCTGAGCCCGAGCAGGCTCCTGTTACATCACCTCAAAGACAGGTCGAGATTACACGGTCCTCGTATGTGCAGGCGCACCATTCTTCCCCACCTTCTCACATAAGGTACTGATGACAGTACGAGGCCGTTGCCTCAACCAACGACGAGAACATGCCGGTCAACTCTGCTGCCATCTGCGCAAGCCAACGGGGCGCACGAACAGTCTCCGTTGGGTATGTTCTACCCATAAGCTCGTGCAAGCCTTCGACCATGTTTTAGCACAGAACGCATCGATTTCAGCTAACCCGAGCCAACAGAACAGCAGCCGGAACACCCTGTCACTCCACCGACTGCGACCATTACTTCGTCAATCACGCCCACGTCTTACTCCCGTCCTGCTGAGGGTGAATCGCAGGATAGAGAGCGATCTCAACGTCCCAGAAATAGCCTCATCGGCAGTGACTTTGCCTTCATCCAAGATTCTCAATCATCTCTTTTCTGTATGTCCAGATCATCTATCAAATCTCCGTTCAATGCCTCTTGACCCAGGAAACCTTGGCACGTCTCCATCTTGATCATCGCTAACGATGATGCACTAACTTGGCTTTAATACAGTATTTCTTGGCCCAACTTCAACATGGACCTTCTGCCGACGGGTGTTCACCATTCTAGAAAACGCTGTCGGCAGCCCAGATACTCCTCTAGCTCCATTGAATCTGGATGGAACGGCATTCAGCTTACAGTGGCAACCTAAGCTTCAAGTGGACGCCGATGACTTGCTACGTTTGCCCCCTATGGACCATGCCCTCTTTCTGTACAACACAGTCAAGTTTCGCCTTGGGGAGCTGTTTTGCATTATTGATGAACCCGGCTTCCTTGAAACCTTCTATCTTTTCCACAGAAACCCGTCAGAGACTGCGCAAGAACACCGTTTGTGGTTTATCGAGTACCTTCTTATACTTGCTCTGGGTAAGGCACTCACATCTGGTTATCGCAGTACCTCGCGCGCAAAGAAGACTCTCAATGGAGCTTATCTTGCTGCTCGAGCTCTGTCACTATTGCCGGATGTGGCGTTCCTCCAAAACAAACGCCCAGCGTTGTTGGCCATCAGAGTTTTGGCTTTATCAGCGCTGTATCTGCACGCTATCGACATGCGTTCATCAGCATACCAATATGTCAGTTCGGATGTTCCCTTTACCCGCTTTGCAGATTCCGGAAGTCTGACCTTTTGATTTACTGCACTTGCAGATCGGCCAAGCATTTCGCCTAGCGCTACATGATGGCCTTCATCGTCGCATGCCAAAGGATGTTGGCCCCAAACTGATAGCTGAATTCAGCAATACCTGGTGGGGCATTTACGTGCTCGATCAAGAGATCTCTGCAGGGCTAGGGTGCCCATCAACGTTGTCACAAGACTACATTACCACCTCAACTCCAGATTTACTGTCCTCTGATCATTCAGAGAAAGCACTCAGTTTACGGGTGCGTCTATCACGACTCGTCTTGACTATAACCAGCTGTACGAAAATACCAATCTCCTCGTCATTCTTCTGCATCTGATATTGATATGAGTCTAGGTAGCTACAGCTTTGATCAAGAGTCCGTCTCAGATTTTGTGCGAGATACAACATCAAATTTGCATAGCCTTGCAGAGCTATCTCGAGACATTGATCGAATCATCTCCTTCTACAGGGTTAGCGGTGGCGAACCGCCACAGATGTTTATCAACATAAATCTATCATATCACCATGTTAGTTGCAAAACAAGAAGAACACCATTTACGAGAAACTACTGATTGAGCAAATGCTGAATTACGCAGTGCATAGTTCTAGCGACCCGGCCGCTTGTGATATGGCTACTTAAGCGAAAATTCTGCCCGGGAGTTGAGCTCGAGTGGTTGACGGGACCTGGTGCTACTCTTATCGAGAAGTCCGGACGATCAGCAGCAGCAATACTTTCGGCACTCGACGATCTGGCTCAAATTGAAATGATAGGTATTCTTGGCTCCAATTCGTCGTTAGCTGACTTTTACTGTCGACCTTGAATTTATTAATAATTTATTGCAGAGGCATTTTTACCCTTCCATCTCGAATACGCGTTCTCTGCCGCCACATTGCTCTCTATACTTTCAGCATTCTTGCCGTCACACATTCCACAGTCTGGATGGCGTCAGTCAGTGGTTGTGGTTTTCGAAGCTTTAATATGCAAGGGAAGCGTAGCAGCTGGGCTTCGTCGGGCCGAACTGGAGCATCTTGACACTCTGTTGGCCCCGCATCGGACTGAGGAGTCGGCCAGTGAGCGCTCCTATCTGCCAATAGAACCCTCGAGTTTGGATCCATCAACACTACGCAGATCCTGCGACGGACGAGCAAGCGGTGGCCAGGGCCAGAAAGACTGGGCGCCGGTGGACAGCTATCCAGGCGATACGGGTCTGGGTACTGGTCTGTGGGATTTTGCTGATTTCTGCGTTGGGTCGGAAGACATACTTACACTGGCTCGCGAATTCGAGCTCAATGACCCTATCCCGTGGCTGCTTCCTGCTGATACAGTTCGATACATGTAAATATTGTCGAATTTTCACAGCCGCTGGCCCTTCAGTCTGATTTGTGCACACAAGATAGCCATAGAGATCACTATTTGTGCTTTGACTATATCGAAAATCGACGAGCCGTTCACTGAAAAGAAGACGCCATCCATTGTTCTCATAGAGATATCTGGATGACCTGGCTTGTGCAAAGATGCTAAACAAGACGCCATGCGGCCTTTCACGGAACGTTTAGGCTCGACTGCTTCCAGGCCAGATCAACGGAACACCGCGGCATGCCTTTGTTTCAACTTTGGTATGTTTCGAGCTTATGGCTTAAACTCGGCCAAATTGTGTTTTGCTTAATCTTCATTCATAAACTTTACATCATTTCTACAAACCCATATTTACAGGCAAGCATCAAGAAGGGACCAACACCGTTTTGCATTTTATTACTCTAAGAAAAGAGTTTGTTATTCATGTCTGTTAGGAGAAATACGATTTAAGCCTACAACTTGGCCAAGTTTCTGCTTGGATTGGCTTCTTGCATTGCGCCCTGATCCTTGAGCATGACAAGACCATCCCACCCGCTCTCCTTGGCTTTTGCGCATTGCCTTCGGTATTCTAAGGTGCTTCCGGCATAGCGGATCACGCCGCGCTTGACTCTGCCGACGTTTCTGTTGATACCGGTCATCCAGCTATCCACCTCGTTGAGAAGAGCACCCTCGCTACCCCTGACGACGTGGTCGTTCCAGTAGTCAGCAGCCTCCTCGGTTGCTTCGACATAAGTAATACCCTTCTCGTAACATGTCTCGAGCATACTGGTGACGATTTTGACAGCGTGCTCAATATTGGGGGTGGCGTTGCCAAAAGGCTGGTGAGGTCCAAGGACCATGAACATGTTGGGGAACTTGGGTACGGTAATGCCGAGGTATGTTTGGGGCATGAAGTCAAGCCAGGCAGCGCGGTCGGCGTCGGCTTCGCCGCTCCGGGCCATGAGCGGGACGTTGTCCTTGCCGCGGAAGTCGATGTCGACGAAAGCGCCAGTGATGGCGTTAAAGCCGGTGGCGTAGATTAGCACGTCTAGCTGATACCTGGTGCCGTCTTGCAGGGTAATGCCAGTAGGGGTGATTTTCTCAATGCTATTGACGCTGATATCGGCAAGGTGGATGTTAGGCTGGTTATAGACCTCGTAGTAGCCGCTCTCAAGAGGCACACGGGCAAGACCGAAGCCATGATCCTTAGGGACGAGCTTCTCGGCGATGTCTGGGTCGTTGACCCGGGCCCGAATCTTATCGGCCATAAAGGCCGAGTATAAATTATTGGCCTCGCGGTCCGTGTAGGTATCAGAGAAGACACTCAGCCACTTGCCCATACCAGGCTTATTATAAAGGCTCTCCCAAAGCTTAAGGCGCTCTTCGGGGGTGGCCTCGTTGGATTTGCGCTTGTCAGGCGAGTGAATGAAGCCGGTTGGGGATTCGCTACGCAACTTAAATATCTCTGCGTATTTCTTTCGTTCCTCGTCCATGTCCACCTTAGAGATAGTGGTGTTACGCAGAGGCGCAGCCCACATGGCCTGCTTCTGGAAGACGGTCAGCGACTTGAGCTCAGGAATCTTGGCCAGGGCGGTAATGGTTTGGATGCCGGTTGCACCAGTGCCGATGATTCCCACGCGCTTGCCCCCGACCACATCACGGTGGCTCATGTCCGTTGGCCAACGCGACGTGTGAAAGGCTTGGCCCTTGAAGTCCTGGATGCCAGGGATGGCAGGTAGGGTGGGGTTTGAGAGGAAACCGAGGCACGAAACGAAGAATCTGGCGGAGTACGAGCGGCCAGTCTCGTCTGCAAAGATCCACCGACGGTGCTCGTCATCAGACCAGCGGGCCGAGACGATGCGGGTATTGAGCTGGATGTTGGGGCGCAGGTTAAGGCGGTCGGCGACGAAGTTGATGTAAGCGAGGGTGTCCGGCTGCGCCGAGAAGCGCTCTTTCCAGTGCCATTCGTCGAGCAACTTCTGGTCAAAGGAGAATGTGTATGAGAGGGACTCGGAATCGAAGCGGGCGCCTGGGTACCGATTCCAGTACCAGGTGCCGCCTACCGACGGCGCCGAATCCAGCACGCGAACGCGCCAGTTTGGGAACCTGGTCCTGATGCTATGGAGGGCGCAGATCCCAGACATCCCTGCGCCTACTATGAGGACATCGAATGCCTCGTCTGTTGTGTCGGCAGACATCCTTTATCGTTTGTGTATGTCTTTGAGTGAGGGAGAAGTAAGAAGATTAAAGGGGTGGTTTTGACTGCAGCGGGCGGCGATGTAGATTCAAATCACGAACGCAAGAATATGCCATGCCGGACGTTACTGCCTTAAAAACCAATACGAATGTATTTGACTACTGCTTCTCAGCTTGGTGATTGTCTACGAGGCCGAAGGCGGGGATGCGGCCGAGAGCCCGACCAAAGGCGGCTGGGATATCTTTGAGTGGATACTGAGGGGTGTTACCCCGTCCCCCCGCTTATCAAGACCCCTGCGATTACCTTAACGGGTTGGGTGGGTATCGGTGTCGGTGTCGGGGCCGAGACCGAAGTTAGTTCTGCGGCTACGAGTTGCTGCTGGAGTTCGCGGACCAAAGCCCGAGGCCAACGATTTCACTGTCTTTCCTCGCAAAGAAGGGGTATTTGTCTATGGCCTACGGCTTTGCTTTTCTTCTATTTTCTTTCTTAAAAGCTTCAGCGAGCCCAAGAATTCCGTGTGAATGAGCACCACCCGTTTCATCCTTGAAGTCGCCACCCGCCCCTAATCTTATCACGGTCTTCTTAAATACGGTATCATGGCTTCATTCGACAAGAAAGTGGTGCGTATCGTGCTACCGCTTTTCCGATATCCGAGCTAATCACCCTTTCCCCACCGAGATAGATTGCCATCACAGGCGCAGCCAGTGGTATGGGCCTCGCCACAGCCCGGCTGCTAGCATCCCGCGGTGCCTCACTCTCCCTGGCCGATCTGAGTGAGGTTAAGCTGCAGAAGGTTATCACAACCTTGCCGGGTGGGACTCAAAAACACCTCGCCATAGCTGTTGATGTCCGTAGCCCAGCCTCTGTTCAGACGTGGATCGACAAGACGGTTGAGAAGTTTGGTAAACTTGATGGCGCCGTCAACATGGCCGGTGTGCTTGGCCCTTCTCACACGTCTATTTTGGACACTACCGAGAACGACCTCGATTTTGTCATGTCTGTCAACGTCAACGGCGTCTTCAACTGTCTCAAGTCGCAGATCAAGGCCCTTGATCAAGGTGGTGCTATCGTAAGTATTCCACCACATTGTGCGTGCTACAGTCTCTCGAACCGGCCTGCTAAAACCCATTATAGGTTTCTGCGGCTAGTATCTCTGGCCAGGTGGGCCTCCCCAATAGCTCTATCTACTGTGCCAGTAAGGCTGCGGTTATCTCCCTCTCCACTGCCGCTGCCAAGGAGAATGGTCATATCCGCATCAACTGTGTTGCCCCTGGTAGGTTTGATACATGCAAGACTCGGTATGAGGTGGCTTTTGGAGCTCGGGGCTAACTTCTGGCGTCCCCTGTTAGGTGTCGTCTATACCCCAATGTCTGCGGATCATGACCCTAAGCGTGTAGAGAATGGCCTGATGGCCAACGCTCAAAGGAAGATGGGTAGCGCCGACGAAGTGGCCACGGTGATTGCGTTTTTGCTGAGCGAGGACGCCAGCTTCGTAACTGGCGCAGTATACAATATCGATGGCGGATGGATTACTTCGGGTAAAACTTCGGGTCAGAGCAAACTGTGATGGCATACGGTTGATGTACATATCTCTCTATCGCCTCGTCATCGCTGAGCGTAACTTGGTCTTTTTTTTGAGACTTGAGGCCTGGTCTTGCTTTGTCTTTCCATGTTTTCGACATTACGAAGAATGATCGACATTTATCGGAAGCCTAGGTAGATGGGAAAACATCAACATCGCGATGTTCCTGATAGACTTATTATACAGTATTCTAGATTGCATCAGGACAATTGTCTACAATATCAGCTCGGCATTGGTCGCTCTGCCATGCGGTTAGACCGCGAACTGGCGCCCGGAAAAGTGAACACCAAGCTGGAAGGACAGGAACGACGCAAGAATCGGCAGACGACTCTTGAGGAACATCCCCATTACTCTCAGCATGTTGCGACATTTACTACGTGTAAAACTGAGGTATGACGGCGAAGACAAAAACGTCTCTGAGCTTCACTTTACAAGGCAATGCAACGTACCGATGGTTGGCAGTTTGCTACAAATTTGTTAGAGATAATGTTATGAATTAATCATCCATTAACACGAGGACGTAAGTAGCCTGTACATCAAACTCTAAAAGTTATACATGGAATGAGAAAGAAGTCTCTACAGCTTAGCTTCTACATTAGGTAGGATATCAATGAACTCCCTGCTCTTGCCCAACCTCCAGCTAACCTCCTCACCCCAGTTGCCGCTCTTCTGCTCCCCAGCCTTCCACTTCCATTGCTCGATGGTCTGCTTCCCGCTCTCGTTATCTATCAGATCCTTGACGAAACTGCCGAAAATGGGGAAGAACTTGAAACCATGGCCAGAGTCACCACTGAGCATGACCAAAGACGAGGAAGTGTTAGGAACGTAGTCGATGATGAAGTTGGAGTCGGCGGTGTCAGCAAACCAGCACAAGGAGTTCCTGACGAAGGGACGATCCGCGAACCTGGGGAAGGTTTGCCTTAGCAACTCACGAAGCTGCAATTCGTCGCCCTTGGGAAGGAATTGGCTGTCCTTGAACGCAGGTGGGATAGAGATACCCGTCCTAGAGTCGGTGTTAACGTAGCCACCACCCATAGGGCACAGCTTCAGTAGATTGGTCTTCGGGTCAGGCTCGAAAAAGAAACCCAGATCACGGGCATATGTAACAGGTATGCCGCGGAGCTCGGCGGTCTCGTCATCCGTTAGTTCGATATAGGCAACGGACCAGGACTTGGCTACGAGATCACTGCCGATGTCTGGAACGAGCTTGCCGGCAGCCGCGCCGGCAGCGATAATCACCAGCTTCGCAGGGTAGAAGAGACCATCCGGGGTCCTCACACCGATGGCCGTGCGTTGAGAGCCGGAGCCCTGGTAGACGACCTCAGATGCAGTACCAGCGCTTCCGAGGATGAACTTGACGCCCTGGGCCTTGGCGGCGTTGTAGACGGTCCGCAGAGCAGCGCCAGAGTTGGCGTAGCCGCTCCATCCGTTGAAGTACCCGTGCCAGCCGGGAAATGGCGAATTTTGATATTGCCAGCATACAGCTTCGAGGTCTTTCTTGGAGTCGACCGACTTAACATAGTGCCTCATTCGCTCAGATCGCTCAGCGGAGGCGCGGAAGCGGTTCATGGTGTCGACGGCCTCCTTGGATGCTGCGGGTGTGCAGGCGTTTATAAAGCCGACCTGGTGAAAATGAGGCGCGAATAGAGGCGTCTTCCAGGCGTCAATAGCTTTCTGGAGATCAATTGTCAGCTTCAATATTCACAGACGTTAAAGAGCGCCAGGATAAATCCTACCAGTGTCAATTCCCTATGGAAATCATCCTCATACTCAGCACGCACAATCTTGTTCAAATCGTTAGCGGCCGAGTACGCTGAGGGCACATCATCATCCTTGTCGATGACGGTGATGTCCTTGAAGCCAGCCCTTAACAAGTGCACAGCTGTAGACAGCCCGAAGGCGCCAGCACCGACAATCAAGATGGGATCGTTTCTTGAATTGGAGGCCATCGTGGCGTGTGTGTGTGTGTGTGTGTGTGGTAAAGCAAAACAATCGCAACCAGATCGGAGAGCAGACTTGGAACTTGGAAACCTTTTAGACGAACCGAAAGACACGTTTTTAGCGAAGTCAAACGTAGTTTGACGAAACGATTAGTGTGAGGCGACACTCAGGCCAATATCTCGGTCCGAAGTCCGATCTCCTAGAACAGCGCTGAGCTCTGTAAAGATGGGTCCACATGCTGGCTGGGCAGTTGCTAGAGAGGCTGGGGTGGATAGAGATCCGGAAGAGATTCAGTTTGGCGCAAAGGCGACGACATCGGTGGCCAGCCGGCGGAGAGACCGATGCCGCTCTAGTTGGGATGGAGGTGTCCTCGGAAGGGCTTCCAAGTTTGGATCGTCATGATGATACTTAGATAGGCCGATGGCTGAAGTGTGGGGAGATAGACCTTCCTTCATCTCCATGTCGCATCAATGCTTCGACACTAAACAGGGGTCCTGCATCGGCCTCGTATGCGACACAGTCAACGCCGGTCTGCATTCCTCGGCGATAATCTGATGGTGGCAATCGTGATACCAAAAGGCCAAACAACTGCGGCGTCTCTGCCGTGCAAGCAATGAAACTAGCTGCCTTAGGGGGATGGCTCCGCAAGGAACCCATCGCTTGGCCTTCTCGTTCACGTGTCACGTAAAGGAATGACGGATGTACTATTATCGGCGACTTGGCCGACGAAAGAGGCTTGGCAGGGTATTAGCCCACATATCGGCCCCGAGACCGACATGGTCGCCTTGTCCCCGTATTCTCGTGCTGCGCTCCTGGCATCCTCTCGATAACACGGGCGGAATGATCGTGGTCGGGACTAACTGCACTTATTCGCGACTAGCCTATGATAAAGCGAGTGAACATTAATCGAGGGGCTTTCGACAGCGCTGCAACTTACAGAGACTGGAAATACTGCAATCCTAGAACGCGTAGAGATTCCGCCGCCGTATTCTTCTGCGTGCGATTTCAATAGGATCATCCAAGACAAGTACGCGTATGGTTGGTCAGTCTTCACCGGACTTCGCAATTCGAGTCAAGCTGATGGACAACACAGGAAACCCATTGAGGAATCTGGATCTGGACTGGGAGACAGTGGAAGACCCTAGCAGCATTAATCGACGTAATGAAAGCTAGTTGCTTGTCGATGAGATCTACACAATGCTTGATCTGTGCCTTAGTAACAAAAACTTGTGGTAGTTGGAGGTGGCCGTCGGACTACGGACCGTCGGCCGATATCCATCCCTGTAACTGATATGGACAACCAATCAAAGTTCATATCACTCATCCCCGGACGGCTACACCGGATTCTCTTCCCGCATGTGGGAACCTCGCTACTTGCCATATAGTCCGGACCTGGTGTCTTCACACCTGTCTCTTGCATGCCTTCATCTCTTAATCCACTCTCAACCTCGTCACACCTCGATTTTGCAGCACAAATAATTCAGCGATGCATAACGACTCAGGAAAGGGCCATGATTTGAAGCGGACCGAGTCTTGTCAGACTGGAGTTATGCTCAGGGCCGACAACTCAGTGGCCCAAAGCACCATTATTCAGGCCAAGCAGCTTCAACGCCGACTAAACAACAGACAGATTCAACTCATTGCGATTGGTGAGAATGAATTACTATTTGGATCAGGCTGTGACGCGTACTAATTCTCTGGATTCAGGTGGTTCCATTGGTACGGGGCTGTTCATCAGTATCGGTAGTGGTCTGCACTCAGCAGGTCCCGCGGGTCTTCTGTTGGCGTTCATCTTCTACTGCTTCTTTGTTGGTCTGGTGAACAATGGCATGGCCGAGATGATGACCCAGTATCCCGTTGCTGGGGGTTTTATTCGCATTGCTGGTCACTTTGTGGACGAAGCCTTTGGCTTCGCCGCGGGATGGAACTTCTTCATTTACGAAGCCCTTGTCATCCCTTTTGAGATCAGTGCCTTGGCCGTTGTAGTGCAATATTGGAGCCATGGCATTCCAATTTGGACACTATGCCTAGCATGTGTCATTCTTTACACACTCATCAACGGCTTGGTCGTGAGCGCGTATGGAGAAACCGAGTTCTGGCTGTCTAGTGGCAAGGTCATCCTTGTCTTGGCTCTTTTCTTTTTCACATTCATCACTATGGTCGGGGGAAACCCTCAGGGCGATGCCTACGGTTTCCGCAATTGGAATCATCCTGGAGCTTTCGCTGTAAGCTGCGGCACTTTCTTTACGATGGATGACTGCGTTGAAAGAGCATTAGCTGACTATGTCGTTTAGGAAGTACGAACCACCGGATCTCTTGGTCGCTTTGAGGGATTTCTTGCTGCCCTCTGGGTTGCTTCATTTTGTATTGTCGGCCCAGAGTATATCTCCCTTGTCAGCGCCGAGGCGAAGCATCCCCGAAAGTACATCAAAGCCGCGTACAAGACGATATACATCCGGTTTTTCTTCTTATTCTTGGGAAGCGCCATTGCAGTCGGAGTCGTACTTCCATCTGATGACAAGACACTCACTGAAATCCTGATCGGCGGCGGATCAGGCGGCGGTACAGCAGCAGCTTCGCCATACGTGATCGCTATGCGTAACATGGGGGTAAGCATCTTCACGTTGTAGAATAGGAGCTTCATGTGCATGTTCCGACTGTAGCTCACAACGTTCTTGTAGATCACCGTCTTCCCACATGTCGTCAACGCTCTGCTTGTTACATCAATTTTCTCCGCTGGCAACACATACGTTTATTGCGCCTCGCGAAGCCTGTACAGCCTGGCACTTGAAGGCCGAGCACCTGCGTTCTTTAAAATCTGTACGAAGCAGGGTGTGCCGGTCTACGCCCTTGCCTTGACCATGGCATTCGCATGCCTTTCATTCCTTCAGCAAAGCAAGCAAGCAGCTCGAGTTCTCGGCATTTTAGTTAATCTGGTAAGCCAGCAATTCAAGTCTCGTGCTCCGAAAGCATAAGGAGAGTGGCTAAAACTAATCGCTTAGGTTACTGGTGGGGCTTTGGTTAACTATCTGGTCATGTCGATTACCTATGTGTTTTACCACCAAGCCACAAAGGTGCAAGGTATAGACCGTAAGAATCTGCCTTATTATGGATGGGGACAACCTTACTGTAAGTTCTGGAACCCGTGCTAGAATGGTCATGGAAGTGCATTAATCACACTATCTGGCAGGTGGGTACGCTGCTAGTGTGTTTTTCAGTCTTGTCATTGGCACGTTTGGGTACACCTCGTTCAGCCCTTTGGACGTCGGGGCGTTCTTCGGTTGCTATGCAATGACCATTCTTTCTATCCTCTTCTACATCTTCTGGAAAGTTTTTAAGAGAACCTCTATCTGTGATCCGAAGGCTGTCGATTTGGTTTGGGAGACTCCGCAAGTGGATGCTTATGAAGCTGAAATGATGGAGGAGTCCCAGACTTTCTGGGGCGAGATGGGGCGCATGATCTTGTTCCGGAACTTCAGAGGAATTAAGAAGTAGTGAAGCAAATGCGACTTGACTGAACTCTTATTCTATTATGCTGCACATATGACCCCGAAGTTTGCGCCTAGGTATGTTTAACGTACTTAATGAGCAAATGAGACAGATAAGAATGTGAGACACTCGTTATCGCACCTAAAAGGATACTTTTATACGCTTATGACCATGATAAGCATGGATGTACTATGATACGATGTAGACGCTACAGCACAGACTCATGAAAATTATTCTCTATGCGCGGAATGTCGTGGGCTTCTTCCAATGTCACCTCACATCTTCCGAGACTCCGTCCAAGTAATGCCCTTCTGCACTTTGATCGCGTCAAGCGGAATATCTTCATCGCAACTTCCCAAAGTCTGAGATCTCTCCGCAATTGTGGTTTGATCGTTGACATAACCTTCCGGCCACTAGACCGGTTCATCCGCTGAATCATTATCATCGAGCCGCTTGAATGAACGGCCACTTTTCTGCCCCTTGCCTTTGGCTGACTGATTTGACCCGGTAACACCAATTGTCACGAGGCCGGTGACATTGTTCTTCCCATCGGAAGAACCCCCGATGAACCGGCCAAAGAGGAAGTGCATGAGTGGCCGCATTGTGGGAAGACTTGCGCAAAGCATCGCGATAGTGGGTTCAATCGTAGTCCAAATCCAACATGGGCCTATTAGCTCTGTTTTTTCGGATCAGCTTGTTACGCACGAAAGGTTATGCTGGGACCCACGAGTAAAGTCTGCATCAGCTCCTGCATTGGACAAGTCGATGACCACTTTCAGACGTATGCAACTGATTACCACGACCCTTTGCCGGCAGAGTTAGTCGCATGAAAGGCGTAGTGTGGGGTTAAGTGTGTTAAAGTAACTCATAGGCCGCCCAAAAGGAACATTCCTCCAATAGCTACTTTCTGTGACCGACGGACCTGGAGTTTGAAAACCTCGAGAACCGGCAGACACAGAATGAGAGCATCAGTGATAATATTCGGAGTTGAGTTCCCCAGGAAGAACTTATTGGTATCCAAGCATTTACCACCCTCCATGAGAGGATTCCAAGCTTTGTGAACCGGCGTGCACTGGAATGTCGAGACCAACACCACAGCCAACCACCAAGCCAGTGTCAACCCGCCGAGCACATATCCTCCCACTTTCATGCCTGTCGTAGGGAAAATGCGATAATACATCAGGAGAACAGATGCTTTCACGGTACACAGAACAGTCCCGTATGTGTACTCGCCGATGAAGAGACACTTCGTGATACATTGTCAGCAAAACATATGCAGCCATATGTGGGGGATTATGATAGGGAAAAGTAATCAAGAGCATAGAACGACCAAAGATTGCGGGATCCTCCGCTAAAACAGCGTTCAAATGCCTCCCGACCCCTCCGTAGCAAACCGCTTTAGAATTGATTTCAATGGTTTTGTCCTCGTCACGAGGACTCGCGTACTCACCAGCAATGCCGAGAATGGCGACAGACCATAGCAATGGCTAGTAGTTGATTAGCATAGAGAAAATGAATAACGTTCGTAATTTACCCACCAAAGACATGACAATCAACCAGTCGTCCCACTCTAGGGGCATTTTCATCCGTCGTCTTGCCCAGAGTCTGAGAGCGACAACGACAGCGGAACAGGGCATCATGGCGGCGCACAGCCCAATAATGGCTGGGCCCTCATCATATGCGAGGAGATCAGGCGTCGAGATGGGTGTAGACATAGTGAATGCGATTCCTTGCCAACCTAATGCGATTGAGGTTGCGGTGGGCTGAAAGATGACTGCGACTTCGGGTCGGCCAGTGTCTGCGCATTGACCTTGGCCGTGAGAAGATCTCAACGTGATGTTCTGACTGAAAGGTAAAAGTGCTGCTGGTCGACCCATCTACTTACTGCAAATATCATTATTACATGTGTGCCCATTCTTTCGTTGTGGGCCTAGCGCCTTTGAACCTTTCCAGCTGTTGATTCGAGTCTACTGCGCCGCAATCATCTCTGTTGGTTCTCTGCATGGATGGTTCTTGGCGAAGACCGTTAACCATTCTTGGTGACTAGGCAAGGATGCTGGTTCCACGCTCTGGGGCTGGTTGTTCCGGGCCGTCCGGAGACCGAGCCGGACAATCTGGAAGGTCGCATCCGAAGGCACTTGAGCGTTCCAACTCTTACGATTTTGATCAGTTACTGCATGGGACCAGCCAGGTTTCGGTGAGATGCGGAGCATCTAATCTCGCTGCTGGAGAAGCCAACAACCAACCACGTGATAGGATTAGCCCGTTTCCCTGATCCTTGCAGAGCCACCAACAACGCACTTCTGTCGCCCGTTGGATGTTTCTGGCGGGTTTCTACTAAAGAGACGGAAATGCCCCATCCTGATTCTTGGTTCCGCCAAGTAATCAGCTCCTACATTCAAATCACTATCAGCTACAAACATGGGTTCAATTGGCAAAAGTGAGCCCGTCTTCCTCGTCGTCACGGGAGCGTGGCACCCGCCTGCATGCTATGAGCCCTTGAAGACTGATCTCATCTCACTGGGATACGAATGCATTATCCCGTATATGCCATCGATGGGCCATGGCACCAACGGAGTTACATGGGAAGCCGATAAAGCAAAGATTATCGAGGAGGCGACATCTTACTTCGACCAGGGGAGACAGGTCATTCTCGTGGCACATTCTTATGGAGGAGTGCCGGCAACTGTGGCGACAGAAGGTCAAGGAACCCAGGAGAGAGCCGCACGAGGATTGAAAGGCGGTTTCAACTCCATCATCTTCGTTGCAGCTTTTGTCGTTCCTGTCAGAGGATGGGATCTTCTCACGACATTTGGCGGGGCTTGGCCAGACTGGCAGGATACCTGCGAGTCCTACACGAAGGTGAAGCCTACCTAATTGCAGTACAACATGGTAGCTCGACTGCTTACCAAACGTATTCCACGCAGAACAAACTTTCAACGGTGAATTTGAAGGGTTCCAAACTGTTGTACAATGACACTTCAGAGGAGGATTCAAGGAGGGTTTTCAGCATGTTGCTGCCGCACTCCCAAGATGCATTTGAGACCGGAATCAATTTCATTGCGTCGGATATCGTCATACCGAAGACGTATCTCATCTGTGAGAACGATCTGGTCTTTCCTCTGAGCCTTCAAGAGGCACTGGTAAAAGGCACCCCTGCCATGCAAGAAGAGAGAATTGCAGCTGGGCATAGCCCTTTCCTGGGAAAGAGCGAGGAGCTGGCGCGTAAGCTAATCGGAATCTCCCAGAAGGCCGGTTCGGCTCAAGCCGCGTAATGGGTTTTAGGACACCGCATTGTTAAATACGACAAAGAACTTGATCGAGGCTTTCGTTTGAACTAGATACGGGCTAAGGCACATTCCACCCAAGCCACTACCCCGATCCAATCGCGTGCGACGGTGCAGTTGTGGCTGCAACCGGGCTGATCCGCATTTTGATTTCCGTGAATCCCACCGTGCCACACCAGGCTGATTGCCTGTTGAAGCGACACTGGTACCGCCAACCTCCAGAATCGGCCTCTGACGACGCCGTTGCCCAGCACCAACGCCAGCTGGGTGTTTCGTATTACGAGCCAAAGCTAGGGGCATGATTTTGGGTTGAAAGATTATTGTCAAATAAATATCAGATCAAGATAGATGGGATGAGAACCGTCCGGTCATGCCATTCATCCCGATTCATGTATGCCGCATAGCGGTAGGTAAAATGAGGAATTTTCTTTTGCGTGTCACTCGCGCCTGGCGTTCGATCGGGTAAGCTAGGTCGCTGAGATGTCTCGGAATAATGATGTTTAGCCCCGGACAATTTGATCGGCGATCCAAGGGATGATCCTGGATCTTGGGACAGACAAGGGTTGGCAGCCTCTTCTCCAGCTACAATGTGAGTGGTCTCAACAAAATAGCCCAGGAACATTGAAGTACTCAAACTAGAAATATTTGAAGAGATCATGTTTCTCGCTTCCATATACGCAGCTGCTCAGCCGCTTGGCTACGCTTGATCATCATCAGCGGACGCTACAAGTAGGTGCGGCTGACCCGGAACATTGGCCGGAAACACAGATTCCGATGCATATGACATCGCTACGAATTGATGATAAGGCATATACGTAGTCGTTTGCGTAATATCAGGAGCACTGTTTTGATAACTGAGCGGACGGAAGATTGATCACGATCTTGATACCACCTCGACGAGGAGGTCGACGGTGACAGAGCCGCGAGGCCTACTTCTGCAGATTCTATCTCAAAGTGAGTCCACGAGAAAAATGAGCAACAGCTGAAAGGCAGTGTGAACCCACATGAATCCAATAGTCCAAGATCCCCACGATAGCTGACCCCGCATCTTGGCAACCACGATGACGACGCTAAGAACCCGAGGATGCGGCCGGCCGGGTCTACGTGCCATCCAATCGGCGGTGAACCGCAGGTACGACACCCATAAATCAGACCGACGGAAGCGGTTCATGATACTACCAGGATCGCGTCTCATGTCAGCGCAATTGATGCCACTCTGGTCAAATCCGACGGGTGGGATTTCATTGCTGCTATTAACTCAATACGGAGTCTCGAGCTTAGTGGGACTCCGTGGGGGACCGGACATGAGAAGCTTCTGGACAATCCGTATGGACTCCTAGCCTGGTTGTCATATTTTTCTTTCCGACATCACATTCGCGACGTCATCATTGAAAATGATCAATTGGTCCGGAGTCTGCGCAGCAGAGCCGCGTTAGTCCCAGCTTCATTGCAGCTGCTCATGCACATAGATGCCCGAAGAATCCGCTCACACCTCGACGTCCTGACGTTCAGGGCTGTGCGGGGGGGAAGATTGCCTATGACACTGACAGATGCCGCAACCGAGACATGTTCTTCATTGACAATGATGTCCGTGGCTTCAGAAGCTAGTCGCCTATGGGCAGGCTGTGCGCGCTAAGTGCCGTTAAGCCCTCGCTCGTATTCGATCTGGAGTTGAGTCCAGGCCTGATTGCTCGGCTGCCTTTGCCCGGTAGCATGCGTCGCGGCTGGGTGGCGTCACCGGCGCTGACCAGTGCCTTCGAGACACGGCGCCGCTTTGGGTTCGCTGCCATACTTCGAAGGTCGGGGCACTGCCGGATGCGGGCCTAGTGTCGTAACGGGCGCTTGCTTCGGAATGATACCATCACCCGTCCATGCCTTTCTTTGACGGAGTAAAAACAGAGAAAACATGTAAAGTGACGGGCAAGGTCCGGCATTTCATATAAAGACAGACATGTCTCAATTTAATATGCAGCTCGTGGCTCTTAGACCTTCCTCGACACTGGGGTCCCGCCCTCAGTTAAATATTCCCCGACCCTGAACGGACATCGACCTTCACCATGCCGCGACTACTATCCAAAATGAAGAACCCCAAGCGAGTCATCCAAAAGTTGGCGAGCGATGGGGATCACGACAATACTCTCCCGATGCTTAGCATCGCCGATACCACAAGGAACAAGATCGTATCGGGATTAGGAGAGTTCTGCGGCACATTTCTTTTCCTGTTCTTCTCCTTCGCCGGAACACAAGTTGCCAATGTGGTAGCAGCAGCCAGTGCATCTCAGGATACCTTGACAGTCATCCTCTTCGTCGCTCTATCCTTCGGTGTCTCGTTGACGGCGAACGTTTGGGCATTTTACCGAGTCAGTGGAGGGCTATTCAACCCCGTCGTAAGTGAAATCAACCCTTCCAATATCTATTTGAGCGAACTTTCTCTGATTCCCGCTTCCCCAAGGTTACACTAGCCCTCGTAGTCTGCGGCGGACTACCAGTACTCCGTGGCCTTCTCATCCTGCCCGTGCAGATAATAGCTGGAATATGCGCAGCAGGCATCGCGTCTGCTATGTTTCCCGGGCCTTTGGTGGTCGACACGCTTCTTGGAAACGGGACAAACACGGCACAAGGCTTTTTCATCGAGCTGATCTTAACCGCTCAGCTTGTTTTTGTCATCTTGATGCTCGCCGTTGAGAAACATCGCTCGACCTTTCTTGCACCTGTCGGAATCGGCGTGTCTTTCTTCCTGTCGGAACTGGTTGGTGAGTAGTCCATGAATTCATGACTAGAACATTACGAAGAGCAGAACGTGCTAACAGTTATTCAACCAACAGGAGTCTACTTCACAGGTGCCTCGCTAAACCCCGCTCGGTCATTTGGACCAGCTGTGGTCAATCGCCAGTTTCCAGGCTATTTCTGGATCTACGTTTTTGGCCCTACGTTCGGATCTTTACTAGCCTGCTTGCTGTACGCTGTTTTGCGGTGGTTGAGGTATTATGAGGTCAATCCCGACCAAGATGCGGACGGTCAGGACGAAGATGCTGAGGCGGCTGCGAAGGATTAATACAATCATGTTGCATTATGTCCGCAAGTAACCTAGTCATTCGAATACTTATACTAAAAGTTCAACATGAAATACTACCAACATCCTCCAATACAACGCCTCCCATTGATCATGCAGCGTAAACTCGTGACACCCTTCCTCTACACAATGAACCCGGTTCGACAACGTCCTTCTAGGATCGGTTCCCACGGATCTTTGAACAACATCGCCGATTATGCCATTCAAAAACTGTTTCTCCAGTTCCCCTTCGCCCATGTATTGCGTGCCAGATAGAAAGCGGAGATCGCGGAGATAAATGTTTCCTAGTGCACTCTAGTGAGGCTATTACATGTCACTACGAACGTCTTTCGGTTTTAGAAGTTGCTTCATTGGGTCTAATAGCATGCAAAGAGTCCTGGCCGTCAGCACTTACCATTAAGAGAGTATTTAAATCCGGGTATGTTTATTAGGTCATTTCAGGTCAATTGCTTATATACCTCGAGTTCTTGTCCAGTGAATCCGGTTGTTCTACTAAAACTCACTTTTTCAAATTGATTGCAGCCAGAATGGCGAGATCTTACAACACCCAGTGGCAGTTGACGGAGGTTAAGAGCCCAAACCTAGACCATCCTGTGCCGGTGGTCGCGGCTCTGAACCTGCCTTACGTGAACAATGGGCACAGGTTTCAGACCCTCAACATCTATCTTCCGAGGACTAATCAAACAAACTACCTCGTCGGACAACCAGTCGTTAATATTCCGACGTATTCACCTGCCGACGGTATTCCTTGTCGGCAGGTCCATATCCACGGCGGTGCATGGCGAGATCCTCAGCTTACCTCAACTTCTATTGAACCTGCCGCGGCTCATGCCTTCTCTGGCAGCGACACGAGACACCCAATCACTGCGATCATCTCACTGAACTATACGTTGTCGCCATTTCCAACTCATCCAACTTTACCTTATGACCCAGCCAGAGGAGAAAGCTCAGATCCGTCGAGGGATGGGCATCATCCCGACCACATCCGCGACGTTCTTCAAGGACTCGCTTTCCTCCGCACGCTTGGCCTTCACAATGATTCTTACATACTTTCAGGCCATAGTGCTGGCGCATGCCTTGCCTTTCAAGCGATTCTCCGGCCACCACAGGCCTGGGGCCTCGACGCTACTATGGAGCCCCCTCGGCCTGCAGCGGTTATGGGAATGAACGGATTGTATGATCTGCCGGGTCTCGTACATGACTTGGGGTCATCGCATACTAGCCTCAAGGAAGTCTATCAAGGGTTTCAGAGCATCACATTTGGAACAGACCAAACAAAGTGGGAGGCTCCAAGTCCGTCGCACGTCCCTCTTGATGAGCTCGAACGGAGAGTAAAGTCCGGAAAAGTCCCGGGGCTCATCATGATAGACCAGAGCGCGGAGGATCAGTTGGTTCCGATGAACCAGGCCGATAAGCTCGAAGCTCGGCTGAACGAAATTGCCGGTTTGCGTGTAGTCAGAGGCACTCGATGTGAGGGCCGGCATGCAGCTCCCTGGGAGGAAGGGTACATGATTTGGAATAGTGTGCAGGACATCTTGAAGCATCTTGGGCAATGAATTTCATCGCATCGCATTATGCATACACCAATAGCCTGGAGGAAATCATCCAGAAATTATTATTACATACTGATTGGGCGTAGATTTGTCCATACCTTACTCGAGGTGCAGATTTCCCCCCTAGAAATGAACAGATGGAGACATCCTGATATCCCAGCTCGATTGTGACCATCCATAAGAAGATGACCCCATTTACGGCTGATTCTTCCAGAGTTACCTCGAAATGCAGTCAATGTCTACAGAGACAACACACACCAATCTTCCATCATTCCTTTGGCCTCTTAGTCGTCATGAGCCCCAACACCAGCCACATCTCGTGGCCATGGATGGCAGACCAGTGGCGGAAAGTCGCTTTTGATCCAATGGCATCCCATGGGAAAAGGTCCCAAAGGGCTCAGCGATGTGGCAAATTGCTAACATCAGCTTAGAGTTGAGCTTGACTGATCGTATCGGGGAGACCTGCGAGTGGCGCCTCGGTGGGTGGCTTGGGGGACTTCTTCATCGCAAACCCGCATGAACAGGAGAAACAGACGAACGCGATCAAGTTATTTGACCGTTGTACACTGCCCCGATCCAGAACGAATTGATACTGGCAGGTGGCGATCGGAGGGATGACGGCCTGATTCGGGGTCAGGATTGGGGCAACCCCCTGCAGGATGCCGATCAGGTGTGGGTCGCAGGGGCCGATCACTTCGGCTTAAGGCGGAGGAATGTCTGACCTACAGGGGTGAGCCCGATTATTCGCCCCGGGCAGGCGGTTGCAAGGCGTCTGAGATGTGTAAGGCTGACTTTGGATTTTAACGATTACCTGGACGGGAGGTATCTCATTCATTCACAGCCCCTTATCACACACATCGTCCCAACTACATGTAACCTGAGCAGGGGCTTGTGAAAAGGGAGGATTATTGGTCAATTGGTTTCGTCCAATTCACTCGCCCCTACTTCGGACTTGTCCGAAGGCTAAATATATGGACTGAATTGTGCATACTCACGTGGCTTGGGATCCGGGCCATTGACTGCACTGCAATTTGACGACCAAGGGGCTCTGCCACTTCACGTAAGGCTTCCCAAGGGATGCTGTGAATTTGATCACATTCATAGTAAGTGCGCCTTGGGAGAGGATCGCTTCTATTGGTGGCACTTACGAGTGGAACTCAAGTTGAAAAGTATCTAAGCGTACATGCAGATGTTGTTGGAAGGGCAGTGTGATGGCTTCTGCCATGATGTCTCGGACCCATGGCATGTTGCCTTATCATTTAGCCTCTTTTCAACATCCATTTCAGTTCCGTTGAATGAACCTCGGCCCTCAAAGCCCCTTCCTGAACCCCTTGTCAATTCTTATTCGTGAACGCGTTCCAGCGTATCTCTGAAGTCAAAACAAGCACTCCACATCACACTATTCGAGGCCCTGTGACTCTTTGTGCCGATTGGACACCAAACGACATATCACAGCAGGGTCTAGAACCATTCAGTCTCACGACCTTCCCTCACGAGGTGCCCCGAATGGCTCTACCGTTCTAGGTTGACTGCCATCTCGGGCGCAAGCAGGGGACGGACTTTCAAGGCAGCCACATTTGGCTAAGTATAGCAATCACAGCCATTGTTCCAGTATGAATTTCATCTACAACTGTTACTTGAATGGCCATATCAGGTATCATATAACGACCACACTTCATATACTTTGACATCCTTGGCTCTAACTGAATCATCTCAACCCTGGCATGTTCATGGTCAGCAAAAGCAGTGGTGCATTAACAAAAGGAATACTTCAATCGTGCTTTTGAAACATCGATATTTAACAAAACAGGTCGGGGAAATTCCTCATTGTGGATTCCAACACTTCAGTTGCGCCACAGACTTCAAACAACAATCGTCATGTCAACTGATCAAGGCTACAACATGGTAGTACCTGCCGGCCTTCCGCTCCGCAATCTCGATCATGACTTCAACAACTGCGATGGCAGCATTCTATGTTACGATCAGATGCAGTCGCTGACACTCCACAATCCTCTCTGGCGCGAATATCTTGGAAACCGCATAGGGTTAGAGCGCCGTTACGGTGAACTGCTGCACTCTTATGAAGAAGCTTTCGCGTAGGTCCCTCTATCATGGTATGGCAGCCTGGAAGACTACTAAAAGACGGCTAGAGCTTATTTTGGGGGGTTTTACCCCATTGACTATGGGGTTACCACCAGCAAAGCAATGAACCCAGACAATATTGTCAAAATCATCTTGACTCTCGCGGAGATCTCCATGTCTGAGTCATCAGATTCATCTGAGAGCCCCTTGACGGATGAAGACGACACATTGAAACGACTTAATTGGGAGGACATCCAGGCAAAGCGACCTCGATGGGCCCTTCTGTCGGACACGTACGCGGCTGCAGCCTCTACCACAGTCTCAAGCTCAGTTGTATGTAAGTCTTCTAATATAAAATGCGCAATGATGAGTCTAACAGAGAAGTTGAAGAAGTCAGGACTAAGATTTTCCTCAACCCAGAAGCCTTACGGTCACGATCCGATCCTCCTCCATACTGAAGGCGTGTCGGACGACGAACTCAGAGATCAGCTCTATGAAGCCAAGGAGCAAGGCTGCATAGGACTCATTATTGAAATTGTTGAAAGCCAATACAACGGCCGAATTCTAGACCCCAGACTGTTGGAGCGCCTGGCTACAATATGCGCGGAGGAGAGTCTCCTACTTGCCGTGGACGAAACATTAACCGCCATTCGTTGCGGTGCACCCTTTTCGTTTCACAGAGAGGAATACTCCCATGTTGCAAGCCCTGATATCGTGTTCTTTGGGAAAGCCACCGGCATCCAAGGAACAGCTGTCGATTTCGATGGTCAGTTTCTGAAGAGGTTGGGCATTCTTGGGATATCGCGGACAGTGGCAGTCAAAAAGTGGCAGAGCCAGTTTCAGAAGCCAGTTGCTACCGCGGACCTCATCCAGGCTTTGGCTACACTCGACTTAACCATCAGAGGAAACCTTACAATGGTTAGTCGAATCATCGGCTCAACTATCCGCTCATTTATCCTCGAACAGGCCGAAAAGCGAGGACATGAAGTCAAGCCTCACGATATTCTGGGCGGGCTAGAAAGCTTGATCTTTGTGCGAAAAGACGTTGCGGGCGAGTTTCTAGTCATGGGTGCTAAGACAGCGGGATCGTGGATCCCGTGGGTGAAGTGGCTGCCGAGGCTTGAATCGGACATGTCCAGAGGCGAGGTTCTTGATGAGATCATCGGTAATACAAGTCGCCAGGTTCGAGAAGATCTTTCTGAAGTGTTGGTTCAGAAAGGTCAGCAGCCTAGCTGGTGTTTCTGGTGTGGCAACCAAACCAACGCTAAGAAGACTGACTGGTGCCGGCGGTGCTGCATTGCCGTCTGTGACGACGATATTTGCGGTCGTCACTTGGCCCATCATAATCACATCTAGTTGTGGTTCACATAATAATCGGCCAGGCAGGGCTATGTATAAGTTACGCGCTATCAGTTATGCTGATGCAAGTAAGGCGCTACGTGGGGTTTGCAACGCAATTATGAGCGCACAGGTTGCGTACGTTTCGATACATAAATAAACTTCCTTCTTCTATATAGGCACAAGCTGCTTTAACATAGGTGCCATCTAAACATTTAGCTGCACGCGCTGTTCAGCACCGACAAAAAGTGATGCCCATGATCTAGCCCGGACTTGAACCGGAGACCTTCAGTGTATCAGGAAGAACGTCCGATGACATTCTGTGCTGTTAGACTGACGTGATAACCAGCTACACCACCAGACCATTTTCATTAGTTGTGTAAGTTCATGGGAAATATTTTCTTAGGGCAGGTCGCAGCGAATCGTGAGTCACATGCGGAGTTTCCTTAGGCGCCGGAGACAATAGAGGTGGGGGACGAGAGTAGTCAGACACTAGGTCGCCGATTGTTTGCTGGATGGATGCTATTGCGGTTTGCCAATGCATCGAAAACAAGGTCTTAGTTCCTTGATCTCATTGAAGCCACGCAGTTCTCTGTCTCAGATGAATCATTTTTCGGGGGGTGGGGGGTCTTCAAGGCGTGGTTCAGACACAGATGTGAACACTCGAGATGGAGGGAGAAATAGAGTGATTCAGTAAATACGGCTAGGCTATGCACAGGCGTGCCTAAATATGTACAAGTGGAGCTTCCGTATAATATCTACAGTGAATAAGGGACTGAGCTGTCCTCTGCTGGCACCTCTCCAAGCAAGGCAATGCAGCTTTTTCAATTGACTCTGGGCATGAGAATCAACCGTTCGTTTAGTAAACGATCTTCACCGGGGTCTTGACATGAGCGGCCAAGCTGGTGGTGCCGTTCATGTTCTGAGAGATGGCCTGAACAAAAGCCTGGGAGCTTAAGTCGGCGCCAGCCGGGCTGGTGTGGGTGTTGTCCTTGATGTAAAGAGCGTTGACAGCGGTAGCTCCCATCTTGCGGTACATGTTGCTGACGGCCTGGTGGTGGTCGACAAAGGTGACACCGGAGTCGGCCAGAGTGTTCTTCGCCTTGAGCTGCATAGCGACGAAGCGAGAAGGAGTGCCGACCCAGCTGCCGGTTGACCACTGGTTCTTGGGGGTTTGAGAGCTGAGGATGACGGTAACACCCTTGGCTCTCAAGAGCTTGGCAGCCTGGATGACGTAGAAAACGAAGGTGTACACGGTCTCGCCGGTGGTGTCGGAGACGCAAGTCTCGGTGCCCTCGCCAGGGCAGACGGAGCGGCCGTTGTCGTTGGAGCGGGGCGAGCCGACGTCGTTGTGGCCGAACTCGATGACGACAATGTCTCCGGACTTGACCTCGTTCGCGACGTTTTGGAAGCGGCCCTCGTTCCAGAATGAGCGGGAGGAACGACCGCCAATGGCTCTGTTGACAACGGCGATGTTCAGGTACTTGGAAACATACTGTCCCCAACCATCCATCTGAGAGTCGCTGCTGCGGGCCATGGTGCTGTCACCGCAGAGGTAAAGGGTGGGTGCGCGAGCCTCCAGCTGGGCCGGCTCAGGTGCGGGAGCAGCCGTGATCTGCACGGTGCTGAGCGCCAGAGACGCGAAGATTGTGGAAAACTTCATGATGACGATCTGCGGTTTTCACGGGCCGGAGGCTCGAAGACAGTGGTATAAGTGGGCAGCAAAGAGAAACTGGCAGTGATCCACGGACTCAAGCAAACGGCGGAGACACAGGTGATTTAATACAACTATTTCTGAGCAGTGAGCTCAATCTATTTCATCGGGAATATCCCCGATTGAGTTGCAGCTTCCATATCGAGAATGGCGTAGCCTGGTTCCGCTCCGGTCGGCCGAGCTTTTCTTTCATATACGACGTGTCCTGCCAAGCTATTAGAATGTTCTTCCGCCAGTCGCGATGGTTCTGAGTAGGCACAAGGCGTTGTTTACACTATGTTTAATGCGACATTGGGTGGCTGCGGGAGTAAGCTTAACTCTACTTGAGACCATTAAGCACGTTTAGAATTGCAAGGGCTCTTGAGGACCCCCGCTGACCTCGGATCTGGGCGGCTGCTTTGGGACGGTTGTAACCTGCCAAGAGACAAGGTGTTGATGAATTTCTTCCTGTTGGGCAACTTTTGTCCGCGCCTTTGCGGAGTTGGCTCTAGTGGCTTGGCAAAATGGTCGTAAAACTAAGAACTCCCGGTAGACAGCAGTCATCTCCGCCAATGGCGGTGAGAAACGTTGAGAGTTAGCGGGGAAATGCCGATCTGTGCTGCAAACCGCTCTGATTTGGGACGAACGTGTGAACACTCGGCGGAAGTTTGACGCGAGAAGCTGAAGGCATGAAGACGTAAAGCTTCTACGAACGCAACTGGCTTTCAGCTCAGCTCAGCTGCAGTCCTCAAAATAACCTTTGCATCCTGGTCAAATGCCTATCCGAGGTTACATTCGCTTTGGGCTGTCATCTAAGGTTAATGAAGGGATGGCGAGTGAGGTGGTCGCCGAGACATCCTGCGACGTGGAATTTGGGTTAAGGATGCGATCCGTCGGTAGTTCGGAAATGTAAGCCCGATGCGCCCCAATAGTTTACTTTCTCTTTATTGACAAGGCCCACTCATTCGATCTCACCATCCGGGCCTGCCGCTTCGTGCAGCTAGCTGGAGATAGCGCACCATTCACTTGGGGATGTGCTTGTTCGGCCGTCAGACTGTTAATGACAATGATTTAAAGGATGTTGACTCCCAGGAGGATCTGCTCTGCGGAAACGCAAGTGCGTCAATCCCAACAGCATTTGTTTAGTCCCAATAGCACCAGAGACACGTTTATTGTACCGAAGACATTTTTCGTGCCCGCTTGTTGCGAGTTCATCACAGCAAACTCCTGTAATATTGATTGTTGGCCACGCCAGCTGCCCTTATGTGGTTCGGCATTGGGCTTTC
This sequence comes from Colletotrichum sp. SAR11_240, assembly GCA_025328625.1. Taxonomy (NCBI): domain Eukaryota; kingdom Fungi; phylum Ascomycota; class Sordariomycetes; order Glomerellales; family Glomerellaceae; genus Colletotrichum; species Colletotrichum sp. SAR11_240. The sequence continues at coordinate 189,645 of JAKMXA010000002.1, forward strand.
GGCGTTTCGCCCCGGATATTTCCATTAAATAGTACCTACAATGTGATTTTGGACTTACTGAACACTTTTGCTTGCAATCTAGAAAGAAATCCAGTGTGCTCTTGGAGCAATAACCCTCGTCTTACTCCGTCATCTATTACCTTAGTTGTCCGGCCATCTGTGGAAATAGGTATGCCGGTGGGTTTTCAGATAGGCGTGCGGGTGTCTCTCCTAGCTGTAGCTATCGCTAGGTCTTTCGAATATCAATTCTCCTGTTGCCGTATATGTCAACGCAATTGGCGTACATACGTAACTCCCGGCGGGAAGAGGCTTTCCTGCTAGATGCCATCAAATCGAGAGGTCTTTTGGGGCCGCTTCGGGCGGTACCTTGAAGTGAAATAAAGCCTCTTATATCGGTCGCATTCGCTGTATTTAGAAGGGAAGAAAGATTGACCACAAATTTGACTAGACGCACTTTCAAGTATCACGCAGTCTACATGCATGCCAACTAAAGTAGCAATACTAACTAAGTAGATAGCTGCGTGGAAAAGACTCGATCGGGGGCTTCTTGTGTTCTAGCTAGCCACCATTACGTACGAAAACAGAGTCTCCATTTAATTTCAATATCTTCCTCGCTCTGCTTCACATCGATTCGAACCTCGGGTGGAGCATTTGCATCCTCCGGGGGGCTGAATCGAGGCCCTATCGACGGAGAACGGCTGATAAGACCGGATCCTGCGGGCAAGTGGGGGCGCCTTCATCGGAAACCGGAGTTGGTCGAAAACGCCGACCAATACACAACACTTCGGCCCGGTTGGGATCGCTGCGGGCTCGTCAAATGATACCGTCAGTTCGTAAGCGACTCTGTGCAATATGATGAGTTCTTCACTAACTCATGAGCCTTCCATCAAAAGTCACGCAGTTCCTTGTTCAATATGCTCTGATTATCCAGACCAACACGGCGTGAAGCACGACGCGGGCAACTGATCGATCTGAACCCATAATCCGTTCTTTCTTCCATGGCAATCTACGTAGTCTCTGAAATAAAGTGGAGCTTGACAATAAATACGCGTGTAAGGCAAAATTTGGATCTCACAAGGCCTCAGCCACGACGTACGAAACAAGCACCAACCCGCATCTAGCCCCATCTACAGATAGCTTTAGTGCAGAGACTGCCAATATGAATCGCGCCCCGGCACAAACCAGACCTTTCTACTTGCAGCCTTCTTTTTACTTTTTGCAGACCCGCGTATTAGCCTTTTCCCTCCTTGACCTCTTCTTGATTCATCTCATTCCGCGCAACATCACTACAGATGCCAAAGCAGCAGCATGATCATCCCCCCGGAGGTCGTCGGTCCCACAAAAAGTCGAGAAATGGCTGTGCCGGGTGCAAGCGGCGGCACATCAAATGCGACGAGACCCGCCCAGAATGCCGGAACTGCGTCATGAGCGATCGGGTCTGTTCGTTCCTCAAGACTGATACAGACGAAGAAAAGCTACCGACTGGAACAGTCAAAAGTCCCTCTCCTCCGAGCAGTGCGGCGGCAAATGTCGCCATCGTTCCTCAGCAGTTGACGAGTAGCCTTCATTGCGACTCACCAACATTTACTGTGGCGCACATGGTTTTCCTCCATCACGCTGAGTCTCACATGGCTGGGTTTATGGCTCTGAGGAGCAATGTGCGGCCTATGATCAACACCGCTATCGAGCATGCATTCACAGCTCCCTACCTATTGAACGAACTTCTTGCACTGTCTGCGCTCCATCTGTCTACACAAGGTGGTGCCGAAGCACGCTTGTTCAATCACCAAGCCACCGAGCTGCAAACGCGGTCTTTGGAATTGTTCGCCGAGGCCAAGGGCGATATTTCAGACAGTACCTACATGCCCACGTTTATTTTTGCCTCGCTTCTAGGCATTCATGTCCTTCATGAGACGCTAAAAACAGAATACGGAGCACTGGCAGACTTTGTCAAGAGTTTTGTTAGCTACTGTCGTCTTCATCGAGGCGTCCGAGCCGTGACAGGACAATATTGGTCAGAGATCCTGCAGTCGGACTTAAAGCCTTTGCTGTATATTGCAACCCTCTCGAAGCAGACAGAGTCACAATCACCGGGCACAGAAACCGATCAGCTGAGAGAATTTCTCACAGGGATGACAACGTCTTCAGCAGCTACAGAGGCTTGTCTAGGTGCACTGGCTGGTGTGCAATGGGTTTTGGATATGGCCAAACAGGAGCCAGCAAGATACGTTGTCGGTGTTCACGCCGTTATGGCATGGCCCTTGTATGTTACAGATGGGTACATCGAGGCTCTTCATCAGCATCAACCAGAGGCTCTCGTTGTGCTAGCATTTTATGCTGCTACGTTGCACAGGTATCGGCAGTACTGGGCATTTGGTAGTTCTGGATCCAGTGTTGTTCATCTAGTTGCCAGCAGCATTGGGTCATTCTGGCAAGATATTCTAAGCTGGCCCCTGCAAGTTTTGATAGAATCTTAACTCGTGTCGTGCCTAAGAATATTACATAGTCTTGCGTTGCAATATCATCATGAATTCGTGGGGCAATTGGTGATCACAAATGAAAGTTCGCATCAAAAAGTGGATCGCTCAGTTGGAAGAGATGGGCAATCAGGATCATTTTGGCTATCACGAAACACACTAACTTACATGATCCATGACCTATTATAGATGCTCTCAAGGTGGACCCATACTCCCAAAACCATGCGTTCGCTCTAAGCTCTCAGCGGCTGTGAAAGCTCCTATGCGGATGCCCACTGTATCTACGACATGCGACACAATCTGCCAGTATTCAGATTGTAGTCCCACATGTGGCTTCCGGGGCCTGAAAGGACGAACATGCTAGCAGTAGGGTCGTACTCCTGCTTGATATCAAACAGACGATCGTAATTCCCACCGAAAAAGTCCTCCTTAAAGTTGGTGTTGAAAGGATTGGCTTCGTTGAAGTATGAGCCAGATCCAGGTGCCCACTTACGCCAGACAGTCTCCTTGTTCTCTTCAGTCCATGCAGCTGCGGTCGCCAGAGCGTCTTGGGGACTGGAGTCTGTAATGTTGACGTACGCCCCAGTGCTGATGAGGTGGATGTACGCTGCTCTCCAAGCTGGCGTCACGGCTCCACGCATCCTTTTCTCAACCTGATTCGTTCCGGGACCCCCTTGAAGCCCAAAGATGAGGGAGGAAGCGCTTCCTTGTACCTGCGAGGTGGTAATGCTCTGTAGATGAGAGCGCAGTGTGTCAAGAGGAATATCTGTCAGCTCCTTGCGGCCGAGGAGACGACTGGAGATCAAACTGATTTGTGCCACCGGCTCCGATGGATTGTTGAGGCTGTCGACGAAAGCCATGTATGAATCGAATACCGTCGGGGTTGAGATGGTTACGGACAGGCCCTGGCTTGTTTCATTTCCCAATACGCGTGCTTTCACTGGTTCCAAAGTAGAAACCAGAGCGCTTGCGGTAGTGTTGAAGCCGAAGAATGTGAAAGACGCCCCGATACCATTGCTAGAGTCGCCAGCAGACACCTGAGAGCCCAGCACCGTCGTTGCTGTCCCAAATCCTGCAATGCCTAAGTCCATGAGGTCGGGCAGGGAGCTTGTGAGACTCGCGAATGCGTCCCAAGATGCGGCGAGAGCTTCCGCTGTGCTGTTTTGGGGCAGCGACAGGGAGAATGTAGACTGGACCACGTTTTGAGGTATCGGATGAGTGCGCAAGACATACTCGATGACGACTCCGTAAACACCCGGTCCGCCACCTCGGATCGCCCACAGCAAGTCCTGGTTCTGAGCTTCGTTGGCGACGAGAATGTTGCCCGAAGATGTTACGACGGTGGCTTGGAGGACTTGATCGGCTGCCAGACCATAGCGGCTCGAAAGAGGGCCGTGGCCACCCCCGCCGATGAAGCCACCCAGGCCTACTGTCTTGACTTGACCACTAACGAGAGTTCTGCCAAGAAGAGAAGCAGCCTGGAGAACAGTCCCCCAGTTGTTGCCGCTGCCAAGTATCACCGCATTCTCCGTATCGTTGCTGAGAGGAAGGGGCCACTGGGAGTTGAAGTCGATGTGTCGAAATTGATGGGTCCAGATCGATAAGGCGTAGGCACCGCTAGATCTAAGTTCCGGTCAACTCCTCTGTCTATCTTTCTCGTCACCGCTCGATGGCTCCATACCTTCCATTGAGATCGTGTCCAGTTCCCTTAGCAATGATCCGAAGGTTGCGGTCGCTGGCCCATTTCATGGCAGTTGCAACCTGGTCCGCACTCGTGGCATTGACGATGTACTCAGGCAAGCCTCCGAGTGTGCATCCTTGATTTTTGTACCCATAGTCACTGGGTGGAACGCATGAGCTGTTGGCCCAGAACGGATAGTCTATTGACTCTGGCTGTTGTGCATGGAAGCTGCTCGAGGACCAGCCGTCATCAACTTCTTCGCAAGCCAAAGTTGACGAGAAAGGGTTTCCCTCGTAGCAAGATGATGCAGCCGGTCGAGTCTTGATCAGCGCGCCAGCAAGAGTTTGGTTCAGTGCGTTCCAATCCTCAGTCGTTGGCCATGTCGCATCGAATGGGGTGGTTTTGCAAAAGGAGTCTGCTGAGACGGCGGCCAGCAGGAAGATGGTCGTAAGAAGGTGTTTAACTAACATGATGTACAATGTAAGATGCCTTCTCGATTGACGTAAGAAAGATCATGCTGAGGAAGAATCATCCCTTTTATCAACAACATGTCAAATTCCATGAGCTAGCAGGTGGGACTAACAAGTGCACGGAACCGGGTTGCTGTTATGCTAGGCTAAGGCCGAAATGGCCTTACACGCGTATAAGTGCAGTGGGTACCATTACGAATCACGGCCATCAACGCATAGCTTCCACTACCTCTTCAATTTGGCAGGCGGAGAAGGATCAACAAAGGGGTCAATTTTCTGTTTAACTATTACCACTACGTGGTTACGCGTGTTCAAAAGCCGACAGCATACCGTACCAACCGCGCTCATCCAGCTTCAAGGGTGGTGCAAGCAAGTAAGTCCGCACAGAATTTATACGTTGCACTGAAGACACACTTCACATCATTCCATGGCAGTTTCAGTGAAATGACTTTGATCTGAATAATTGTAGTATCAATTAATGAGGTGGTGGTGAAATCATCGCTACCTTATGACGTCCTTTCTATATTAAAGATAGATGTAACAAAAAGGGCTTCCTCCAATTGTGTTCAGCAGGTCACTGATGGGCCGGTTGGGCGCGTTGGGTTCTTGGATCACAAGATCATCGAGCCGGGCATCACGGCTCGGGGGGTTGTTGAGGATTGTGATAGTACCCGCGATGTTGAAGGCTTCGGTCAGATGCAGAGCCTGCCAAAGCCAGTAGACACGATCCACCATGGCGTGGTGAAGGAAGAAGGTCGGGTCATTGGTGGACGAATAAAGGTCAGATGCCTCGCCATTGACAATCATCTGGAAGGTAGTTAGTTCCGCCTTTTAAATCAAGGGATGTTGACAAGAGAGCTTGACATACGTGTCCCGAGGTGTGCGTTCCGAGAAAGCCATCTCCAAAGCGACCCTGAAGCTCGTCCTGGAATGTTCGGACGTTTGCCGCAGCAGCGCCAACGGTAAGATTCAAAACGTTCTCCGGGGTCATCCAGTGCTGAGATGTCCAGGCGCTAATGTCTCGGGAAAGGCATCGAGGGTTGTAAGCGAGTGGGCCACCGGGGTTAACGGCGAGGCCATCAATTCCGGGTCCAACGGGTCCGAGGTGAACTGTCATGCTGAAGCTTTGTCAACTGTGTGGCTCTTCGTCGTTGGGTGAATGGACCTACTTGGCAAATGGTCCCTTGGTAACACAGCCGCCACCATCACCCGAGGGAATGTAAACTCCACCACCAGAAGTGCTACCGTCATGGGCCTTGAAGACACCATTGCCGCTCATGCTGGTCTCGCTCCCGTCGAACATCGGTGCCTTTGAGGGGTCATCGCGGTATGATAGCCAGTTCCAATACTAAAATGCGGTCAATGTCCTGGCGTCATTTTTTTGCTTGTGGAACAAATGGCGACTCACAGGCTGGTATCCTTCATAGCCGCACTCTTCTCTCAATGCGTTTTCGTATGCCCAAGTGAAGTATCGGTGCCATGTGAGAAAGTTACCCTGAGGTACGGAGATTAGCTCATACGACATGACCTCGTCTAGATGGCAAGCTACTCACAGTTCCATGGATGCTCAAGGTCTGATTGATATGAACGCCAACAAAGTCGTCATAACGGTTCCTCGCGCCGGGTGCAAATCCAGAAGCTTGAAGCTTGGACGCCTTTCTCAGAAGGCAGTTCACGGCGCTCGTGTATGCTTTCCTTTCTGAGCCAGATAAGGCATTCCTGATTAAGAGCACCGTTAGGAATGCCTAAATTCAAACACGTCCGACAAACAAGGTCGCTTACCAGTCTTTCCGGACACGTGCGTTGAATAAGTTGCACCCACCCCTTTTTCCGAGGGTGCCGTCACTTTCAGCAGCTTGAAGAGCCTCGATAGCTTGGGCCTGAATGTCTGACAATTCGTCGCCCTCAATGGCCAGGGCTGGGCTGGCGCAAAGACCCAAGACGGCAAGGAGGTTGACGAAACGCATCTTGAGGCAGTGAAAGTCGAGATCAAACGTGACGGCTTTACTTGTTCGGTGAAGGGATTGGGCTAGCGAGCTAACGAATAGAAGTCGGCTCGTCTTTGGCTGGGACGCTGTGGCTTATATTTATTTCATCTGCGTCGGTCATTTTCAGCCCTCCCCAGGCGCAACGGGTTCGCCCGACTTTCGCGATTCATTTGACTTGTGCCAAAATGGCAACCAAGCCGGTTGCGGATGTCGGCGGGCTCGTGGATTCCACGAAAATTTCTAAACCCTGACCTTGCCTGCATGTTGGACAAGATGTTGGTTGGCTCGCGTGGAGTCAGTCTTGCAGAAGCGATATGGTCAAATGGCATGGATAAATCCAGAACCTGGGAAAGGCACGAACAGGGTCACATCAATGGTAAGCACTAGCAACGACCTAGAGATACAGCGATGTCTATGATGACCCGCAGACAATTGTCAGACGGCAATTGATGCAGACAAGTCCTAGTTTTCTCTCGATCTTTGCCGTTTTCCAATGTCTTTGGATTCGTTGTCGCCGTTGTGCCGCATATCCGCTCCGACATGTTGGAAATGCGGGCGCGGGTCCGGGTGGCCAACCGGCGGTCGGACGACCTGCTATTTCAAGTAAAAGCCATGCTCAGGCCAGGATGCTACGCCCCACGACACTCAATCTGGTCCGGGGTTTGATCCACTCTTCGGCGCGACCTCTTTTGACTTTCGCCGAAGTCCAAGTCTGTTGGAGCTGTGGCGAAGTATTTGTACAATATTACAGGTTCAAGTTGACGGGTAGCACCAACGCAGCAAGAATGATCAGATAAGCCCATTTTTATAGATTAAACGGTGGGTATATCCATAGCTCCATGCAAAATCGTCGGATGTGGGCCAGATTAGGTTGCGGGACGTGAGTCTATGCTTCTTTCAACCAAATAAATAGTCAAGGCGACAACGTCGTAGTCACTTGGGGCGTAAGCCTGACTCACCTGGATTTCTGAGATACGTTGTAGAAGTGATTTGTCTGGGAGAGGCAGTGTCAATTCCAATCCAGAGTATCAACTGCAACGACCTCTTTGATTTCGGAGCGATCGGTTGCGGGCAATGCCTAACCTGGTTCTTCGCTCTTGGCTGTTGGTTCAAAGACCAGGCTCATAAACAACCTTGCAATCATGGCAAATGAGATGCCCACAATGGTGTATTCCTTCGCCACTCGGAACCCTTCCTTTGAGGTCTTGTTGACGCCAACAGGTCCGGACTGTCGAGGTTTCAAGGAGCAAGCGTGATTTCGCCAACTAGCAACTTAGAAATTGAAAGCCTTGAAGTCCTCTAAGATGTCAGAGGTACGTAAGCTATAGTGCAGGCTCGAGGCATTGCCAGATGGAGAGAGCCGGCCTTTTGCGCCAGTGGAGAAGATCGATGCCTAGAACTCGTGCCTCTGCTCTTTTCGGAAGGCACGTATGATGTTGGCCTCGGGCTGGTGGGAGGGCTTCCAACTATTCCAGGTCGCAGAAGCTGGCTGGTGGCTCGATTTACATGGGCAGGTACGAACTATGATATCTCTTCTGTTGGTCCTCAACCCCCTTTTACTCAAGGACCATCGGCACAAATTTTGGGTAGTTCTTTTGGTAGTCGCCTCAAACTCTGCATCTATCTTCAAATCGACACTTCGACCCGAGAAATAGTCTGTTGTCATGTCGACTGATCCCAGACATTCGATTGATCCGGATAGAGCGCGCGAAAGTAACACAGAATGGATTCTTGGAGTGACGGGCACTCTGTACGTCATTGCTGCAATATTTGCCAGTCTTCGACTTTACACGCGGGCGTTTCTGGCCAAGACCATCGGCCGAGATGATTATATTTTGGTTGCTTCTGTTGTGAGTATCTTAGGTGTCTTCATTGCTGACCTACGTGTTTATGTGCTCACTCGTGCTGATGGTGTAGATTCTCGCCACTGTCGGTATGGTTCTCCTGATCATGCAAGGTATCCGCGGAATGGGAAAGCACCAGGACACTCTTTCCAGTGCCGACGTGACTGAGATCATGCAACTGAGCTTCTACCTTTCCAACATATCGGGGGTTGCCGGTCGCAGCTTGCTCAAAATATCAATTGCATTGTCCCTCCTGAGATTTAGCCGGAGTCGATGGTATTCACGCTCACTATGGGCCTTGATCGGTAAGAAGTTAAGAACTTCTACATCAACATCTGGATAAATCACTAATCCAAAATACAGTATTTGTCGTACTATGTGGCATCTTTGCTTGGGTCACTATTGCCCTCTACTGCAAGCCCCTGGCCGGGTACTGGGACAAGAGTCTCGAGCCCGAATGCTATGATATCAAGCTTTTCATCTCTTTTGGTCTATTTTACACCTGTGAGTCCTCGTCCGGTATTTATGATTGCCCATTACTAACAATCAAAACGCAGCATCTTGCATGTTCACAGACGTTTGCTTTGCTGTCCTACCCATCCCCGTGATTTGGACATTGCAGATGAAGCGACGAACTCGGATCTATTTGATTGGCATCCTGAGTCTGGGTTACTGGTAAGTCTTCAACCTGCAAATTGGAAAATTCTCCGCTCACAACCCTAGCGCTGTGGGAGTCGGTGTTGTAACTGCAGTCTTTCAGATTGCCTATGGTGGAGAAAAGGACGGTACTTTGTACGTTTTCTATGCATGCTTGCAGTTGGAAGCCTTTGAGAGCAATTCTTCTGACTCAAACGTTCATGCAGCAAGAACAGCGTTCAATTTTGGGGGTTGTGAGTATTTCTGGAGTCATGGAGACATTCTCATCGGCGTTTTGCACATGGGCTAATCTCGGGACTTTTGCAGCGTCCAGTTCTGCCTCGCCATCATTGCGACTTGCGCACCCTCCCTGAAACCGTTATTGGGCCACGCCTTGAAGATTTCCTCGACCGATAAATACAAAGCGAACCTATACGAAAACCGCTACCCCACAAACAGGCTCAACTCGACCATGCGGCGTCGTGGATACATGGAGCAAACAAGCCAAGACTCCCCCGAGTTTGAGCTTCAAGATAGAGCATTAGCAGGGTCTGATGACACGCATCAGGCGATGACCAACGGCGGCCCAACTCGAACGGCGAGTATTATGTTCGGGAAGCCCAGGTCCGACCGATCAACAAGCGAAGAGACAATATTGAGAGAAGCCAATGCGAAGGGCATCGTCTGCACAACAGAGATCACCGTCAGACGCTGATGCAGTGGAGCGCAGGAATTGTCTGGATGACAAGAATGACAGGGCCTCAGCCTAGATTCGGTGATGCAATTATGTACGAAGGAACCAAATGCTATGTGCTTTTCCCACCACCATTGACCCCACTAAAAACATCGAGGCGAAATTCAGCAATCGAGAGTTGCGGTCTTCAAGAAGCCGCTTTCGGCGCGAATGTCAGCGGAACACCGGCAGGACTAGCGTCAGTTATGTCCTGGGCGATTTGCAAAAGTGTCGGAACCGTGAGCGCAGTGTCGGTCGGGGACCAGCCCAGCACCACTGGAAATCTCTCGTTCCCTGGACAAAGTCGGTCAATATACAGGAGTTTTTCGTTTTCTTGCGAGTCTGCCTAACTTACGGAAGAAATACTCAAAGTATGACCTCTTGGCTACTGGGTTGTCCGGGCTTCCCCAAACAGCCAGCATGAAGGCGCATTCTCCGGCCGATGTTCCCTCCCTCGCCTCAGTAACGTTCATCGTCGGGTTGAGCAAGCTCATCTGCTGAATGTGTCGGGCACGAGCGTTTGATATTGACGTAACGTCGAAGGTCTGGGCGTTTCCAAAATAGGAAAGAAATTGGTTGAATGTTCCCGCGTCGAATGGATTCGTTGGATCGAAGTACTCGTCGCGGCGGGACATGCTTCCGTCATGTTCGATGACATTGTGTTTATTTAGCATGTCCAAATCGATGTACTGTAAACACGCGTTATTAATCTGGCAGCTGACTTCACTCCCAATTGAGGTGCTGGATGGCGATAGGAGGAAATGGGCACATGAGTCAACTTACGTCTGCATTGGGATCGGGATTTGTTGCCAGTCCCGGGGTAAATGTTCCAATTGCAATATCATCGCCCATATTTATCCCGTCGGAAAAGGCTGACTTGATCTTGTCTAACGTAATATCCCGACCATTGTGTGGAAGGAATCCGTGGTTCGCTAGCGTGTTTAACATGGGACAAGGTGAACGAACTGAGAAGTCGACAAGTTAGTGATGGTTCGCAGGTTGGGTCCGGGAATTCTCACCATCCCCAGGTCCAGCTGGTGTCCAGGTGAAATGATTGGGTTTTAATTTGGACGGCAAGTTCCTCAATATGGACCCCGAATTTGACGGGCAGCCAAAGCCAATTGAACCAAAAAGACATAAAGGAACGCCATAGGCCAGCGGGAGGGTTCCCACGACCAAGAGATAAGGAAGTTGCATGGTTTGCGATATGAAATAGTTGAATGAAGCTTTGATGTAGGAAGACACAGTTAAATGGTTTGGATGAAGTTATAGAAAACCAGTATGAAAAAGATGCGTACGACTGCTAATCGTGGAAGGCAGGTTCATTCATGATTTAATACAGAAATTCCATGGACTCGCGATATTATCGTCCCCTATTACTAGACCTCTTCAGAGTAGTTTTGGAGTCCGTTGAAAACTGGCTTTCCAACGAGGCAAGTTGTAATGTCGATCTTCGGCACTAAGTGCGCCAAATGGCTTGCCTTCCTAGCGCCGCCCCTGCCCGACGCGAGCTATCCTTCCGGAGCGCTCAGGAACCGAGCTTTCGCGTTGTGTTAGCGCCTGGCAGCCGCTTGAAGAAATCAAATCATTCAAAGAACCCCGTTTCATTTTTATTCCAGTTCATCCCATTGGACGCGTCCGCTATTGAATAGCCACCCTCTCGAACAGTGATCAGGGTCCAGGCGAGCCTTCGGCCAAGCTAGGCCCAACGGCAGGGGAACAGAAATGACGAGGACAGGCGTCAGGCACGCCAATCGGAAGAGGTCCGATGCGCAATCAGCGTCTTGCGAGTCGTGATCTACAGCGCTGTCTCTTCGATGGTACCGCGGACATGACTCTAGCTTGCTCAAGATGCGAGATCCCGTTGACTAGGACGCCTTGGCTCCGTTGGACCCCGCGATTTACGGCATCAGTCATCGCACATGAGACGAAGCGATCGAGACTTCAGTCCCTAACGGTTTGGCTGTGAACCGTTGGTGGCAAATTTCTGGAATTTGGTGCTGTGTGCTATGATGGGATATCAGAATACTTGGGTTCGCATTGAGAAAATGTTTCGGCCATCACAGGCTTCGCTGTCGCAGCTTACAGGTCGCCTTTGGCCCCGTCGACTGCCTCGCGAAGCTTCTCGGCTGCGATCACCATCTGAATTTACGCGTTACCCTGGCAGCACCGGGCCTGTTCAGTCACCTATTCGGCGCGATGAACTTGTCCGGCTTGTGCATGTGCCCATTCTCCTGTCCCGAGATTGTGCTGGCCTTACTCCCGACATGTTTGTCATCCTGTCCAGTTCTCTCTCTGAAGAACCAGTTCTTCTTGCGGTCTTTCTCAAAATTCCGCCAACAGGCAATATCAAAGCACCCGCTGCGTAGGGCCCTTATATGAAATTGCTGACAGTAGCCTCGGGCCCTCAACGACATATCCTCCTCTCCGGGGCCCATGGTCCTTCGATACTGGGTCTAGCCATTTAATACTCTGGTATTCGGACTAAAGTTCATCAAAGGGTAGAAATTCATTTTCAGCGCCGGTAACTTGCTTCGTTTTGATGAAATCACCCGAAACCCGTCGAGACTTTTCCCAGCTTCTGAGAGAGTGGGTCATCAGAGGGATTTTGCCAATCGTTGTACATAGCTGGGCATATCTCGACACCGAATAACAGAATAAGTAGCCCGTGTGGGCGCCGAATGCGAGACCGATGATAAGCTTGTCCCGAACCACGGGTTCAAGAGACGGAATCTTAGAAAAGCTGATCTCTCCGAAGAATACAACATCAGTTCTTCAAGTGCGGCGCTCAAGCGTGGCCACAAACATGATGTAATTCTCTTTAGTGAGGCGCGACTCAGGAAAGTCAGCAAGCGGACATAAGGCCGGACTTGCTGACCCTACAGCCCATGTGATAGGACAGGAGTGGGAACTCACAATCGAAGTTACTTGGCAGACAGCTTCGCAACTACACTCTTTTGTCTTCTGTCACCGCCGTACCTTCCAGGTTTAGAAGCGCCATGCCCCATATACTACTGCGGCTTGTCTTGTCCAAAGACACCGGTACCCGTGGACCTGTACATACAAGAGATCAAACTGAAAACTCAGGCCCGCTACTATCGTAAGTACCTATAGATGGAGAAGTATGTTTGTCAATTTCGTCTAGACGCTACGATTATCCCTACTGTCGATCTGAAGGACCCCAAATTATCATCGCCTCGGCCGAATGCAACCGCGGCAGACTGAGAACAGAGTCTCCACGCCGTTCGACCAGCTCCTTGGGCAAGTCCGAATACACCGGCAGCGGCCAATGATCCAGGCTTAGCGACGGAAGAAACCTTGCGACGGCACGAACCTTTCCCCTGATACCAGCCTGATGTCGGCCCACTAGTGAAATGAATATTAGCTTGGCACATTCGCCTGGTGCTTTGGTTGAGGTTTCTTATGTATATAATGGTACTTACTGTACGTTTTGTTTTTCGTATCGATCCCATCTCGGACATCACCTGAAAATTTTTGACCTCTCTGCCCGTCTCACCTGGTCAGCTTTCATCGTCACCAAGCATTTACTTTCTCGAACTATATCCATCTTGTCGAACAACGACGGTTGGTGATCTGCCACAATGGCCAGACGCAGTTTCGTGGGTTTTGCAGCCCAAGCTATTGGCGCCATGGCAACGCTTGCCAACAGCCAGGCGGGCTTCCAGCAGTATTGCGAGTCTTTTAATGCCAGCACCTCTTCAATTTCCGGTGTTTCTTTCGCGTCAACCTATGTACCTGCCGGAACCGAACTTCAGCTCAACGAAGTAGACGCCACGTGTGGCATTTTCACCCAGGCCGTGTCAGTCAACCTATGCCGCGTGGTCGGACAAGTCCCTACTTCGGACCGCTCTGGTTTCTGGTTCGAGGCCTGGCTGCCTGAAGACTGGAGCGGTCGCTTCCTCGCAACTGGCAACGGCGGTCTTGGCGGCTGCATCCAGTACTATGATGTGGAGTATGGGGCGTCTCTTGGATTCGCAACCATCGCAACCAACAACGGGCACCAGGGATACACCGGTGCTCCTTTTCTTCACAACCTCGACGTCATTCAGGACTTTGCCTACCGCTCCATCGAGAAGGGTGTCTCCATCGGCAAGCAAGTCGCCCAAGAATTTTATGGCAAGTCCTATACCAAGAGCTATTATCTCGGATGCTCTACTGGGGGGCGCCAAGGATTAAAGGCTGTCCAGTCTTTCCCCGACCTATTCGATGGTGTGGTAGTTGGAGCGCCTGCTATTGCATGGAATAATCTTACGTCATGGGCTACTCGGTTTTACCCCCTTCTTGGGACAACGGAGTCTGCAATGTTCATTCCTCTGGACATGTGGCCAGTCATCCACCAGGATATCTTGGACCAGTGCGATACGCTTGATGGCGTTGCAGACGGTATCCTGGAGTCGCCTAATCTCTGCAACTACAGCCCCAATGGTCTCTTATGTACTGAAGGCGACGGTCAGACAAGCAGATGCCTAACTGCCACGCAGCTGGAAACCCTGAAGAGCATTTACTCGCCGGTATCGGACGCGGCTGGTAGTCTCGTATATCCGAAGATGCAGCTGGGCTCTGAGTTTACTGGAGCTGTTGACAGTTACTTTTCTGGAGCAGTCTCGCCAGTGTCGGACTGGTGGCGTTATGCTATTTTCAACGACTCAACCTGGGATCCTATTACCTTCAGACCAGAAAACTACACTGTTGCGTCAGGCCTCAACCATTTCAACATTGACACCTGGGAAGGTGATTTGGGAGCCTTCCAGAGCCGCGGCGGGAAACTTCTTCACTGGCACGGTTTGGCCGATGGTGCTCTCTCGAGTGAGAATTCCCCCAGATACTACGAACACGTTTCGCAAACCATGGGCATGAATTCGGATGCCCTTGATACATTCTACCGCTATTTCCGCGTTTCTGGCATGTCTCATTGTGGCAGTGGCAATGGTGCAACTTTTATCGGTCACCAGTCAGCAAGCACCGCTAGTCTGGCCCCGGAGGAAAATGTGCTGATGGCGGTTGTGGAATGGGTTGAGAATGAGGTCGCCCCTGAAACCATTATGGGCACCAGGTACATCAACGGGAGCAAAGATAACGGTGTCGACTTCCAACGCAGGCATTGCAGATGGCCGTACAATAATGTGTATCAGGGCGTTGGTAACTATAAAGATCCTAACACTTGGAAGTGTGTATTGTAAGCTAAACGTCATAACACACTGGCGATAATCTACCTACATCTGTAGGAGGATCTCTCGAAAACTGGATTCTGTTTTCGAGCGGGAATAATAATTTGAATCCATGTCGCCTTAGGGAGGGATTACTTCCTTTAACAATCCTTCGGATGTAGACTCTTTGTCCTATCGAATAAGAAGGATATCATTATTCCAAAGGACCTTCTAGCTATTAATAAGTCGTTCTTGAGGAAGCTAATATGCGTTGGAGCAACGGAATGATGCATGCATGTATTCATAACTCGTGGGTCATTTGGCCAGTTTGCTCAGGTATTTTGAAGCAGCTGCTATCTATGTATCAAGATTACAGTGTCTATTACTTACAAAGCAATGGCATACTCCCAAAGCAACAAAACCCCATCGCATCACATCTGATTACCTGGTAGCACGAATTGAGGTCGGACTGACGCTGCCAGCTGGGAACAGCTGGCTGTGCTGTAGCAAGCGCCCCACACACGGCGACCGCTGACGCCGAATACCGAACTTTTTTTCATCCACCCCAGCATCCCGACTCCAAAAAATTTCCAGCCGCCCTCCAGAGAAGTTTGGCGAAGGGAATTCTACATCGAAGACACCGCGAATTCGACCACCGCACGACAAGATGGCGACCCCCGCGAAGGCACCCGCCAAGGGCCCTGCGAAGCGATCCAAGACCCTGAAGAGGGACACAAGGGTGGAAAAGCGAAAGCAGCAGTTGCAGAGCATCGAGCAGCTCGAGAAGGCCGTCGCCGACTTTGTAAGTTGTCGATGCACGCACTCCATGATCTTCAATCATGCGACCCAGAGACTGATACCTCGCCGGCATACAGGACCCCAAGAGCGAATTCACATCCTTTTCCGAACTCCCCCTCTGCGAAGCGACCGCCACAGGCCTCGAGAAATCCCACTTCCAGACCCTCACCGACATCCAGTCCCGCGCCGTGCCCCTCGCCCTCAAGGGCCACGACATCCTCGGCGCCGCAAAGACCGGCTCCGGCAAGACCCTCGCCTTCATCATCCCCGTCCTCGAGAAGCTCTACCGCGCGCGATGGACCGAGTTCGACGGCCTCGGCGCCCTCATCATCTCCCCGACCCGCGAGCTCGCCGCGCAGATCTTTGAAGTCCTGCGCAAGGTGGGCCGCAACCACGCCTTCTCCGCCGGCCTCGTTATCGGCGGCAAGAGCCTTAAGGAGGAGGCCGAGCGTCTGTCCAAGATGAACATCCTCGTTTGCACGCCCGGCCGCATGCTGCAGCACCTCGACCAGACCGCCGGCTTCGACGTCGACAACCTCCAGATCCTCGTCCTCGACGAGGCCGACCGCATCATGGACATGGGCTTCCAGTCCGCCGTCGACGCCCTCGTCGAGCACCTGCCCCAGACCCGCCAGACCCTCCTCTTCAGCGCCACCCAGAGCAAGAAGATCTCCGACCTCGCCCGCCTCTCCCTCAAGGACCCCGAGTACGTCTCCGTCCACGAGGAGACCACCCCGAAGAACCTGCAGCAGCACTACATCGTCACCCCGCTCCCCGAGAAGCTCGACACCCTCTACGGCTTCATCAAGGCCAACCTCCGCTCCAAGATCATCGTCTTCTTCTCCTCCGGCAAGCAGGTCCGCTTCGCCTACGAGTCCTTCAGACACCTGCAGCCCGGTATCCCCCTCCTCCACCTCCTCGGCAAGCAGAAGCAGCTGCAGCGCATGGAGATCACGAAACGCTTCGCCGAGGCGAACCACTCCTGTCTCTTCGCCACCGATGTCGTCGCGCGCGGCGTTGACTTCCCCGCCGTCGACTGGGTCGTCCAGGTTGACTGCCCCGAGGACGCCGACACCTACATCCACCGCGTCGGCCGCACGGCCCGCTACGAGCGCGACGGCAAGGCCGTGCTCTTCCTCGACCCCAGCGAGGAGGCTGGCATGATCAAGCGCCTCGAGGCCAAGAAGGTGCCCGTCAACAAGATCACCGTCAAGGAGAGCAAGAAGAAGAGCATCACGAACCAGCTGCAGAGCATGTGCTTCCAGAACCCGGACCTCAAGTACCTTGGCCAGAAGGCGTTCATCAGCTACGTCCGCTCCGTGCATCTCCAGAAGGACAAGGAGGTCTTCAAGTTCGACGAGCTCGACCTCGACGCCTACGCCGCCAGCCTCGGTCTCCCCGGAGCGCCGCAGATCAAGCTGCGCAAGGGCGAGGACGCCAAGAAGATCAAGAACGCGCCGCGCGCCGGCATGTCCTCCGACGAAGAGAACTCCGATTCGGACGCACCCAAGAAGCCCAAGAAGCAGGAGGTCCGCACAAAGTACGACCGCATGTTCGAGCGCACCAACCAGGACGTCCTCTCAGGCCACTACACCAAGCTCGTCGCCAACGGCGAAGTCTCCGGGCCCGCGATCGACGACAACGACGAGGACGACTTCTTCTCCGTCAAACGCGTGCTCAACGACGACGCCCTCGACGCCGAGTCCGCCAACGCACCGGGCGCCAAGCCCAAGGTCATCGCGTACGGCGACCAGCAGTTCATCGTCGACTCGAAGCGGCGCGAGAAGGCGCTCTCGTCCAAGAAGAAGATGCTCAAGTTCAAGGGCCGCGGCACGAAGCTCGTCTTCGACGAGGACGGCAACGCGCACCAGATCTACGAGCTGCAGAACGAGGACGACTTCAAGCAGGAGGGCCCCGCGGAGGAGCTGCGCCAGAAGTTCGTCGAGAGCGAGACCGCGCGCGTCAAGGAGGCGGACATGGACGACAAGGAGCTCGCAAGGGAGAAGAGGAGGGAGAAGCGCCTCAAGCGCAAGCTGGCGGAGAAGGAGGAGCGGGAAGGTGGCGCGGCGGAGGGGCCGCGGGTCGGTGGTGGGGACGGGGGCGACGACGAGGATCCGTTGGCGCTGCTGCGGTCGCTGCCGATTGCGGGCGGGGACAGGAGCGGCGGGGAGGAGTCCGAGGACGAGAGGCCGAAGAAGAAGACCAAGAAGTGGTTCCAGGACGACTCGGACGAAGAGAGGGAGAAGGCCAAGAAGGCGAAGAAGGGCGGAAAGGTGTTGGAGATCGACCGCGAGCCGGAGACGCTGGAGGATCTCGAGGCCCTGGCTGCGGGCTTGTTGAATTAATGTGCGTTTTAGACGTAGATACCCGGAACGGAAAAGTAATTGTCAATTTCAGGGGGAATATAAGAACATTTCACATCAGTGTCACATGGGCCTGCGTGAAGTAATACGTGTCGCAATCATTAAATGCTCTGCCTAAAGGACCAAGTAGAGTCCAGGGGTATCACCAACCCCCAACGCCAAAAAGCTTCCATCCATCCGGTCGTCCCAGAATGCCAAAAAATAAGAGTAACGTAACGCACTAATGCCCTCCTTCTATCGCTTTAAAAGTGCCTCCAAACCTGATGGGTTCCAACGCCTGAGATTTAAACCAATCTCTCGCCAAAGAGACGCGCCCTGTAAATACAGGTGTGGTCGGCGCCATAGTTGTTCACCGCACGAATGGTGATGTGATCTGTCGAAGCTCCGAGCTTCACCAACTCGGGACTGAGCTGGTGGACGTAGATTCCATTGATGGTGTCGTCGCTCTCATACGTGAACTGGCCGATCTTGACCCAACCATCCGACAGCCACTTCTTGCGTGATGCCGTGTCTGGTTCGGGGAAATGACTGACCGAGAAGTCCTCCACGCGCTGGCGCATGTTGATCTCTGAGATGTACGCCCAGATCTCAATGTCCTGAGGCCGGGCATCAGGGTTCAAGGTGGCGCCGGGCAAAATGTGCTCAACGACGACGTGCCGGGGAACAATCTCATGACTGAGCAAGTAGGAGATGAACACGCCCAGATGCTTCCCATTTTTGCTTACTGTTGGCCGGCCGCACCAGCATTCGCCATCATCGTCCCAGCGCGTTTGGGTCTTGGCGGGTTGTAAGACCCAGGGGCTTCGTCTCGTGCTCTTCAGCCAGGCGGGAGATCCTATCGGCCCGACGAACTCCGGCTTGTAGTTCGGCGACGTGTGCTTGATGTCGACGATAGAACCGCTACCGACAGTGAGATAGTTGACCTGGCGGCTAAGTTCCTGGTTCCAGTTTGCTCCGATAGTGCCCTTCGCAAGGGCCTCCAGTCCGGCATTTGCAATCGCCTGGCGGATCATGTCGTCGACAATGTGTATCATCTCTGTGCGGGAGACGCCGGAAGGGGGGGCCTTGCTCATTGCAAGGTCGACTGACTGGGCGATGTACTGCTCGAGGTTCTGCTTTAACTCCTTGGCTTCGGCCCTGACCTCGGCGCGATGAGTGGTAAGTTCGTTGTTCAGGTGTCCAATGAACTCCTTCCGCGTGACCACAATATCTGTAATTCCCTTGTCCTTATTGAGATCCTTCACATACTTCTCGATCTTCTGGTCGAGATCTTTCTCGATCTTATCCGGTATCGACGTGCCAAAGGCAGGCTCCAAGATCTTAGCCACCTTCTCGTTGTTGCTCCGCAGCCACCCCTCCCAAGACTTGGAAAGCTTGTTCTGGAAAATGTTATCGACGTCGGAAGCTGAGACGCCTGGATCAGGGGGGTTGGTCGCCTTTTGGTAATCGGGGTCCTTTTTGAGCTTATCTCTGATCGCCCGCCAGTGTTCTTCGGAGATGAAATGATAGCCACCCTTCGCTGTACCCAGGGTCAAAACTTCCTTGTCGGCTTTCATCAAGTCTCGCAAGGCAAACCAGAAGCCTTGTCCAACGATGGGCTGCCCATCTTTGTCAAGGGTCATATGGACAACCTTTGGCACAATTTGTTCGAGTCTATCAATGGAACGTTTTTGAAGGTCCGAGGCCAATGTGAGATCTCTGATTGCGTAATCGTGCTCGCGTTGTTGTCGAGAGTGCTCCCTCGTATCTCTGTCACTGAAAATGGTGGATGGTGCCGCCATCCATAGCGGCACGAACTGACCCAAGTTATGACTAATGTCGGACAGTCCGTACCAGTGTATTCCACCAAGACCTCCAGCAGGAAATGAGGAGATTCCTGCGTAGAAAGCCCACGCAAGAAAGCACGACGCCAGGCCGGCCAGCGCTGCTTTGATGAGCCACGCTTCAGGAGACATGAGAAAGCTAAGAACTTCCACAAAAGCGTCTGCCAACGTAAACATGATCCATGCGTGCCAGCCCATCTGGTCCCTAGGGATCTGCCTTGACGACTCGTCTTGTTCATCGTCCAATGGATCTCTCGGGTCGTCATCTACCGGGGATGGCCTATCGGGACGAGCAGTGTTGGTCCAGGTGTAAATGGGGGCGTAAATCTTTGGCCATGTCTGAAGACGCGTTGCACGTTCGCGCCGAAGCTTTTGCTGTTCCTCGAAATCACGCTGTTGCTCTTGTCCCACTCTTTCTGCCATTCCGTTGCCAAACAGGCCGTGTTGCTCGGTCGTAACAGCCTCGACCCGAGCGTTGACACGAGTTTGCAAGCCAGGTACACGGGTTTCCTGATTAGGACGAGGCGGTGAATGGGAAGGGGGATGAGGAGGGGCTAAGTGCGAATGACCAGGCCGCGTCAGTCGATTGAACGCTGCAGGCTGCGCTGGCTGAAAAGCTTGAGGTGAATGCACAACTGGCTGTGATTGTCGAGCGGGTCGCGGTGTTGTTGCGTTGCTTTGCCCTTGTTGGGGGGGCTCCGGTGTTCTTGAGTTGCGAGGATCTTGCTGAACGGGACTTGGTGTCCTCCCGTTGCGTTCCTCTTGTTGGACAGGACTCGGCGTTCTGGCGTTGCGTGGCTCTTGCTGGACAGGACTCTGCCTTTGCGAGTTACTTGGCTGTTGTTGGACAGGACTCGATGACCTGGCATCTATCTTCGCTGGCTGATTCTGTCGAATAGGCTTTGGTGAAGGTGCTTCTGATGTCTGACGAGATTCGGTACGCCGTGCTTCTTCCGCGGCAGCGTTCCTAGCTTGGCTCCGCGTCGTCCTTCCAGGTGTAGGTGCAGTAGAACTTGGAACACTTTGAGCCGCAATCTGCCGGTCTGGTGACGCACGACTTGAGCGTCTTTGGCCCGGCACGCTTCCCTGTCTTGGAGTCTGGGGAGGTTGCAATGAAGGTGCTGCAGCAAAGGGGTTTGGACGCAACCGGTGATCGGGTGCTGGTCCATCAGAGACCCTTGCGAGTGGCGACCGGGACGGCTCGCGCGAGGGTTCCTGTTGGTTGAATGAGGTAGGAGGCATCGGTGGGTTGTTTCTGGGTCGTGGTAACACCGGCCTAGAGGGGCTCATGGCAGCGGCCACGCGATAGTCTTCTGCTTCCACAATAGAATCTTCTTCTTCAATGGTAGGCATTGGCCGATCGTCAATGGAGCCCGGGGATCTGGATCCGATGGTAGCGTCGCCAAATAATGAGCTCTCCTGCCCAAAGGTTCGATTGGACTCGGGCGTAGCTGTCGGGTCTTCCGAGCCAGCTCGATCTCGTACTTCCTCGATCGCGCGATGGAAGGCAGAACCTACGGTCTCGGGAGGAACAATACTTGACCTGCGAGATGATCTGCGAAGAGGGCTGTTGCCGCGTGGTTCTTCCGAGCCAGCTCTTACTGGCGGCGGAAGATTAGGGCCTCTGAGGGGAGCTGAAGTAGGCAAGATCCTCTGGTCGCGACCTCCGCGATGGGCAGCTGGCTGGAATTCGGCAGGGTCAACCGATGAGGCTGGTGTTGTCTTAGTAAGAGATCTGAGACTGGTGCAATGCAAACAAGGGACAAAGGGATGTCCACGTGGCTGGGCTTACCTCGTCTCGGGGGGCTCTGTCGCGGCGGTGAGCTGTGTCTGCTAGCAGGTGAATTTGAGGCTGCGTCAAATCCAGGATCGAAGTCTGGCTCATTGTCCGGCTCCGATTGACGTCCTGGTTCCGGCTCTGGCTCCGACTCCGACTCCGACTCTGACCCTTGCTCCGGCTCAGGCTGCTGTCTGCGATTCGGTCTCGGTGGGACGGATGGTCGCCTCGCGCGACGCGGGCCGCCATCATCACTGTCGTCATCGTCATTCAGTGCGTCCTCGAGCGCGACCTGGATATTGCGAACTTGTCCGCGACGACTGTTCCTCGGCATAGTGGAGGGAGCGGAACCATAAGATGTATCGAACCTGGAGGGCATGCTAGGTAGGTTCTGAGTGACGGCCGGGCCAGTCCGTATAGGCGGTGAGTCCTCGTCGGCCCGAGAGGGTCTTCTCCTTGGCGGCATCTTGACGATGTGAGTGGGATGCTATCTGATTTGGTGATCGGAGGATGTGCTTGTTGATGTTGTGGTTTATGAGATGAGGGCGGCTGTGGAGGTGAGTGAGAAGGAATGAGAGATGAAGTGAGATTGAGAGATGAAGCGAGGTTGAAGAAAGAAGGCGCATGAAAAAAAAGGACTCGGGGAAAGAACGCCTCAAAAAAGGAAATCGCGATGAGAAAGAGCCACGATGAGAGGCAAGAAGGGAAACGGGAAGGTGCAACTCACATTATTATTTGGCGCAAAGGACCAGCGCCGCGGCGGTGAGGTTGATTGTATCCGCCAGGATAATGGCCTCAGCTGCAGTCCGAAGGTCTTGTCTCATCAACAATGCGAGACGCAGATGTCCATGAGTGCTATGTTGAGCGACAAGGGAGACAACAGCCAAAGGAACAGCTCAAGGCAAGGTGTGAGAGCTGTTAGAGCTGGTGTGGGGATGGGGGCGGGATGGGAAAAGGTTGAAGGTTGCCTTTGTGAATGCTGCTGCAGGGAACCGCTTTCGGGATGATTGAATAGACGCAATAATGGAAAAGTGAAGCTATTCCAGAGCGACGACCCGCCGGATCGGGAATGGAGGGAGGCAGTTGTCAACAAAGAGAGTAAGAGCGGTGGTACCTGGTCGCAACTACCATCGTTCCTGGTTGACTTCCTCCGGGCAGCTTAGGTTGACGGTCCTCAGGTCCCCGGCAAGTCGCGCACGCGCCGCGGCAGAGGCAGATCGGATCGAGGGAGGAATGCAGCCGCCGTCGCGTTGCTTTTGGGGGATCAATTAATTGTCGGACGGCGAAAGAGACTGATGCGACAGCATTGAGCAACAGCAAGGGGCGTCTCGAGGGGTCGTTGGGTCTTTGTCCCGGCTGGAAAAGTTCACCTTGCAGCTTCACCTGGAATGTTTTCGCGACGGCTGCCCGCCACCGAATTCGAGAGCGAATGAGGCACGGACCCCTGCACCGTGTCCGTCGCCCACGCGCTTAAGCTTCGTGGCCGGGCAGACAGCTCTAGCTCAACGCGCCGTGGGCCTGGGGGGTCCTGTGTTCCTTACATAAGCCTCAAACCTTAGGTAAGCTGGGACGGGTGGAGATCGACGAAGATCAGAGACGTCTCCACTGCACGTGATGAGCCAAGACTTTTTCCTTGTTGCCTGAGGCGGTAGCAGACGAGCTCTCGGCTTACCTAAGGCTGGCAGGGAAGTCAACTCGCGCAAATGGCCAGGCCTTGGAAGTCCTACGTCACCGTTTCAATCCATGTCCGCCGTCCCACCTCGCTGTTGTCGGCCCATCCTGGCGCGGTCCCTTCGAATATTATGGCCGACATATGCATCCTGCTAACGTATTTCGCGCAAGCGCTGGACGAGAATACGATGCGCAGACAGTCAGGTCGCCATTGTCAGTCAGGAGCACACACACGCTGAGTCAGGGCGAGTCGAAGATGCAGATGCAGCGTCGCTCGACCGGGCCACGGTGCTCACTTTGATGATCCGTGTCGACGCGGGAACCGGCTTATTGTCCGTCATCTCGGTCCAAGTTCCGGAGAACATGGCAAACCTGCAGGTCCTCTGAAAAAGCAAGCGGCGGGAAATGGCAAATGGCGCCTATCCTTACCTTGGTATGGTGCAAGCTTGAACAACCCTGCTCTGTCTCCCATCGCGGCAACACACAGCGACAGACAGCAGCAAACAATGCGGGAACCTCGGCCGCTACCTTACCTTAGATACTATGCAGTACTGCGTATCCGCACCCTGCCAGACAGAAGACACCCGACACCATCACGATGTCTTCTGTCTGCGTCGTCCGATCCCTCAGCTGAACCACCTGGTCTGCCGCAGTGGTTCGTCGGTGGCCAACTCAGCTCCCTCCATCTCCAGCCAACCCACGTGAAAGCACCAGACAGCAGACGACAGGACCCTGTCGGAGCGTCCTCAATCCTGAAGATCAGTCTCCACGGCACCGCCATCCCCGGTCGTTACAAGTTTCAAGTGCGCCGTTTGAGGCTTAAGAAGAAATTACTGGCTCCGCAGCCAGCCACAACGCTGCAAATTGGTGCCACCCCCGCTACGAGACCCCGCCATCGAATTCATTTGGCCGCAGAAGATTGGCCGTTGGCGGCGTCAGTCCCCAAAGTCGCAAAGGTGTCGTCAGGCCGAGCCAATTTCTTTCCCACACCCATTGCCTATCGGAACGTTACAGACAGACGACCCGGTTGTTTTTTGTTATTGTGACCGTCGCTGCAGCCTCCATCGCCAGATTTATATTACGCCGCGCCATCCTCTTCCTTCGCCTTCCAGAGAGAAGACTGGTCTGTTCGTCCTTCAACCAAAAGCCTACTTGATACCCCCCGACGGACCGCACCAAGCAACAAGCACCAACCTCGGCGCTGTCCTCTGTCCTTCGTTTCTCTACTCCAAATTCATCCCCTGACCGCACCTAGTTGCGATCGACGCTAGCAAATTTCTTCACAATGGCGATTGGAACTGTCTTGGTTACCGGGTAAGCTCCACGACTTTGACTCGGGCGCATTGCGGCAATGCGACAGCGTGGGGGGAGGCGTCCACGAGGGACTTTCTGGTCGCTGTCGCATTCCCGGCGCATCGCTCGCACCCACGCGGCGGAAAGCTAATCGCGCATCTCGACAGTGGCACCGGCTACATTGGCTCTTTCACTACCCTCGCTCTGCTTGAGCACGGCTACGACGTCGTCATTGTCGACAGCCTGTACAACTCCTCCAAGGTTGCCGTCGACCGCATCGAGCTTCTTGCCGGCAAGCGCCCCCACTTCTACCAGGTCGACGTCACCGACAAGGCTGGTCTCGATGAGGTCTTCAAGAAGCACCCCGAGATTGACAGCGTAATCCACTTCGCTGCGCTCAAGGTATGTCGCTCTGATCCTGCCGCATTCGACGCCCTCGACTCACGCCACATTATAGGCTGTCGGCGAGTCTGGCGAGATTCCCCTCGAGTACTACCGCGTCAACGTCGGCGGCACTGTTTCCCTCCTCCAGGCCATGACCGACAACAATGTCCCCAACATTGTCTTCTCTTCCTCCGCGACCGTCTACGGCGATGCTACCCGCTTCCCCAACATGATTCCCATTCCCGAGCACTGCCCCATTGGCCCTACGAACACCTACGGTCACACCAAGGCCTTTGTCGAGCAGGTCATCACCGATCACATCCAGGCCGAGCGCAACAAGCTGCAGAAGGCCGGCAAGCCCTTTGAGCACTTCAACGGCGCTCTCCTCAGATACTTCAACCCCTGCGGTGCTCACCCCTCTGGCCTCATGGGCGAGGATCCCCAGGGTGTTCCCTACAACCTGCTGCCTCTGCTTGGCAAGGTCGCCACCGGCGATCGCGAAAAGCTGCTCGTCTTCGGTGATGGTGCGTATATCTGGATTTGCTCTACAAAACAGCGGCTAACACGAAGCAGACTACTCCTCAAGAGACGGAACCGCCATCCGTGACTACATCCACGTTGTCGACTTGGCCAAGGGCCACCTCGTTGCCCTCAACTACCTCCGCGAGAACAAGCCCGGTGTCAAGGCCTGGAACTTGGGCTCCGGCCGTGGCAGCACCGTCTTCGAGATGATCAAGGCCTTCAGCGCCGTCGTCGGCCGCGACCTCCCCTACGACGTCGTCCCCAGACGCCAGGGTGACGTCCTGGATCTTACCGCCAACCCCTCGCTGGCCAACAAGGAGCTCAACTGGAAGACGGAGCTGACGATGGAGAAGGCTTGCGAAGACCTGTGGCGCTGGGTCAGCAACAACCCCAAGGGTTACCGCCAGGACCCTCCCCCTGAGTTGCTGGCCAACGCCAAGCCCACCAGCTCGTAAAATGGAAACATACACATGCATCGGAGCACCGGCCACGCTTCGCCTAGATCTTGGCCCTTTTCATATCGCTCATCATAGACGGTGTTAGAATTAGTGCTATTCCAGCGACAGCCATGAGACTACGTTCGCCATAGAGAGAATCTAATGAGAAAAAAACAAGTTTGAACACATCATTATTCATTTATGCTTGCACAAACTCAAAGTTGCGCATG
The DNA here is from genome assembly GCA_025328625.1 of Colletotrichum sp. SAR11_240. Lineage (NCBI taxonomy): Eukaryota > Fungi > Ascomycota > Sordariomycetes > Glomerellales > Glomerellaceae > Colletotrichum > Colletotrichum sp. SAR11_240. Next base: position 215,940 of record JAKMXA010000002.1, read on the forward strand.
CAGTCAATCAATCTTGAGCAGGAGCTTGCCGGTAGTGTTTCGGCTCTCGAGATCCGTGTGCGCCTGCTTGACGTCCTTGAGCGGGTAGGCCTTGTGAATGGCAACCTCGACCTTGCCTGACGTGATCATCTCAAACAGCTCACCGCTGTACTTCTCCAGCTCTTCTCGAGTAGCAACGTAGTTGTTCACCACGGGGCGCATGACCTTCAAGTTCTTGGGTCCCAACTTCAGAATGTCGAAAGGGGGCACTGCGCCAGACTATCACAAGTGTCAGCAACCGCACTCACACTCAGTAAATTTTCCCAATCAACTTACAGCATTTCCAAAAACGACCAGTCGTCCCTTCCGCGCCGCCATCTCCAAGTCGCTATCAAAGGTCGCCTTGCCCACACCGTCAAAGATGACATCCACGCCGTGGCCGTCCGTAATCTTCTTCACCTCCGCGACGAGGTCCTGGCTCTTTGAGTTGACGATCCACTCGGCGCCGTTCTTCTTGGCCAGCGCGCACTTCTCGTCGCTGCTCGTCGTGCCGATGACCTTGGCCCCGACGGCGCGCAGCATCTGCACGAGCTGCAGCCCGACGCCGCCGGCCGCCGCATGCACGAGGACCCACTCGCCCTTCTGCACGACGCCCGCCTCGCGGATGAAGGTCCACGCCGTGAGGCCCTGCAGCAGCGCGGCGGCGGCGGCGTCGGTGGCGAGCGCGTCGGGGATGCGCAGCAGCGAGGAGGCGGGCACGGCGGAGTAGGTTGCGTAGGAGCTGTAGGGCCCCATGTAGACGACGCGGTCGCCGGGGGAGAAGGAAGAAGATACAGAGGGGTGGGCGGAGACGACGGTGCCGGCGCCCTCGCGGCCGAGGACCTGCGGCAGGGGCGCCTTGTAGAGACCCGTGCGGAAGTAGGTGTCGATGTAGTTTATGCCGGCGTACTCGTTGCGGACGAGGACCTGGCCCTCGGAGGGGGCGGGGACGGGGAGGGCGGTCTCGTGGGTGAGGACGGAGACGTCGCCGGTGCGGGGGATCTGGATGCCGTTCATTGTTTTGGGGACGGAGGGCGTGGAGGCCATTGTGAAGTGCGGGGCGGGGGAGAGGTCGATGAGGCGGGGGGTGGATGTGCTGAGGTTGCGTGAGGGCGTGAGTTTGCGGGTGAGATGTTGTTGTCGTGAAATAAGAGGAGTGTGACGTTTAGTGAGGGGTGAAGGCGATGCTGATGCTGAGAGGAGGCACCTTGTGAGCTTGGGGATTGTTCGCGGCGGGGAGGGGATGAGAGACATTGACGTTGTGGCTAAGCTTTAATCCGGGCGAAGCCTCTTTTTTAAATCCCGGATGGCGTGCAATTAAGCGGGTTGTGCTTCACTGATTTGCTGAGCAATTTGGGGGTTTTGGAAATGGCTTCCTTCCCATTCCGCGGCGCGCGCGGGACGATGGGACGATGATGGGAGCGTTTTAGTAAGCAGGCACCGATGACGGGGTCGGGTGAGGGGTTCGGCACGTCGGATGGCGGGATCGGGAGGGGGCGCGCGAGTGTGGGGTTGGCATGTTCGGCGTTGAGGCCGGGGCCGGAGCGGGTTGGCAGCGGTAGTAGTTTGCGCGAGGCGTGGGAGGCAAACGTCTTGGTGATGAGAAGATCATGTTGGGTGTTCACACTGTTGACGGCAAAATTGTCACCCAGAATCGATATGATACCCCGTTTGGATGCTCTGGTTAAATCACATTAGACGCCATACTGGTGCAAAGGGAACTTTCACTCCTGGGCGTGTCTGCCAGTTCAGCTCGAGACACGTTTGATCTGGGACGAAATTCTCCTGAAATTGGCAGATAATCAGTGGGGTCGAGGACTGCAAAAGTCAAAGAATGGGCAAGACTTTGAGTCGGAGTCATGCTTGGTCAGTGTATATTTCGACGTGAAAGACATCAAGTTGGCCTATTTGCATACAAGCAGCCGTGGATAATGCCAACGCCCACAGCAGTGACTGAGGGTAGATTATCAAACGCATTCCCTGACTGTAATGGCGAAGTAGCGCGTGCTGATGCATGGGACGATCCAAGTCTGATGGTATGCTGTCGCCATACCACGTCTTGGCACGAACCGATGGTCGTGGCGGCTACGACTGCCCCCGTCTGGACCATGGCAAAACGCAACCCCATTTTGTTTCTGCCCCAGAAATGTCACGCGGTCATGGCTGCTAGAATTATACATACTACATGATACATCAGCGATTCATCAATTCTGCGACGGACGTCTTGTCTGTCAGACAGCAGCTGAGTAAGGTGCCGGCATGTTCCCTCGGGGGGCCGCGCAAAATAGAGGCGGGGCTAGTCAGGTCTGCCAAGACTCAGACAGAGGCGGGATCAATGCGCGTGGGTCAATCGGGGCTGGCGGGGAGATCTGTCTTCGACATTTCGGCCGGGTGCTTATGCCGTTGGTGGAGGATAGCTGGTGTGAGTATCAGGCCTCTGTTCTTTTCCTCTGATGTCGAGACTGAGTGTATCCCCGCGGGTTGAGGGTGGTATCCCCGCGGGTTGATCAGAACCTTGGACTACCTAAAGTTGATCGGCGGGGAGGGTCGCAATGGTTGTCGTCTGCAAATGAGGCTCAGCCGTCTTGGCCTCTGGGAAGTAAGTTGCGGTGCCGTGCGTGATTGGGTGTCCCGTCTGCGCACTTCGCCTCGACGTGCGCGTTTTGCAGGTACAGCAGAACGTGAGGCGTATGGTTTGGTCAGTGTGGCCTGTGCCCGCCACTCCTACACCTTATCAACGAGGGAGCTTGGTTGGCGGGATAATGTGTCCTTGGTGTGTGGCGGTGATGGTGAGTGAGGTTTAGTGGTGGTGTCTGTCGTCGGCCACGTCAAGAGGGCGGACGGGACCGATGGTTTGGCAGGTTGACCGGCGCCGTTGTGGGCAAAAACGCGCACGGAGGATGAGAGAGGAGACATTGGAGCAACGGCGCAGTTTGCAGTCCTGCAGAAGGGTTTCAACCAATCATCGGTGGCTGGTGTCAGGGGTCAGGGGTGTCGGGCACAGGTTCACGGTTCCAGGCCTATGTTCAATATTCCCCAATATTTCCCCCATCCGCTCACTTCGGCACCCCGAAAAATATCTCGGTTCCCGGGTCTCGTTTGTGTAGGACCCCGGAATTTCTGGTTTCTTAATTCTAATGTGCTAGCCAGACTGAGGTCGAGGTGGATGAGGAGCCACTTTGTGAAGCATTTTGGGGTGTTCTGGGCCGGCCTGTGTTGTGTTGTACTTTGAAAGAAATGTCACTCACCGAGTACCTTACCTACAGTACATCAAGTGTCAAGTATGCCTTCAGTACGCCTTGGCTCTGGGCTAGGCCAAATCGGAGGTTTCCATGCTGCTTCCACGGCCTCCTTCGGTGCTTCTCTGCGTCTGTCTCCCCCACCTTCTCGGCTGTCAAGGGCCGTCTGCAGGTAAAGAAGAAGTGTCCGCGTATGCCCCTGCTGGTGCAACGCCCAATCCCAAGGTATCTCGACCTCTGCCAACAAGCTTAAACGAGGGATGGACTGGGCTGGTCACCTCAAGGTCTGTCGCAATGAATTTTGCCTCTGTGCTATTTCTTGACTTTTTTTTTGCGTTCGTCTCCCGTCCCGCTTTCTCCTCTTTCTCCCCTCTTCCGCGTCCCTTCTAGCGGTCAATCATTTCTCCACCTGGCAAGACAGCATGTTCCTGGTTTCTGGCTGTTAAAAGGGCGCGCAACGGCCATCTCTCTGGAGCGCCAGAAGAAAAGAAAAAAAAGTCACGAGTTGGAGGAGACAGAGATTCCCACGACAAGACGGAACAGCCGAAGAGACGACGTCATGGCCGCTGCCCTGTCGCGCATCGTCTGACCTCGAGACTTTAAGCAATCCCAGCCTCATTAATGCCCCTGTCGAAGTCGCTGCTCCCTGAAGCTGAAGACCGTTGTATTTGTTAGGGGACAACAGCTTGTGAAGGCGCTGGAAGAAGGGGACGAACAGACGAAAAACCACGGCTCCACCCCGCTGAAACGCGACGCATTGTCGCCACTGCGGCCTGCGTTTTCACTTCCATTCATCGTCGGGTCGCTCATCAGCGGCCACCGGGTACCGAGATACGGACTGGACACTGAGGTGCTGCTGACTGCCTTTCTGGGTCTTTTTTGATCTTTTCCGTCACCTTGTCGTCGCCTTACCTCTCTTACTCAACTCATCTCACCACCTTACCTTGCGGTACTTTGATACCTTGGTACCTACCTACCTTACTCACCGACCGTCATCTGGCTTCTTCTCATCTTCATCCCCTGGGCATCCGTACCATCAAAGACATCTCACCAACATTCATCCATACGACAACAGCTCGCAGGGGGAACTGTGCGTGTCCCACATCTTCCCATTGAATTGAATACCCCCGGACGGCGGCATCTCCCAGCCGAGAGCCCGCAACGAACCAGAAGCCGCCAGACGTTGCGACTCGGACCCATCGAACCCAACGATCCAATCCCAATCCAACCTCGTTTTCCTTTTTTTTTTTTTTTTTTCTGCTTCTCTCGCCGCCCCCTCGTCGCCTCTACCACTCGACCCGCGTCCCGTATTCTCCTGGCCCAGCCCTTCCCTCTCCTGTCTCCAGTCCCGTGGTTTGCCCCCTAACAGGCCTGCCACCTATCCGTACCTTACCCGTCCTTCTGTCACCTCAACCCGTCGATCCTGGATGCTTGTTCTCAACTTCCCGTTCATGCCATCGCAGCCAACGCACCACCACCAGCACCGGTTGCCACCGGCGGAAGGCCGTCTTTTCCGTTCACCTGGCCTGACTGTCTCTGCTGCACCTTGCTAAAGTCTATCTGCCAGAGGACAAGAAAAAGTGAAGAGGGCCAGAAAGAGAAGAAGGGAAAATTCTTGGGACGAAAACGAAACTTTGCGCCGCACGTCTCCTCTCCTCTCACTCACCCGCCAACTCTCACTCTCCTCAGCCTCGCCTTGCTCTATCTCAACTTCAACTCACCTTTCCGACACTCACTCACGCTCCTTTTTTATACTTTTCGCCGCTTCTCTTCACCTCTCACCCGTCGCCCTCGCATTCGCCGCCTCTCTACGGCCCCCCCATCCCGACGCCCACCATCCAACATACGGTCTCACGCCTAACCCCCCCCTCCCGGCTCCCCCGATGCCGACTCCGCCGACCGAGGATGACCGCCAGACGCGGATCCTCCAGTTCGCGGAGGAATGGGGCCTCGAGCCCCCGCCGTCCCCGACGCCGCTGACGCGCCCCAACAGCCCTCCCAGCTTCCGCACCTCTGAGGACGACATCAGGGCCGAGGAGCTCCTCAAGCGCAAGGCCTCCGTCCTCGGCCGGACCGACTCCACCACTAACCTGAGGCGCGTCCTCACCTCCAAGAAGACCAAGTGGGACTACAAGCTCGTCTTCGACACCCTCGACCAGCACGTCACCGACGGCGGATCCCCCGGCGTCGCCGAGGCCCTCATCGTCCAGCTCGTCTCGTCCGGCGGCGACGTCAACATGGCCCAGAAGGCCAAGACGAGCATCCTGCCGAGGAGGAAGAGCCTGGAAAGCTTCGGCGAGCGCAGCAAGCTGCTCCAGCATGCCGTCCACAACGGCCAGATGGACATGATCCAGGTCCTGCTACCCCACGCTGACCACTTTGCCCTGGACGCCTCATTACCGTTGGCCATGCGCGCGGAAAATGTCGAGATCGTGGAGCTGCTTTTGAGGTACGGCGCCGGTGTGCTTCGCAGTAGTGAGACGCAGGAGGTTTTCCGACAGGCTTGCGCTTCGGGCCGGCAGGCTGAGCTGGTGTCCATCGTGTTGCGTTCCGAGGCGCGGCCGCCGCCGACGTGGCTGTCTCAGTGTATGGTGGAAGCGACGAAGGCGGGGTGCTTGACGACGGTTCTCCATCTGAGTCGGTCTGATGCCGATGGCGACTACAACCAAGCGGAGGCGCTCAAGATCGCCATCAGCCAGGGACGTCACGATATTGCCCTCGCGATCATCATGGGCAACCACCCGCCGAAACGACCAGGGCTGGATGAGGCGTTCTCGCAACTGCTGGATCACCCGTCAATGAACCCGAACGACAAGGTTGCGGTCGCGGAGTTGCTTCTTTGTGCAGGTACGGATGGCGATGGTCCTGCTCTGGCTCTCATTCACGCTGCGGCTGCCGAGTTCCAGGACATGGTCGATCTGTTGGTCAAGTACGGAGTTTCTATCGAGTATCAGGACGCGATGGCTATCCGCAAAGCCATCCAGAACGGACGGGTCGACGTAGCATACACGCTACTGAACGGCAACTCGGAACTCAGCTCAATGCATGCTTCAGAGTGTGTCGAGCTGCTGCCAAGGAATATGCCAATCGAGAGCCGCCGACTTTTGCTGGACTTATTATTGAGGAGGGGCGCGAGCGGGACTGCGCTAGACGACATGCTCATCGAAGCGGCCGAGGCGGGCGACGTCGACTCGGTCAAGCTCCTCCTCACCCCCGTGTTCCCGGGAGGCCGACCGGTCAGCGAACATGACGTGAAGAAGGGGCCCCGATCGATGGTGTATGAACGCCACCAAGTAGCCTCCGTCGACCATAAGGGCGGCCTGGCATTGCAGATTGCAGTGATGCGAAGTGATGTTGCGATGACCAGGGAAATGCTCAACAGCCAGCCGTCGAGCGAGACGCTGGCGCAGATCTTCCCCCTCACCAAGACGCTGTCCCGCCAGAACAGGTACCGCATGGTCGAGTGTTTCCTGACCAGCGGCCTCACCGGGCCGATTGTGCATGAGGCGCTGCAAGAAGCCATCGACGAAGACCCGAAATTCAAAGACGAGGATCTCATCGGCCTGTTCCTCAAGTACAACACCGATATCAACGAGAACGACGGGTCCGCGCTGGTGGCTGCTGTCATGCAGAAGGATCTGAGGTTGTTGAACGCGCTGTTGAAGAAGAATGTCACGCCGCAGACCGCCGCCGGCATTCTGCCTAGGATAATTGCGACGCCTGACCCGCAGACTAGGTTAGAAATGGCGACCTTGCTGCTTACGAACGTGCCGACTCTCGAGTCGAGCAAGGTTTCCCAGGCGATGCTCAACGTGTTGAACTACCGACCGGCAGACCTGAAGCTTTTGCAAGTGCTGCTGCTTCAGGGCCGGGCGGACATCAACGTAGACAGCGGAATCGCCATGGCATCAGGTGAGTAGTCATAGCATATCTCATACGCAGGGTACTAATGATGAGTAGCAATCCACAGCCACGACCCTCCCGTCCTGGACATGCTCTTGAAACACGGCAAACCTTCACCACAAACCGTTGGCCGAGCCATCAACGAGCTATCGATGATGCAGTCCTCGGAACAGAAGGCGGAGAAACTCGAGATTCTGCTGTCCAAGACCAAGGACAAGGCCCTGTTCAACGACGTCCTCGTCAAGGAGGTCCACTCCCTCCTCCAGACAGACCCCGGAAAACGTGAGCTGTCGATCGTCAAGGTGCTCCTCGAGTCGGGCGCTGACGTCAACTCCCACAACGCCGCCGCCCTGTGCCACGCCGTCGCCGCCGGCGACACCCAAATCACCGACATGCTCTTCGCCGCTCGCCCCAGCCCGGCGTCACTGGCGTCGGCTCTGCCCCACGCGCTGCGCATCGCGGATCCCATGGACCGTCTCGACTTCTCTGAGAAGCTGCTCGAAGCCGGTGCACCGAGTGCGGAGGCAAACCGGGCGCTAGGATTCGCTATCAACACATACACTAATGATATCCCGCTATTGAGGACATTATCACTCAAGGCCAATACCAGCGACGGCGAGGCTTTGATCTCGGCTGTCAAGAAGGAGCGCCCCGACATCGTCGAACTGATTCTCAAACAGAAGCACTCGATACCGATCACGAACGACGCATTTGCGGAGGCGGCCATGTTATCGGACAAGGAAGCGAGGGCGAGTATTTGCACGCTGTTGTTGGAGCACGGCGCGTCGGGGACGGTTCTTTCGGATGCGCTACTTGCTGCCGCTGCGGATGGCGACTTGGTGCTCGGCAGCATTCTCGTGAAGAACGGTGCCCAGATCGACGAGGAGTCCATTGTGGAGGCATGCAAATCTGGTTCTGCCGACGTCTTGGCGATGCTACTGAGCGGTAGCTCGACGCCCAAAAAGTCGACCATCGAGCGAGGCTTCCAGGCCGCTACGGAAGTCGGCAATCTCAAGACGCGAGCTGCGATTCTCCAGGCTCTGCTGCCTCATGGCGTGGACGGGGAGGCTCTTCACATCCAACTGGCGTCCGCGGTCCGTTTCGGTGACGACGGCGAGGACTTGGTCAAAACCCTGTTGGAGGCTGGTGCGGATCCTAACTACAACAAGGGAGAGGCGGTGTGGGCTGCGACGAGAAGTGCCTTCCTCAACACTCTGAAAATGATGTTGGGTCAGGTCGACATCGGCACGAAGCTGGTAAGTAATCTGCACAACTCGTCTGAGGTCATTTCATTTCTAACACAGAAACAGCAACACAAGCCCAATCACACCACGCTCAACCGCGCTCTTAGGGCTGCCTGGAAATTGAGCCGCGAACCACGTGCCGCCATCATTGACGCGCTCTTCCGGGCCGGTCTGCCTATATCGGATGACCTGCACGTCGTTCTGAACCAAGCAATCAACGAGGAAGAACCCGACTTCAAACTCATCAAGTCACTGCTCCGATTCGGTGCTTCACCCATTGCAAACAACTGCCAGACACTCATCGACGCGACGAGAAGAGTGATGGTGCGGCCGCTGGCAATGATGTTGGAGTCCAAGATCCTCGGCGAGGACCTCAACCTCGCCATCAGGGAGGGCTTCACGAAGGACAATTCGGCACAATGGTTCACGGAGACCGGTTTCAGCATCTTGCACAGCTTCCTGCAAAAGGGTGCGCACGGCGATGGCCTGAGTTCCGTCCTTACTCAAGTCGTCGACATGCCGCTGTCCGAGTCTGACGACAGCGTGAGCCTTGCCAACGGCTTCGTCGATATTCTTCTCGACCACAAGGTCGACGTCAACTATGACAACGGCATGCTCTTGCAATCCGCGGCAGCTGCCTTGAACGCGTTCCTCGTCAACCGGCTGTTGGAGAAGAAGCCCAACACAGAGTCGATCTCGCGAGCGTTCTACCGCATCTTCGACAACCCCACCTCCGAGGACGAAGCTTTGGAGCTAATTACAATGTTTACTGACTACGCGGACGGCGAGACCCGACTGGACGTCATGTACACGCCGCCGGAATCCATGCCCCTCCTCTTCCTCGCCATCTCGCAATACCCCCGATCTATCCGAATCACGAAGGCTTTGTTGGACGCCGGCTACTACTACGATCAGATGATGCCGTGCAAGGTCATGGAGGACGTGGATGAGGAGCCCGTCACGCTCATGATGTGGGCGCTGCATCAGGAGCAGAAGAAGGTTAGCAGCGGCATCATCCAGATGCTCATCGAGACGGGCGCCAAGATCAACTTTGAGAGTCGCCTATCTCAGACAACGCCACTACTACTAGCAATCCGCAACCGCCGTCCTGACATCGTCAAGATGCTGCTCCTCGAGGGCGCCGAAGTGGACGTCTGCGATGTCAAGGGCAACACGCCACTCACACTATCCACAGAAGCCGGCGGCGAGCTTGCCATCAAGATGATGTCCAACCTCCTCGCCGCAGGCGCCTCCAGCAACGACGGCTCGCTCCACAACGCGGCGCGCGAGCTGAACCTCCCCGCCTGCCAGGTTCTCGTCCAGTACGGCCACGAGCCAGACTTCCCGAGCACCCTCCACGGCGGCCGCAGCGCGCTCGGCGAGCTCGCCTGCCACGCCGCCGACAACGAGCCCCTCACCCCCGCGCGCCAGAAGCTCATGGAGCGCGTCACCAACTTCCTCATCGAGGCCGGCTCCGACATCACCCTCCGCACCGACGGCAAGTCCATCCTCCTCCTCGCCCTCGACTCCAAGGAGCCCCTCGTCACCAGCCGCACCCTCCTCAAGGCCGGCATGTGGAAGCACGTCAACAAGAAGTTCAACCAATTCACCGACGGCAAGATGACGTACTCGCCCACCATGTACGTCGCCCACGTGCTGCCCGCGTCAGACACCAAGGAAGCCCTCATCAAGCTGCTGCGAGCCAACCGCGCTGAGGACGTCTACTACTCCAACACGGGCCCGCAGCCCGACGGCGCCTGCGGCATGCCCGACGAGCTCGAGGCGCAGGAGCGCACCCGCCGCGCGCGCCTCGACCGCCTCAACCTCGAGCAGGAGGACCACCTGCTGTCCATCGCGCGCAGCACCGAGCTCGCCTCCGTGCAGGCGCAGATCTGGTCCGCGCAGGCGGAGCTCGAGGACAGCCGGCGCAAGCGCATCCAGGCGGACGACCTGGTCGCGCTCAACGAGCGGGCGCGTGCCGAGGAGGAGGTGTTTGCCGCCGCGATGCGGCGCAAGCGCAGCGAGCGCAGCGCGGACCTCGAGCACCAGGCGGCGCTGACGGAGGCGACGATCACGCGGGCGCGGGCTGTGGAGCTCGCGGAGCAGGACCTGGTCATGACGCGGCAGAGCATGCTGCTCGAGTGGGAGAAGCAGATGGCGACGGAGCAGGTGGACCACGCCAAGGCCATGTCTGCGATCCGGGTCGCGGAGCGGGAGGACGTGGATCGGATGGACCGCGAGGCGGAGGACCGGTTCCGCACGCGGCTGGCGGAGCAGCGGCGGCTGGTCGACGGGCAGACGAACCTGGCGAGCCAGCTGGCGGGCGCGGGCGTCAACGGGCGGCGGCAGATTGGGTACATCACGGGGGAGATTAATTAAGGGCTGTGGTGGTGGTGGTGGTGGTGGCTGTTGCTATTTCTTTTGTCACTTTGTTATTGCAATGCGTGGCCTGGCAGGGCTGCCGCTTGCTTGCTTGCTTGCCTCCTTGCTCCTTGTCGCACGGAGAGGCGAAAAGAAGAGCGCGAGCGTACGGGGCCGTGTTTGTCGGTTCGCGATATGCTACGGATTTGGTAGAAAGGGGGGCGTTTTCGTCGTTATCTTGGTTACATTGCACGTGGGGGAGGGGGGAAGCGGTACCCTCTTCCTCCTGTCTTCTTCTTTTTACTATTTCATTTTCTTCCCTTTGTATGGAGATATTCTTGGAGATTATAGGGGGGTTCAGTTCTTAGCATTTTCCTGCGTAGGTAGTAGTTCTGGTTTATTATGCATCCTTCAGATGGGGATGGAGTCAGTAGGGTAGGCTGGGGTGCTGAAAAGTAGCAAGTGTTGCCGCAGCGAGTAATGAAAAAAAAGATCATTTCACAGTCAGTCATTCGAGGCGCCGCGGCGCGTTCGTGGTCCTGTCGTCAAGTCGAGTTCGTTCAGCTGGTTCGTCCCTGTGTGTGTCTCTCATCCATTTCCCTCTCGGCCCCAAGTTTCCCTGATAAGAAGTGTCGTCCGGACGGGGGAAGTTGCGCAAGCCAGGGTCGTTAACACAGATCGGCGGTGTGGTGCACGGCAAATGGTGCATTTGCGGGATCCATGACTCTCCACGAGGAATGCGATGCTGGGCCGCAGAGAGGACCTCCGCGGTCTTGGCCTTCCGGGTCGCTTTCGGGTTTGTCATTGGCCTGTGGACGTCATACACATCGCGTGGTTTTTTTTGTGTTTTAGAGGTTTTGGTGAGTTGCATGTTTGTGGGTTCTGCGAGAGGGGGAGGATGGCTTAGTGTTGTGACTCTGGGCTGGGTGGTTGACGATCGAGAGTGAGATGGGTGGACGAGATGTGATGCAGAGAGTTTGGGTCTGCTCTGGACCCGGGAACAGGGCGGCGCGTGGCAGCGTGGCAGCGTGGCAATGCTGCCTTGGTCTTTCTCCTGCTTGCCGGACAGTTGCCGTGATTTGATCGCAGACTGGGCCATTCAATGGGGAATGGTCGTGATTTTGCGTGATGGATCATGGAGAGTGAGTGGGCTGCGTCTTGCCCTTTCGAAGGGGAACGTGCGCCGGAATGGCACTGCAAGGTACGACGCACGCTTTTAGAGGCGCCTCGCCAATTGGAGAGGAGGAGGAGGAGTGGGCGGGCCTGGATTTCGTGGTTTTTTGTTGCTTGGACCGCCTCGTGAGACGGGGCTGCTGGGGTGGTTTTGGCGAAGGGGGCCTGAAGATCGCATTACTCGTGGAGGTTGAAGGCGGCTAGAGGCGTGAGAAAGAGGCCTGGGGTGTCTTTGATTGAGGTTCGTGATGGGATGGCAGGATGGATGGGTTGCGGATGTCGGGATGGAAGAAGTTGGCATATCTCGAGGTCCAAGCTTTGTGATGGTTTGTGGTGAAGATGTGATGAGGAGGAGTTGTGCAACGGTGATGGGGCGGGCGATGTCGTGATGAGATGGGGCGTGGGCGACATCGCGTGTGCTTGTGAACTGAGCAGAAGATTCACCCCGCGGGTTGAGTTCCTATCAATGTCGCTCTGTACGTTTCCTCATCCAAACTATCACCACGATGCATTGGAGTGTTTGTGCACTATGATTGCAACCCGTTCAGCGAATGTTTCTGCGCGAAGGTTTGGTTCCTCTCCCAAATCGTCGTTCATTCCATGTCTTGGCGGCCAAAGCTCTTCCCGATCACGGTGACAGGAAAACAAATGTTCAGACGATTCGTGCAACATTAAAGAGGGGGGTCCGGGCAATGATTCAACCGCCATGCCCATCATGAATGACACTTGATTGACGTCTGTTTTGACATCTTCTAAAGTTTCGTCGTTGCAAGAAACCCACGTGTTGCATCGTCCGGGAGGGTTGAAAGGGAATGTGGAAACCTTGCTTCAGAACATGTTTCTTCCCCCAGCGCTGTCGCGTGGTTTTCTTGAGCAGATCGACGGTCGAGTCTCGAACGTTTGTTTGGTTAGACGAGACGAAAAGGCCTCGAAGCCGAAGAAGGGCACAAAAAAACCGGGGAGGGGGAGAGTAGATTGGGAACGAATGTCTTGCAGCTGTCAAACAAGATTGGCCACTTTTCTTGCTTTCTTTTTCCTGATGCTTGTTGCGCACAAGCACACAGCAGCAGCAGACACACTCAAATCTGCAGCGGAATGCGGCACGGCAGTCGCGCCGGAGATTCAGAGCAGAGGTCCAGTCCAGTCAGGGCTCCGCTGTTTGAAAGGTTTCCAATCTCGAATTCCTGCCAACGAGAATGGTCGGGTTGGAATTGCCCACTTTCCGAGATTTTCGTAAACCCACCCGTGGTGTGACAGGTCCTGACTTGGGTTTGGGGGCGCGTTGGCTGGCTGGTCGGTCCTCCGGGAAGGGCAGCGTGACATTTTAGGAGAAATTCTGGCGATCTCGCTGAACTCTGTTGCGATGGGGGATCTTGTCCGGACGATGACGGTATGTGTTTTTGGGGATCATTCGATATGTGGCTTGGGTGAGAAGACATGGCTGTGTCTTGCGATCCTCACTCGCGTGTTCTGAATGAGTTGGATTAAGGCTGTGGCTTGTCGCTCTCGAATGTTCAAAGTTGAGCCCTATCCGCACTTTCATCGCGTCTGCCTGCCGACAAAGAGATAAGATGAAAGAATTAGCGCCCGTTCCGCTGCACTTCATAGACATGAAATCAGCTAGCAAGTAAGCTTCAACCCAGCCAACAGGAGAAATCCCAGCATCGTCGACATTGTCTCTGAGAAGCGCGATGGCTTCGTAACCAGTCTACCGGCAACATCCCTCGATCCCAACGGCCCGCGTGGCACTCAGCGCCACCGGGGCAGGCCAGAGCTTCCCTAGACGCTCTGAATTCTGGAGCATTGAAGCATCGTTCGTCGCCCAGAGGTCGTCTTTTGCCCTCCCCCACTCTTGTTTCTTACTGTTCCTTCAGTGGCAACCCCGTGACCCCCAGCGCATGTCAGTCAGCACTTTATGTAAATTGGCCAGCATCACTGACAGGAGCAATCCGGATGGAGCCTCAATCCACCCGTAAAGTGACCGTCGACGACGCGGCACAGCCGTGGAAGAGCTGACTCAAGCAGACAGGAAAAACCGGCTCAGGATCGCCCGCGGAAGGCTGTCCCGTGCGAAACCTACGTCTTTTGACAGTTGACGTATTTGTCCCCCCATCTTACGTGGGCCTTTCGGTGAATGATTCAGTCTCGCAGTGGTTGATAGGTGCGTTCGCTCTCGGTGAGAAGAATGCGTATGTACGTTATTTCGCTGGACCCTTTTTGATAATATCAAATGCGTCCGAGCGTACAGGCAGTCGATAGATTGGCGAGATTTCAATTTTCTCGTCGAGGACTGATAACGGCGCACTGTTTGCTGATGTTTCGGGCCTTGCTGCCGTTGTTCGCTTTGCTGGAGCACGGGTCGTACCTCGTATCTCGTCAACGAAGCTCATACTCGTCTATTCCGGAATATCCACGCCGGAAAACTTGCACAATCGAGCATCACTCGGGATCATCTCGCCGTGAACGACCCCGGGGCAGCCATTTGCGCGTTGACCTCCTCCAAAAGCTCCAACTCGCCTCCCCCGCTTCCCTGGGTTACTGTGGTGCAACTGGAGAGCACGTGGATATGAGCCATTGAGCCTTCGATTGCACCGCGAGGTAACCTCCCCCCCTCTCCCCCCATCACGGCCGGACGTCACACCAATTCGATCTCGAGTCGCGAGAAGTTGCCTCCGAAATTTGATGTGGAGGGTGGTGCTCGTCTCCGGAGCTGTAAAACCGGAGGCGTATGAGCCACGAGGCCCACGGCGATAGACGAGACTTCAAGATCTTGAATTTTCGAAGGGTGTTAAGATGGCACGCAACTGTGTTATTGCCGTCTCCTCTTTTTTATCTGTCGTGAGTGAGCACATTGGTTGGCTCTCGTCGAGCCCTGATTCTTGGATGGTTTAAGACGAGATGTTATGAGTGTTTTGACTCGTAGAATTGGAATACTAGGCGGAACACACTCCGGTGCATTACGTGGATTCCTGGACTGAGCCGCTGCCGCGCCCCCCCTTTGCAGTCGAGACCTTCTTCATCGTGGACGTCCACACACACATCACCTGCTGTCAAACAAACTTCAGGCGATGTGAACTCTTGACTTGACAGCTGCGTCCCGGATATCTCGGGCATCTTTAGCTTGTATTTTTGAGGTTTTACTGCCTTATCTGTACTGCAAACTGCAGGTGAATTACAGCGATGGAGGCAGAAAAAGGACCTACATTCGCTGAAACACGCGGTCACTCTAGCGGGTGACGGTCACTGACTCGGGGCTCTCGTCACAGCGCAAGGGACCGGGGTCGTCCGCCTGTGCCTTCAATCTTGCTGCCTCTATCTCTCTGCCGTCACTTGCCATGCAACAGTGAATGTCATTCATTTCCACAAGTCGTGAAATATCACCGAAGAAGGGTGTTTCCTGGTAGTCCTTCACATGTCGGGCTAATTGTACAAAGTACATCTGATTTCCCCAAATCCCAGCCACAGCCCGGAGCCACGTTCTTAGACGATAACCATAATCGGGGGAGACCATCGCCCAAAAGCAGAAGATCTGCCACCGTCTCGTTGATGAAATATGCATTGGAGCGTGTTAGTGCAGGCACTTGTTCCCGGGTCTTCGGGCGCCGGACGGCCTCGAAAGAAACTGCCCAGCGCCCCGTGCTTCCTCTCTAGCGCCTCGAGGATGTTTAAAGGTTGGCTGGATGATATGGTGACAACGTGGCTTGCGGCGCCATGCTTCATGCACAATTGTGCTAATCTCCTCGAACCCCAGCAGGTTTTTCTGGCTCTTCCAGCCAGCAATTGGTGCCGCAGCCTCTACCCAGCTTGCCAGCTGCTGTTTGGATGACGAGACGACCGATTCAATCCACAATGTCTTACTCTTCTTTCCCACACCATGTCAGGGTTGGGGTTGCAATCGCACGGACGCCATTCCATCGGGGGAAAGCAAGAAGTGAAAGAAGAGATCAGCACCACTAAGCCAGGCTCTCCCTTGGCCCCCTTTGACAGCAAAGAGCCTTGATGCTTGTCCTCCCATCCACTGCGGTCCAGCTGCTTGCAGCGCGGAATTTTCCAGTGCAGCAGCCAAGCCAGCAGCATCCTGCCTCGAGGATGGCGCCCTCACCCCGGCACGCGTTAGGAGAAAAAGGGGTATGGTTTGAACTGTGGAGTAGGGTAGCCCCCCCGGGCCCCCAGCAGGGCTTTACTGACGTTCGGCATATGGTTAGCAAGGGTGGCGAGCGGGTTCCTGGGCAGGCACTATGCTTCTCTGGTGTTCGTCTCGAGCCATCTGTGGACTCGTTTGCTGGAGGAAGCAGAGCAGAATATAATACCACGGACCCGGAACGGGCAGATCGGTTGTTGGCTCGAACCGTTGTCGTCCTGTTGGTGTGTACCTTTCTTCGTTTCTTTTCTTTCGAGAAGGGATGGGGCTTGTCTCTATCTTGATATTCACATAACCTGCCTGCTTCCTCTGCTAGTCTTTTCCTGCACTGATCACCCCACGGCTTCTTGACCTGTTCCCAAGTTTTGGTGCTTGGGTTTGGTCAGACTCACCTCTCTTTTCTGTCTAATGTTTTGATCCCCCACCGTGGTTTGACAGCCATGGACGGAAAAACGATATATACGCTGTTCGGCACCGGATACGACAACTCTCACGAGCCGAAGCCGCTGGTGAACGAGAGGGGCACGATCCTGGGTGTCGCCATCACCTTCGAGGTATGGGTTTCCATCGGAATCGGAGGCGATTCGTGTATTCTGACATTGGCGCTCTAGGTCGTCGCATGGATATGTGTCGCCTTTCGTATGTACACGCGGGGGATGGTGGTTAAGGCTCTGGGATGGGACGACCTTTTCGTCGTATTATCGCTGTTGACGACGACAACTGGCACCATTGGTGCTTGTGTTTGTAAGTTGTCACATCTCATATGTGATCATCTCAATGGCTTCTTGGCTGACACATGGCAAAGCGACTTCGTTTGGTTTGGGCAAGCATCTCTACGAACTTACAGCTTCAGACGTGCAAAACTATCTCTGCGTACGAGCCCCATTACGCCGCCCCCCCCCCCCACCCGGTTGCCGGTCTATCAACAATTGCCCAACTAACATTAGCCATTTCAGACGTTTTACATCACGAGTGCCTCCTACCAGATGTCAACAGCCTTCATCAAATTATCCCTGCTCTTCCAGTACGTCCGCATCTACGACCAGCCCGGCTTCCTCCGCAGCGCCTGCAAAGCCATGATCCTCTTCACCGGACTCTGGGCCATCGCCTACAGCTTCCTCGGCTGGATCCCCTGCTACCCCATCCGCGCCTACTGGGACTGGCAAGTCCCCGCCGCCCGCTGGGGCTACGGCTCCCTCGACGCCGACGTCTTCTACGGCACCTACGCGAGCCACGCCGCCCTGAACGTCATCCTCGACCTCCTCGTCCTCGCGATCCCCGTGCCCCTCTACTTCAAGCGCGACGCCTCGCTCAAGTCCAAGCTCGGCCTGCTCATCCTCCTCACCATCGGCCTCATCGTCAACGCCATCTCGATCGTCCGCCTCATCTCCGTGGTCCAGCACAAGGCCGCGACCCTGCCGACCCTCGACTACACGTGGTACGCCCCGATCAGCGTCGTCATCGCCTGCGTCGAGGTCGACCTGGCCATGGTGGCGTGCAGCGTGCCCATCTTCTGGCCCGTGTTGCGGAAGCATTTCGGCGATTTCGGGGACGGCATCTTTGTCACCAAGGAGATCGAGGTCACGCGCGAGGCCAGGCGGTTGGAGAGCGTTGAGCTGGACGACGACTTGGAGATGGAGCCGGACAGGAGGTCGAGGGTTGGGAGTGAGGCGAGCCTGCGACAGGAATCGCGGGCGCCGCCGAATGGGCGGTATCTGGATGAGTTTGTGGTGCGGCAGGTTGACCCGTTGGCGAGGAGTAAGAGTGTGGTGACACAGATCAAGACAGGTGAGGCTGAGGTGGAAGATGCCAAATGGTGGAATAAAGGAAGGCTAGAATAAGACTATGAAGGTCTGGGCAGTTTTCAGGAAGCGAGCAATTGCATTTCATTTTTCGATCACAACTAAGACCTTGTGCATTGGGACGTGTGAATGCGGCACTGACACAGCTGTTCATCGTATTGAGAGGGTTCTAAGATCTGGTCGTGTGACAACTCGTTCTGTTACCCATGTCTTGCACGTCGTGTGAGCCTTTGGTTTATACCAGCCCTAATCGTTCCCTACGTCCTTGCGTGAAGTATTGTGATGCCAAATCCTATGTGTATCTGCTCTTTCGATGTCTCAAGTAACTGCATTACAAGAGTTTCCCCCCCACTGTCTGCGCGACTATTACCTGTGGACAGGGTTACTACAATCGAGGACGATGGTTAAAAGAATAACAACCTGGTACTGACAATAACAGCGGCGACAACGACGACGATACCAGCCATATAGGATATTACAGAAAAAAAACAGTCCACTATCTAATTACCACACTCTGTCGAGGAAGTTGACCTAAGAATGCCAAGGCTGCTTCCTTATCAGTCGGGATTTTGACTGAAATCACACCAACCCGCATGAAACCCCCCTCCCCTGGGACCAAGGCGAGTCCCCAGATAGACGAAAAGCAACGCAAATATAAAGGTACAAACTGAATGTCGGCACAAATGTCATCGTAAGTGTCGAAATGAACCCAGGCTTGGGCCATGGACTCAATCATAGATCCATATATAGCTTGAAGGCCAGGCTCATGAAAGCTTGACAACGTGACTTGACGAGACGTGATTGCTTTCATCCGCTTCCACCATTCCGGGTATGGGTAAGCATCATCAATTGTGGCCGGCAGGACTGCAGCTTGAAGTGTAATGGCGCCATCCGTAACCTGTCCAGTCTCATCGTCTGTCAGGAGAGTTGTCTCTGCTGACATGATTTCGGCCAATAATACGTCGTTGCCGGGAATCTCACAGGCGCTTATGATTTCCCCATCTATTGCGGCCCAGGACCATGACGGTGCCCGGTAACCCACCGGCCGTTTCCCGCATACACTGTCTGGATGCACACGCCATGCCAAAGCCCCAGGTAATCTGGCCTCCCATATCCCAGCCAAATATCTGGTTTCTTCGCCAAGGGCTTCCAAGAAGCTTCTTGTTTCTTTTGCAATGGCCGATATCGCCACCAGCTTATCGCGTGATTTGGTAAGTTGGCACTTCGTGTAATACCCAAGCAACTCACGCCATTGACTATAATGGAGTTCGAGTCCCCTAAAAGGAAATCCCGGCCATTGACGCATTAGATATTTGCATGCGGGTTGATGGTTGCTAGGCCCTCTACTTCGGAGGTCCTCTTGGCGAGTCCAGCTAGCACCAAACCAGTCGGCATCAGGCTGGCTCTCAGAACAATGCATTTCATGGCACTCCCATAAAACTTGCTGTTTATCCCAGTATATTGTCCGTGGACTCAAGACTCTTTCCTGCAAGATCCAGGCGCGCTTACAAAGAGTTGCGTGGTCGAGGCTTTTCTGATGAAGCAAGAAAATCTCCCACTCGTTAACATATGAGTCTGGCGTGCCAAACAGAGATAAGTCGACAACAGTGGGCTTGATATCCTTCGGAACCCGTTGAAAGTAAAGGCCCCCTTCATCGTTTTCCGCACCCAAGGCTGCGATGCAAAGATATGCACTCTTGAACACTTGATGCATCGATGAGGACTCCTGACTCCAGTCAACCTCGGAATCTTGAAATATGCACAAGCGGTCTATCCATATGTACTGTAAACCGAGCCGTTCCAGGGCCACGAAGGCGTCTTTGAACGTCCTTGGAAGACAAGATAGTGGCTTGCCTCTCGATAACTCTGTCAGCGTTGAAGCTCTAAGTGTGAGATCCAGGTCCCAGGATTTGTCTCCCCAGCAATGGCTTAGCGCAAGGTACTTCGATCCCGGCTCAATTTCTTCGCGCAGGGCTAAGCGGAAACTTCTCACGCCACCGCTCGTATGTAGCTTCAGGAGGCGTGTCGGAATAAAGGTCGACTGGACTTTGCACAGGGAATGCTTGTCGTCACAACTCCGCATCCAGTGCTGGATGGTAGCCCATGTACCCGGAGCATCAGAGAACTCTGAAATCATGTTGTTGAAGCGACGTTGGATTGCTGCAGAGTTGAGTTAGTTCTTTTACTTGTTTCCATAACACGTATTCGGACGACACTGACTTGAGTATGACAAGAACCGGCCATAGCGTTCATAAGAATAGTTCCCACAAATGATGTACATATCGAGGCGTGTCTTCCCCGTGTGGGTTTCTAGGCTGAGGCAAATGTTGATCCAGGTGAAATATCCCAAAGTTGCCATATCCTCCGTGTATTCAGTTCTCACTGGTAGGGAGCTGCATATTGCGCAACCTTCTGCTGCTGATTTCGACCATGATTCGGGCGTTTTATGGTGCCCGTACGCATATTCATCACGGTCGAATCGGCGTTCGGGATCAGATAACACTGAATGAGCATGTGAGCATGCTTGTGAGACGTAACACCTGATTTTTAAATATCTTACATCTTGCATGTCTTTGTCTTTGGCTCTCCGTTATTGGCGCGACCCCTTCTGGAGGCCGGAAATTGCCGGGGACGCCTACTACCTCAACCGACGAAGGGTCGACGTAGCTCTCGAGAGATTTGAGACACACGGCACAAAACATCTTGCAGATCGACGGTGTTAATCTAAAATGGAAAAGGTTCTAGGAGAATGAAAGAGTCCATAGAGGTTATCATCTGTTGTAGTAAATACCCACAGACCTCTGACCAATCAATCCTAGCCACATGGCGGGTGTGAACCAACAACTCCGACTTCGTCACCAGTAATTATGTTACATAATCTTACAGGCATTTAACGTGGTCTACATAGCTTGGCATTCAGGAAAGAACTCCCCGGCAACCTCTATATTTGAAGGAAACCTTCTGCTCTACCCTAGGTAGTGGTAAGAAAGCCTCCTGGTAGCATCAAGGAAGGTTGCCTTGTTGTAAGTGAAATCTAAAATACTCTTGAATTTAGTGTCTTCACGTGTTGGGTGTCTTCATGTAGGTTGCAGGTGAGGTAGTTTTAAGCCCGTTAGCCTTAGCGACTGGAATCAACTTTGAATGATCAGGCAATCCGGGGTCACTCCTGCCTTCTCTCCAGGCCGTCTCCATCTGATATCCAAGGCAATTCTAGGCAGCCGTGTCAACGCCTACTTCAGTCTTTCCACTAGCTGAATTGTCACCAGTGCATCCCCCAAGGACGCCTTGATGGCTGAGGGGTGAAGCAGCAGCGTGAAAGAATATCCAGATCAAGGAGCTCTGGGAATCCATCTGGAGGCGCTGGTTGGACACTGCCCCGAGGCAGTAGGGCGTATTTGTTTCTTCTTTTTCTCTCTGTATTCTTTCCACTTTCATATTCACACTCGTATTACGTGCTCATCATTCTTCATTTCTCAACATTACTTTTTTCCTCTGTTGTTATTGCACCTAGGCATACTAAGCTATAATTACGAGTTGTAGTGACAGCACCTAGGAACTTTAGAACATGTATACTCTACATGCGGTTGAAAGAAATGGCACTATGCGCCAGAGCACTAGGCTATTGAATACAGAAGTTATGCTGGAATCCATATATTAGTGCGCGAGGTTTTCCCTGAAGACGACAGTTTTGACTTGATACTTCACGATATAACAAATCTTAGTTCTCCTGAACGCCTTATTTCCCAGCAGATTCCCTTACCTTGCCCTCATTTATTGTACTTATAATCTATTAAGACCTAGACTCAGTCTGATAGCATGATCTTAGATTATTATGTGCAAATCACTCTTGCCCTAAATTTCATAGAGTTTTGCTATCTAGGCAGATAATTATTTATACTAGGGGTTGTAGTCTATTTTAATTAAATAATTTTACTATTATTATCGTCTTTATTATCCTTATTATCCCTATCGTCCCTTTCTCTCCCCTCTCCCTCTCCCTATTCCTATTGTCGTCGTCGTCGTCGTCGCCGTCGGTATCATCGTCTATGCCCACTATCCGCCCGGATCGTAAAACTCATTCCATGACCTGTCCCAGCTGCCCAGCTTGCATGTAGAGCCCGAAATGAGAAACCCACCTGTGCACGTTTCCAACTAGTAAAAGTCGCCTCAGTTTCCCAACTAGGAGAACTTCACCGCTTAGGGAAACCTTATACTATTAAGCCGTCCGACGGAACCTTACACGATGCCGACGCCCATTACACGACAACAGGAACCGGCCATCTTTTGGAACATAAATAGTCTCTGTGATACCTCAATTGACCTCAGGAATTCATTCGCCATCGTTCTTTTTTAAATCCAATCATCAGAGTCGTTCGCTGCAGCTCTGTCAACATGCGCGTTATCTCCTTACTCGTTGCTGCGGTTACCTTCTTGGGCATTGCCACTGCCAAGCAATGCTGCTGCGTTGAACCGATACACAATGCATGCGTTCTTGCGGAAGTCACAGGCGATACTTGCGCTACGAGTGCTTGCCAAGCTTGCAATTGCTAGCCTTCTACCTCGTGAGTTGAAAACACGTCCACTACCACGATCCCTTCAAACTAAGACAGAATTTGCAGTATCACCATATTCTGGATTTGAATCTTCAGAGTAGCTAAGTCGGTATGAAGTCTGTTGAGGATACCTGTCTAGTTAGGCAATTTGAGATTTGAGGGGACAGCAACCTGCAAGTAACGCGATAGATTACGCATCCAATAGACTTGTGCCATTTGAAACACCACTGACCTCCGCTGTATGTGCAAGTGGTTAGCGACTCTGAATGAATTCACTTGGTCCACACGATTTAGCTCCATGCTTGACACTGCCCTCAGCGCGAGTCATGGGCGAGGCGCTAGGTACGGCATGTCAAAGCTACTAATGGTGTTGGCCTCAGCGCGCACGGGTGACGTCAGTTCTCGTAGCTCCAATATTTCGCTTTTCAAGTAGATGAACCATTTACACCAGGAATGAACCAAAGATAATCTAACATGGGGCTGCCATAGGCGATTCCTTGCCCTATCATATACAAACAGAGTGCCTGGAAGGAGACACGACGCTCAACACAACCGGGCTGTATTCCTTGAGCGATTACTCCGCCTTCACTCCCTTGGCAGAAGTTCTCACTCCAATTCCAAGCACAATCAAAATCCGAACCAAGACCATCGGTGCCGTCGACCAAAAGATGACCCAATCCTCAACAGTCCACTCTTGGTACTTCAACCAGACCTCCCAGCCCCCAATGGCCTGTGCCGATCCGTGCATGTAGGCCGCGTCGCTCAGGAGCATGCCCGCACAGACGACGCGCCAGAGATTCAGGTCATCGAAGAGCCGCAGCACCACGCCCTCCATGAAGGCGAAATAGAGCCAGCCTCCACTCAGCTGGGTGAAGAGAAACTGCGTGTGAGGCGCGTAGGTGTGCGAGTTACGCGTCAGCCCCGCCTGATACTGGTTCGGCGCGTGCAGCGTCATGACCGCGCCCAGGATCGCGAAGATGGGCTCGACGGTCATGATTGTAAGCTGGTAGATCCCCGGGACTGCGGATGACCCCTTGATGGTCGTCTTTTGCGGTTGTGTCGCCATCTTGCGCGTTCCCGTGTGGTGGCTGGTATACGTGTATCGTCGGTCTATCTGTTCGTTCTTTTCGGTTGAGAAGAGTCTTATCGCGAACCACGGTCGCGTTCAATATCGCGATGATGAGAACTGGCCCTCGCTGCAGGTTGAAGGTGAGATTTGGCGTCTCTTTGCGATGAAGGATGCAGCTAGAATGAGATGGAATGAGATGAGAACAGCTCTGGAAAATTCCTCCCTGCGCCGCTAGCTTTATCAATATTGGACTGTCGAAGCTTAAGTAGCTCGGTGAAACACGTAACTCGGAACTGCCGGCTGCGGGGTCACTTGTGCGAATAATCCGAGACGACTCGACGAGTTACATGAAGCATCCTGGCAAGAGAGGCGTGGTTTACCAGGAGTGCACGGTCTATGAATTTCCCAGTGATGCCCAATTGAGAGCGCCGAAGCATAATAAGGCTGCGAGGGCATAAATGCATAGTTCTCCAGGATTCCCTGATTGGGCATCGCAGCTCTTGGAGCTTGTCCCGAGCTTCTGGTCTTTGGTTTCGCAATGATGAGCGAACTGCTGTCAACTGACTGGCGTTCGCCTCGCACACACGGCTTAAGCGTAAGCTGACATGAGACGAGCTGTCGGACTGCATGAGGAACCTTGCTGAAGGATTTCCAAGTTGGTGAGGCAATGGCTCGACGGTGTCGCCGAAAGTGGAAGCCTCGAGTCATTGTGGTATCAGTCCAGGCGAGATGGAATGCTGGTGGTGAGTTCGTCGTGGGGGTGGTTGGACCGGTGGGATATTCACCAGCAAATGAGATTGCGACTTTACGAGACATACACGGCAATCGGTTGAACAAGCTTATTCTGGGCAGTTACACAGCGTTTGCTGATCTTTGATTGACAGAATATGACGTGGGCAAGGCTCTTCTTTCCGATGTTCCCAAAAAGACCAAGCCACAAACCCCATATCGGACGGCAATGCTTTGGTAAATTAGCGCTGAACTGCCCATTCGCGCCCACAAAAGGAAGCATTCACCCTCAATGACAATGGCATTGAGCCTGGAAGTTACTTCCTGCTGCGCCTCCAAATCCTCAATCACGGAAGCTCCATCCACTTACGATACCGACCATCACTCGGTAGTATGCCATCGCTCCACGCGAACAGAAACATCATGCTCTAGTTCTTTTCAGTGCCTCTATCGGCCTCCCCTGCGCTATCTGCTGTTTTGTCGTGTTCAATAATAACACCAGCCTCTAGAGAAGTCTCTGGAGCTTCGGGATTCTTCTTCTGTTCGCGCAACAGGAGGAGTCTGATGCCGACGACCGCAATTATCGCGGCGATGATGAATCCGAAAGTAGCGGGGAAACCACGTCCTAAGTGACCAAGCTGTTAGCGGACGATGAACGGTTTTGCGTCAATCTTTCGGGACTTACTGAAACTGGGTGCCATAGTCTGAGGGAAAATCACGATAGGTAGCCAAGCGTCAACTGCATATTGCATCCCGTTCATGCTGCTAATAACCAGTGCGCGTTCCTCGTTGTCGCCAGCGCAGACTTCGTTCGCCCAGGTATAGCTAAGAATGGCTAATCAGTACGGAGAGGCTTCTTGCCGATATTAATTCGATACGCTTACAAGACTGCTGTCATCAAATGTATGCTGCTCGTGAGGAATGCGGCCTCTTTCAGGGGAACACTGGTTGGCCATACAGCCAAGATGCCGTTGGGTATGAGGCCCAGTATCTATTTAGTCTCTCAGTCAGCATTAACCTGACATCTTCACGCAAATTATTCGGCGAATGCGTGGCTTACCAAAGGGATCAGGATTAAAGCAAAACGGCTGCCAGTGTAATCAGACAAAAAGCCCCATAGAATGACGCAAAAGGCCATGATCAGCCTCGAGCCAGTAGGGATCACGTTTCTGTCAACGACCGAGTAGTTTTCCGATTTGAGCCAGATACCGAAGTATCCGCTGGCTTGGCAGGATTCGCCATACAGCTGCAACGTCCTTATCAGCAACCTTGGTATCACATCTGCACGACGCCTGATATGCACTCACCACATAACCCAGCACGAACGCATACCACCTCCACTTTGATAAGACGCGCTTGAAGGTCGCAAAGGTCACGCCGGCAGGCGCCGCCTTGCCAGCCTTTTGCACTCTCTCAATGGCCAGCTCGCATTCTTTGGCGGTCAGGAACCTCGACTTCGTGGTGTAAGGCGTATCCGGGAGGAAGAAGAACGTCGCTAGACCGACGGGCACAGTCATACACTGGATCAATCAGTATCGATGTGAAAACTCAGGGATCTTTCGACTTACTCCGCAAACGATGTACAGCCATCGCCATCCAGACAGACCATGGGCACCATCAAGACTCTTGTATACAGCTGCTTGAAGATATCCTATAAGAGATTCGAGTCAATACCGCTCGACGCTAGATATTGGCCGTCAACACTTACCTCCAAAGGCAGAACCAAGGGGCGCAGTCATGTGGAAAATGGCCACTCGCTTAGCAAGTTCCGTCTTTGTGTACCAACTCCCAAGCACGTAGAGCAACACGGGAAAGAAACTGCTTTCAAAGAAGCCCACGAAGAACCGAAACGCATACAGCTGGCTGGAGCTGTGGGTACCAGCCTGAGCAAAGGTGAAGACGCCCCATGCAACCTCCATACAGGCCAGCCAGATGCTTGGTCGAATCTTCTGCACAATGAGGGTGCTCGGCACTTGCATGATGGCATACGCGCAAGTGTATGCTGTCTGAGCGTAGGTGTACTCGTTTCCGAACATTCTCAGGTCCTCCTGCATCCCCGATACGTAGGCGTTTGCCAGGTTGCCTTGGTCTAGGTACTTCATGAAGAACCCCAGGCACCCGATGGTGAGGATGGACCAGTCCAGTTTGCGGAGAAGGACTCGTTCTTCATGGCTCTTGAGATGGGTGTCGGTATCCCAAATGAAGGAGCGGAAGGACCGCGAGGGTGATTTCGTAGGCTGCGATTCCGTCATCTTCAAGGCGTGGTAAGATGCCGCGAGGGAAGAGTGTGATTTCCACGGTAGTCAGCTTCAAGGACGGCAGCAGCAGCATATGTATGCCTTCTTACAGCGACACTAGCTTAGGTTGCGCAATCGGAGGAGCGTATTTCAGACGGCCGAGGCATGTCTGCCATGCATTGATAGCACCAAACATGCCTGGATGCCAAAGGCAGAACCGGACCATATCCCCGATGGAGGCAAAGCAGCTCTCGCTAGACATGCCAGAACGTTGCGTTCTTGTCTCTTTGAGTATGGCGCTGCAGAATCTCGTTGGTGTTGGGAGGTGTCGGGGGCTGTCCGACGGCGTCGACCAATCGTATGTGGTGCATTATCGTGGGGTCGATCGGCGGATGTAAGACGACAGAGTCGGGGGTGATTGCGAGCTTGTCATCCATGGCAACACGGCCACAGTGCCGGCTGCTATTCGGGGGTATTTGCGACAATACCGATAAAAGTCCATTCAGACCTGTATTTATGGAATTGAATCCACGAAAAAGGCTTCTTACTCGGAAGGTTGTTTTCTCGCATGCTGTATGCACGTCGCACAAACCCTGGAGCCTTTTGACGTCTGCATGCAGTAAGCTGCACAGTGCTCAACATACCCAATATTTTATCCATCTTCAGACGGACTTCATTATGTGAACTCCCTTACACAACCTGACCGACTGTCACCCGACTAAAGTCTTCTCTTGGGTTTCTTGTAAAGGCCCCCTGTGTTCAATTCCAGTTGCGCCAATAATAATCCCATAGACGTGGTTGAAGTACAGAACTAGCAATAGCGATGATAAGGACGAGGATGATTATAATGATAATAATAAAGGTAATAGAACTAAAGATAAGGATAGAAATAATAATCATAGTAATAGAAGCGACGACGACGAAAACGACGAGAAAAACGACGACAACGACGGAGAAGACGACGAAAACGAAGACGACGATAACGAAGACGACGATAACGAAGACGACGATAACGAAGACGACGATAACGAAGACAACGATAACGAAGACAACGATAACGAAGACAACGATAACGAAGACAACGATAACGAAGACAACGATAACGAAGACAACGATAACGAAGACAACGATAACGACAGTAAAGTGATTAGAGTATAGCCACAGGAAAAGTAGGCGATCTCAAAATCAAATGGCTTTCCTACTTCCTGCTACAGCCTTGAAGGTAAGAGCACGTAACACAAGAGCGCTGGAACAAATGAAGGGCGAGCTTTTGTGATGTCCATATGATTAATGTCTTTGCCACGTCCTTTATCAACATGGTAGGCAATATCTACAAAAGAGGATTGCTATTTCTTTTATGGAAAAGGGTTTAATGTTTGATTTTGTCAGCAGCTTCCACTTCTTGTCGGCTCCTTCGAATAATGAGCAGAAGTTTGGGCATTACCCACAGTCTCCTCCTCTGCAGCAAAATCGGATCACTCTCTAAGGGCCCCAAGGTGGCACTTCCACTGCGAAACGGGGGTGGTTGCTGCAAGATACACGTCAACCTGGGCCAACACCTTTTTCAGAGGCTTTTGATGACTTACTCGGCATTCTTGACCGCCTTTTCGGGATCCTCCAAAGCAAATTGCTGGCAGTAGTCGACACCATAGCCGTAGTCAGTGGTGCCCAGAACGTCTCTGAAATGCGTCGCTTCATGGATAATGGTGCTAGTAGAAATTGCTTAGAACTTCTATCATCTAGGTAAGTGTAAGATATTGACTGGATTTGGACTTACTCCCATTGGTTGCGATGACGTCCAGTAGGCGGCAGCAGTTCTTCGTTGAAGTACACACTGCAAATCTTCACGTCGCCATAAGTACCACCGATCGTGGCAAACACGACTGAGCTGGTGCAGGAGCAGTCATATCTGAATGTCGTGGCCAGATCAGGCGCGAATTTCTACGCGATTCGGTCAGCATGCCCTGGCATATTTGATGCTAGATAGGAAATTACCTTGAAAGCGGTCAAAACACGGTTGTAACGCTCAGTGCTAAACGTGCCGTACCATGTTGTCTGGATGTCGCTGCCATTGGGGTTGGCTTCCAGATGGTCAATGGCTGCATACGACTTGTTCGTGGCTCGCTCGATCGCCGCTTCGAGGGTGGCTATTTGAGTGCTAGAGCATGAGGTGAAGGTCGCGGCAAGGGCGCCGGACACGACGGACAGCAAGCTGCCCAAGTGAAGAACGCGCATATTGATCACCTCGAAACAATAGTAGACGGATCAAGGTGTTGATCATGAGATTCTAGAATGCCGCGAGGTCGCGTGCTTTGTTTTTAAGGTTGCGGAGATCTTCTTGACCGTCAATTCTTGGCAAACATGCATTAGGAAGGTACACAATTCTCGGGTTGCATTTTCCATTTGGAGGCATCATGCCGGGCGGCTGTACCTTTTCTCGTATCGCGCCATCATTTGAGCATCCATTGAACATGCAAATATCCTATCTCGATCAATTCGGGAAGTTGCCGTAGAGAGCGACGCATCTCAGGCCTTGGTCAAACATATTACAAGCACATCCGGGGCGCTCTCATGTAATACGCGGAAGCCATGTTGCAGCCCCGGATGTTGGCGGATGGAATGCGCGTGCCGTCCCGGGCGGCGCCGGCAACCGGCACGGAAGCTAGCCAGGATCAGCGGATTTGAAGGGCTTCCTTTGATGGCCTCATCGACTTACGCTGTTGGAGTAGACTGCGCCAATCAAAGGGGCCTGTTAACATATTGTAACAGTAATTGAAGCAATGCAGCCAAACAGTAAGTAATATTGGGTATGCAGGAAGAGGCATAGCACACCGAACAAAACGCCCGCTAATCTGGAAAGTCTTGTAGACCTAATCTGCTACTCAAGATTCATGTCTTCTTTGTCTTCTTCCACACGCTCAAAAACCAACCTCCCCCGCAAATCTCTCCATCACTGCTCCCTCTACAGGGCGCATTACAATTCCACGCCGGTGAAAGCGCGTCTTCGCTTGGCGCTGTGCTGGAGCAGTAGCACTCGCCCCCGGTCTCGGTACCAAAGTAGTCGTAATTCTTTTCGCAAAACGCCTTGCACTGTCGATTCGTTTGACTGGTGGTGTAATTTTGGTTCGCGTCGCGCATAGTTCTTTGGTCGTTATCACGATAGCAGCCAACGTACTCCCAATCGGAGATCTCTACCCAGGTCGTGGCGGCTGCTGATGCTGAGGCAGTTCTAATGAGACCTTAGCTGGGTGTCGCTAAGCAAGTCGTGGCGTTGTCGTTAATAACTCACCTTGTACCCCCATTTGTTTGTTGAAGGTTCTGTATTTTTGCATCCTGGTTCGCTATCATAGCCCCAAACACGCCAGCAACCATCACCAGCATGGCCGCCATAAAGCCAATAATGCACCACAGAACGAACATTGGTTTCCGGGCACCGCATATCCTCTTTTCCGCCCTGAGTGTCGTGGCCGCGCTGATTTGTGTGTATCCTCCATAATACTGGCCATTGTATTGGTGCTCTATTGGGCCGCCGACAATCTTGTCGGAGTGATGTACAGGATGAAGGCCGTTTTCGATATAGGCATTCTCGACGTAAGTAGGCTCCATATTCGCTGTATGTTCGTAAGACGCCATGATGCCACTGCTGGGGAAACAACCTTAAAAATGGACTTCTATCTGACGGCCCAGAATTGAAAGCCAGACAAGCGTTGTTTTTAAGAAATTCGGGTTATAGATCAATGATAGGAGAAATTGTGATAATTAGATCAGAGACACGAAGGAAATCCGGTCTGCTGCAATGCGGGATCGTGCATTGAAAAGGCGGCTTAGATCCATTCCAGGCTGCAGCAATAGGCCCTTGGCGCAGAAAAACGCCTGTACAGCTGCTGGGAATAGAAGCTTAAACCCTGTGCTTCTGCTCAGCCGGCCCCCATATCCGGTCAGCACTTATCCAGAAAGGTCGACTGTCCAGGGTCAACTGCATGGGTTTGGATCGTTGAATCGTTGCCTGGCTGCGAATGTTGATTACAGCGGTAATATCTTTAAATGTACGGGTTGGTTGGTTTTTGCCCGTCTGCTAAAACACGCCAATGCTCATAGCATGGCTCCCAGCGCTGGCACAGCCACGCGGGGCATTCTCATGATCTCATCGAATGCTTGGTGATTTTCGCACTTGGACACAATTCTTCATGATCCTACTAATGCAAGTCTTCCCCAGGGCGTGGAATGAGTTTGGGGCCCTTCGAATTGACAGTAAACCTCGGTGTGGCTAGATCTTGGCCGTCAGCACCGGTGTCACCAATTACCCGATGTAAACGTGCGTGACCTCTGCCCGGGTTTCACGCGGGAGCAACCGGAACCGGTGAACCTCGTGATAGCCTTTCAATTTCAACGTAAACCCTCTTGAATCAAACCAAATACCTCATTTGTGGGTTGACTTTGGTATAAGATGTTCAATGCGTGGCTTTTTTCGCGATTATTCATGAGGCCAGATCCATCACTCCTTGCTTGCATCTACCATGCCATTCTTCAAGCGTAACGGCAACATTTCCATCTTCTATTTGGATGAGGGTCCTCAAGAGGCTCAAACTGTCCTCCTCATCCCAGGGATTACATGCGACCTGCACGATTGGAATTGGCAAGTTCCATTTCTTTTAGAACACGGACTCCGTGTCATCACCCCAGATCCTCGAGGCCAGGGCCGTTCGTCCGCTCCGGCGCCGACTCCGGACATCAACTCCTACCCCGGCCCGGATGCGGACCCGTCAATCGTCGACTACTACCCACAAACCGCTGCGGACGACTTTATTGCACTCCTTCAGGAACTCAACATCAAGTCCGTCATCTTGATTGCTCATTCTCTCGGTACTGCTGTCGCTTACCATCTCGCGTCGGTGCGTCCCGATCTCACCCGGGCCATGGTCATCCTCGACCCGCTCCATTCCGTCCCCGCTGCCACTGCGGATGAATACCTCACGGACCCTACGAAGGTACTCCAAAACTTGGCCATGCTCTTCGGCCCGGCTCTGTATCCTCCAACAGTGCCCGCCTGGCATAACACCTGGATTGGCAGGCGTGCCGCGCAGGGGGATATGGGAGTTATCCTCGCACAGTGTTCGGCCTGCTTGGGAGACCCCCAAGGAATTGGTCGACGGGAAGTGTCCGTCGCACAGCATGATGGTAAGATTCAATGCCCACGCTTGACGCTGGGGAACAGTGAGTTCTGGGTTAGCACGGAACGTAGTCACCTGTCCCCGAGTACAGAACTCGACGAAGTTGGTCTTGTGGGGGATTCAGGACACTGGTTTTTCCAACTGAAGAGCGAAGAAGTAAATGAGCGACTCAGCAAGTGGTTCGTCAAGATTGGCGTCTTGTCTGACTGTTGAAGTTAAGCTTCCACGTAGCTAGATGCTGTGTATGACAGATAGCTGAAGATAGAACTCCACTTCAATGTTTTCTGCAGCGTGATCGAATGCGTAATTGAGCCTTAACTAGAACGTTTACAGTTTGTGGGCTAAGATTCATCCGCTGACACGAGCGAAGAAGCGTCCACAACAACAAGTACGCTCTCCGCCAGCAAGTGTCGCCACACGTGGAAGTATACTCTGAAAAATATGCCCAAAAATGCCGCCAAGTGACCAACATATTTCTCTTGTGTCTCGTTCAACGTGCCTGTCGCGCTTGTTGCTTCCAAAAAGATGCCCATCTCGACTAGCAGGGGCTTACAGTTTGTCTCGATCGCGAAGTTCATGCTGTCAACGAAGACCATGTAGAGCCCGCAACACGCAACAGCTACTGGGTGAAGATGAAATAACTTCCTCCGGTAAAGCATGTCATCCGATATGCTCAAGGCAGTTTGGATGTACAAGGGAAGCAAAGCCAGGGTTTGTGGAAAGTCCCTGCGCGGGTTTAAGGGGGACCAGAAGATGAGCGGGCCCATGAAGAGACCTATGAGGATGGCGAGCACGCTTCTGCCCTTTCTGATGAATCCTGACCATCTCGGTGCGAAACATGAGATGACGGGTAGCAAATGGAAAGCGTAGACTGCCATTAATGCGTCCCAGGCAGACAAATGCACCAAAAAGGCAGCCAGAAAGCGAAGGCTGTTTAAGAAACCTCCTAGTCGGCATTGGCTATTGCATATGCACTGGGACATGACAACGCCGAGTATTCCTCCTAGCCCCCCTGCAAGCCCTGCCAGAATTGTCATGTGTAGGGTGATTGGTAAAAGCGATAGGTGCCAGGGAACCAGATGCTTACACCAAAGAACAGCATTTATCACCGAGACTGGGAAGACGAGGCTCACCATGGTCATCGAAATCGCCAATAAGTGATCTGTGATGAGCTGAAGTAGCCACAGACATCTTCCCATGCAGTATTGTAGTTGCGATATGTACCCTTTAGGAGATTGTCTGATGTTGATTTCGAAGACAGGGATCTCAAGCAGTTTTCTCTTCGTGACCTCGAATTGAAGGCAAGAGTCCTTCAATTCTAGAGACCACCTGGTGAACCTGAGAGACCCCGTGCGTTTCCACGAAGATATCAGTTTATCAGGCGAGATA
This sequence comes from Colletotrichum sp. SAR11_240, assembly GCA_025328625.1. Lineage (NCBI taxonomy): Eukaryota > Fungi > Ascomycota > Sordariomycetes > Glomerellales > Glomerellaceae > Colletotrichum > Colletotrichum sp. SAR11_240. Next base: position 248,969 of record JAKMXA010000002.1, read on the forward strand.
TGTTTGGCGATGCAGTACTCCAGATGATACAGGTCACTATTCGACCTCCAGGGCCATCTTCGGGGCCAGATCCAGGAACCGAGATCTGTATAGGCTGACGTCTTGGTAACTTTGATGATGAGAGAAAACCTCTCGTTCGAAGCTTTTGATTCGACCTTCATTCCGGCAATTCCATACCGCGAGCTGGAGATGGTCTGTGTTTCGCGTTCGGAAAAGACAGGCAACAGCGTGTCCGCTGCATAATGCTTTAAGTCTGAGTACCTTTCGAGGATTTCCATTTCTGGAGGCAAGCTATTGATCCAGACGTACCACGAGGGTACGGGTTCTGTGTCGTAGTTAGGACGTATTCTTGTCTTCAACAGAATCCTTCTCCTGGGCCATTGATTCCAGATATGATGGCTGATTCTCATGGCCGACAGTGGACTCCGAGAGTATGCTCCGCCATCGTGAACGTCGAGCGGAAGCGCAAGGAGACTCCAGGGGTCGGTACGCAGTCGACAGGGAATGATGGCGTACGGCCAAGTGTTGTCTGACACTGGCAGTTCAATCTCGAGACCACGGCTGGTTGGGGTCCAGTCGAGCACGGTTTCACATTCGACGATGTCGTTGCAAAGCAGGAAGCAGCCGGGGCTCGGAGCCAAAAGGCCCATCGGCAATGCGTTGGAGTGGGGTTGCTCGGGAGCAGACCAAGGATGCCCCATCCCCATAACCATCTTCACTGCGGAGGCCCAAGAAGAACTCGGTTCAAGTTCATCAAAGGCCAGGGGCCGTCCGTGCTCATCTGTCGGGTTCCAAGCGAGGAGTGTCGAGTCGAAGCACGTCTGCAGTATCTGCTCCTGGAGTCTGAAGAAGGCCTTCTGACCCTCTCCATACATGAGCGGCATGTTGACACTGAAGATACCCAGCAGGCAGTATGCAATATCTTCAACGCGGGTAGTTGTCCGCCGAGCTGCCCAGCTCATTCTCTCTGCAATACTGGCCTCTGTCAACAATCTCAGGCGGGTGTTTTGCTCTGATATCGAGGATTCCAGGTACGTCTGGTCGATACCTGTAATATTGCTCACGGAAGCCGCCGTGTCCTCGCGACTTGCGATCAGCGTCCAGTCTGACGCAAAGAAAAGCAGCTCTCGAGGTGCGAGTAACTCTTGTAGAGTCCATCCCCTTGTGAACCAGCGAGAGTTTACGAACGCCGGGTCCGTCGCGTCTTGGGTTGCCGGTACATCGGATAGGTATGCGAAGCAGATTTGTGCATTTTCGTACCATTTGAACATGGAGTTGATTGACTCCGACAGTTCCGCACTACTGGTTTTGTCGATACAGCAGGTATCGACCCAAACATATCGAAGACGGTACTCCAGGGCTTTCCCGCATGCCTTTATGATCTTTGGGTACCCAGCTCTGTCTTTAATTAAAATATCTGCAGGGTCTCCGCTTGTGATATCGAGGCTCTTGAACTCTTGGAAGGAGACTTCGTCGCTTCCCCAAGTGTGCGATAGGATGGCGTAGTCGGGGACAGCAGCGTCAAAGAACTCTTCAAGTTTGAGTGTGCGTGTGTTGATGAGCCACATGCTCGATGGTTGGCATTGAAGTAACTTGGCCTCGTTGAAGACTTAGAATTGGAAGGCTGAAATGTATCTGTTTGGGCATATCTTGTGGAAAGGGATGCCAAGAAAAGAGACAGCGAGCCGTGGATGCAGTGAAGCTGCGCGTTTTGACAGCCAGGCAGCAATCGGAGCTGAAAAGTGAATCCCTGCCGCATGAAAGAATCTCATAGGCTGTGCAGTTGCTACCCCCTGTCTAGTGGAACCATGGATATCTGGGCATGAGAAGGAGCTTCAGTACCTTAGATTCCATACTTGGTGACAGCCCAATGCGTTGGACTTATTGATAAACGTTCATCGTGCAGGTCATAAGAAGCGTGAAAATTCAACGGTGAACTTAATGGCAAGCTTTGTATTTTTTTCTTTCGCTCTGAGTGTTCAAGGATTGACCGACTAGCCTGGCACCATAATTTCAGAAGACTGACGGTCCTCCTACCTTACGGAGTCTGTGTCACAGAAAGCATGCGATGCTCTGATGATTTGTTAAATACTTCAATTCCCACATAAACACTTCATTATTGATAGAGGTACTAAAATTGCTCCCAAGCTTATGAAGCAACCACCGCCGTGCCATATGCCAAAGTAACGCCACGTCAATCCCACGCAGACCATCAACAAACAGTGTTGAACATACTCAAGTATAAAAAGAAGAAGATAGTAAGCGTATGAGCAATGCTTTTGCGAAAATGGCCTCGTGAGGAGCAGTCTTTGAGGCAAGGCTTCACTTCCTGGAGGGAGTACCTAGTGGTTACTGATTAACCTAGGCTAAGATCTCTTCAATCTATTCATATCATCTTTACTCCCAATTTCATCTCTATCTTATCAAAAGGAAGCGTTTTACTATTTGAATCCTTTCTGACGTTCAGAAGTGCCGGCCCGGACAGCAAGGCTCCTGAATTACAAGTATGCTGAAGACTAGGGTGTTTTCAGTCCATGTCACTCAGCCGCGTGGGTTCTTCAGCTGCCCTTGAGTAACTTGATCGAAGGAGTGCGGTCCCATAAAATCTCGCTGGCGTATTGCCTCCATGTGTTATAGCTGCAAACGAAGTGTTGCATCCCAGATAAACATGCATAACATGCATACCCGCCAACGCACTGCACGTCAGCGCAGGAACACCCAAGAAATGCCCATTAGACGTCTTTCACCCAAGCCCAAGATCGGCATAGACCCCGCTACGGGCCGTGAAAATCAGGGGTGGTCGCATGGGCCGCAGAGGTTGGCAGGATGAGACAGCTGGCCATCAAGGTATGTAGCTATCTCTGTAGACGGCCCGGGGCGCCATGAGGCGTTCCAGCAGTATGGAGATTAGCCAATGCAAGCCAAACATGATCTAACTGGAAATGCACGTAGAAAAGCTTGTTTGGACCTCTTTAATTATCAAAAGGAAGCATTTGTGATGATGTGAGTGACCTCAACCTTGGGAGCGCGCCCGAGACATCTTCTCAGCGCATAACGACATAGTTGGATAAGACTAAACCGAATGGCATCATTTTATCTGTGTCTATATAAATATTTCATTGACATATTTCATAAGCCAGGTCACACAATCTGGTATCGCTGATAGACTTTGCCGGCATTCAAAGAGCAGAACGGTTTTGACTGCCGCACACTGAAATGGCCGGTCCGGCATCCCACCATGCGGGGTCGTGCCCCGGCGCCGACGCCGAGACTAGGACCAGCAATTGAAGGTACGGCCGATACAAAAGAACAAGGGTTCATATCTATCAATCAACAAGACCTCTCCGCTTTGCCCAGAATTTTGATTGCGTCTTGTTTTTTGCCAAGTGTATGCCGCCTCCCCGATTGACTAGCACATTCCTTTCCCGTCGTCTTGGCCCAGCGCCTCAATCGCGTAGCCAATGCTGACAACGAGCTCACAAACTGTACAGCGAGAACGATGCTGCTGACAAACATACGAGGCATTGAGTGCTGGGGAGCCGATGAAGACGATCATATTTGCTGGAACGGCTCTCATCGGTTCATACCAACCGATCGCTTTGCTTCCGCGGGGGGCGGGATAAGATGGAGGGCTCTTGGGATGAAGCTCTCAGTGGTGGCGCGATCTCGCCTGTTGAGTCGTCTCTTGGCGGTACTGCACTGTAACGTTTAACATGCAGTGCTCATGCAGGCACCTAAACGAGCAGGCCTGCAGTGAGAACACGCACTCTCGCGAGGCGTTCAACGGGGCGTTTCTTCATCCATTCTGCTCAGACGAGTCAGTTCGAAAGCATGTCTACAAGATGAAGTTTCTGTCTGCCAGAGTCAACTTCTTGAAAGTTACTTTTCAGGCTGTGCCTTCACCCTATTGTGTCCATCGTCATGTAAAGCACCGACCTCATCACGGTGTGCCCCCCAAACGTTATTGCGAATAAACAACGACACCCTAGCACCATTTGCCATGCTCGTCAGCCACTACTCGAAAATTCCCCTCTCTTAAGGCTTGGCACCTGCCTGATGAAGCAACGATGATCCACTGCGCCAGAGAGGAAAAAGCCGCCGTGGCCCAGAAGCTGCCCTTGTCCGGGATCTTCTCCGCCCATTGTCATTTCTTGTGTTCGCCCCCCTGACAGCCGACCTTCTCTCCGCGTCCTAGCAACAGCGGCATTGCCAACCGTTTCCTTCACTCTTGGACCAACATTCGCAATTGTCCCTCGCAAAAGTCCTTGCCAAGACGACCCGACGTCGTTCACCTGCCCGAGGTAGCATCGCCCGGCCTGCATCGATGCCTCAGCACCCGGGATAACGAGCAAGATTCTCAGGGACCAGCCTCTTGGGATGTCATTGTGGCGCTGCGATGTACGTTTCCTCGAATTGAATCTCGCGGTGCCACAGCTTCTCGGCGCACAACCTTGCTACCCAGAGCTCGCCCGGCCACGCGAGCCGGAGCTCTCCCCAACTCTGACTGCATTGTCACTGGATGTCGTCTTATCGCGCAATTACGCCTGTACGGCGAGCAACCTCTTGGCACGCCCAGACGGCATGGGCCTCTGAGAACATAAATGTCCTGGCCTCGCCCGGGTCCATGTGCAATTCCTTAGCTAGCTGATCAGTCCGCTCCTTGGGATCCATCCGAAGCTTGTCAAATATTCACCTTGTACCGTCAATTGGAACTTGGGAATAGCTTCCTCATTCACGATGAAGACCACCTCCGCCCTCGCCGCGGCGCTCTTCGCGCTACGCTCCTTCGCGACCGAACCCCTCACCGCCGACAAGGCCGAGGCCGACATTCTTACCACGGAGTGAGTGTCAACCCTTTCAATTGGCATGTCTGAGTTTGCTCTAACGCGTGCTACCCAGACTCGAGCGCAACCTCTGGAACCTGAACAAGATTGCCAAGGACAACGGCGGCAACCGTGCCTTCGGTCTTCCGGGTTACAAGGCGTCTTCCGACTACATCCTCGAGCGTGTCCAGGGTCGCTTCCACAAGCAGCTTGACACCAAGATTCAGTACTTCAACCATACCTTTGCTCAAACTCGTGAGATCAAGGTCACTGGTCCCGACGGCGAGGATGTCTACGTCGTAGCCCTTCAGTACAACCACCCGACCTCGCTCCCCGACGGCGACACTGCACCCCTCATTGACACCCCCGTCGATGATGAGCGAGGTAAGAGAACTATCACCTACAACTGCATAATCGCAAGCTGACTCTAAATGCGCAGGCTCTGGCTGCTTCGCCGACCAGTGGGAAGGTATCGATGCCACCGGCAAGCTCGCGCTCGTCAAGCGCGGTGTCTGCGCCATCTCGGACAAGCTCAAGCTCGCCAAGGCTGCGGGTGCCGTTGGTGTCATTCTCTACAACCAGACTCCTGGCACCAACATCGGCTCTGCCACCTTGAGCGCCGAGAACCTGGGCCTGCTGGTGCCCGTTGGTCTTATCCCCCTCGAGGTTGCCACCGCCTGGCAAGAGCGCCTCAAGGCCGGTGAGACCCTCGAGGTCACTCTCCTCGTCGATGCCGAGTGGGATGAGCGCGAGACCTGGAACATCATCTCCGAGACCAAGGAGGGCGACCCCAACAACGTCATTGTCCTTGGTGCTCACTTGGACTCTGTCCAGGCGGGACCCGGTGTTAACGACGACGGCTCCGGTACTAGCGCTCTCCTTGAGATCGCCGGCTCCTTCAAGAAGTACTCGGGCTTCAAGAACAAGGTCCGCTTCATTTGGTGGGGCGCTGAGGAGAGCGGTCTTGTCGGATCTCTCTACTACACTGCTCAGCTGTCCGAGGCGGAGGCCGACGCTATCCGCTTCTACTGGAACTACGACATGATCGGCTCCATCAACCCCGTCTACAACGTCTACCTCGGCGACAACGAGGGCGACAAGTTCGGCGCCCAGCCCATCCACGACTACATCGCCGCCCAGGGCAAGCCCGCCGCTTTCGGTGGCTTTGGTAGCAGCTCTGGTATGTTCATCATTCTCAAGTGAAAGCTTATGTATTCATTTACTAACTAAAAAAACGACTACGTGGGTTTTCTGGAGCTTGGAATCCCCAGTTCGGGTAAGGCACTTTTCCTTTACTTTCGTATGCGATGCTACCATCTGCGGACATACCTTGCTGACTGCTGTATCAATTTAAGGTATCTTTACGGGCGCTGGTGAACCCACCGATCCATGCTACCACTTGGCTTGCGACACCCTCGACAACATCAACTGGGACGCCATTACCATCAACACCAAGGCCGCCGCCCGTGTTGCCGCTGACTTCGCCAACGAGCTGCCCGCGGGTCTCCCTCGTCGCAGCAAGACTACGCCTGCCCGCCGCAGCCGTGAGGCTATCCGCCGCGAGTTCCAGAAGTGGACTCTCGCTGCTGAGCAGGCCGAGCACGCCAAGAGCTGCTCTCACGGCGATGATCACGTTGTTTAGATGATTCTCATGAGACGGCTTAGAAGCACATAATCTGTAATATCATGATGATACATACATAGTGTTGAGAACTAAAAGAACATGAAGTTTTCCATGCCTTTCAGCCTGTGTAACTGTAGATCGTGAACCGTGAACTGTTGTCCGTATCGAATAATGAAGAAGCTGCGAAGCTATGCGGGGTGGCGTCCCATTTTATAGACATCTCAGGCATCGTGGCTGATCAAGGTGGATGGCACTTCCGTTGGGGAACTTGGGGGACACGCCTGTCCTCGGTGAGCCGACATAGCCTCACGGACTCCCTGAGATACCCGGAACCGGGCGGGAAGTCTTACAAGCCAGGTCGTTCGGACGAAAAGGCCGTCCGTGGTCCGTGGTCTATGGCCAGCTCTAGGAAAAGTTGACAGTGGACAAATAATGGGCCAATAAGGATGGAAAGGTAGGTCATCCCACGAATTATTCTCCACATCGTTAATACTTGAGAGCTCAGGAAAGTTGCCGGATTCGCATATCAGAATACGAGAATCCCTGCCATTTCCGCCAACATCAACGACAGCGCGGGAATGGGATACAAGAGGATGTCTTACATGAGAACCTCCGACTCTTATAAGACCATTGGCCTCAACGGCACTACATTCATACTTCCATTGTCCTTGACTCGCAACATTCAACTACGCACTATCTTATTCTTCTTATCTTCTACGGAGTTCCGTCATGTCGTCAATTTTGGAATACGCCTCTAGGCCCGAGTTCAAAGTGACTGTCAGCATTGGCATCTTGTACCTCCTTCTACAATTCATTTTCAGAGAAGACGGGCCTTACCCGGATTTCCCCCTGATAGGGAAAGCACCCAAAGACTGGTTCTACACGAAAACTCGGAAACGATGGGACAACGAGGCGCTCGACATCTTGAAGGAAGGCACGGCAAAAGTGAGACCAGCACCTCCCAAGTCTTAGAGCTCATACCAACAAACCCTTTCATAGCTTAACGGACGCCCTTTCCAAGTATTGAGTAACTTTGGCCCATCCATTGTGCTCGCCAAGGAATTTGCCAACGAGATTCGGAGTGACCCCCGGCTGTCATTCCGCGGGTTCATTGAGCGGGTAAGGACACTCTGCCATTTGAAACGGGCTCATCATACTTACTCGGGTTGGGAATTTGCAGCAAGGCATGGTTCAGTACCCAGGCCTTGACTTCCTCCACACAGGGCTCGAAGGCGACATCATACAAGACACGGTCAGGAAGAATCTTACGCAGGCATTGGGTGGAATGACCGAGTCGTTGTCCAAGGAATGTGCTTCAGTCGTTGACGAAAGTCTCCCGGCCGCAAAAGGTTCGTCTTTACGCCCCTCAACTACCTCAACATACCGAGAAGCTCACACAAGATAAAGACTGGAAGCATACAAAGTTCATCATGGGAGCAACGAACATAGCCGCCCGACTGTCGGCACTCGTCTTCTTGGGCGAGAGACTCTGCCACAGCCAGGAGTGGATCGAAATCTCCATCCGCTTTACGGTCGTGATGATGAGAGCCCAAGAACGCCTACGGACGTGGCCTGTGTTCACAAGACATGTCGTACACTGGTTCCTCCCGGAGATGATCTATCTGCGCAAGCTTGTGCGCGACTCGAAGAAGATTATCGAGCCCGAGCTGGCTGCTCGCCGCGCCGCACGGGGTGATGTGAAGAAGCCACAGGACTCTCTGTCGTGGCTAGACGATGTGCGAGGAGACCGGTCTTTTGATGTGGTCTGCGGGCAGTTGTTCCTGACTGTGGCTGCAATCCACACTACTTCGAGCGTCATCACGGCAACTATGTACGACCTGATCTCGAACGCGGAGTATATCCCGTTGCTCCGTGAGGAGATCATTCGGGTTTACAACGAGGACGGAGGCTGGGAGAAGACGAGTCTCTACAAGTTGAAGCTCATGGATAGCTGTGTGAAGGAAAGCCAGCGTCTGAATATTCTTGGACCTAGTAAGTTAATCTTCAGACGCAGCGATATCTTCTCGAAAACCCGCGCTGTAAGTGAAGCGCATCGAGTCTAACTATTGGCAGACATGATGAATCGCTATGCGGAAGACGACGTCACCCTCTCCGACGGCACTCTCATCCGCAAAGGCTGCCACATTACGATCCCGACGCTCCACATGCGCGACAAGGAAATCTTTGGCTCAAATGCCAATGACTTCGATGGGTACCGCTTTCTGCGTATGCGAGAGCTGCCTGGGCAGGAGAACAAGTGGCAATTCGTAAGTACAAGCCCGGAGTTCCTGAGCTTTGGACACGGAAAGCACGCTTGTCCCGGTCGCTTCTTCGCCAGCAACGAGATCAAGATTGCGCTCATCCACCTGCTGATGAAGTACGACTGGGACATTGTTGGGGAGAAGCCTAAGAGCGCGGCCAAGGCTCGATTCGTACCGGACCCTGAGACACTTGTGGCATACCGGTCTAGGACACCCGAGATCGATATCTAAAGTTGGAATGGAGAAAGAGTCTGAAGAGAGGGTATGACAGAGATTAATCATTATGTTCCAGCTGCCCTGCGCGCAATAATTGCACTTGTCACTAAACACATGTATGGATAGTATAAGCAGTCCACCTGGACTTTGTGTTGTCTCCTCAATCCACGCTGCCAGGGCAATGGTTCGATACCACCGCATTCAATGTTGGAGGCGCTTGACACCTTCTGGCTATTCGCTGATGCTTCCCCTTAAATGGGGGCCTTACATTAATGTCGGTATGCAGGGGACTTTTGCTGCATGACATAATATCGACCTGTTGCACAAGCACCTAACCTCATATAGAAGCGTATGGTGGTCAGCAATCTCTTTCTGGAAGGAAGTAAGCATCAGGCTGAGATGCAGGAGACCATTTTAGCATTCCGCATTTGAGTCTTATAGCCAGAGAAAGGGGTCAAAGGTTGCATTATAAGACAAGACATTAAGTACAACAGGGCATTATTCGCTTTTCTTTTGCCAAAAGGTCTTTGGGCTGAACTGATTCCTGACACTCATTGACCAGAGAGGCCGCAATATCACGCTGTAAGCCAGCACTTACCGCTTCATTCATGATGTCCAAGCACGGGGAGGACATGTCTTTCAGAGAAATGTGGAAGTCTGCTTCTCAGAGATTCGAGAAGACCACCAACCAAAAACTTGATCTCAACTCGAAGGTTTCTCTGGATGATTGCTTGAAGAAGATCGAAGATGCGCAATCCCCGGTGGAGGATAGAGACAGGCGTGATGCATCCAAGAAGCGTGATAAGTGGAAGCGACACGGGCTGAGTACGCTGCGATGCTTGAGGCTTCTCGGCGGTGTTGTTGCTGAAGGCGCGGGAATGGTCCGTTGCTTATCACCGACAGGTTTTCTGCCAGTATCACATATGCTTACCACCTCCTAGGTCTTCCAGCCGTCAAACGTCTGCTTCAGCGCCCTAAGCATGTTGCTCGATGTTCCTCAGAAGGTGCATGACTTCTGGGAAAACGTGGATAACCTTCTGGACACATTATGGCCGAGCCTGAGTGATTTCCAAATATATCAGGACATGAAGCAGTTCGATCATGTTGAACGCCAGCTGAAGGAGATTGTTCACAAGCTCATGATATGTTTCGTCGATATCTGCGCTCTGTGCGTATCACTTCAGCAGTCCTCGAAAATGGCAAAGTTTGGAATTACGATCAAGCATCTTGCTTGGAGCGATGACTCGGGTGTCGCAGACCAGATCGAAAAATTCGACAATCTTACCAAGCATCACAATTCAATCAAGAACACGGTCACTTTGAAGGCTGTGCTGGAGACGAAAGACGACATGGTTCGAGTGTTAGACAAGGCATCCGAGACCGGGGCAAACGTTGGCAAGATCCTTGAAACCATCCAGAAGAACGATGATACGCGCAACGCCACTGAGAGACGGCGCATCCAGCTCGAAACGATAAAATCCAAGCTAGCCATAGCAGATCAGTTGAAGAGGTCAGCCGACGTTGACAAAGCACTCTCGACCCAGCGAATTCCCTGCACTGCTGAATGGTTTGAAAACGAGGCCGAACACCCAGAATACGCCAAGTGGGCAGACGCCAAAATGTCTGACGTCAATCCAATTCTTCTTGTAATCGGCGGTCAAAACACCGGCAAATCAATTCTTTTGTCGTCCATCGCGCGGAGCCTTCGCTCTGCAAATAAGTCACCCAACAATTCTGCCTCGTCGACATGGGTTTCTACGTATTGCTTCCAGGCCTCTACAGGCAAGGACGACGAAGAGAAACGGCCTATTGAAACAGCGATGAAGTCTGTTGCGTACCTCATGGCTGACAAGGATGAGTTATACGCCAAGAGTCTGTTCCAAACATTGGAAGCTCCCGATGCTGAGAAGAGTCTGAATAATGCTACAATCAGGAAAATGTGGGATCTTCTCGACATCGCATCATTCAAAAGAAAGTCGTCCCATTACATCATCTTCGACGGAATCGAAAGTCTCTCTAATACCTTCGATGGAGCCAGGGAAGATTTCTTCGAAATACTGGCGTCGTCGACATTAGACCCACCCATTGAACATGGTCATTCACGCTTGAGAGTAGTCATGTCGGCAAAAGCCATCCCTTCAGCAGTGTCTAGCAGATGTTCGGCGTTGGCAATCAAGATCCAGGAGCATAGCAGCAAAGACATGGAGGCGTTCATCGATCAAGAGCTAAACACAAACGAACTCTTCCAAGACAAGGACGATGAATCGATGAACATGAGGAAGAAAATTCGAGGAATGCTTACGAGTGAAGTCAGGGGGAATTTCACGAAAGCGAAGACTTCCATTGAACGGATCCAAAGGGTTGTGGAAGCCGACGAGCCAAATGCAGAATCCGAGATCGACGCCATATTGCAAGATTCAAAAAAGAAAGAGGGAACCATCTCTGAGACGGTCGTACGCCAATTGCAGGAGCGGCTTAGCGCAGCTGAGGTCAAAGAGCTGAATGAACTGTTGATATGGGTGGTCTATGGATACATATACTTCCCAGTGAATGAGTTGGAAGTTGCCTTGGTGAGCAACTCGCCGAATTCGCGGCACCATCTGAACACAACTGACCCTGTTACCAATTGTTAGTCACTCCGTGTCAAGAAAAGATCAATGCTGAGGTTGATTAAAAAGCTGGAAGGCAAGTACAGCCCCGTGATCAAGCTGGATCCAAGCGGTTACGCCATGGTCAACGACGATATCATCCAGGCAATTGGAAGACCGAGGGCAGCACAAAGTGGTGTCCACGAAACAACGAAGTTCAACGTGTCCATAAATATCACTCAGGGCGAACTGAGCATGGTTCAGACCTTTCTCTGGAGTCTTGGTCAAAAGCTCAGTCAGGAAAGCCTGGGCTTTCAGCAAATTGGCGACCGCGCAGATGTCAAAGGCATCATTAAAGTCAACTTTTACGATGGACATCTTGCCATCGTACAGTCCGCCCTTAGCCTTCTCACCGATGAGCCCACTGACCGGACCAAAACAATAGCTGAGTACCTCTTACGCTACTTGCCAAAGCACCTCGAGGCCCTGCAAGACGCAACAGGGGATGATGCCTTGACCGAAGATGAAAAGATCGAAATTGGTAGCGGCGTCTACAATTTGGTGTACACTGATGTCCTAGAAAAGCACCGGAAGCGTTGTGGTGACATCTCTTGGTTCGGAGATGCCAACGACGTCACTGTTCTCAGGCGTTGGTTGAACGATGATGTAGCCATAAGCAAACTTGGTCAACGTGACCGCGAGTGGCTTGGAGACATTGAGAGAACAAGCAACCCAAACAGAGCCCTGCTAGAGAACATCATGAAAAAGGTGGCGCTGTACTGGTTGCAAGATGTTGAAGGGGACGCTTCGAAGCCTTTCAAATGCCTCCAAGATTATCTAGCCATGATTTGTGACTTATTGAACACACATGCAAGCCTATGCTGACCTATACTAGCCGACGACGCCGTTATATCAAGAGGAGAGCTCGGAGGTAAGTTCTACTGACGAGTCTTCACCGGTAAATAACATCGAATGGAGCGTTGAAGAGGTTGCAACCTGGTGCAGGAATGCGTTAGAACTTGATGCTGAGAATGCCGTATGGCATCAACGCCTGGGGGAGACTTTCAAATCCTTGGGCCGCAGTGAGGACGGTGTGGACGCTTTCAAGAAAGCTCTTGAACTGGATGGCTCACAAAAGGTGTGCTTCGAAGGCCTTGCACTTTGCTTTGAACAATCCAACAACTTGCGCGACGCCTGCGAACATATGGAGAAAGCGCTGGATATCATGCAAACTGAAGGCGAACCCGACCAGCGCCAGATGATCTCGACTTCTCTAACACTTGCGAATTGGTACTCACAACTCGAAAGTCCTGATATGGTCGCAAAGCATATCAAGGCAATAGAGAAAGTACCAGAGGATGCAGGCTTGCAACTCGACACTCTTCGCATCTGTCTGAGCAGCCCGCAGGATGACCCAGCTAAGAAGATATTGTATCGCTTATTAGGTCTCGGGGAAGATCAAGCGCCACCATCTCCCACATTGCGCAAGGTAGTATCGCGCATGTCTGCGAGAGTGGATGATACGGAGCCGCGGGACAAGCACTTTCTTCGATGTTTCACCATGCTGAAAGAGAACCCCGTTGCCCTGGGATCGTTTCTTCATACTTTCGATGATGGCTTGGAGATGCGGGAAACAATGGTCCATGAAGTGGCCCTTTTGCTTTACAAGGGCGTTGGGCTTCATTACTTCAGTCGTCAGGAAGAACCAGCCCGGTCCGCGTGGCGGAAATGTTTTGAAACAAGCATTCAGCTGGGACACACTGCCGAACGGGAGCATGCTGCTCTATTGCTGAGTGCTGCTCAATTTGAGTATACAAAGGGAATGAAGAAATCGGATCACCGCCGCATGGTCGAGGGCATGAAATGGCTCGTCGACAGGGAAAGCTCCCTGACTCAGTCAGCCCCCAGAACACATCTCGCCTCCTATCACATTCTTCAGGGAGACACTTCAGCCGCTCGCGAGCTTCTCAAGCCCAGACTAGAGTCGGCCTTCGATCTACTGTCAGATGATTACGACTACAACGACGAGATGGCCTACTACTACTTGGGCTGCACTTTAGCGCAACTTGGAGACGATGCCAATGCCCTGGCCGCCTTTTCTCTCAATCGTCCCCCAGCCAGCAAGTTTGAGCCATTGGCTTACTTGCTCGACTTTGAGCAGGAATCCACGAAATCAGCTTGGGCAGAGGTCATGACGAGACTCCGAGAGTCCCGTCCTAGGTTTGGCGCGTCTGACTCGCAGATAGGGCAAGCACTCCAAATCCTGAACGATCTTCAAGTGGACTCCCAGGCAGACTCCGGTTCTCCTGACGTGAAAACTGATGATTACGAATTGACACGGGAAGAACTACAGAAGTGGCAGGGGAAGACATTATTTGGCGGAGGAATTAGTTGTGACAACTGCGGAAGATCATCTGGCTTTGACGTGGATTTCTTTCATTGCCGGTATTGTCACTTCATGGATCTTTGCAACAGCTGTTCTCAGCTTTTACACAAGAACGATATGCTGAGTGGCTCGCTGAAAAGCCTCACTTGCAGGAGCTCCCACGACTGGTTGCTCCTTCCCAAATGGGACAAAACCAATTTCCGCAGGTCAGTAGGGGGGGACGTTATCAAAGGCGGTGTCACGAATGAAGAGGGGCAGCACGCCGATGGGGAAGAGGTATCTATAACAGCATGGCTTGACGATTTAAAGCGAAGATGGGGTTACCCAGTCCATCGGCAAGAACAGGAATCATCCCACATGGACGCATCATGAAATGAAGAATCGTAGCGGATAAACAATCACGGAGACAATTTTTGGGCGGAGAGGGCATCAAACCAAGCACAAAGACGAGGTTAGAGGCCAGAGAACAGCAAAGGTTGAATATGCAAGATGCGGTCGGGCGACAGACACGACGATGTATTCACGGTGATACGGGAAAGCAAGGCGATGTCCCTGCCTGATTCCTTAGGGTCCGGGGAACATGCTCGTTCGAATGACTTACGAAAATTGAGCTTTCTGCCGCATCTCAACCAGAACTCGCGTATGATTCCGTGTTCGTCGGAGGCCTGCTGTCTTACCGACACGTCTGCCATCCTCGAAACGTTGCAACGACCCCAGAAGCAGCCGTCACCGATGCGCCATGCGAGATGATCTAGGATTCGCGACCGCGGCGTGAAAGGAAATGTCTCTATTGCATTAGGGCCGGAGCAACCTCCGTTCTTGGCAAAACGCCGACCAGCGGCTGCTCCCTTCTCTTCCCCGCGTGGCTCATTGCGGCGTTTGAACACGCGAGGGTGGATGAGATTGAGCTTTTGGAGGGGCCATTTGTAAGATGACAAGAATAGTGGACTGCCATGTCAAATGTGATGTGGTACATTGCTGTTCAAGTGCTTTGCCGAATGTCACGGACCTTGTTTTTGCCCCTTCGTTGCTTTTTTCTCAAGATCTCGCCCCCCATCGCCTGTTGATAGATATCTGCAGGATATTGACGTGGCACAGCAGGAAGGAAATCGAGAAGTGAGACAAAATATCGAAAATCAATTCTGTGCGACCGCGGATCGTACGCGGGAGCGCGGCCGCCTCTTGATGCTTGCTTTTTCTGCTCCGCTGCCACCACCGAATAGGGCAAGTTGCAGTCAGAAAAGGCCCCCTACGATGGCCCGGCCAATTGTGGTACATCTCCATCAACTCCGTGACGAAGGCGCGAAGGCGATCTAAAGCGTGGGTCCGCCTGAGCCGCTCGATAGAGGACATGAAGGCTTTCCATCTGTCGTAAGGATTTGCGCGATGAACCGGTTTCGCGATACATTTGTGCAAAGTAGTCTGCTGCATCTTGTAGAATGACATATGATTACCACACGTGGGAACGCGTCAAATACGGGGATGGATCGACAGGGACGGCCCGGAAATTGATATTCAAGCTCGAGAAGGGAAGAGGGGCCTCCGCTGTTTAGAACGCGGGATATTTAGCGCGGGACTGTGAAGCCAAAGTGGACGTGATCATGATTATTTTCAGCTCATCTTGAGCAGCATTCATCCGGCACATTCATCCATAGCCGTCAGGTAACCAATAGGTCAGAGACAGGGCAAGGGATGCGCGAACTGACAGGGGTCCATCACCCGTTGCCCTACCTGAGTGCCTGATAACCGGGCACCTGGAATGGGCGGCAGCGGCTTCGACGGCCCATTTGAGACCCAATGAGCGCCACCCAGCCCTCCAGTTTCCGTCGTGGAGCCGATACGACTGAGGAGAGACCCACGCCAATGCATGTTAGATTCATGGTCAACGACAGTAAAAAGAACAGAAAATGGGGTTCTCATGGCGTGATTCCCCTCTTCGAAGCTTTCGCTAGGATACAAGTGACAGAATCTGTCAGACATGGGTGTGGTAGACAAGCACGAGGACGCAAGCGAGGGAGATGAATAGCGCGCGATCACATATCCGAGTGCAACACGTCAAGTCATATTGGGCTGTCGTATTATGCATGCGACGCAGTCAATCCAGAGAGAAGAAGAAAAGAGACATGCCCGCGAAAACCTTGCCGGTCCTGGGCGCGCTATTCCAGACACTAGTTCATCTTGTGTGTATTGTCTTAGCTCGGCAATCGCTCTCAGGGCCTTCAGCGGGCGGTCGAGATGGTCATAGACTCTTCTCAAGAGCCCAGCTTCCCGGTTTTCTTGCCAAACTCCCTCCTCAGATCTCCGTCTTGTCTCTCTTTCTTCATCCCTACATCAAGATCGCGAACGCCTCATTGCCCAATCCTCTCAATTATCAGCGTCTGGCAAACAAGGATCATACCGGCAACATCTTGAACCATTTTCAGCCCTGCTCCCGAGCTAGTAAAGCTTGCTGAAAAGCACAACACGAGGCCTGGGCCCCTCAGCGCACCCGGCCATCGCCCAGCGAACCCCGCCTCCACTGACTTGACTCGAACGGACTTCCCGCGTTCGCACCAGGCCGGCTTATGGTCCGACGAAAGTTTAATCAGGACTGTCCGGGATTGAGGTACTAAGAGCTGTCGAAGCGAAAACAGTTGATTACGACGCAACGTCGCAGCCAAAATTGTTGCCATTTGCTCGTGTTCGGTCCGCCAGCTCAACTTTGAAGAGCCCCAGAGCTCTTCCGCGACCACATTCGACCGTCTGCGACGACAAACCCTTGATATCACGGTCGAAATTGCATGCGCTTCTGCTGAAGCTACGTAATAGGTGAAAATGGGCACGGGAAGCAAGCCCGCCAGCCCTACCGGCAGTCCTCTAGGAAGCCCGCGCCGTGACCAGACTGCAGGTATGTCGAAACTTTGTGCGCCCATTGCGCAGCCAGAGAGGTTGCGTCTGATAATGGGAAGCTTCTTCTAAGAATAATGAGACGCTGACTTTACCAAAGCTGCTACAGAATCGGTAGTCTCGAGCTCAAACGTCGACCAGACATCCGTCGCACCTCCCAGCGCCGAAGCAATCCCGCCTGCGCCATCGACATCGACTGAGCCGGCGCCAGCTCCCGTCCCCGCCGAAATCCCAGTCCAACCAGACCCATTGGAAGCTGGTGGCACAGACGATGAAAACGAGTTCGAACCCAGCGTATTCGACGAAGAGTCTGTAAGCGACCAGACGGATTCCACGTCGCTCAAGTCGAGCGTCTACGAGCACAGCTTCAAGAACGGTCGACGCTATCACAAGTTCCGCCATGGACGCTATCCAATTCCCAACGATGAGACAGAACAAAACCGCGAGGATATGTTGCATGCGATGATGTTGGAGGTCACGGACGGGAAGCTGTTCTTTGCGCCCATCGTTGATAATCCTGCGAAGATTATCGATCTTGGTACCGGGACAGGCATCTGGGCTATTGAAAGTAAGTATCCTTTTTAAAAGAAAGCCAGATTCGGGGTTCATTGACTGCTTGGAATGGGGTGGAAAAGCTGACAACATCATAGTGGGCGATATCTACCCCAGTGCCGAAGTCACTGGTCTCGACCTGAGCCCCATCCAACCTGTCTGGGTGCCGCCGAACGTGAGATTCTTAGTGGATGATGTTGAGGACAGTTGGCTGAATGGAAGGGATTTTGACTTCGTTCACCTGCGCAACATGGTTCCGGTCTTGAAGTCTCCGGTGGGCCTTTTGAAGAACGCTTATGAGTAAGAACTGCCGCAATGTGCATCCGTATTAGGGACTAATATCATCACAGACACATGAAGCCAGGCGCCTGGGTTGAACTTCAGGACGTCGATGGTCAAGTTCACTGTGATGACGGCACAATGCCAGCAGACTGGCCTCTCGTCCGCTTCACGAATCACCTGGTAGAAGCATTTGCCAAGTTTGGGACGAACTCCCATGCCGCTGTGTTTGGCCGGCAGTATCTCGAGCAGGCTGGTTTCGTCAATATCCAGCACCACACAGTGAAGTTGCCATATGGCACCTGGCCAAGAGACAAGTAAGTTTGATGCCCTTGTTTTACAGACAGTCCGAATGCGCCTCTGACTAAGGTTATCTGCTCAGGATTATGCGCTTGGTTGGCATGTACTACCGCACAGCTTGCGAAGAGTTCTTCCCAGTGGTTGGCGCGATTCACTTCGAGCTGCTTGGATGGAGCAAGGTGGAAATGGAGGTTCTTTTTGCCGAGTGTCGCAATGCCATGAGAGATCCCAACGTCCATGCATACGGCAAGATGCATTTTTGGAGCGGGCAGAAGCCGTTCTGACGCGAGGGGGCTGGGTAACGGGGGCTAGTCGGGAAGCGAAAAGAGGAGGACAAGGGCTATACCCCTGCTTCGGAGTATCGGTGACTGGAGTTTATTGAGAGCGTCTTCTTGCATATATCATAATTCACACGAGATGGTCCTTCTGCAAATCTGCTCCGTTTTTCATTGCTGCAGCGGTACTTGGCGGTTAACTGGTGGTGGGTGCGATGGAACTTGTGCCCCCGACCACGAGACCGCCGCCTCCACCCATAAGCGCTCAGGCTTTCGCGCAGCTTTTGATGAGGGGAGGATGTATGCTTTCTTTTGAATGAGACATGACGTTGATACGTTTGCCGACGCGATTGGTCCTTTCCGTACGAAGTTGGGGCCGGAGGGACTTTGGGGGAGCGTTGCGTCAGCTGCATGTGGGTGATCGGGTGCGTACTGCATCCAATTACGATATCTGTCAGAACTAACGGTCGATTCCCATAGGGCTCTCAACGACAAATTGCTTTCTCTGGCCAGTAGTCGATCATTCGAACCCTGACATCTCATCTCGCCTGGAAATCGAAGGATGCTTAACAAACATGCACAAAGCTGGCGAAGCCGAAAACGGAGCGGAATGACCGGATCAGGCCCAGAATTTCGTTCCTTTTTGGATCCCCTTCATAGTGTTTCGGGCAGACTTTGCATGTGTTGTGGGCAGAAATTCGCCGCGGTATCCCATCATGGGCGGCCGCCTCCGACTTTGACCGGGACGGACCCACCACACGGCGATGCGGCACGGTACTCTATGTTACCGAAAACGGTCGTGGGGGCCGAGCCGCTAGCCCGTTGAGAGCCCGATCCTCCTGATGGCCCCCCAGGTTTTCCGATTACATATGTTTCGTGCCGCTTGAGCTACTGTATCTTGGAGAACCTTTGAAGGCCAAAGTCCCGTCACACAATTGCACGCTTTGTGATCTTCACTAGCTTCTATGGCCTTATCTGGTTAAGGGGTTAGCCATGTGAAGGTGTAGTAGGTGTGGTGAAAACTGCTTGAAGAGCAGCACTCAGGCCCAGGCCCTGGTCATGGCTCGTATCGCAACGAGATAGAGTGCGCTGTCATCACTCAAACCCATCGAATAAGGCCCGAAGCGAGAGCGTTGAGATTGGCTGTTTGGTATGTATTAATGCGGCGCATGTCCATGTTCCTCTCAGCTGTGCTTACGTGTAACCAGATCGTCACAAAAGGCTATTCAAGATAACATGATGGATGTCCCGACAGCCACAGCTGACGTGGGATTCATGATCGTCTACGAATTGGCGTATCAAATAGCCGAGAATATGCAGCATGCGTCGTGCCGCTCAATGGTCGATTCAGCTGGCCATGCATCGTGGCATCGGGCCTGAAGGAAGGCAAGGTCGGCTTGGCATATTATCAATGTCCAAGACAATGTTTGTACGTAGTGCTGATAACAAGAGGCGTAAAGCCCTTGGATTGGATACCCCTAACTCACCAAGTATAACCAGTCTGTATATAGCAAATAGAGGTTGCGGTGACTGATGGAGGCTGTATCTATGCCTTGTGGCCAGATGACGTGTTATTAGCGAACTTCAAATAACAGGGCCTTTCTCCATAAGTGACTTATCCTTCATTTCTTGTAGACAACTTTCCTAGCATTCGATAATCGCATTTCAGGAGAAAGAAGAATTTGAACGTCATTATGGCCCCATTCATGGATGCCTCAACGGACACGTCCGAGGTGGGTCATGGAATCTTCCACGCAGAAAACCATTCTAAACTGATCCTCCAGGTGAATGGGCAGCCTTCGTGGGCAGATAGCTCAATGGGCGCAGCGGAGCCTCTTGCCATCTGTGGTATGGCTCTGAGACTCCCAGGAGGTATCGCGACGCCAGAACAGTTCTGGGACTTTCTCATCAACAAAAGGGATGCCCGTGGTCCAGTCCCACAGTCACGGTTCAACGTTTCCAGCTACTACTCTGAGTCTGGCAAGCCGGGCCATATGAAGACCCAGTACGGGTACTTCCTGGACGAATCTGTCGACCTAGCGGCACTGGACACGACATTCTTCCGGATGCCAAAGACAGAGGTCGAGCGAGCCGACCCTCAGCAACGGCTTCTTCTTGAACTCACGCGAGAGTGCTTGGAGAGCGCTGGTGAGACGGAGTATCGAGGAAAGACAATCGGCACCTTTGTCGGCTGCTTCGGCGAGGATTGGCTCGAGACTCTCACCAAAGACACCGAGGTTGTCGGCCAGTACAAAATTACTGGCTATGGCGACTTCATGTTATCAAACCGACTCAGCTATGAGTACGATCTCAAGGGACCCAGCATGACGATCAGGACTGGCTGTTCTTCGGCTCTCATAGGCCTACACGAAGCATGCATGTCTATCAATAGTGGTCAGTGCAACGCCGCTATTGTGGCCGGATCGAACCTCATCATGGCTCCGGGTCTCTTTGTGAGCATGTCTGAGCAGGGAGTGCTTTCTCCGAATGGGTCTTGTCGGACCTTCGATGCTGGAGCTGGCGGGTACGCCCGTGGCGAGGCCGTCAACGTCGTGTATGTGAAGCGACTCAGCGATGCTATTCGTGACGGAAACCCCATCCGCGCTGTGATCCGAGGAACATCCAGCAACGCCGATGGAAAGACGCCCAGTCTAACTATCCCGAGCTTCGAGAGCCATGAGGCTATGATCAGACGAGCGTATGCCATGGCGACTATTGACGATTCCGATATCCCCAATACCGGCTTCGTGGAATGCCACGGCACAGGCACAGCTGCAGGGGACCCAATTGAGACTACAGCAATTTCAAAGGTTTTTGGTACTTCCGGGATCTACATCGGATCTTGCAAACCGAACATTGGACACTCCGAGGGAGCATCTGGGATCACCTCGTTGATCAAATCCATCATGGCCCTCGAGAAGCGAACTATCCCGCCAAACATTAAGTTCGATACTCCAAACCCCAAGATTCCGTTCGACACGAATGGTCTCAAAGTGCCTGTTGTTCCCACACCTTGGCCTGAGGACCGTATTGAGCGGGTCTCTGTTAACTCCTTCGGAATTGGTGGCGCAAACGCTCATGTCGTTATCGAATCTGCCGCGAGTTTCCTCGGGCCAGCGTCAGTGCCGCGAGCAATAGAGACAATAACTATACCTAGACGACAGGCACATTTGATGGTGTATTCAGCCAATACCGCAGACTCTCTGAGGCGACAAGTCGTTAACAACGAGAAGTACATCAGCCAACATGATGACTCCCTTGATGATATTGCGTATACCCTATCGTCGAGACGCATTCATCTACCTCATCGGGCGTTTTCAATATTCAGAGATGGCGCCGAGAAGTTCACATCGCCGTTTTCCAAGACGTCTCCGTCTTCAACCGATCTCGTGCTTGTGTTTACCGGGCAAGGCGCACAATGGCCTCGTATGGGCGCAGAACTTTTGCAAAGCAACAAAACCTTCGCCCAGTCTATGCGACAGATGGACAAAGTCTTGAGCGCTCTACCTGATCGGCCGTCCTGGGCCATGGTCGACGAGCTCTTGAAGCCTGCAGAAACTAGCAACTTGCACAAGGCCTATCTCTCCCAGCCCATCTGCACTGCCGTTCAAGTGGCACTGGTAGACGCACTGCAAGAAGCAGCTGGAATTCGACCTTTTGCGGTGGTCGGCCATTCATCAGGAGAAATGACAGCAGCTTACGCCGCTGGAAGACTCACTACCAACGAGGCAATCATTGCGGCGTACTACCGGGGCGTTGCGTCCTCTGAAGTTACCAAAACCGGCGCGATGGCTGCCGTCGGAATGGGTCGCGCCAAGACTGCCCCTTTCCTGATCCCTGGTGTTGTCATCGCGTGTGAGAACTCTCCCTCAAGCGTGACAATCTCTGGGGACGCGGAGCTAGTAGAAAGCGTTCTTGACGAGATTCGGACCGCCTACACTGAGGTCCTGGCACGACTTCTGAAGGTCGAGAAGGCGTATCACTCTCATCATATGCAAGAAGTAGGTGAGCGATACCTCTCTTTGACCTCCTCCTACATGAATGGTCACATCAAAGAGGAAGACTCCGAGCCACTGTTTTTCTCCTCGGTCACCGGCAGGCGATTGCCAGAGGACGAAGCGACTGACGCCAATTACTGGCGATCGAACCTTGAGTCGCCTGTCTTGTTCGATACAGCTGTGACGAGCTTAATCTCTGAGCATCAGAGCGAAAGCAGCAACAAGCTCATGTTCCTCGAGGTTGGCCCTCATTCAGCCATGGCTGGCCCCTTGCGACAAATCTTGACCAAAGTGTCTCTCGAGCTTTCGTATGCAAGTTGTCTTGTTCGATCAAGAGACTCGACAGAGACCTTCTTGACTGCTCTGGGACAACTTTGGCAACAAGGCGTCAGCGTTGACTTTAATCGCCTCACCAACCCAAATGGCACTGCTCGTGTAGTCACTGACTTACCGACATATCCTTGGCAACACGATCACTCTCTACTGTTCTCAAGCCGCATCTCCGATGAATGGAGATTCCGGAAGTACCCCAAGCACGAATTACTTGGTGTCCGGGTTCCTGAAAGCAGCCATAGTGAGCCGGTCTTCCGCAATGTTTTCACTCTGGATTATGTTCCGTGGGTGCGAGACCACAACATCAAGGGGGACGTTATCTTCCCATGTGCCGGCTACGTCGGCATGGCTGGAGAAGCAGCAAGACAGCTTCATCACGGAAGTTTCGCTGGATTTGCGATGCGCAACGTTGTCATCGACATGGCAATGGTACTGGCCGACAGTAAATCTACGGAAATCATCACGAGTTTGAAGAAGGAGAGGTTGACGGACAGTCTGGACGGCTCGTGGTGGGAGTTTACAATCACTTCTCATAACGGCTCGAGTTGGTTGAAGCACTGCAGTGGCCAAGTCAAGGCTCTGGAAGAGGCTGACGTGGGAACACGAGAGCCACTTACGAAGCTTTCCAGGGTAATCGGGCCAGGAAAATGGTATCAAGCCCTTCGAAATGTCGGCGCCAACTACGGCCCGTACTTTCAAGGGCTTCACCATGTAACCTGCTCCCCAACCGACCACAGGTCTCATGGCACAGCAACACATACTGTGATGAATGAGTCGTTCTATTCGACTCATCCGACAAAACTTGACTTCTTTTTGCAACTTTTCAGCGTCGCCGCCGTGAATGGAGTTGGCCATAGTCTGGACAAGATGAACGTGCCGACCTTCATTGAGTCCCTCGAGATCTTCAACACCGACTCCGAGATCGATATGGAAGTCAGTGCGAGCCAGACACCTCGGGGGCTTATTTGTGGAGGAGGCCACGGTGTAACCTCCGACGGCGGGCTAGTCCTCTCGCTCAAGGGGCTGAAGCTGAGCCCGTTAGAAAATGACGCCAGCGAAGAAGATCCTGATCCGCACGCAGGCGCGCGAATCTTCTGGCAGCCTGATGTCGACTTCTTGAGCATAGCAAATCTTATAGAGGCCCACCCCAACCAGGGACACCTCGCGAGAACACAAGAGCTCACCTTGACCTACATTGAGGCAGCGCTGGGCCGGCTCGGGGACGTTCAAACGACGATCCCGCATCTGACAAGGTTTCACAGTTGGATGAAGAAGCAACCACCACCTGAGACGTCAATCGACATAGAAGTCTTCAAGCTTACCATCTCTGAATTCGAGCCATTTGGATCCTTTGTGGTGGCAATGCAAAAGGTACTCGACCATATCGTTTCCATATTCCGAGGAGAGACCGAGCCATTAGAAATTCTGATGCCTGACAACGTTCTCACGAACGTGTACAACTCCCTGAATATCACAGAAAGAGGGCCGCTGTTTCAAGCACTTGGGCACTCGAAACCGAATCTTCGTGTTTTAGAGATCGGTGCAGGCACCGGTGGCACAACGAACAAGGTGCTGAAATGGTTGCGCGGCCCGACTGGCGCTTTGCTTTACTCGGAATATACATACACGGACATCTCAGCGGGATTCTTCTCCGCGGCCCAAGACCGCTTCAAGGACTATCCCAACATGACTTTCAAATCATTGGATATCTCTAAAGACCCCGTCGGCCAGGGGTTTGAGCCAGCATCTTACGACCTGATCCTCGCTGCCAATGTCCTCCATGCAACCCCCAGCTTGAGAGAAACCCTCATGAACGTTCGCAAGCTGTTGCAACCTGAAGGCAGGCTTTACATGGAAGAACTATCACATGACGCACTTCCCATGAATTTCGTTATGTCCGTTCTCCCGGGCTGGTGGTTAGGGGCGGACGACGGACGACCTGATCAACCACATGTCTCATCCGATAGATGGGATATGGAGCTACGGGATGCCGGGTTTGATGGCTTAGAAAATGTCGCCTTCGACTCCGAACTACCGAACAATTTGCTTGCTTTCATGACTGCAAGACCAGCAGCGGCTCTACCACCGCAGACTGCTGTCGGGATCCTACACGACTCTTGTTCAGCTGCCATTGCAGCAGATCTGAAACGCGAGCTTGCTCGGCTGGATCTGGATGGAAATCTTCACGACATTGCGGATGGCTTGCCTGTCAACTGCCACGAGATCATTGCCACTCTTGATATGGAGGTCCCCTTTTTCGAGAACATCAGCGCGCCGGCACTGAGCAGCTTCCAGGACCTCATCGCAGCCGCTTCAAAGTCCCACACTGGAATCTTCTGGCTGACCCGATCATCTCAACTGAGATGTTCAGACCCGAGGTGGGCCCAGACCATTGGAACTACTCGCTCTATCAGGAGTGAACTCAGCCTGGACTTGGCAACATGCGAGGTTGATGGTGTAAGCTCTTTGTCGACGATCGCAAAAGTCTTTGCCAAGTTCCAGCGGCACCGAAATAATTCCAAATACCAGCCCGAGTATGAGTACAGCATCCACAACGATGTTGTACAAATTCCGAGGGTCTATCCTATCAACGTTAGCGAAGAGCTACAACGTATGTGTCAGGAAAAGGGCGGCAAGGGCGACGAGGGCGACAAGGACGACGAGGGCGACAAGGACGACGAGGGCCCTGATAAGCCTGATATTAATGACCGCAGTGATTGTGACCTGCTGATTGGAAAGTATGGTCGCCTGAGTACACTCTCCTGGGTTCCGCGGTACAAGAGGGAACTTGTCGACGACGAGGTCATTGTAGACGCGAAGGCTGCTGGCATGAACTTCAAGGTAGGTCAATCATCATTGATAACGGACAAGCGATCAACGGTCCTAACACAAGACAGGATGTCCTCATTGCTATGGGTATCGTTGACTCAGCCAACAGCCGCATGGGTCTTGAAGCAGCTGGCGTCGTCCGTGAGATTGGGCCGAATGTCCGCGCCCTTACGCCCGGTGACAGAGTCTTCGTTTTCGGCGGCGGTTGCTTCTCGACTGGTCTCATCATCTCGGAGAAACTCTGCGTCAAAATACCGGACTCTCTTAGTTTTGAGGACGCAGCCACAATGCCGTGCGTTTTCTCGACCGTCATCCATGGACTCCTTGAGGTCGGCCGCCTTGAAGCCGGCGATTCAGTCCTTATTCATTCAGCCTGCGGTGGGGTTGGCCTAGCTGCTATACAAATCTGCAAGATGGCTGGAGCAGAAATATTCTGCACTGTCGGTAGCGAAGAAAAGGCTGAGTATCTTATGTCTACATTTGGGATGTCCAGAGATCACATCTTCCAGTCACGCGACGCATCGTTCCTCCCAGATATCCTCGATGCCACCGGCGGAAGGGGAGTTGACATAGTTCTCAACTCACTAAGCGGCGAGCTTCTACATGCGTCTTGGAGCTGCGTCGCCGAGTTTGGCAGAATGATAGAAATCGGCAAACGTGACTTCATCGGTAACGGAAAACTTGCTTTGAATCCATTCGAGATGAATCGAAGCTATCATGGCGTGGATTTGGGACATTTGATCGAGTTGAAGCCCGAAAGGGGCAATAGGTAAGTCCCATCAACAGCGCTACGCCATGTGAAAGTACGGCTATTAATTAGTGATCAGGCTACTGAAGAAGATTGTTGAACTTCACGAAATGGGTCATGTCACCGCTCTGCGTCCTATCAAGACGTTTGGCGCTGACGCTGCTGAAGAATGCTTTCGTTATATGCAAAAGGGGCAGCATATCGGGAAGATTGTGTTGAAGATGGACGGACTGTCCACAATACAGACCGCGGGCTGTAGTCCTTCGTTCGAATCGAGCTTTGATGGCGACTCAGCTTATCTCATCGTGGGAGGTCTTGGCGGTCTCGGTCGACTCGTATCAAATTGGATGGTCGAGCACGGTGCCAGACACTTTGTCTACCTTTCTCGGCAAGGTGGCGACACGGAGCACAACCAAAACTTCTTCAAAGAGCTGGAAGACCAAGGTTGCGTGATATCAGCAGTGAGGGGCAGCGTCACAAGCCTTGCTGGTATCGAAAAAGCCATCGCGACTTCCCAAAAGCCGATCAGAGGTGTCATCAATATGTCCATGATCTTGCGAGACCAGGGCTTCACCAAGATGACTCACGAGGAGTGGACCACCGCAGTTGACCCCAAGGTTCTGGGAACATGGAATCTGCACAACGCCTGTGTCAGTTCTGGACTTGAACTGGACTTCTTCCTCCTCTTCAGCTCGATTTCTGGCATTGTTGGACAGAAGGGCCAGGCCAATTACGCAGGGGCCAATGCCTTCCTCGATGCTTTTGTTCAGTACAGACACAGCCTTGACATGGCTGCTGCTTCTATCGACGTCGGCGCAATGATGGATTACGGGTACCTCACAGAGAACCCTGTGATGATGGAGAAGCTCACAGCCCAAGGTATGTATGGGGTGAAGATTCCACAGCTGCTTGACGCAGTTTCAGTCCTGGTCAATCAGCCGATCCCTCAACTCAGCAGTGTCCCTATAAGGGCCTTCGTCAACCCATCGCAGCTCATACTAGGCCATCGAAGTCTTACGTCTCTTTCTGATCCATCAAACCGAGTGATCTGGAAGGAGGATCGCCGCATGGCTGTTTACTACAACTCTGATGGTACGAGGAGGGTAACAGAAGTCGACACGGTCAATTCCAGTGCCCTCCAGAAGTTTCTCACCTCCACATTGACGGATCCCCAACTTCTTTCAACCCCTGAAGCCCCTGTCTTCTTGGCGAGACGAATCGGCGGACAGCTTTTCCGACTTCTACTGAAGCCTGCAGAGAACGACGACGAGATTGATGCGAAAATGTCTCTTCAAGATGCTGGATTAGATAGTCTCGTTGCGGTGGAGATGCGCAGCTGGTGGAAGGGAGTCTTCAAATTTGATATTAGTGTGCTTGAAATGCTTGGCATGGGAAGCTTGCTAGCCTTGGGTGAGAGAGCGGCCAAGGGCCTCAAGGAGAGTCAGATTGGTTCAATTCAGGAGACTGAGAGTGGGGAGAAGCATAGCACTGAAGATTACTTGAGGCTCAAGATGCCTTGAGAACTTGAATAACTTGAGGTTGCCATAGATAAGAGACAGCTCAAATTTTCCTGTGCTAGTGCAACTACTTTTCATATGGTTTCTACTTTATACGCACTATGGCCATCGTCGTCGTTAGCTAAAGGTACTATCGCCCTCGTCATCGCAACAGTTAGATTCACAGAAGACACAGCCTCGCAGACATAGGAATATTAGGCAATTTCATTCATTATGTCTCATTTGCTCAACCCTCTGCTTGCAAGACTGCGGACAGGGACAGCCAGCCCCATGGGTTGTCTGAATCAGCCACCCTGCGAATATGCGCGTGGCTTTACTTCGATGTCTCCAACGCAACAGGTCTGTTCTCGTCGAACCAAAGTTTCTCCCCCTCACTTTTCCATTGCGGCGGGTACATCCCATTAATCATCCAAAGTCGTCTTTCCGTCTCATTAATATGGAACTCCCAGTCGTATCCCTTGTCCTCGATGTGCGGCTTCAGTATCTTATGAAGACCATCCGTGGTGCGTTTGTAACTTTCATCATTGTTTGGAAGCGTCACAGCAATGTGGTCCACGGTGATTCTAATGAAGGTATCGCTGGTTCTGGGTCTTCCTCCCACCCAGATATCGTTGGGTTGCAGCTTGATGAAGTTGACGACCACATAGAAAGCTGGGAGACCAAAGTTGGTGTAGAAACTGGTGATGTCCTTGGAAAGAGCGCTTTTGGTCTCGTCGTCGGTGAAGACGTTAGGTGGGTGGTAAATGAGCCAAAGAGGCATGTTTAGAAGATGCGTTTGGTTGGAGTTCTAAAGCCTTGATGACAATAAGTTGAGCAGATTGAATGCGACGAAAACGCTCACACAAAGACTTACATGGCCGACTACGGAATTATATGTTGATTTTTCTTCTTTCACATGAGTTGCAGCTCCGCCAGGGGAATAGGTGTACCCACGCCTCTTGGGTCACTTCATGATTACTGATCGTGGGTCAAGGCACCTGCTTGAACCCCAGCCACAAGCCACACAAGGCCTCGCGCATTAATTAAAGCTGCTGTACCCTGGCAGATCAATAATCAGTAATTAGTTTTCTCACTGAAACTTGACAGAAGGCCTGTACTCTGCTTTGTTCCTCAGCGGATTTCGGCTGGCTTGGGTTCTACGAGTTCTGACGATGATATTTAGACGACAACACACCCAATCAATGTCACGCACTCCCTCGGGGTTATTATTGTGTTCGAGAGTGCAGTTGATAAGCGAATTCCGTCCTATTCCGGACGGACAACAGGGATTACTCAACATGCTCAGGGCCGGTTTTATTAAGATCTCACCCCATAGAGACTTATATAAACCTTCGGACGGCTTATCAATAGAGTTTCGCTATCCGGGCGGGAAGTGGGTATAGACGACGACAAGGGCGATGGGGGTGATAAAGGCAGAGAAAATAACAGGGACAAAGATACCACGATATTAGTAAGGAGGATACCAACGAACAAGAGAGGTATAAAGATTATATAAAGAAGTAGCAAAATCTTTAAAATTGAACAACAAGTATTAGACCAGATGAGGGCAAGAGAGTAACAACACTTAAGATGACATGGATTTGAGACACGATTGCTCACCAGCCCCTGTGGCTTTGGTCGCAATCATGTCCGCCCAGCTCAACGTGCCTTTCAGCTCATCTCGGAGCATCTTCATCGCTGCAATTCTGATGATCTCCTCCATAAAAACGTCAAACGTGTCAGTGCGGCCCAAAGCGTTATGCTAATGCTATTTGCGACAACTCGCAGAATCGGCTACTGTTTCGAACCATACCTGTCTGTTTACCGCCTAAATGAACCAAATTGATCGTAATGTGAGCCTCAGTTGCGAACCTACAAGTTTTCACAAACTGAGCCGCCGCCGCGAGCTGATTCGAGTGATCCAAGCAGAAAGGCCTCCATGAGAAAGCGTGTTGGAAACGAAAAAGAAAACGCGTCGCAGGACATCGCCTGCAGAGGTTGCTGATCTGAAGTCCCGCATCTCTGACTCTGTGACTTTCGCACACGTGGGGGTCAGATTGCCTAAACAGGATGTGAGAGGAAACTCACGCCTGCCCGGTTGGTCTTGAATCGGCTGATTGCGGGGGCTCGGCCGACTTACCCCAGATTTTCGGATGCGGCAGTTGATTATTATTGGAGACGAGGGAACTAAATCGGATCATTCTTGGCCAGTTGGTAGTTACCCCGCGTGTTCTTTTTCACTGTCTTAGAGAGATTCATGTAGATCCATGGCCTGAAATTTTGAAGCAGGTCCAACCCGTAAACCTTGCCCAGACCGGAAGTATGAAGTTGTGTCTGACCCCCAACGATAATTAAACCTTTATCTACAGACTCCACACAGTTGGACCTTCTTATCAAACTTCCGGTCCCCACAAACTGGCGTGCTCCTTATCACCGTTCGCAAATCACCACAGACAGATTCCTCGCCTCGGGCCGTAGCCCGGTCAAAGGAGAAGCAGGTCAGAAAGACTCTATACCTGCCAGTAATAACCCCGCAAAGCTCGGACAGATCCAGATCGATATACCCTTATCTGACCCCTAAAGCTTGACAACCGTATCTCTTATCTTCCGCCCCCTCCCTCCTTTATCTAGACGGGTTCTCGGGTGATACGCAATAAAGTGCGAGGTTATCGCATACTGCTCATCATGCAGTAGAGCCGTTTCAAAACCCATCAATCTGAACGACAGATGCCCCGACAGTCCTGGACAAACCAACTCCAGATTATCGACATACTACAGGATACGTCATCTGGTCTTTCTTGATACTATCCAAGATTGATACCTGTCGACAATGGAGGTTAAGACTCAAGAGGATGTAGAAGTCGGGCGGCACGACAATGAGTCGACCCGGAAAACCAGCATGGTCGACATTGACCATGGCGCCGACTCACAACTACAAAGAAGACTTGGAAACCGGCATATCACAATGATTGGGATAGGCTCGTCGATCGGAATGGGCTTATGGCTCGGAAGTGGCAAAGGGCTAGTTGCGGGTGGTCCAGCTTCATTATTCATCGGATGTGAGTACTTCTACAACGTCCTGTCTGAATGCCCTCCCAAGTGAGGCCTTCTTGGCACAATTTGCTTGCAACTTGGACGCTGACCAGAGGAACCAAAACTCCAGTCATCATCGCCAGTTCCATGGTTTGGGCAGTCTCACAGTCCATCGGGGAAATGGCTGTGATGTACCCACTCCCCTCCGCTTTTGTCCAATGGACGAACAAATTCGTCGATCCAGCCGCTGGATTCGCTTTGGGATGGTGCTACTGGTTCAACTACTGGATTGCCGTCGCCAACGAGCTACAGGGCATTGTTACCGTTTTGTCCTTCTGGAACACTTCGGTGCCCAAGGCCGCATGGGTCTCAATTTTCTGGGTCGTCATCGCCCTGATCAACGTTGGGGCAGTTACGGTCTTCGCTGAGGTTGAGGTCGTCATGGCGGCCATCAAATTCGGCTGGATCTTCGTCGTCATCATCGCCTCCATCGTCATTTCAGCAGGCGGGGCACCGAATCATGAGGCAATTGGGTTTAGGTACTGGAACGAAGCCCCTTTCTTAAACGGCTTCAGGGGTTTCTTGACTGTCATGCCGGTGTGCATTTTCGCTCTGTCTGGATCGGAAACGACAGGTCTTGTCGCAGCCGAGCTCAGCAACCCGAGGAAGGCGGTTCCAAAGGCAGTTAAGTCCATTGCACTTCGCCTTGCAATGTTTTATTTGATGGGCTCCTTGATGATTACCATCACCGTGTCCCCTTCCGACTCGAACCTCTTTGGTAGCGGAGCCCATGCCACAGACGCATCACCATTCGTGATCGCCTTCAGGAACGCCGGTCTGGAGCCGTTGGCCCATATGATGAACGCTGTCATATTCCTTTCGGTTCTCTCTTCCGGTAGTATCAACGCGTATGCGGGATCCCGGACACTCGTTGGGCTGTCTGAGATTGGCATGGCCCCATCTGTGAGTCCTGCTGTTCGTATGCTTCCGAAATCTTGACTAATCGCGTCTTGTTACAGTGGATGAAGAAGGCAGACCGGCGGGGAAGACCTTGGTATACCTTAACGCCGACACTACTGATCGGCGGTGGACTCTCGTATCTCAACGCCAGTCACACGGGTGCGGAAGTCTTCAGCTGGTTGTCAAGTCTCGTCTCGCTTTTCACACTTTTCGGATGGTCGATGATCTGCCTTTCCCATATCCGCATGAGACATGCCTGGAAAGTTCAAGGACGAAGTGTCAATGACCTGCCATGGAGAACGAAGACTTGGCCATGGGCAGCTTACTGGGGCTTAACATGGTGCATCATACTGACGATTGTCCAATTCTATCTGGCCGTCTGGCCCTTCAACGGTGAGACGTCGGCGAAATCTTTCTTCTCGACCTATGTCTCGGTACCGGTTGGCATCATCATCTATATCGCTGCCAAGTTCTTTTATGGCGGTCGTCGTTGGCTTGATAGCCGATCGATTGACCTTGACTCTGACCGACGTTTTTACTCCGCCGAGCAAGAGGACGAAGACAGGAAGGTTCCATTCGCCAAAAGGATATTGAAGAAATTACTTCGTTCGTAAGGCACAGAGAACATCACCACGTACGGCAGGACTGATGTCGCTGAGCTTTGCGCGACTAGACCGTGCTTATTGACAAGAGAAGAAGTTGGTGGGTTCTTTGGAAGATGATACCATTGTCCCATCTGTTCGTGTATCCGAATGTGGCTTTGGTTGGGAGGTTCTGCTTTGAATTCTCCAATGTTGTTCATTCTCTGAGTTAAACTTCACCTTCTTACGGAGTAGTCCGGCTCGTGAGGACAGGCCGAGATATTTATATTCACGGCGTCTGCATTGGCGTCTGTGCCGTGTCTCGCAACTAAAGTCCGCAGAGTCCCTAGTGAGACTTGTGTTAATTAATATGTTAAAGTTTGAGGCGAAGCATCCACTTTCTAACACTCGCGAAAAATAGGGCTCTTCTCACTTTGGCCACAGCTCCTTCCGCAGCCCAAAATCACAGACCAGGCTGCAGTCATTCCGCCGCTGACTCGCCGCAAGGCGCTGAGTTGAATTGCTCTCCACACGTCATGTCAATCAACCCGGAACTGATATTACCTGGGACATCCTACGGCATCCGCGGAAGTTACCAATGGACAAACTAGGTCGGTGCTGAACTCTGTTCTCAATTGCAATAAGTAATCATCGGCATATTGTTCCGGGCTGCCATCTGCTCATCCCATTTTAAGTACCTTATTTAAACTTGGCAGTCTCGTCCGAACCACTCCTCCACCTCTTCTGGCAATAACTCAATTGACATCCAACACTGACCGCAACCAGT
Source organism: Colletotrichum sp. SAR11_240 (assembly GCA_025328625.1). Lineage (NCBI taxonomy): Eukaryota > Fungi > Ascomycota > Sordariomycetes > Glomerellales > Glomerellaceae > Colletotrichum > Colletotrichum sp. SAR11_240. The sequence goes on from JAKMXA010000002.1 coordinate 281,924, forward strand.
AAGCATTCATTCAGCCTCTTGCCTCGCGCAACCAAAGTCAAAGCTAACTTTGGTTGACTTAGTGCAACTCATCAACCTCCTTGTCCTTCTTCCTGCGCTCGTCTCCGCGGCCCATGGCGACCCCCGGAGAATGAGCTACTCCGGAAGCTGCATTATCGCCAAGGACGGAACATGGTCACCCAAGTGCACGACGGCCTACGTCGAAGCGGCACTCGGATCCCAGTGCACGAACCTGGGCGGTACCTTGAGCAACATCAACTTCCAAACCACCATTACGCAGATCAACTACCGCTGCAACTGCGTGCACGGAAACACCAAGGACTTCACCTTCAACGATGGCGTCTTCGAGGCTAAGGCTGTGGTTGGCGACAAGTGCTGAGAGGGAGAGCATCAATAAAGAATCAGTTCGCATATCATGGATACCCAATCTCGGAGAGACTCTAGCTAAATATAAGACTGCTTCCTTTTTTTAGTCGTCTATTAATTACACTATTGCATTCGCACAGGAATGGTATTTTGTGACGATACATTGAAAGTATATCATGTAAAGGTCTATGCAACAAATGAAACTTTATCATCGATCTCGTGGAAATGGAAGCTAAAGCTTATCGTGTTCTGGCATTCCCATGCACCAAACATTTAACCCAACCTTCAACCAGCATGGACGTTATCCAAACCAACTAGCCTCGTCAACGATCTCCTGAATAGTTCAGCTCATATCTGTGAGATTGTCGTAGTGGTACCTGATACTTTCTAGCCTTTCCAAGTGTAAGAATTACCGACACAGAGAGGATCAGGGATCCTACTTCAGGTCAGCTCACATTTGAGATAATGGAAGGCAAGATTCATGATCAATTGGGGAAAGGACCAGATCTCTATCGAGCCGATGCCACGTGTCTTTCGCAATCCTTTCGCTGCTCGAGTGCTAAGAACAGGGAAAGCTCCAATACTGCACCAAACAATCCGTATGTGACCCAACAAAGTATTATACCGAGAAACAGGAGCCCCAGGCAAAGGTAATGTCTTACTTCCACCAATCACGCTACTTTCCCTACACGACAATGCACAGATTGCGCATACCTCTCTTCGGAGGCACTTGGTTCGTGACTTGGATTATGTCTCAAGCCCCCGTCATGAATCACATCATACTGTGTTATCTGGATTGGCTCCATGATTGGCAGTCGAACAGGTGTCTCGGATTTTCCGACATGGACATTCTGGCTTTTGATCAGCTGTAAATTCTTTCCTTTTGACTTCATCATTGACTCGGGATTACCTCCAATTTATCTCCCACGCAAGGATTCCGGCGATGCTCTTGTAGTGAAACGAAACATCAGTCCCCTGGCAATCAGCCTTTCTTTGGCTGCCAATATCAAACGTTCGCTTGGCTTGATTATTCCTCGTGAAGTTATCTCAATTGCTTGCAATCAACAGCAATCCAATCCAACATATTGCGCGACACGATGTCGAACGCTAGCTTCTGTCATGCGATCGATTGCGACAACTTGAAGGGGGACCCCCTTGAACCTTATGCAGACATCTCGGGCACTGGGGTAAGCAAGCGATATCGTATTTTGAGAAACTTAGATTGATTGCATTCCTGCTCATACATTTGCTGTTCAGGTACTCATAGGGTTTATCGGAACCGCTTATCTTGTTTTTTTGCTCGTCACTGTCAGCTACTTTCTGACGTTTGACCCAAGCGAAAATCCGTTCAAAAACCCATCACTGCCCATGAAGATGCTGAGAACCCCCATTGGAACCCAAATCCGATTGACAAAAGATTAATCGCCTGGTTACGAAAGCCTTCGCTACTGATGCCCAGCACACGCGAGCGACTTCGAGCTGCGTTCGACGAGGTGAGGATAAGTAGTAATCACTTTGGAAAAGAGATTGGCACTAATATTACTCACCGAGGCATAGGCAATCATCCTTCTATGCGATATTCAAATTGTCCCTGGAATGGGAATCCTAGTCAGCGGTTATATGCTGTTGAAGTGCGGTCTCGATGCTTGTCACTGGCAGATCGTCGTTTACCTCGCATGGTTTTCCGCTGTTACACATTTATCAGGACTGAATATTTTAAGAGGGTTTCTTAACACCACTCCATGGGCAAAATACGTCCGGGCTTCTCTGATGTTGGCCCTTCTGGTGTTAGTCGTTGTGGGACTGCTACCAACTGGGTTTTTCAACAGCGCCAACTTTTCATCACAGGCCATATGCTACTTCAATCAAGGTTACGGCTACTGACGACATGGCGGTACGGATAATAAGCCGTGGGCATCTCGTGGCCCCGTCAAAACAACTCCAGAAGAGCAGGCTATGGCCATGTCTGTCATACTTCTCATCTTTGGATTTGTTTCCCGATCTTTCAAACTATTCCGGCCTCTGTCTATAGCATTCAGGGTACAGATAAGAAGTCCAATAAGCAGGCTAGCACAGAAGACTTTATTACGACTTGGAGAACCAAGGTCCACCATATCTCTCGGCTGGAGAGACAGATTGAAAATGAGCATTGTCACAAGACCTGCTTTGGCAACGTTTCTGATGGTGCGGTTGAGTTGCGATCTATTTGGCTCAACCATCTTTGAGGTATGATTTCTTCCCAGGCTTTTCCAACCAATGGCATAGAACTCGTAACTGACATAAACTTGCAAGGTTTTCTGGTTATTTGTCATATTGCTCTGGGGAACCGTCAAAGTCTTAGCCGCTCGAAATACGATACGCTCAAAGAGCCCGGAAGTCGCATTGGAAGAGGAGCAGTGGACATTCGGCCAAATTCTGCCTGTGTTTCTCTTGCTTGGTCCACTCTTTGCCATGGTCGGTATTTTCGCTTCTAATTTGACCAAAACGACATCAAATCCTGCAAGACGCTACGGCAGAGAGGCGTACATCATCGGTACGATTGCAAGGGGACGCCATACTCAATTATACAGCGGAACGGCCGAGAGCATATCATTTGACTCACTTGAAGTTACCACACAAGAAGGCTTGGACCTACTCGAGCCACCTCCTTCTGCTGGTGCAGCGGCGGATCCCATTTCAAATCCCAGCGAAAAGGATCTTATGCATCTGAAAGATTACAGCAACGCTCAATGGCTCCCAATTTGTGTGGCAGTCCCATTTTTGAGCATTGTCGCCGCTACTATGGTGCTTTTTGCGGCAGTCTTCAATTTTTACGGGGGGTTTGAACCACAATGGACTCTATATGAGGTATGGATCGGAGAATACAACATGATCTATATTCTACTGATTAGCTACCCTTGCGCTTGCACAACTACCATCCGATTCGGTCTTGGAATGAATCTGAGCGGTGGATGGCGGAAATTTGGTTTCTTCTGGCTTTGTGGAACCATATACATCGTTTATTTCGTATTGGCGTTTCCATTTCCCATTTCGGCCCCTGAGTGGATTCAATTCGCGCCGTATTCGGGTTTTATTGTTGCCTCGTCGCTCTATCTTGGACATGTTCTCATCTCATTGGCTAGATCTTTGGCGCACTGAGATCTACACTTTGCCGCTTCCGTCGTCTATTTGTCAAACTTCGCTATTATGCAAATGGATTGTCTTCACCGTTAGGGTATACAGCGCGTCTCTTCAAATATTGCAATCCTCGCTCCACTGTCTCTAAAGCCTGCTGTCGTAAAGGTTTAAAACTACTTATGCTTCAAAGCATCTAGGGCTCCCAGGGCTCAAGCCTTTGAAGAGAAAAGACTCACTCTAAATGCGCAACACTGTAATTAGGTCAGTCTCTGCTGGAAGCTCTCCTCAATTCTGCCTTCACACACATCTCATGTACATCTCACCTATCACGATGCAGCATAACATTCTATGAACAGGTAGCTGGAGCCTTGATATCGTAATGGACACTTCACCGACTCAGGTCCAATTGATACCATCAATAGAGGTAGCCCGAAGTATCGGGTCATTGAACTTGTTTGAACTCGGTTCAAGACTGGGACGCTAACGTCGTACGGTTCTCACGGTGCCAACACCCCAGCAATGGCCATTCAAACAGGTTTATTGCAATTGAAAGACAGAATTCTCCCTGGATTGAAGCTCGATATCAAGCCTGCTTGTCAGAAAATCGATAACGGGCACAGTATCTTTTTTCCTACACAGTCCAGAAGGCTTCTAAGCCGCTAAAATGTCGAGTGCTTAAATCCTAGGGGCTCGGATGACCGTATTCGACCTGGTATATTCCATGTTAATGAGCTGATTCTCCTCTTTGACCACCCATGTTTGCGTTGCTTCAAGCTTAGAGGGATCGAGGTCATAGTTTTGGCATATGTAACAGATACCTTATGTTACCAATCACTGAACTTCCCCAGTACATCGATAGTACAACAATATAATGACTATTTTCACTGAATTAATTGGTTGTAAATCTTGTTAACAGCTAAAGAGGGTTTGGATCTCTCGGGATAACTACTGCTTAGTTGTGCCACGTACGGGGGATGTACCGACTTGATTGAGCAGTTGACGGGATGCAACTCTTGTTGGCTATTCCTTGTCTTGCGGAAGTCCCAATCGGGGTTGCGTAGGCGCTGTCCCACAGGTTCGTTGCAACCTTGCAACTTTATACTTTTCAGCTCACCGTTTCATTAATAATGGATTGAATAGACTATCCGACTAGTGTATGAAATATGTGATTCGCATTGTCTTTACGTAAGCTGGCTGTCAACAGAACTCCGCGGGAATGGAATAATATCGAAATGTTGATGAGTTTTAACAACTGTTAAATTTTATCAGTCGTTCCAGTCCCCTTGACCATGTCAACGAGTTGTCTTCCGTTATCTTTACGTACAAAATCTCGTCATGTTCTTTTGAACAACCGTTTGCCTCACCGTTGCAACGTTCTGATACCATTAAATGCTGCCCAGGCAGCATAATCCGCGGGAATAGAATCCCACAGTCGATGTTGACGCGAGCTGGAGAGCTGCAAAATGTCCATAGCCAAGAACCGTGGACGTGCCGATACAACCTTATCACGGCCCCGGCTCCCTGCTTCTCTCGCCCGGGTAGGGTCTGAGACACTGTGGACGCCCCGCTCCAACGCCTCCAGCCCAGCCAGGGTCGGCAACCGGACCATCTTCCCGCATCCCCCCCACCGTGGTACGTCGGCGAGACGGCGAACCACCGAGCCGCGCCAAACATAAACATTCGCCCGTCCGCCTGCAGGGTTTCATACAGCGGACACTTTCCGTAGGAGGACCGGATATCTTCCCGACTCTGCATGCACAATACATTACGGTCGGTGTACGAATATTCGTACACCGGCATAAGAACACAACACAAGCCAGTCATGAGCAAGTAGCATGTAGTCAGTAGTGATGCATGGCGTGCTGTCAAATGCCATTCCGAACTTTGTGCGACGTCCCGTCCCCAGGCCACAGGTCGTCTGCAGCAAGACGGCTCGCGTTGGGCTCGCAAAGACGTTGTCAAACCTCGCGTTCGCGTCTGCTGCTCGGTTGCAGATCTCGCTATTCGGATTACCCATTTTGGCTTTGTGCACCTTTGCGGCTTTTGCTACTCACTCACTGTGAGTAATCAGGTCCGACATTCAAAACGCGACGGCGCTTGCTTGCATAAGAATGTACCACTCGGGATATGTAGCTGCGCTTTAGGTTGGACATATCAGAGATACATAGGGCGCTGTAGTAATAATACGGTCAGCACTTGCACTCGCGTAGATAATCAGCCTATGTACTCTTTTTGGAACCATTCCAGAAGCAGTGTAGCGAGAAAAAGAGGAATGTCAACCCGAGCGCGCGCTCGTGGCGTCATCGGCATTTTCTGCAATTGAATTCGCCCGATGACCAAACAGAACGCCGACATTTCAAAGATGTCGGCGTTAGATGCGATTATTCAGCTCCGTGCGGCTCAACTCGAAGCCGCGTGCGTGGTGTCTCTCTCTGTCGTGATGGTAACACAACCGCAGATAGACAATTCATATAAGGCGTCGCCGTTTTCGCCGAGTCTCTCTTGCTGCATGTCTCCCAGAAATACGAGCAGCTCGCATCATCTCGGGAATTATCACGACCAACAGCACAATTCAAGCTTAAACCATCCAATCCAAGTCTCCGTCTGAAATACTAGCACCTGCACCCCCACACACGCGCCAATCACGCAATGACGAAGATCGAAGCTCCCCAGGCCGCGGACCAAGCTCCGGTTGCTGGCGCCCTGCAAATCTCCAAGCCCGATCTCATCAATGAGGGGGCCGCGAATGTATGTAATGCTGCTGCTGCACAAGAGCTTCTGCCAAACGGTCGTTTTGCTCCACTAGCTTCGTTTACTGCTAACACCCCCCGGACCAAAGGTTCCGTACTTCACCCCGATCCAGCACCCGGCCGCCGGCACCGCCAGGGATCCCCAGCCCGCCGGCACGCTCTTCTCCCCGCTGACGCTGCGCGGGCTCACCCTGCACAACCGCGTCTTCGTCTCGCCCATGTGCCAGTACTCCGCGGACGATGGGCACATGACGCCGTGGCACAAGACGCACCTGGCCGGCTATGCGGTGCGCGGCGCGGGCCTCGTCCTGACAGAGGTGCAGAGCGTCGTGCCCGAGGGCCGGATCTCTCCCGAGGATTTGGGGCTGTGGAGCGATTCGCACGTCGAAGCCGCCAGGGAGGTGATTGACTTTGTGCACAGCCAGGGGGCCTTCATTGGCGCGCAGATTGGACATGCGGGACGGAAGGCGAGCACTATCGCGCCGTGGGTGGACCGGAAGGCCGTCGCTAGCGAAAAGGTATGAGACAACGTCACGCGACAGGAGCGGTTGTGATGAGACTGATGCTGTTGTAGGCACGGGGATGGCCTGAGACTGTGTATGCCCCGTCTGCAGAGGCATACTCCAATGCGACGTACGTGCCGAAGGAGATGACCCTCGAGGAGATTGAGACGTTCAAGGCCAAGTGGGTTGAGGCCGTGAAGCGCGCCGTGAGAATCGGCTACGATGTAAGTCAAGTCCATGATGATTGCATCCAACACCATGTCTCGGACTAACCCGGCTCCCACACACCAAGACCATCGAGATCCACGCCGCCCACGGTTACCTCATCAACCAGTTTCTGTCCCCAGCCTCCAACCACAGGACCGACAGATACGGCGGCAGCTTCGAGAACCGTATCCGTCTCATGGTCGAGTTGACCGAGCTGACCCGCGCCAACGTCCCCGAGGACTACCCTCTCCTTGTTCGGCTAGCGGCTACCGACTACTTGGAACACGATCCGTCGATCCCCCAATGGGAAATCACCCAAGCCACGAGGCTTGCCAAGATCCTCGCGGACAAGGGTGTCGATTTCCTTGACGTTTCCGCCGGCGCGCTTGACGCGAGGATGAAGGTTGAGTTTGGACCCAAGTATCAGGCACACTTGGCTGCGGCTGTCAAGAAGGCTGTTGAGGGAACCTCGACATTTGTTGGATCCGTCGGTGGCATCTCAACCGGAAAGGAAGCCAGCGAGATTCTCGCCGACGGACAAGCGGATGCTGTTCTTGTTGGCAGAGCATTCCTCAAGAACCCCAATTTGGTCTGGTCTTGGGCCGATGAACTGGACATCGACATCTACGTCGCTAGTCAATGTGAGTTGAGCATGTCTTTGGGTTGCTTTGATTTCGACTAATCTTGAGTTCTCCAGATGGTTGGGCCTTTGGGAACACCAGGACTCACCGGCCCAGTAAGCATTGACGAGCTGAAACTCGAATCATCATTGGCTGTGCTGCCTTTTCCCTCCTCTTCTATTGGTCGTTTTTCTTCTAGGTAGTCTTAATAGACAAGTTGTGAGTGGTGCGCGATGAACTAGCACCGTCGCAACTCATTGAATAGCCCACATAGTAACAGCCTCAACACCTGACCCCCTTTTTTTTTTTGGTCCGCCGTGCCGTCGTTACATCTCTTCATCATCGTCGTCGTCCTCTTCCTCGTCGTCAGAATCCGCGTTTGTGGGATACTGCGACGGAACAGTAGCCTGGGGGGGTTGGCCCCAGGATGTAAAGCTCATAGGTTGCAGGACTGGTTGGGCCGCAAAGTAGCCCGGGCCACCCATGACGGCCGTGTGGGATGCACTCGGCTGCCCAAACATCCGCACGTCCCCTAGAATATCATCGACCGTCGCGTTCTCCAGTGATAGTGTTTCCTTTCCTTTTGCTGTACTTGTGTGCCCTAATGCGTCCAGCCTGTGCGTGTACCATGCTCCCTGGTGAGATCGTTGCTTGTGGTAGTGAATCGCCTCCTCACAAAGCTCCTCGATAACCCGCCAAGCAGCAAACTTCCGCATGCTGATGTCTTCGTTGTTGTGCCTCCGGAACACCACGTTAATTTGCCGCCAGGCTCGGTCCGTAATTGGGTGATTTGATTGATCGCGCAGGCCAATGAGTACATTGTAGATCAAACACGGCGTTGTTGGCCATCGGTAAAGCCATCCCCAGTGGTTCTGCAGTGCGATGTTTTCTCCACGCTCCATCTCTTCTAGGATTTCGACACATTCCTGGTAGTACCTGAGAGGGCAGCACAGTGTTAGTAACCTAGATCTAAATATGAAGGAAAGGCTTTCGATCTTACTTCGCCCGATAATCGGGCTCCGGGCCAAACGTACGCTGTGCGTGAAGTTGATGGATCAGAAGTCTCATGCTCTTCATTGAGCCCTTGTAGTACGAGAGCATGATCGCATGGCTCGGATTCGCGGCAACGACATGACTCATGAATTTGGTCGTCAAGAAATTCTCCGTCTGCTCGACAATTCGGCCGAGCTCTTCTGGACTGGAACCTGTCCTCCTTCGTGCGATGGACTGCATTGTCTTCATCAAGCACTGACGCACCAGGACAAAGGACATGTCTGTAATCCCCTCTTGATCTGATGGGGCAGAACTGGCTTTGGCGAACCTGGTAGGAACCCACTGACTGTCGTTTGCGTTTGTTGCAGGCTGGGTGTCGGAGATAAACGGCAGACCAGAATCGGCTCCTTCGAGGTTGTACACTGGATTGTCTAGGAGCTCAAAATGCCCCCATATCCGTCGTCGCATGTTTGTGACCCAAGGGGTGTATGTCGGATAATGACCTGGGTCGCGATGCAGCCCTATTCGAGTCCCAAAACGACCAGCCAAGCCAAGGAGAGAGACGGCAATTTCTCCATCACCCGTGATGAATTTCATTTGCTATACATGTCAGCATACATCCTTCCTCTTGCCGCAACAAGTCCCGAGATATTCAAAAGCAGTCGACCTACGATATGATAAAGCAAGGCGATGAATGCAAGTAGTTTCCTGCTGCGCAGAATATCTGCCCGCTCTAATGCGAGTTGCGAAGCCTCCTGCAGGTGCCGCAGAACGTCTTCTTTTGCCTTTCCAAGCTTTTCTTGGATCACGACCGCGGGCAACGCGGCTACAGTCAACGCTTGAGTAGTAAACATGGCTGCTTCTACGTCCACCGGAATCTTGCTGACACCAACTCGGAAATCCGTGATTTGCTGCCTCCAGTAAGCATTGTGGGACATGCGGATAAACGGCTCGACATGTGCAAAAAAGAGGTCGGTCAAGATGTCTTCTTTTTCCGGATCGAGGTGGAAATGGGACATATCCGGTAGTGCTGGGTTCCTACCAATTGGCCAAGCAGTAGGACTCTCCGGATTCTTGCCGGTCTTGTCGGACTCGATACGGTAGAGATGGCGAGGTTCGTAGTTATACTCTTGGATGTTGAGCCAATAATTCGGTCCGAGATAGAAAGAGACGTTTTCGTCGTCAACCTGGATTCCGGGGTCGCCGGCCATGGACTCTTCGATGCTGTTGTACTCGCTGAAGCTTGATGGAGTTGTCGATAGCAGCGGAATCTTCGGAGGCCTTAACGGTTCACCGCGTGCAGCCATCCCCTTCAGCTCCTCAATCTCTCTCTCGAGACGGGCCACCCTCTCCTGGAGCCGCTGTTGGCTCTCGGGGGTGCCCTCTCGCGGAACATCGTAAGTGCAGGTTGCGGCCGTGCCGTTCTTACCGCAAGTTCCACATGGCAGTTGCCTGTCGCATTTCACTTTGCGGCGGCGGCACGTACTGCACGGCTTGTTGAACAGGATCTTACCAAATTCCGGTTGAGGAGCCAAGTTGTCCTTCGTGGAGGGCGTTGCCATGGTCGAGAGTTTGCCTCAAGCTTAAAAGCAGAAAAAGGCAGACAATCTGCTCCGACGAGCGGCTGACAAAACCCTCCAAGAGGTTGTTGGTAGGGCTGGCCGTCCGTTAGGGGGTGGGCTGCGGCCGGTGGAGAAAATTCGACGAAGAAGCAACCCTGATTTGGGAGAGATAATGCGGCGCCAGAGCCCTAGAAGACTCTTGTCTGGCGCCGCAGGCGGACTTCCTCTTCTGATCAATAGGGCTTTCTGGGCAGAAGATCCCCGCGGAAAGAGGTTGCAGACCGTGGACAACGGTGGACAACGGCAGGGCTCGATGACCGGCCAGAGTCTGCGGTGTCATGCCCGAAACACCACTGTAGGTGAAGATGGAGAGCTCCACAATGGAATTATGCCCCTAAGACAGTGCGTGGCTGCCCGTCAGGAACTGCCGACCCCGTCAGTTGGAGGCAGGATCGGGCCGCCACGCGTGGTCACTGGTGGTATGAAGAAGGAAGAATGCGGTGTTGATGGGCAATGCCAGCTGAAAACACTCCACCCGAGTCTCGCAGCAGCCCAAGGAAAGGACACCACGTCTGGGCCACCGCCTTTCCTGCAGAAGTGCAAGTCCCAATGAGGGCGGCCGCGGCCAAGCTGGCGGATACTGGATGCGCCACCAGACCCTCCCCCTCAAGCAAGTGTGTGCTTGAGAAGCAGGATGCGTGCTTGTTGGATGACGGTGGGGTACGGCCGTTTGGGACTTGTGGCCTTGGAAAACACACACAGACAGCAGCGTAAGTGGTGGTGGTGTAGCCTGGCTGGGCCCTAGAGATCCTTGCAGTTCCCCTTCTCTCTTTCTCTTCCTCCCTGATTCCAGGCTCCGAGCCGGGGTAGGCACCTAGCGTTCGGACGAGATGTCGGGGAGAACGGAGTGATTCGTCATCAATGACTCGGACACAGCCAAGACGTTCGTCTGTATCGAGATTCGAATACGACTCTTTTGTGACGAACTGCGGCTGTTGGCGAAGGTCACCGTCACGGGGGTTAGGCGAGGCGAGGCGAGGCTCTTGGGCAGCACAGATCAATTCATCACAGACAGGACAACAAAATCCGCGGTTGCCGGGCTTCGGCTCCAGGTCCGGTGTCCTATGCAAGAAGGGTCACCGTATGAGGAATACGGTACAGCGTGGTTAAACGGTGGAGATGGAACGCGCGTGAGAACTCTGAATGGGACGAGACGTCGGAGAATCCCGACCGGTGAGGTTGTGTTGTGTGGGCAAAGGGGGTGAGATCGGCAATTCAAGTCGCAACCGTTAAGCCAGAGCAGGTTTCCTTTCCCTGGTAGATGAAGTGACACAGAGATCTCAATGAGGAGGATTACATAATGTTTCTCGGCGAGGGACGCCTCGATAGCAACGCATGTTATTGGCTCGTATCCTTCAAGATGTGGCCTCATACGGTGATTAGCGCGGAACGGCATTGCATGTAGGTACTTGTTCCCGGGCACGCCTACCGGACAAGCCCCGACGAGAAAAACAAAAGTCTTGGGGTCTGGGTACGACTAGGACTAGGCATTGTTGTCCGTATTCATCCGCGGTGTCGGTGCCTTGGCGCGATTATTGAGTTCGAACATGCGTATGCACGAAAGCACGGGATGAGAGGAGGAGGCTGGAAACCGAGTGCTCTCGACGTGCATCAATCGCCACGATACTGCATCTCGCCGTGTCGCGCCGATTCGCCGGGGGCCTAGATCCAGGGTCTGGAACGCAACCAACCATGCTGGACTGGTCCAGGCGCGCAGCATTTTAATCCAGCCGAGGTCCAAATAGGGCTATCAGCTCGTCCAGTAGGGCAACATTTCAGCTGGACCTTACCCCTGAGCCTTACAGTTACGCGACCCCAGTTGGGAGAGAATGGGATTTTTTTCCGCATGGCGACCTTATCCGCCTTATCAGTCTCTTTCCTCCTCCACGCCTTGCTTGCCCGCTTGCCTGGTAAACGGCACGGAGGGGCCGGGCCTCGAGTGGGGCTTCGGGACGCAAGTGGAGCTCGGCCTTGCAGCCCGACTCCGAAACCCCGGTACGTACCTCAGCCCGAGCCTGCAGATGGACTGTGGACTTGTCAAAATGTCCAGGCGCGAAAGTGAATTTCACTCAAGGGAAGGTCCACCCCACACCCAGTGCACCTTCCATTCCACGCCCAGACCCTGCCCCACCTCCACCACTCAGTGTAAGGCACGGCGTGGGCGGGCCGGTTCATTCCAGATTCCGCGCTCCCCGCCGCGGCGGACCTGACGCGCCTTTGCACCGCCGCCAAACCTGAGCTCCGTCCCCGACATCATCGAGTCCGTTCCGTCACCCGCGACAGATCTCCCGCCAGAGACCATGGCCCTACCTCTGCCGTCGGGTCTCGTACCCGCCGAAGTTGCTTTCCTCTGCGAAATGGAACTGGTCACAATTGTGCCCCGCCAGCGCCTGGAGAGCATCGACCTGCTAAGCGTGAGCCCCTCCATCGTGCCCCCCGCGACGCGTCGCGATCGATTCCTTTACTGACGTGTCACTCCGTCCTGCAGGGTGCAACGCCAGCCCTACGACCTCCGGCACGCGCCGATCTGCCCATGTGGCTCGCCCTCCTCCTCAAGAAACAACGTCGAGCGAACATTGTCCCTCCGCCGTGGCTCCATCCCCAGTCGCTTGCCAAGATCGTCCACCACGAAACCAAAGTCGAGCCCGATGCCTTCTCGCCCCCTCCGCCACCGCCCGCCAGAGGCGACGCGCTAGGAAATGCCAGCCGATACGGCGAAGAGACGCTTTCCGCCCCGTTCCTACCTTCATGCACCGCCGATGCCCCCCCAAACGCCCTGCCATACCACTGGTTCGAGCTCGCGGAGATGCTGCTAGCCCACGCGATCGACGACATACCCGCGCCCTCCGAAGTCAGGTCACTCCTCCGAGACCTCCAAGAAGTGCGGTCCGCGAAGCTGAGAAAGAGCACGGAAGAGCTTTCCGAGGTTGCGGGTGTCATGAGTCTGCGTGGAGTGGGAGCGATGGAGCTGGCCGAGAGCCGCGGCTTCTTCCTGGGCGTCATAGAGGGCGTACGGAAGATTGGCGCGAGCGCCGAAGCTAGCAGACGCGAGGAGGAGGAAGAGCGCGGGGAGGGTGTTGATTATGACGAAGACGAAGATATGCTATGATACCCGGCGTTGCATGCTCTCTTCGTCCGAGAGAGTCGGCGCCTTGCTTTTGCAAAAGTCCGAACTGCCAGGGCTTATGTACGCCTGAGGGATGCAACCGTCTACGCCCGCTTATAGTTCAGGTATGGAGCTTGTGTCTCTGAGGGTTATCCTCATGCTGATATCCTCTGCAGCTAGGCCTTGCGAAGCACCCCCGCAATCGCCTGCCTGTTGCGGTCCCAGCCACGCTTCCTACCCCAATTGCCGTTAACATATGTTATTGGCCGCAAAAGGGACCAGACCTACAGCCACATTATTTGGATCAAGTGGTCGCCCTGGCGCGACAGAGGTTCAAATATGGTTTGAGGCTGTGTACATTCCCGTGCCCGAGCACTCGACATCGGACAAACTATATATAGGGCAACCACCAATGATACCAACGACTAGAGCCATGCTGAGGCAATTATTAGAAGCCCCTGGATATGTTCTATGTGACTTTAGCCTATCCTATGTCTACAGGCGGTGCATTGTCTACCCTGGCCTATACATCCATCCTCTCCCAAGCCTGATTCGCTCCGTAGCTAGCTTCGCCTCGAGCCAATGTCCACGCCACGAAACAGACTCTCCTCTTCATTACGGGCGCTATTCTCGTCGATGAAATTGCGCAAGGTTTCCCTCGCTAGCGTTTTTTGCAAGCCGAGAAGAGTTCTGTAAATTCGTCTGGGACGAAAAAGGGGCTGAACATCTCACCCCACCCTCCGCAACATCTCCACATATAATACTGCAGGTTTTGTACTATGACTTCGATAATTACTATAGACATATAGATACAACGTTATTCTCTTGAGCCAGCTCACAATACAACGGTAAAAAACGTAGGGAAAAAGACTTTTTGTGCCTCTTGACACCAGCAAGAAGACTCGACTGCTGTTTCAGTCATGCCACAGAGACATTATTCCTCATTGTCCCTAGAAACACGACGGCGGCGTGGGAGGTGTACAAGCACAAAGTGACTATCAGCCCCCCAATCGGTGATATCGACTGCCACCGATGAGAAAGCTCAAAAATATGCGGCCTTCTCATCGTCAGTAGAAAGTCCGCACAGTAGATAAGTGCACAAGCCCAAAAGAACAGGAACTGTCTCCATCCTCGGGGCGTGGTCTTTGCGGGATGTTGCCCTTCCATCCAGAGGCCCAATCGAATGGTCGTTGCGCAAGCGCAAGGGTAGCTGATGAACAGATTGCAGACGAAGTTGAGGTCGCTTATCCAGAGATCGTACAATGTCAGGCCTGGCTGGAAGTAGTTGTTGAAAACGAACGATGCTGCGAAGGCCATCATCACCGCTGCTAGCAGCCCCAGAAACGGAAAGGCTGCGCAGACGGGCAGCCAGGATGCGCACCTGTAATCTTCAAGATGCGGGATGGGCTGATGAGAAACCTCGCTCGCATCATACGATTCAGCGTGAGAGTCGACTATGGTGTCTTTGGGTTCCGCATTCTTCGACGGTGTTTTCTGACTGTCTTGTCCGACTGATGCGGCGCGACTGGGAGCTACCGTCGTACCGGACATAGCGGCCTCGATAGGCCCGCTATCTGAATAGACTTCGTATCGAAAGTCTGCAGAGTCCGGCTTGGTGATGTGATGGACAAAGGTGCCGAATATCGTGAATACCGGGCCGAACAGGAGGATTACAGGCAGTATTTGCCCAAAAGTCCACTGGTTCTCCGCCTCAGCTAGCGTGAGCTGGTCTTCGTCGACGGCTGTCACGATGAGACCGAGAAGCTCATTGCGGGTACCAAGAACCTTGATAGTGCCCCAGATCAGGATCACACAGAGCCAGTAGACCTGGTCGTCGAGACCACTGTCAGCCAAGTCGTCTCAATTACTCGGATATTCCGATTTCACGCACCTCAAATAGGGATGAGCAGAAAAAGTCAAACGTCAGCCTGACCATGAAGAATCCTGCCAAAGCAGGCTTCAAGATGAGCTCGGTCTTGAGGAGTTTGCTGCGTTCTGATGATGCCATTGTGTTCGCCGCGAAGTCCGCCAAAAGTCTTCTTACGCGACTGCTGATTGGTTGTCTGATGTTAAGCTTGAACGTCCTAGACAACGGGTGGAGCAGCTTCATGGAACGAGTACCAAAGCCAAGAACAAGCAGGACCATGGAGTACACCATAGCCTGGTATGCGGGCGTGCGTTCCAACTGCATCTCCGGGAAGTCGCTTTGGTCCAAGGTTTCCTTGAATCGCCAGAAGCCATAGTTCAGGTCGAAGTAGCACACGGCTGGCGAGGAAAAGTTCTTGTTCCGCAGGCTGAAGAATCCCGTGGGTACGATGCCCACTAACAGAAGAATCAGGAGAAGGGACATCAGTGAGAATCGGAGATGCTTGGACCAGACGTAGGTGTTAAGATGAGTTCGCAGAACCTCTAGTCCAGAAAGATGAGTAACAGTAGAAAACCACGCTAGGAAGACGGCTATTTGCCAGTGAATAGCGTCAAGACCACATCGCAAGAGGACAAATCCGCTAATAAGAATGCCGAGGCCCGTGACGACTTGTACATCACAGAGCATGATGATTGACTGTTCAATTCGTTAGTCATCACTGGCGATATGCTTAATTAGCGGCCGCCTATTTTTCCTGTGCTAGAGCGGCTACTTTTCCTTTCACTATACTCTAATCACTTTACTATCGTCGTCGTCGTCGTCGTCATTGTCATCGTCGTCGTCGCTCCTATTATTATCGTCGTTATTGTTATAGTCGTCCTCGTCCCCGTCCTCATCGCCGCTGTTACTACTATCGCTTTCGATAGAAGTAACCAAGTGCACAGGAAATATAGCCGCGCAGACACCGGAGAATTAGGCGGTCTCCTAAATTATTGATGGAAGAATCAAACTGAGGCTACTTACCTCATCAAATGCCATTCGAAGTCGTGCGCAGGTGTCATCCGCGAATACCAACGGTCCCTTCCGGACCCACCTTAGGAACCGCTCATCGATCGGATTTGGCCGCCACAGCTCTCTGTTTATGTTCTCGTTCCTTGAGTTCCCGCTCTGAAAGGGGCAATCCGTGGGGTCATATGCGAGGAAATAGTTGCCAATGACCAACAGCAGTACAAGATAAGCTGTTCCCATAAAACCAATCAAAACCTAAGGGCATTAGCACTTCAGATTATATCCATGATACCTTGACATTGCGCATTCTACCTACACCATTGCCCGAGATGTCAGGATATGCTTGAATTGAAGTCTCTGACAGGTTGTAGCAATCGATGGCTGGGCAAAAGTCATTGGCTCCGTTATCAGTCATGGTTGTCGCTTGGCATTCTAGTCTTTCCGCCGGCGGTACGTTTGGAATAGAAGTCCGATAAGTTTTGTTCAATGGCCCAAGTTGGAAACAACTGGAGACGCGCGAGAACAATGAGGGCTTGCTTTACCAGGAGATCAAAGTTGGGAAAGATGGCTCATGGCTCTTAAACACTCGTCGCCAAAGAGTCGCATTGCGGCTGGCGTTGTCGCCTGCAGGGCAGCCTGCAGTCAGCATTGCCTGAGAGGGCTGAGCCAAGGGGTTTCTTTGCTAGACATTGTCTCGCAAACGGTGACGACTGGTAAGCTCGCTTAACCACGAGTGACGACAGTACTTGGACGGAAAAGGCGAAAGAAAGTTCAAGCTTGATTGGAAGTTTTAGCTTTTGCTCCTGGATCTGCTGGGAACTGATTGATAGTTCGTCTAGGGAGGATTAGAACAGTGCTGGCGAATGCGATACGTAGTTTTACTCAGATGCCTTCTGGCAACAATTATACGGTGAATCGCGCGGCGATCCCCAGTGAGTGAGGAATGTTTGCTCCATGTTCTCTCGCTTGCGTTGTTGTGCCACGATCCTACATCATGCCCCTTGCTAGGCATCCTAGCATCCTCTCGGTCAGTCCGTCCATCACGCATCACGTCCACAATATTGACATACGATTAGTTCATCATCCGAAAATTCCACCTTCCCTTGTTCCAAATAATGATGTCATTTTAAAGTACGTTTTTTGGTCTTGTCTCCATACATCCGGGACCGAAAGATTCGAGATTATCCTCCCAAGTGGTATCGACATCGTACAAGTTCGTGCGCTATTCGTAAATCCAGACTCCAAGCGCCAGCCCACGGAAACAGGTCATTTCAGAATAAACTCCTCAAAATCGACTCCTCCCAAATCTCAAAATCGAAATACCCGGATGATCCATCACTTATGCCGCTGCAAGACCGGCGTCATCCCAACGACCTTCAAGGCCTCAAGTCATGCAGAAGACCCGCCGGATGGATCCCCACCTCCCGAAGCGCTGGCTCCACTATCGGGCGCGTCGGTGCTGGCGCCCGCATCGCTTGGCCCCCCAGTCTCAGCACCAGAGAAAGCGCCAGCAACGGTCGCGTAGCCTAGCGTGCTGTCGAAGTTGTAGTAGGAGCCAGCGTGCTCGCCAGAGAGGCGGGAAGGGTCACCGCCATCGCTGGCTGTGGATTTCTTTGCGAGTTCTTCATCCGACTTTTGGTGTCTCGGCTCGAACTTGAGCTCCTCCTTGTCCCAGTCCTTGAAGACGGGGTCATCCAGTGTGAGCGCTCTCGATCGACCTTCCCAAGTCTGACGCTGCTTCTTGGCTTTGAATGGGTTTCGCATCGTAAGATGTGGTGGATTGAATGTCGTTCGGTTTGCGTTATCGACGTGGATGGTTTCGCAGAGTGCTGACGGTGTGTTGTCGCTGTGATGATGGCACTTTCTTCCGCCTTTTCAAAGATTCGTGAGCGAAGGAGGAAAACCAGACAAAAGTGAAACGGCGCCGTTGGATTAATATGTGCTAACCGCC
The DNA here is from genome assembly GCA_025328625.1 of Colletotrichum sp. SAR11_240. Classification (NCBI taxonomy): domain Eukaryota; kingdom Fungi; phylum Ascomycota; class Sordariomycetes; order Glomerellales; family Glomerellaceae; genus Colletotrichum; species Colletotrichum sp. SAR11_240. The sequence continues at coordinate 300,034 of JAKMXA010000002.1, forward strand.
AGCCTGAAGCATGAACAGCTGATATCAGCTAGCCGGGGGTGGCTGAGCAATTTTGACAGCGCCGTGCCGCAAACTTTCAGGGTCCGACATGAGAAGATATGCCCCAATAACGCCATGAGGGTCAGCAAATGGCGGCCGATTGATAGCTGAGCCCACACCCACGTGCGCTTCGCATTGCGAAAGGTCCAATCAAGCACCGGAACCCCGGACAGTTCGTGATCGGTGCCTAGAGAGAGACGATAAGCCAGCCGGGGTCTCACTGGTCACGCGTAGGGCTAACGAAGGGTATCCCTGCTTCAGCTAGGCGGAGCTTGGCATAGCCCGGCCACTTCGGGGGAGGCAGCCCGCAGCTTTGGGGGAGGTTGGCGGGATGGTTTGATTGCGTCCATGCCGTTGGTGGCAGGTTTGAGATTCGGCTTGACTGTTGGAAATAAGATGAATTTCGTTGAGCAGGCCAACCCCATCGTGGCATGACGCTCCTTACCATTCACGAGTCTAATGATCCTTCGCGATGCATCGGCGCTTCATGGTCCCGAATCAATGCTGAAGAGCATGCAATCGTGTCGTTTTGTGATCATGATGAATCGCTCTTGAGGAGAGTGATTGGATACTGTGCGAGTCATCAAGCCGGAGACCGACCCAAACTGGGACCAATGTCTGTTCACAACTCCGCTATCACAAAGTAAGCTTAAATGCGCTCCGACAACTTACCCAAGTGGAGGTCGCGAAGAGGCTTGGTCAGCGATGGGGTGTGGTCACAACTGAGATCCACGTTTATTGTAACTCAAGATCCGGGGGAATGATCGAAATGAAACATGGCACGGATCTAATTGCAATACGGCACCAAATTTAGGCGCTCCTTAGACTCAACGGATGGGAGAGAGCCCAGAGGCGGTGACTAGCTACATATGCAATGGCTTTCACATGATGATTTGTAGAGAACCGCGATGTTCCAAAAGCCTTGGATGAATCTGCTAAAGGAATGTAGAAATTGGTCGCGTCTGCAGTTGACTCCGCGAAAATTCCTTCGCGGATTCTGACCCGAGCTGGTTTTCGCCAATGGGAATCATCGCCATTGGTTGAGAGAAAGAAATTTTATGCTCAAACCACCGCCATGTATGTCTACGCGGTGGAATATGTACGAAATCGCAATCGTCTGAAGGAACAGTTTTAGTCTGCGCGAAGGACCGCAACGGACCAAGCTGGCATGACGAAGCTGAAATTGTCGCCGGAAGACTCGATGCGCGAGATAACCGGAGGGGTGATGGGAGATCCAGCATGGCTGTTGGCACTATCAGGGTCGTCATTGGCCAGAATCGACAGCGTCGCAATGCCCTTTCCTGTAATCTTGATGACCATTTGCTGCGGCTCAGCAGCGTAATTGGCCAGCTTCACGATGTACGTTTCACCGGCGCTAACAGCGCTCCAGAAGACTGGGTCAAATCCAGAGTCAGAAGTGACCTCGTGGGTCACGTCGCCAGCGTTGTGCGCAAAGAGCTGTTGGACCCAGTAGCTGGACGTGTAGATGATGGCGTCAGGCGCTTGTTTGAATGGGATCAAGTTGGGCTGCACATGTTTTCAAAAGTCAGTTCCGGCTCACCATTATCTTCAATCAAGGGAGGATGAGAACTTACCGCCCATTGTTGGTGGTCCACAAGACTGAGCAAAGGCGCAAAAGCTACGCCCCGAATGAGGTCGCTGTTGCGTTCCAGTCCAAGCATGAAGACGGCCTCGGACACTGAACCCCTCATGTCCGAATACTGCACGCTCCAGCGACCCATCTCTGCGATGATGTACTTGTTCCTGCGAGAGACATTGTCCCACTGGGCAAAGTTGGCGATATAGTTCTTAGGGATGTTGTACTCGTGGTAATCGATCCATGCGTCTTCGGGGAAAGGGTCAGGCAGGCAATTGAAGCCGGTGGCAGAGGCAATGAGCTGGAGATCTGGATACTTGGGACGGATGGCATTGTAGAATGCGGCGAATCTCTCAGGATAGCTGCTACAGCCAAAGTCATCTTCGTTGCCAATTTCGACCCACTTGACGGGCCATGGCTGCTCGCGTCCGTTCTTGGCTCGGAGGGCTCCCATAGGTGTCGAGGAATCCCCAAGGACGTACTTTTCAACAAAGTGGTTAGAGTGAGTGGAACAACAGGCTTCATGCTTTTTGGTACATACTTCAAGCTCTTGGAGAACTCCATCAACGAAAGGTTTCAGAGCTTCACCAGTGATGTGGGTCCCGTCGAGGGAGTATCCAGAGTAGACATCCAGGAATGGCTCAAGGCGCATGTCATCGCACCATTCAAAGTATTCATGAAGACCTGCGGTACATTAGTTCTGTATGAATTGATTCTCGCTCGTGAAAGGCTTTTTATACCAAGAGCATCCGTGTTCGGGTATCCCCAGGCACCTATGCTGTGTTAGTGTCATCTGCTTTGGAAGAGTTCCTTCTCACACCTTGGTGACCAGGACGCGAAGTTATAGAGCCAATTGTCTCATTCCACTTCCAGCGGTTCTCGACATTGGGCCCTTCCCTTATCCGAGTTAGATTTCGCAGGTTTCCCGCAAGCATACGAGGTGCAGGGCATACAGGTTATTGCCGCCAGGAAATCTAAGAAACGATCCACCAATGTTGTTCACCGCTTCTGCCAGTGATGGTTTGAGTCCGTTATAGCTAGATACTTAACATTAGCCGCAATTCTGTTTGAGTACGAACAAGACATACCGATTGTGAAAGGTGGTAGGATAGAGCTGCGGAAGCGCAAACCAGAGCGAAGAGCCAGCGACAAGGCCCGCATCAAACGTCATCCTGTACTCTATATCCGTCAACGACGAGAAGGTAGTCGGCTCACGTTGGTGAAACTCGGTGAACTTGTCGGTGGTGGAGTCGACGTAGAAAGTAACGTTCGCGAAGACCTCCTTGGTAGAAACACTCTGCAATATCCAGTTCATCTGGCCCTGATAGTTGCCGCGAATGAAGATATTGTGTGAGTGAGGGCTGCCATCAACCGGAATGCCCCAGTAACCCTCATTGGCGAACCCACCCTGCCCTGTGGCGCCAGCTTCGACGCTGACCTTGAGAGTGTTTGGGAGAGCGTCAGAGAGGGGAACTGAAGAATCGACTTCCAGGGTGGTTCCCGAGATTGCCGAATAAGCTGCTAATCCAGGATTGTCGCCTTGAAAGCCGTTATTGCGAATCAGCTGACCATGAATACCGCCGTCGCCGGAGTAGTTTATGTCCTTGCCGTCCATGTTCATTAGCATTGCAATGTTCAAGTCGCATCAGTCAGCATATTACACACCTCGAACATGATGCCCCACATGGTAGAAGAAGTCTCATTGCCACGATCCTGTGATACCGTCAGACTGATGGCACCGCACTGGACTGCGAGCGAGGACATCAAAAGCCCCGCCAAGGCTTTCGAAGATGTGAACAGGACCATGATATCGGCAAATAATCAGAAAACGAGTTCTCGATCAAAGTGAAATTCCCATTGATTGTTGAAGCTACACAACGTCTTCAAAATATTATAGGTATTTTATAAATTTGAATCATAACCATCGCGGTGTAAGTCCAGAGCCAATGACCAACAAGCGTTTGTCGTGCAAACGGTAGCCGACGATGTATCCCACCGGCCGTCTTTGAGGAAACCGTTTATGAGGTGTGATTGACTCTAGTCGCATTTCTCATCGTGGGACGGAGAATCTGGGGATTGGGCGGGTTGTCGCACGCTGTGCCACTCGGGTAACGCACCAATGGCGTGACACACCGAGGTCATTTCCGCGACGCCGATACTATCACCGAGATGTGGTGTTCTGCGAGACTGGGCGTATCTGAGCGCGTTGCATTTGGCGATCGCAATAAAAATGATGAACTTGAGTCTGTCGGCACATTGAAGTCGGTGTACACTGTTGGGAATAAAGAGCAAAAGGTTCACTCGGCATTACAGCTAAGGGGTGGCCCAAGGAGTATGTGGCTCGCAACGCACCGAGGGCCAAGACGTTTAGGACATAGATGCTCAATCTGATAGTTCTCGCGAGGCTACATTGTAACCGTAGTATGGCTCGGCAACCAAAACTCTACGATCACCGAAAAGACGATGGACGCGCCCATGGACGCGCCCAGCCTTGTGATAAGATAGAACGAACATACGTACCTACGAAAACGCCTACAGTTCAAAGTGCCACCCATGCTATTCAGCCACCGCAACAAGGCACAAGGGACTGAAGATCCCCATCACATTGAGTGATAAGCCTGAACTATGGTTCCATCGAAGCTTGGGGGTCACAAGACCGGTTCCTCGCTACAACCTTCTATCCATTGGCTTGAGATCTCACCGCCTTCGGGCTCTACAGCAGGCGACTTATTTGGATATGAAATCCCCTATTACTAATTCCTTGCATACTATATGTCTGTGCCGCCCAGCGATGGCATGCCAAGGCCAAATCGTGGCCGTTGTGCTTACATCCCGTCTGCACTGGGACGGACTAAGCCCAAAAAGGACCGTTCGTAACCCCACAAACATGTCGCGGACTGGATTTGGAGTGATTCAGCCTACGAACGGAATCGCGAGAGTTTCGCTTGTCTTCGCAGGTTTTTGAATACATTCACTGTCAGCGTGTTCGGGCGAAGGCTGTGCAGCGTTAAGTGCGAGCCGCCGAATCGCTCGTGAGAACCATTAAAATGAGTAAAACACTGATCTGGGATTTCACGATCAATCCTGATTCTCTCGATTTACGACTCCTGGATAATCGTCATGACTTTGAGTATCCAATGGACACGATGGCTGATCCATTTGGGACAGCCGCTGCACTGCCAATTCTAGGTCGAATTTGGTTGTATAAAGACTATCTGTTGAGCACAACGACTTGTGAGAAAATATCTATCAACATCGCATCGCTTCGCATCTTACACTCGACTTCGGATTCTACAACACTATCGACTACCTAAAACTCTACCTACCGACTTCAGAAGCTTTCAACATGCGCTTGTCACTCTGGTCTGCTGCGATTTTCGCTGGCTCTTGTCTGGCACAAGGTGATCTCGCTGGGCTTCTCGCTTCGCAAGACGATCTCAGCACGTTGCTTGAGCTAGTCGGTCTTGTTGATGGCCTTGCAGAAACGCTCGCATCGGCTTCCAACATAACCATCATAGCCCCGACCAATGCCGCCTTTGCCAATGTGCCACGGGATATTCCAGAGGGCGAGGCTATCGAGCTTCGCAACGACACTATCGCTATTGCAGCCTTGCTTGCGAACCATGTTTTCAAAGGAGTTTACCCATCCAGCGTCATCACCGAAGTGCCCACCTTTGCTCAGACCTTGCTCAACGGTTCCTACATCACCGCTCGCCAGCCCTTCTCCAACTTCACCGGAGGCGCCTACAACGGACTCGTCAAGAATGGGAAGGACGTGTGCATCTTGTCTGGGGAGCAAACCATCTCCACGGTCACTCAAGCTGTGTGTAACACCTTCATATACATCCAATCTCTTAAAGGCGCTAACGTAACGAGTAGGACATCAAACTTGGTGAAGGTATCACAATTCACAAGGTCGATACCGTGCTATCATTCGGAGCCCCATTCCAGCTTTTCACGTTCCGAGCAGGCTACCGCGCCATGAACGCCGCTCTGGAGGCGGCTCACCTCAACTTTGCTTTCGGCGAGACTGGAGCCGATGTTCAAGGCCTCAACATTTCCGACTACACAATCTTCGTCCCAACCGATGAAGCTTTCAAGTCAATTGGCTCTGTACTTGAGACAGCGGATCTAGAGACACTTCAGCAGGTGCTCCAGTACCACATCATTCCCAACAACGTCATCTTTTCGCCGTCTCTGGGAAACGTGACAGTTCCGTCTCTTCAAGGCGCAAACCTCACTTTCACCGTGTTGCCGGACGGATCGGCCTGGGTGAACAATGCAAGAATCACGTTCCCCAACACCATTTTGTACAATGGTGTGGCTCATGTGATTGACAGGTTGGTTCACTCCAGTCACCAGCGGTTTTTCACACTTTATGCTAACATCAGTTCAGTGTTCTGAGCCCAGGAAACTTTGATCGTGCATCTCTGCAGCCGTCTAAGCAGGCTTCTGAGAGAGTCGCGTTCCCAAATGCCTCCTCGGTCTCGAGCCTGCCTTTTTCCAGTGTTTCTTTTGCGACGGACCTCATGGCTTACACGACGACTCCAATTTTGCTCCAGACTGTTGCTGCTGTCGCCACCCCTTCAGCTAATGCGACCGGTACGACGAGCCAGCCTGTTCCGGTTGCAACTGGGGCTGCCAGCGGAATAGTGCCTGGAGCAGTTTTGGTCATTTCTGTTGCTATGGGCCTTGCTGCACTACTCAGCTAAACTCGAGAAGGTAATCGAGCGTCGTCATCAGTGCAGGAGAACGTGCGAGAGAGTCGGTTGGAAATTGATGCATTGGAGATGGAGGTAATTAGGACGTTTTGTGGAATGACTGGTTGATTGGTGGCATGCGAAGGAGATCTTGATGCTGTTCTTATCTTGATTATCTGTTCTGATCTTCACGCCTTCATTATGCCTATTTTCATTATCATCTCAATTAAGATCGTTTCCTTCGGGATCCTTCATCATAATTTTCCTACTATAGTGCTGTCTTGTCATAATAAGTCTTACACAACGGCGGTGGTGACACAGGCCGCAACGAGAAGAGACGACGACGGCACAAGCAATGTCGGCGGCACAATTGACGACGACGATAGAAGCGACGACAATAGCATAAGCGATAGATGATTACTTTGGAGCTTACATACTCAATCTCCGCTCAGATAGCAAGACTCGTCGGTAGAAGTGGTATGTGATTCGGTCTATAGTCTAAAATCTATGTGGTATCATCGAATGCGCGTGCTCCGTCAAATTCTATGTACAAGTGAAGTGCAGTTTCTGACGCCGTATTATACTGTTTGCCCTAGTAATCGGCGTCGATGTACTCGGCGCAGATGAGGTCGCCCTTGAGGTCCATCACATCGGCAATAGTCTTGTTAGGGATAATGCCACCCATCCAGAGGACGTGGTTGAGGGTGGTCTCGTTGCCCGGATCACCATCGTAGTCGGTGTAGGCCTTGGACGGGTAGAGCCAGCGGTTCTGTGTCATGATGAACTCAGGAGGGATGATCTGGCCGCTCATGTCCGTCAGACGAGCAGTGAGGTTCGCCTCCTGCCACTTCTGCCAGAGGCGATCAAGGTTGGCGTGGTGCAAGAAGAAGATAGGGTCGCCAGGGCTGGCGTTCTGGTTCTCCATCTGAAAGAGCTAACGTTAGTGGCTTCGCTTTCGTGTAAACGATTTGGAAAGACACTTACGGTTCCGCCAGTGGCAAGGTGTCCACAGGAGTGAGGCGAGTCAACGTAGCAGAAGTTGGCCTCGTTGTAGTTGTCCTTGGCGAAGCAAGTATCGACGTTGGTCTGGTTGGCGAACTCCCAGGCCGTCTGGTTCCATCTACGAGAAAGGCAGTACTCGTCGTAGTAGTCAACACCCCAGATCTGGTCCATGCGGAGAGTTGTGTTGGCAAAAGCACCATCGATGACGCAGTTGACGCCGTCAGTGGTGTTGACGCCGTTGGTACCGAAGCTGAACTCGTCGGATCCCCAAACAGAGGCATTCTCAATGGACCCGAGGACCTCAAGATCACGTTGCTCGTCCCAGTAGGGAAGAGCGCCCTTGTATCCACACTCGTTCTGGAGAAGAATCTCTTGAAGGCGAAGGAAAAGGCGGTGCCAGGGGAGGAAAGCACTGCGCATGTCAGTTACCCATTAATTGGACGCTGAATCGTGTGCCACATACCCGACTCCGTGTATGAAGTTCGATTGCTCGACGTGGCAAGACTGCAGCTCGTCCCATCGAGAGATAGCACCAGTGATGCCGCTCTTGGCGGGGGACTCCATCAAGCACTTGACGGCCTGAAGGTAGTCGGACTTCTCATCATTGGTGAGAACGTGCCTATTGAGTGTCATGGTCAGCCCTACTAACAATACAACGCTGGTGTAGGTGGGTCTGATGTCACTCACCATGCCTTTCTCTGGTTAAGCGAAGTGCAAGTAGAGTTAGAGTAGGTGCCGTTGCGAGCGAACGGTGATGCGCTAGCGAGCCCAAGGGCTGAAACGAAGCCGAAAAGAGTGGACGACCTCATGTTGATCAACGAAGGACGTGCAGATCCCAAACAGATCTGCAGAAGAGTTCGGACGACAAGTAAAGAGGGAACGACCCGATGGACTGGTTGACGTTCCAGCAATTGCAACAGCGCGGCCCTACCAGGCTCACTTATACTACGACATCAACTCCGCCAAGACTCCAGGATTTCTTTTTCGTGGTCCAGATTCGGAGATCAGTACAAAAACTGCCATGCCCCGAAACCCACTGACTACGCAAAGAATTGCGACGGACCTACGATAGGGAGCCGCGCAGCCCGCATGTTGCGCGGGACCTGTGGGAGTGCTCCATCGCGGAATATGGCGATGCTCGAGATAAAGATTGACCCATGCGCCGATTCGTCTCAAGTTGCCCATTTTATGCGCGTTAGCCAGGGATCGGCAAGTTAAATTCCTTTCCGTGTTCGTCCCAAGAAATTCGCAGGGCTTGAATAAGCATGGAAGGTGACCGAAACCGAGTAGTAGTGGGGTTCAGATGGACCTCAGCCATCGTTGAGCAAGGAAGAGAGTTCTTGGCTCGACCTCCTGCCACATCTCCCACATACCGGTCCTCTGGGTCATGTCCGAGAGGGACTACCTTGGACCTGCATTTGAGCCACGTTTGTTGGCGTTTACTGATCGAATGGAGAATAAAACCGGAAAAGCCGGTCGGACAAAATTTGATGGTTTCGGCTCCCACATCGCTTCTGCTTTATTACGGGGCCTACTTCTAGACCTGTGACATCTCAACCTGGGTGGCTCCGATGGAGCCGACCGCTCTTCTTGGTTCCGCATGTGGCGTCGGTGACGACTACGGCGACTTCGCCTCGGTTGTTCAACAATATGACTGGAGAACAAGTGACTTGTCGGGCATTCCATCATGGAGCCCGATTTGAAGAGCTTTCTTATCTGTCGAAGTGCCTCTGACAGAGATCTTACACCACAGCCTACCCATCCTCACAAGCGCCAGCGACCAGTGCACACGAGTCATAGTAATTTCCAGTCAACTGTAACACGTCTGATATTCGACGGTACCGGGTTTCAAATAGAGACTTCGCCAAGTTAACCTTCCCAGTATCGTGTATTGTAAAGATAGCAACTAGGAATGTAAAGAAAACCCAAAAATGAAACCAGTGCTTTGTCGCGAGGCTATTTCAAAAACTGTCACCCCTGCAGGTATGACAAGTCATCGATGCCCGCAAAAGAAACGATTGTGGGTATTTCAGGGGATCGCTCAGCATTATGTAACGACACAATCGGGAGTAATCTTCAGTTTTATTCCCATCTTGGCGGACTCAACGCCTACTTGACCTAGGTGTTGAAGTCTAGGCATGTTTTCTCGGCGGCAACCCGGAGTGGGGCAGCCGGCTCGGAGGAAAACCGCGATATCGGAGCCGATGCTTTACGAATTAGGGTACGCGTCGCTAAGAGGCAGTGCCAACCGAATCAAGCTCAACCGTATCTTGTGTTTCCCGTTTCCAGTGGTTCCGAAGAAGGAGACTTTACTCTGACCTAGCAGCGATCCTCACAAGCCCCTCGCGCTTTAGTTGGTGAGGTTTAGGTTTACGCAGTTGTGTTTCAAGTTGCCAAATAACTTCCAGAGACAGAGAGACACCGAGAAAATAAAACCCCGCATGCAAAAAGTCGCAGTCGTGCAAGCCGAGCCTTGTTGGTAAGTGGTGGACCGGCCAGATCATCATCGCATCTTCGGCAATTCTGTGTATCTTGTAACACTAACAGCCGTTTCTTGGCCAGGTTCGATGTCGAAGCTGCAACTGTCAAGACGTGCGAACTCATAACCGAAGCGGGCGCGAACGGTGCGAAGCTTGTAGCGTTTCCAGAGCTCTGGATTCCGGGATACCCCAACTTCATCCATGCTAAAGCAGCCAAGGAGACTATGAATTCAACCTCAAGTATTACCGCAACTCCATCGATATCCGGTCCGAGCACATGGAGCGCATCCGCATGGCTGCCAGAAATGCCTGCATCATGGTTGTCGTGGGCATATCGGAGCGCGACAAAGGCAGTCTGTACATGGCCCAGACCTTCATAGGCCCAGATGGAGACGTGCTTCTCCACAGAAGGAAGTTCAAGCCCACTGCTCAGGAACGAATCCTATTTGGTGACGCAGTAAGTGGTTGCTACAGCCGCAGCAAGCCTTTGTGCTGACCTCGTCGTGCCCAAAGTCGGGTGATTGCACAACGAATGTAGTTCAGACGCCCATAGGTCGAATCGGTGGCCTTCAATGCTTCGAGCATCTGCAACCTCTTCTAAAGTACAATACATACTTTCAAGGAGAACAGATCCATGTTGCCTCATGGCCAAATCTCTTCCCTCCAGTCGGCAAAATGCCCTTCTTCAATACCGTCGAATCGTGTATGATGGCTACCCACATCGTCGCCGTAGAAGGCGCAACATTCGTTCTTCTCGCTTCATCAACGCAGACAGAGAAAGGGCTTATAGCCAACGGGCTTATGGATGAGAGTGAACATGCCAGTCAAGGGGAAAAGCCCCACACGGCGGTCGTAGGTGGTGGATTTTCCGAGATCATCGCTCCGGATGGTCGCACGCTGGTGAAGGCACCTAGCCCCACGTTTGAGGGTCTCCTCTATGGAAAGCTCGAGTTCGACGAGATATACATCGCAAAGAGCATTGTCGACACGGTGGGGCAATACTCACGCCCTGATCTTTTCACTCTACAGGTCAGGGGCAAACTCAGGCGCCAATGCGAATACGACGAAACAAGCAATATTGATCATGTATCAAGGTTTCCCGATCTCCCGATAGGATAAGAAGAATTTGGAATTGGTGGAAAGCACCAGTGTCAATTTCATATTTGATACATAAAGACTAGAACTGTTTTAAGGACGAAACCTTACTTGCTTGTGACTGTTTTAACTGGTTTGGGGACATCAAACACTTTGCCAGGATTCATGATCCATCTAATTACCGTCAAAGTCAGATTTGATTTAATATGCCAGGCGTTGAAGCCAAACCAAATGTGGAAAGTTTGTGATAGAGTGGACTCACTTGGGATCTACAGAGCTCTTCAGAGCTCTCATCAGGTCAATCGCGTCGACACCCAGCTCATTCAGGAGGCATTCCTTCGACAGTATCAATACACTGTTTACGTGTGGTTAGAGAAGAATGACAAACCTTCTTTCCGATTCCAATACCATGTTCTCCCTACATATATGTTACTGCTTGGTCTCAAACGCAGGCTTGATGAACAAGAAATGATTCGATGATGCTTACCGAAACTGTACCTCCAAGCTCCACAGCTCGATCCATCATCTTGTGCACGCAGGCTTCCACAGCCTGGACGTGCTCCTCATTCTCTGCATCGTACATAACGGCTTGGTGGAAATTTCCGTCTCCGACGTGCCCGACGATGCTAGCAAAAACTCCAAGTTTGTCGGATTCCTGCTTGGAAATATCTGTGAAGGGCATGCTCAGTATCGTGTCGCCCTCCCAGATCGTCAGACGTACCAATAAGTTCTGCAAGCTTAGATATAGGAACTGCAACATCAGTTGACCAAATGTTGAAACCTTGAGGCTTGATGGACGTCATGGTCCACAGCGCCTCCTTCCTTCCCGACCATAGATCGATTTCTTCTTGCTTGTTTGCGGCAAACAATATTTTGCTCTGGCTGAATGGTTCTATGACGGACTTAACGGAAGCAGTATCGCCATGAACCCCCTCTTTGGTGCCAGAGAATCTAGGTCAGGGCTGCTATTAGTAGAGTTCTTGAAGTTTCGGTCCATATGATAGCAACTCACTTTAGAAAAAGCGTGGGGTTTTCCGGAAATTGCCAACGTCGTACTGCCGCACTGCCATGTTTGTTCAACACCCCCATCTGCACGTCATCCATGAGCTCCAAAGCAGCCAGCTGTATCCCTGAACGTATCAGCGTAGAGGCGGCAGTGGCAGCATCGCTGATTGAAGGGAATGAGACGACGGCGACGCCTGTCTCCTGTGGTAATACAGCTAGTTTACATGTAATTTCGGTGATCATGCCGAGCGTGCCCTCTGCTCCAACGAACAGGGAAGTGAGGTTGTAGCCAGCAGAAGACTTTCTCGGCCTCTGTCTGGTCTTAATGATACGGCCGTCAGACAGCACAACTGTAACGTTGATGACCCAGTCTTTCATCGTACCGTATCGGAATGCATTGGTACCGCTGCGACTGCGTTAGATGGAAAAGTATGTCGTGATATTAACAACACACCTGCAATTGGTCGAGACCATACCACCGATCGTCGCTGTTGGGGATGGATCCATTGGCAGGAACAGACCGGAGCTTTGGATGCGCTTATTGAGATCTACCCAGTTGACACCAGGTTGAACTACTACGTCCATGCTGCATTGTGTCAGGAATAAATTTGGTCAAGGTGTGTGGGGGATGCTCGCAGACTCTTCTGGATGGAATGCGACGACTTCGTCCATGAATGTGAAGTCTATGCAGATACCACTGTAAGGCGATGAAAAGTTCCCTTCAACCGACGAACCGGCCCCGAATGGTACTAAACAGTCAGTCAGGAAAGACAATCTGGACTGATGGGGCTCGTACCCATAGGAACGCTGTGCTTGCAGCAAACTTTGGCGATCTCAGATACATCTTTAGTGTTATTCGGATACACGATGGCAACGGGCCGACCGGACGAGTTGGAAGTGGACCAATCTGAGTGGCCATGCGCTTCGATAACATCTTCGTCAAAGCTGACAGCTCCGGAACCCAAAATGGCTTCAATGTCTTTTGCTGCCTTCGTAACGTTTAGCCACAGGAGGCTTGTATCTTGGCCACCCGAGTGACAATCAGAAAATTGGCTGCATACCTGGAGCATAGTTGCGCCGTTCGCATACTGAATTTCAACTGGTGCGGCAGATGGGCTCCAGGCCCGATGAAGACCCCAGCCAAAGGCCGTGGCACCAATTACTAGCCCATAGTAAAATGAGGGGTTCGAGTAGAACGCATTCCTTGCAGGGGAGGTGGCGATGGTTCGGAGGTGACGCGGATAGCACAGCCGGCCGGCCGATTGAGCCGTAGTTTTCGCCTTCACGGCGGTGCCAGGCCGCGATCCTAGTCTCAATGGGTAGCGAAACATGTCCAAAGATTACTGGAAGACAGTGACGGGGAATTGGTGACACAGATGATGGTAGAAGACGAGCAATGAGGGGTATCTACGGTAAGGTACGTCAAGTACGCTTCCGACCGTTTTAACAGAACCCCACAACACAGCCTATCACCAGATAGCCGGGGTATGTCGGATATACCTTGAACGACGGGAAATACTTAGCGACGGGGAAAAGCACAACGGCACTAGCTCTGTGATGACATGATAGGATGGGAACTCGGGATCGTCAAATCAACCACATGTATGGCATTCTAAACGACGGGTTAATCGACGGCGAAAGAACTTTCCATTTCGATCACAATTTCTAATAACGTTGAAGTCCATCCCAAGCATTTGAGCCGACACTTAATGATACCAACCCTCCTGTGACTTTCGATCGCACTTTCATACAAATTTTACGACCTGGAACTCAATTCCCGTTTTCTTTCGACAGATATCTTAAAATTATTTGCTCAGTTGAATAAAACCCAGCGGATTTCGAGATGGCACCGAGCGCAATTGATTCTTCAGACCAAATCATCACTCCCCCAATTCCTGTCCTCAAAAGGTGTGTCAGCTCTGCCCCCTTACAGCGGCCGAAGCACTTCAACCGAGGCATACTGACTGTCTCCTGTAGCTCTCTAGAGCCGTCTGATTTTCGAGCCGAACTGAGGGAGAAAGGGTTTTGTGTCATCAAGGGGGCCATCCCAAAGGATCGAGCCAACGACTATCAGCACAAGGCTCACGACTGGCTCTTCTCATTCGGCAAAGGACTTAAGCTCGAAGATCCTCAGACTTGGACGGAAAGCAACCTCCCATTGACCAACAAAATTCGCGTGTACCATGGCTATTGTGTTGCCCACGAGAGGTTCATGTGGGATGCCAGAATGGAACCCGGTGTTCTTGATGCCTTTAGCCGCCTATGGGGAACAGACGAGTTGCTCGTCAGTTTCGACTGCCTGAACATCACCCTCCCGAACCGACCTGATCTGCCGGCCAGAAAGGCATGGGAGCACATTGATCAGAGCCCGATGAAGCGCGGGGTTCATTGTGTTCAGGGAATCATCAATCTATCACCCAATGGCCCCGAGGATGGAGGCCTAGTAGTGTACCCAGGGTCCCACAAGCTTAATGACGAGTTCTTCGACACTCATCCTGACGTTGCCCTCCTGCCAAACAACAAAGACGTCTACCTCTTCTCCAAAGAGGAGTTGGCCTGGTTTGAAAATCGCGGACTGCGCCCGCACAAGGTGTGCGCCGATGTTGGCGACCTGATCATGTGGGATTCTCGAGTCATTCACTACGGCTCAGATCCCACACCCTTAGGAAACACAATCAGAACGGCCATCTACGCGACGTATCAGCCGGCGAGACTTGCGAGTCCGGGGCAGTTGGCGCTGAAGAAGAACAAGTTCGAGCACTTTGGCAGCACGACGCACTGGCCTTATGAACACATCACAGCTGGTCCTACCTACGCTATTCTGCCGGACGGAACAAGGGATCCTCAAGATCGTGACGAGCCACTCGAGAAGCCGGAACTCACGGACAAGCTACTGAAGCTCGCGGGTGCCAGACCATATTAGTCGGTTCCGCCATGTTGAAGTCAATACCATTCACTATTGGGGTGTCGTTTGGGGGAATTAGGAAGATCTAGCTTGGATCAAGGAGACTTTCGTTACGTTCGTTTGACTACAGCAATAACCATGGTCATCTTTTCTTTCCACACTCGTCCAGTAAACAGAATGCAATACATATTGTAAAATTCTATCGTTATTCCTATAATTATTGTTGGCATTATCATCATTGTCGCTGTTGTCGTCGTCTCTGTTGTCGCCGTCGCCGTTGTACTCGTCGTTGTCTTTCCTCACTTTCTGCTAAAGATACAAACCTCTAACGACGTATCAAGTTCGTGAGAACGAACGACTTCCGATAGCATTGCGAATGCCAGTCTTCACTCCCGAATTCAACGCGGAAGCAAATCAGCATAACGCCCGGAGACCGAAGTGCATGGAGTACAGGTCATGCGCGCGCGGCCTTGGCTTATCTTGGTCAACCCCAGGAAATACTGCTGGGTGGGTCTTGCGGGGAAATGAAAGGTGTCGGGGATGCCAAGTGAATTTAGTGGATCATCAGAAATATCCCGTCGTTTAAATTGATAGACCGTCGGCTTACCGTGAAATCACAGATGCATTACCCGTTGTCATTCTCGCCGAGACATCGCGAGTAAACCAAGCTCAACAATGCCAAAGGTTTGCCACTAATTGCAACTTGGGATAAGTAGAAGCAATGACCTATGTTGTTCTTGATCGCATACACATTCACTCTATCTTTCTGTCTCGGTTTGCCATAGAGAACAGTATCCACAACAATGGGCCTACTTGGTTTTGACGGGCCTCTTGGTCCGCTCCAGTTTTACAAGTCGAGCAAAGTCACGATTGCGCTGACTATTCTTGCATCGTGTGTTTTTGCAACGGTAAGTCTGACGTCAGATACGCTCATTTGGGCGAATACCGGTCCATTCTTGCTTGCAGTCATTTCTTGGAACTAACAGCTGAAACAGACAACGGGATACGACACTGCGCTCATGTGTGTCTCTACTTGCTCATTAGTTCTCAATACCAACTGACAACACAGAAACGGCATAAACATCCTCCCCTCGTACAACGAGACTCTCAAACTTACCACTGCTACAAAATCTCTCAATGCTGCTGCCTCGTTCCTCGGTTGGGCAATTGTGGCGACATTCATGGGGCCAGTGGTAGACCGGGTCGGCCGGCGTACTGGTGTCTTGATCTCGATTGTTCTGAAAATTATTGGTGTTGTCTTCATGACTGTCGCCCAAAATGTGGCTATGTTCGTCGTCGGGCGAATGATTCTAGGGGCTGGGTCAGGGACTTCCTCCATCGCATCATCGTCGTAGGTTTTTGAGTTCATTCGCGTCTGCCCGAAATCGAGCATTGTTAGCTGACTTTGGGTTGTTCAGGTGGCTTGCGGAGACACTGCCCACAAAATACCGAGCCTCTGGCTTGAGCTTTATCTTTACTATCTACTACGTTGGTCAGTATTTTTCCCTTTTACCTGATCAGTATTTGGCCGTCTGACAAATTCAGGCGCTCTCATAGCTGCTGGTGTCACGTATCGGACCTCTCAAATATCTGGCGAGTGGTCCTGGCGGCTGCCTTGCATGTTGCAGGCTGTCTTCAGCCTATTCTGCCTCGTCGTGCTTCTCTTTGTCCCAGAATCTCCCCGCTGGCTAGCTCATAAGGGCAGACTGCAAGACGCCTTGGCGTCAATTGCATCAACTCACAGCAATGGAGATCAAGATGATCCAGCTACGCTGATACAGCACCGAGAGATTGTCGACATGTTGGAATGGGAGCGCTCGTCCGGCCAGAAGATGACGTATGCGGAGGTTTTCCGTACTCCAAGCTCGAGGAGACGTTTGATGCTAGCGGTTTCGATGGCAGTCCTTGCGATGTCGAGTGGTAAGAGCGCCCAAGCACCCAAGGGCGGCCTGTTGGTCTCGAGGCGATAAAGCTGACATCCGCCCAAGGTAACAACATTGTTTCGTATTACCTGGGAGACATGCTCACGAAAGCCGGGATTAGCAATTCACAGACACAGCTTCAGATTGTGAGTCTTAACCGTAATGCTCAACACAGCTCATCGTGTGGTTAACACTCGAGACAGAACATTGTTCTAAGCGCTTGGTGTCTTATCATTGCCTGTATCGGAACGTACCTCATGAACATCGCTGGCAGGAAGACAATGTGCCTGATCTCAGTCGGCTTCATGACAGCGTTCCTTTTTCTGGTTGGTGCTCTGACGAAAGGTGGGTTGTCTCACGATGTTACATTGCCTCAAATATCGGCAAGAGTCTAATCATATGTCCTGCAGTCTACGGGGGCGGTGAGAATACTTCAGGTGTTTACGCAACTGTGGCTTCTGTCTTCCTATTCCAAGGAAGCTACGCGATTGGCATCACCCCGCTCACAGTCCTCTATCCACCCGAGGTGCTCAATTATTCAATTCGGAGCAATGGAATGGCAGCCTGGACACTCGCAATCACATGTGGCGGGTAAGTTCTTCCTACCGCGAAGTTGACAACATTGATGTTTTACTAACCCGAGAACAGTCTATTCAGTGTTTTTGTGTGGCCCTTTGCTCTCGCTGCCATCGGTTGGAAGACTTACATGATCAACGCTGGATGGGATGCCGTTCAATTCGCCTTTGTGGCGTATTTCTGGATCGAGACAAAGGGACTGACCCTGGAAGAAATCAATGCCAAGTTTGATGCACTGCATGAGACAGACAGTTATGGCACTGAGGGTTTGAGCCGGAGCGGCATGGTTCTTGAGGGGGTCGCAAAAACGACAAGCATAGACGCGGCTAGCTCTGTCAAATTGCAGAAAGACGGCAGCAAAACCGCCACTGATAATCTTTAAACAAACAGTCAGAGGAAGGAGAAGCGGTCTTGCGTTATGGGCATGTATTACAGAGAACTCTGTTCGGGTATGGTTGTCGATGTTTGGGAGGATATGTTCAGATTGACGGATGGAATCGAATTTGGGATTGTCGAAACGTCCTTCACTGTTCTTAACTGTTCTATTATTTTCCTTTGAAGGTGGAAACATATGTATAAGTAAGTATTCACATACCCATCCGAATGTGGTTGTGTGGCTGAAGAGGGCGACCTTGAGCATTCCATTGTATTGCAACCTCTTGGGTTGAGGCGTATGTGACATTTCTCTTCCAAGACGCACTACCCACAGTGAAGCCACTATTCATAGCATCAGTTTGTCTGAAGAGAGAAAGAAATCATTGAAATTCCATGGGATTATAAGAAACAAGTATCAGGCAGTGCGGGAGCCCTGATTGAGAAGCCATCCAAGACCAAGCATTCTATCGTTCCGGAACTTTTCACACATTGAATGACTTGGGTACAGATACCAGAATACATGAGGAAGACCCGAGTACATGTCCAATTTGGTTTTGAGGCCATGTTCGTGCCTCAAAACCCGTTCGTAGACCAGCCCATCATCTCTTTGAATGTCAGCTCCACAAACCTGGAAGTATGTCGGCGGAAGAGCCTCATGCCCGGTGCTCCAATTCAGCGGGTTCCAGAAATCCGATTCAATGTCTGGAGCAACGGCTGCTCGGAACACAGCTGTTGTTTTCTTTGACAAACCGGTCTTGCCGTCGTTCTCATCATTGCTTCGATACCAACACTTATACTTGGTCGGGACGGCATCTGGCTGCACAATGGACGTTGCATTAAGATACACGCCGGTCAGAGAAGGTGACAATGATTGATCTCGGGCCATGTGAGATAATGCTGCAGCCATTTGGCCACCGGAGGAGGTGCCGCCCAGGACAAATCCCTTGGTCAAATCTGCCCCAAGGACTTCATCGTTTTCGGTTAACTTTATCATGGATCATTTGGGTCAGCCAAAGAACACATAGACACGGGCGACGGTAGCGCGGTTGACGTACCCAATGTAAAGCATCCCAACAATCTTCATACGCCACTGGAAACTTGGCCTCAGGCGAGAGCCGGTAATCGAGGCTCAATGACACGCAACCATGAGCCTTTGTCGCCTCAATGCAAGCCGTTGCCTCCATCTCGGCAGATCCAAATAGGAAGCCCCCGCCATGGATCAGAACAACCGCAGGTGCCTCAAGCGCAGTGGTCACCTTTGGTCTGAAGACTAGAGCACGTCCCGTTGTGCCGTCTCGGCGCGGAATGAGAATCTCACTGAATGACACTTCGTTTTTGGCGGCCTCCAAAAGGGTCAACATGTCTCGGGTCATTCCCTCCACCCATGCTTCTCGAATGGATGTGAGTTTGGAGACGTCGACAGGAGGAAATCTTCTCGGGACATTATCCTGGATCATCTGGCCCTTAGGTCAGTCAAAGCAAATACTACGAGCCTCCGTTGCCTACCTGACGAAGTTCATCGTCAACTAAGCCCCAGAAATGCCATGACTCGGGGTCGTCGATGTTAGCAAACATCTCGGGTTGCTTTTCGTGGTGCATTATTGTCGGCTCAAAAAGTCAAGTGGGCCGGCAGCTTGCAAATTGGAATTGGTTTTGTTCCATTTCGTTCGCGAGCCGGAACAAAATAATACACATCGTTATGGGTCTTGATGCTCACGAGCGTCTTGGGCTCAGATTTGCCCTAACTCACCTCAAGTGTGCTTCCTGAAGTGCTGCCTGACCTCTGAACCCCAATCGGCTGGCTGTCGAAGAACAGGGTTAGTCGTGTTATGACCAACTACGCACATCCATGTAAACGACGGCGTATTTCAATTATGAGTGGATGGCATTAGACACCCTTCCCCGCCCACATCCCGCGGGTATGGTGCGTCGTTCCCGCGGGTGCAGGGAGCAGAAAGGTTCCTATCGGTCGGGCCAGTCCTAAACTTCGCATTCGTAAACGACGGGGTATTCTGGGGCGCGGAAAACCAGGGTGAGATCCGACCCTATCACCCCGGATGACAGATACGAGATAGCCGACATCTGTTTGCGGAGGCTTGTCAACTCCATCAACCAGAGTGAACCCCAGCTAGACGAAAGCCTTCAGACAACTGGGTCGCAATAGGCAGTGCCTCAGCTGAAGTCTGGCACAAAAAGTCACAATTGCTGATGCAGCTGCCGCAATGGGCCGTAGGACCACTGCATGCCAGAGGTGCAAGTCCATCAAGGCCCTTTGCACACGGGAGCTCCCTTGCACCCGTTGCCGCCGGTTATCGCTCGCATGCTCCTATGACGCGAGCTCGGGGGGCCGGCTCACGGCTCTGCCCCATGTCGACAAAGCTGGCAAGAAGAAGGCAAAGCACCGCAAGTCTGCGACGGGTTGTTTGAATTGCCGGAAAAGGCGCAAGAAATGCGACGAAAAGACACCTACTTGCACCGATTGCAAACGATTGGGCTTTGACTGCAACTGGCCGACATCCAAGGCTGGTGAAAGTCGCGACAGCCACTCTGACCCAAACCACAGCCCACCTCTGCTGTCGAGTAGTGATGTGCTTGTCAGCAGTCCAGACCTGTTCCAAGAATGGGCCGACGTCGATGTTCCGGATGGCAGCAATTTGTCTTCTCAGTTGACCTCGTTCTCCAATTGGCTTTCACTTATAGAATCGGATGATCGCCTCGAGACGAGAAAGGCTGCGGCTCTTGCAAATAGCACAGCCCTTGTGGGCTTAGGCATGCCATGCGCCAGCGATGATGAGCTGGGTTTGGCTACATTCCTCCCATCCACAGCTCTCAATAACCTGACCGGAGTAACACCACAAGCGTTGAAGAGCTGGACGATCGTGGAGAGGCACTTGCTGAACCATTTCCTTCAGACTGTGGCTCGCGTGCTGGCAGTCGTAGATGATCGCTTCAACCCATTTCTACGTGTCATCGTGCCCATGGCCCTCGAACAACCGGCGATGCGCCACGCGCTAGTAACTTTATCTGCCAGTCACCTGTCGCAAGTCTACCCAGACTTTCAACACGACCTATTCGTTCACAGGAGTCAGACATTACAAGCACTGATGGCCGAGCTGGACGACCACCGGGAAGGCTCCGTGTGGCCACTCGCGGCGACATTGCTGCTTTGTCTGGCGGAAGTAAGTGCTGTAAATCTGAAGTTATCCTACCAGGACTAATAGTATCTAGGTATGTCTCGGAGATTCAAGAAGATGGCTTTTTCATCTCCTTGGAGCTAGATCTCTTCTGCTCGAGACCAACACCCTATCAGGGCCAATGCATCCACTCATCGAGATATACAACTATCTGGCCTGCATGGCATCAATCACCTCCGACAACGCTCCTGAAATATTCGGTCGTTGTCTTACGAAATCTGGCACTAATCCAGAAGCAACGAATGAGCATATAATCCATCCTCTCTTTGGCATTTCGGTCGACTTATACGAAACACTTACACAAATCAATAAACTTGCTTCTCGTCAGGTTCATGGAAATCCCACCGACTTTCAATCAGAGGCTAGAGAAATTGAATTAAGACTTCAAAGTTGGCAGCCGCCGCCCGTGGAAGATTCTCGACAATTGACCGAGGCCAGAGCTGTTGGTTTTGCTCTACAATGGGCCATCATCATGCGTCTTCTGCAGGTAACGAAGCGGATGCATAACGGGGATGCACAGATGAGGAAAGGGTCAGACAACATACTTTCAGCTCTTTCGCTCGTACGTCCAGGTTCCGAAATGGAGGCACGTATGCTTTTCCCGCTTTTCATGGCCGGAGTCTGCAGTATGACGAAAGCAAGCCGCTTGACAGTTGAGTACAGGCTTAATGCCATGGAAACCACGATTGGATTCGGAAACATCTTTGTAGCCCATCGCCTCTTGGATGAAGTTTGGAGACTGTCCAATCAGCATGAATTTGTGAACTGGGAGGAGCTCAAGGAAAAGAAGTATCCAGGTCTCGTTCTCTTTTAGCATATTAATCCCCGAGAGGGCTTTCACAAAATGCGTTCTAAAATTTTCAAAAGCGATAAGCTCAAATACAAGCAAGCCAAATTGAGCGTTTCAATATTCCTAAATTCGGTCGTTTTCGTACGATTTGGGTCGATGCATCAAGTCAAATTATTAGGGCCTTGCTTTGCGAGCACGCAGGCCTAGTACTACGGACGATAGAGACGATAGAGACGATAGAGACGATAGAGATAATAAGAAGTTCAACAAAAAGGACAACGATAGTATGGAAGATGAAGTACGACTTAATGATTGTGTACTTCGCCCGTTTGACTTGGAACATGTTCCCTGGGAGCGAAGCTTATCGCGCTTACTTCGCCATCTTTGGCATCCGACGGGATGTAACCTTCTACGATACGAACGGTTCGAAGGTCATTGGAATATGGTCGCAGTGCAGCGGATAAAGATAGGAACACGGATCCGGGCCGCGAACGCGGTCGAATCGGGTGTTCGTAAGCATCCCCCGGCTCCGAGACGACGACCCATTTATCCCGTCGTTTAGATGATAATCAACTTTTGCCGCGTAGATATATCTTTCCCCTCGACTCTCAAGCCAACTTCTACGATTCCCACTGCGGCATGAAACGTGACAAGCCAGAACCGACAATCAATTCAATTCAACATGAAGACTACAAAATCCTGCAAGGCAGAGTTCCCCAAGCCCGCGAGGCGAATCGCTGGACAACGGCAGGATGTCTGGTTGGTTAGCTCTCGCTTCTTTTCGGACAAACACGAAGCTGACTTTTGGAAAAGGACCATCATCAATGATGCTGCCGCTAGGTCGATGGTTTGTAGTCGTAATAGTTCGTCTGGGGAACATCTCTGACAAGCACTGCAGGTCAAGCCGGTAGTCAATATGGGCCAGGGTCTTTTGTGTGCCAGGCCCTTCTCTATGACACCATGAGTAGAATCTAATATCAGTATCAGCGGTTACAACCCTCCGGAGTTCATCATGGACGCGGCAAAAGAAGCAGTTACGAAAGTAGACTCGAATCAGTATTCGCCAACAACAGGAAGACCGTCACTTAAGCGCGCCATAGCGGAGTCGTACTCTGAGGTTTTAGAGACACGTATCGACCCAGACACTGAAGTTACTATCACGACTGGAGCCAATGAAGGTATGAAACCAAACCATATTAGCAACAGGCAGTTTTTGGAAGTACCCAGACTCGGCGCTAATCGCACTCTGAAACTCGTCAGGCATGTTATGTGCCTTCCTCGCCTTTGTGGACGAGGGCGATGAGGTCATAGTATTCGAGCCATTTTTTGACCAGTACATCAGCAACATCGAAATGGCCGGCGGCAAAGTACGATACGTGCCTCTCAACCCGCCCAAGAGCGGGAATGAAGCCACGTCTTCGTCAGCCAATTGGACTGTAGACATGGGGAAGCTGCGAGACACAATCAGTCCACGAACTCGAATGATCGTCATCAACACTCCTCACAATCCGGTGGGCAAAGTGTTCTCTCGCAGCGAACTCGAGGAAATCAGCCAGCTTTGCGTTGAGAATAACATCATCATACTGTCCGACGAGGTGTACGATAGTCTTCACTACGTCCCTGTCACACGCGTCGCCACTCTTTCGCAGCAAGTTCGCGACTTGACACTCACTGTCGGTTCGGCTGGGAAAAGCTTCTACGCGACAGGCTGGAGGATTGGTTTCCTCATCGGCCCCCAGCACCTCATCAAACACGTGAGCGCCGCACACACTAGAGTGTGTTACTCGAGCCCAAGCCCGTTGCAGGAGGCTTGTGCTACCGGCTATACGCTGGCGGGGGGGAATGGATTCTGGGAGGAGTCGCGCAGCAGCATGCAAGGCAAGATTAAGCGGTTCGTCGAGGTTTGTGACGAGCTTGGGTTGCCATACTCCGATCCGGAGGGCGGCTATTTCGTCTTGGTCAACTTTTCAAAGGTCAAGATCCCCGACTCATATGAATTTCCGGCACATGTCGCTTCCCGCCCCCGAGACTTCAAGTTGAGTTGGTTTCTTATCATGGAGCTGGGAATCGCAGCTATACCTCCTACTGAGTTTTATCTTCCGGATAATGCATCTTTGGCGGAGAACTATTTGAGATTCGCAATTTGTAAGGAGGATTCGGTGTTGGAAGATGCAAAAGGTCGTCTCCGTGGTCTCAAGAAGTATATTAATCCGCAGAGGCATCTGTGTGAAGTAGGATCAGGCTACTTCGATAGTATATCATGTTTGTTACATTCAGGTAGACTGCAGGAGAACTCAGACTTCAAGAACGTACGCTGTTGTCGCTTGACCCACTACGCTGTTTTTACCTCGAGTCTCATAAACTATAGCATTCTTCAGCCTCAAGTTACGTCTTTATGGTTAGGATCAATTCATGAGTTTTGCTGTCCAGGCTAATATTTCTAGGTGACTGGGTGGGTAGTAGGTACAAGCGATAATGGGACCACGACGAAGACGACAATAGGAACAGGGTGAGGGATAGGTAGAGGGAGAGCAAGGACAACAAAGACAACAGGTACGACAAGGACGATAGGAGTAATCAGGATCATAGGGGGGATAAGCTATTTAAGACGGCCTCTGGCCGTTCACTGTGATTTTTACCTGCTTAGAGCGACAGACCTCCTAACTCCGCGCCTCCCGATAATACACATAACCTTTAGTCATATAATTATAACTCTCCTAACCTCAGCCGCACTTATATATATATATTAATAACTTCACTATCTTTAACTTCACTTTAGTAATAATATAGTTTATAATTACTTAATTACTTAATTACTAACTACTAAACTATTAACCTATCCTCTCTCTTATATATTACTTATACTACTAATACTATCCTTATTACTACTTTACTATTTACTATTCTTCTTATTTAATTAGGCTAGCTAACACCTTTAGTATACCTTATATTATCTATAAATAAAGTAGTATATTAAGCTAATAAACTTAATAGTAGCTATACTATTATTAGTAACGCTCTCTCTATTAGTTAGTATAAAGAGTACTTACTAATCCTTATTAAGCTTAAGCTTAAGCTACCTCTACTTTAATATTATAGAGAGCTTATATAAAGAAGGGCTACTCTTTAGGATAGCTAGAAATATATATAGCCTCTATATAGAGGCGTATAAAGCTATTATCTATTACTTTAATTATAGTATATAGAGGGTACTCTTTAGAGGTATTTATAAAGGCTCTAGCTATAGCTATTTTAATAATATACTACTAATTAATAATAGAGTAATTATTAAATTTAGAAGCTTTATTTAGTATATAGATATTATTCTATATAGTAATACTTTTAGCTATTCCCTTATAGAAGGGTATACTTTATAGGGGATTAGCGTTCTTATATATCTCTTATAGTATAGATATAGTGAAGGATTTATTATAGGTTAAGAAGAAGAAGAGGAAGAGGGATAGGTATAAAGCCTTATATATAGAGTTTTTATATTTTTAGTTATAAGAACCTCTTCTAATAACCTCTTTAGTTAAGGAGTTAATCTCTTATATAGTAGTATTCACCTCACTAGAAGGTTTAGTAAAGCTGTTATTAGCTAAGCTATAAGAGCTTTAGTAACCTCTTTAGCCTTAATATAATTAGCTCTACTATATATAGCGCTACTAGCCTTACGCTATATAGCTAGCGCTATTACTATTCTGCTAGTCTATTTAGCTAAAGCGTATATTTAACTTTATAACGTTTAGAAAGTTTACTTATTATTATAGTTAGCTATCTAATAGTAAGGTCTACTAATAGAAGCTAGGGATTAATATATAGTAATAGTATACTAGAGGTGTAGTCTAAATTATAAGTTATAAGCTATAGTAGATTAATCTTTAGAGGCTAAAGTAATTAGTCTTAGACTTAATAAGTAATTTATAGTAAAAGTAAGCTAAAAGTATCCTAAAAATAAATACTAAGTTAATTACTAAAAAGCTATAGAAGTCTAACTATAAACTAAGTTTTAGTTATACTATATATAAGTTTCTAAATAGTAGTTTTTATCTACTCTTAGGTAATTACTTAGATATATAAGTAATTATAATTAATTAGTAAAACTTACTAATTACTAAGCGTTCCTTTTTATACTTTATTAATTATTCTTTATCTTATCTATATATAACTTATACTATAGTTCTTTTATACTAAGTAAGTTTCTATTATTCCTATAATCTTATAGTATAAATATCCTACTTTAGCTACTTTATACTTAAATAGGTTATTTAATTATTATTCTTATTTATAAGTTATAATATTAAGTCCTTTCTCTAAAAGTTTTATCCTTAAAACCTAATATAAGTAAGTTATTAGTTTTAAGTTAGGGATTTATTAATTATACTTCCTAATTTATTTATAATATTAACACTATATTAGGTTATATTTAAAAATTAAAATTAAGTTCTACTTCTACTCTTTATTATTATAATTATATACTATATATTACTAAGTTTAGTTTTATTATTAATATACTTTATTCTTACTATTATTCTATAGGGAAGTATTATAAATTACTTCTAAGTAGTAAGGTTTATAGTAAATATACTTACTTAGGGTAGTTTTATAATATAGTAGTAGATATTATTTATATTTATATATTTTATATATTTTTTATATTTTATAAGTAATACTAACTTATTATAGTTAATTATCTATTAGATAAAGCTACTTATTTAGAGGATATAGAAGTAACTAAAGAGGAGGTATTAAGAAAGAAAGCTATTATTTTATATATTATATAGGCTAAGTTAAATAAGTCTATAGTATAGTTAGATTATTTATATAAGTAGAAGAGAATAGTATTTTAAAAAGGTTAAGAGGTTACTAAAGAGGAATTAGTAATATCTCTTATATTAGAGGTTTAGTTTATAGGTAGCTTTAATATAATAAACTTAGATTTAATCTTTAATTAAAATCTTAGTATTTTAAATTTCTTATTAGGGGAGTTTTAGTTATATTTTAGTATTTCTAATTAAATAAATAGTTTTCCTTATTATATTAGCTAAAGTTATCCTAATTATAATTATAGGAATAGAAGTTATATTTTTTACCTCTTAGTTTTTCTTTATACTTATTATATTTCTTATTATATTTATTTATTTTTTCTTATAAGGTTTACTTTATACTTCTTAGATTCTTTAGAGGTTATAAATAGCTTTAGTTTATCTTTAAGGTTAATATATTTAAATATCTTAATATAGTTATTAATTTTATCTTAATAATTAAATAGGTTATTATTTAGTTCTTATATATTATCTTTATAACTATAGTTTTTCTACTTAATTAAGTATTTCTATTTATTATCCTTATAATAGTAATTAAATAGCTTTTTTACTTTATATTTTAATTTATTATCTTCTATAATAATAAGGTTATTTATATATAATCCTTATAGTATTAGTTTAAATAGTAAGATATAAAATACTAAATAATACTTTATAGTTTCTAAGAGTTTAAGTTTATAATTAGTTAGTAAAATTATTTATAAGATTTTAAATAATTTAAGTTTTTTAAAGTTAAATTTATTATTTAGTTATTTTATTTTAATATTTCACTATATAAAATAAATATTATCTCTTTTTTTTAAAGTTAGTCTTTTAATTTTTTATTTATTATTAAATTTAGTTATTCTTTATTATATAAATTTAAATTCTTTCTATATATTTTCTTAGATATTTCTTATTTATTATATTAAGGTAATAGCTTTAACTATTTAAGGTTTTATTTAAAGTTCTTTATAGGTAGTAGGTTTAAATTTATAGTTAAAATAAAAGGGGGATTCTTTAGTATTTTCTCTTATTATACTATTATAAATAAACTAAGTTATTAGTAGTAATACTATTTAGTTATTTTAGTTATAATTAATATAAATATAGAGATAAGTTTTAAGGATTTAATTAATTTATTCTATTTATCTATTAGTTTATAAGTAGAATATAGTAGATATTAATTATTTAATATTAAGATATAATATAGTTAATTTCTAAAAGTTAGAAGTGAAGATTTTATTTCTATCTAATATAATTTCCTTAAGTATTCTATAGTTAGTAATAATATATTTAAGGAAAATATATATATATTTTTTAGTATTATTTATTTCTTTATATAAGATAAAATAAGTATATTTTATAAGTTAATCTATAATAATAAGAATACTATTATAATATACTTTTATAAGAGGTTCTTAAGATTTTAGTAGTTTAATAATAAAGTTAAAGGATATAAACTATTAAGTAGTTTATAGTATTAGTAAAAGTTATAATATACTATAAAGTTAATATTAAATAGGTTTACTTTTAAAGTAAACGTTATAATCTTTAATTATTTTTACTATATATTTTTTAGTAACCTTTTCTCTATACTATTATTATAATTATTTTTAGGTTTTTATAATTCCTTAATAACTATATATAGGGTGAATATAAAACTCTAAAATTACTTTATTATTTAGTTTACTAAGTAGGCTAATATTAAGTTATTTAGCTATTATTAGTAACTTAGTTATTAGTATTAGGTCTCTATTATTATTTCTTTTAAGGATTACTTAGGTTTTTTTTAATATTAAGATATTATAGTTTAGTTATTAGCTAAAAGTATTAGCTCTACTATTATTTAATTTTTTATAATAGATAATTTAGAAGTTAAATTTAGAGAGGAATTCTAACTATTTAACTTATTATTTATTTAATATTTTTAAGGTAGTAAAATATAAGAAATTTTTATAGTTTAAATATATAAATATTTTATAAATTATTCCTAAAAGTTTAGATCTTTATTCTTTAAATACTTTAATAATTACTATAAGTTCTTTATTATAGATTTAGTAGTTTAGCTTTAGTTTATAGAGTTTATAAGAGAAAAAGACGTATAAGTATAGCTATCCTTTTAAGTTTTATTATAATAGTTATACTTTAAAAGTATAGTTTAAGGAGTTTAGTTTTATTTTAAACTATTTAGTAAGGTTTAGTATTATTAAAACTAATTCTTTATTAATAAGATCTTTAATTTTTTAGAAAGCTATTTATTATAGCTTTTTCTATATAAAAAAGGTATCTTTATAGCTAAAATTAGTGAGGGCTATATTAATTTTATTATAGTTCTTAATAAACTTTTAATAGAAGTTAATAAATTTTAAGAAGTTTTAAACTTCTTTAAAGTTTATAGGAGTTAGCTATTTTTAAATAGCTTTAATTTTATTTTTAGATATACTAACTCCTCTTAAGGTAATAATAAATCTAAGGTATTCTACTTATTATATATAGAACTTACTTTTTTTAGGTTTAACTAGAAGCTTAGCTTCTTAAAAAATTTATAAAACTTAGTAAATATCTTTTTTATATTTCTTAAGTATAAAAGAGAATATAAAGATATTATCTAGATAGATAATTATATAAATATTAATATATTTATATAAAACTAAATTAATTATATTTTAGAATATTATAGAAGTATTAATAAGACTAAAAAGTATAATAAAATACTTAAAGTATCTTTTATATATCTTAAAAGTAATTTTCTATTCTTCTCTTTATTTTATCTTAATTAAGTTATAAGTACTTTTAAGGTTAAAAGCTATAAATTAGTTAGCTTTATAGAGAAATCTCTTTATTTTATTAATAAGTAGTAGTAAATAGTAATTTTTAATTATTATATTATTAAGTATATAATAGTTAATATATAGTTATAATTTTCTATTCTTCTTAAGTATAAATAGGATTAAGTTTTTTACTAATAATATTAAGAGTTTAATATATTTTTTCTTAAGATTTTTTTTAAAATACTTATTTAATACCTCTATTTCTATTAAGTTAAAGCTATAGATTTTATTAAATTATAGTTTCTTTCTTTCTTTAAAGGGGATTTTATAGTTAAAGTTAATATATTTAAGTAGTTTAGTTTTTAACTTAGCTATAAAGAGTTTCTTATAAACTTTATATTCTTTTAGAATAAATAGAAGTAGATCTTTTTTTTATCTAAGATCTTTTATTATTAATAGTTATAATATAACTTCTTTTACTTTAAGATAGTAGATATACTATTTTACTATTTCTTATTTTATTAGCTTATTTAAGGTTTACTTTTTATAGTACTATTTAAGTACTAAGTTATTATAGTTCTATTAGAGTTAACTTTTACTTTAATCTATCTATAAGTTATTTATTTATAGTTAAAGTAATCTTAATATTATATTATATATTCTTATATTAGTAATATTAAATCAGATTCTTTTTTTTTAATCTAAATAGTTTATTTTAAGGAGTATAATCTTATTATAAATAATACCTCTTTTATATTTAAATTCTTCTCTTTTTACTATATATAAGGGGTATAGTTATTCTTTTTTTCTTTATTATACTTTTAGCTTATTAATAGCTTAAGGAGTAATAAAATTTACTTTAGTTTTACTATTAATTAATATAAATATAGTTTATTTATTAATAATAACTTTAAGTTTTATATTATTTTTTTATTCTTATAATATTTAGTAGATAGATCTTTTCCTTATTATTTATTATAATCTATTATTAATAAGTAAGTTTAGTTTTTTAACTACTTAAGTTATTTTAAATAAGTAATTTATTTTCTTTTTTATACTACTTTAATAAAGTTATTTTTATAAATTCTAACTTAAAATAGTCTTAATCTATTCTTTATAATTCTCTAAATATATACTTTTTCTTAGTAATATACTTAGTATTTATCTTATTAGTATTTATTTTATTTTATATTATTATTATACTAATATTTTATAAAGAACTAAAAGCTTAATTAGAAGACTATAATATTATCTTTAAATAATATTATTATCTATCTAATTATTTTAACTATTAAGTAGATTTCTTAAATAAGCTTACTATTAGGTTTTTAGGAGTAGAAGTAGTAGTTATATTTATCTCTTATATATTTTTTATTTTATTATAAAAATACTAAAGCTAAAAGAAGGTTTAATAGAGTTAGTAGTTACTTCTAAATATAAAGTAGTCCTCTATATATAGCTAAGAAGTATAGTTTTAGTTTTATTAATCTATTAAAATACTATAAAAATAGCGCTATTATTTATCTTATAGTATATTAATTTCTTAATATTTTAGGAGTTACTTAATTTTATCTCTTTAATTATTAATTCTTTCTTTAGAGCTAAAATTATCTATACTAAGAGTAAACTTATAAGTAATCTCTACTTAGGTATATTATTAAATAATATTATAAAGTTTATCTAAGTTATAAAGTGAATTTTTGCTTTCTCTAAAGGTTTAGTTATTAGTTAGGCTGAGGAGTTATTATTCTATTAGGGGGTTATATTAATATTTTAGTTCTTCTTTAGACTTCTCTTTAACTTATTCCTTTATTTCTTAGTTAATTTATTTAACTTTAGTAGGGTTTCTATATATATATTTTTATTATTCTATATATAAAAGTATAGCTCTAAGATGCTTTTCCTATATTAGGTTATATAGTTCTTTTTAGATTTATCCTAAGTGAGTAAGTTTAGTTAGCTAGAGATATATTAGTTTTTATTTATTATTATTTTCTAGTTTTTAAGCCTATATAGTAGATAGGGTATTAGTAGGTTTAAAACGTTAAATTTATAGTATTTCGTTAAGTTATTCTATAGGTTTTCTAGTAATCTTATTATTACTTTAGTATATTATAGCTAAAGTCTTAAGATAAGTATTTAGAATAGTTATATTATATTTAGATTATCCTAAGTTACTATCCTTTAGGTAGTATCTTAATATCTCCTTATTTTTAATATAGACCTTATAGTTATTATTATAGTATTTAGTTTAAGACTAAGATATATATAAAGCTCTTATAATAGTGTTAACTTATTATAGTTATTTAGCTACTAGTTTCTATAGAAGCTTTTTAGGCTACTTATAATCTTAGGCGATATATCTCTACCTATTATAGTTATAATACTTAAGGTTCTAAGGCTTCTTATTACTAGGTTTAGTTATTATGCTAAGATTTATAAGTCTACTATACTATTTATACGTAATACTTTAGTAAGTATTACTCTAATTATTTTAAGGTTTATTATTATTCTACTAATTATTAAACTTATATTATAGTTACTATTAATACTTATATTTAGAGTTAGCTCTTTATTATTATTTACCTTTTTCTTTATATTATTTAAAGAGTTAGTTATTAATCTTAATAGCTATATTAATATACTAAAGGAAGTCTCTTAGTTTATCTAACTTAATAATTTTATCCTTAATATTATCCTTAAAGCCTTAGTAGAATATAAAGATCTTAGTTTCCTTAGTAAAGTCTAATTAAATACTAAGTTACTTAAAAGTAGTAGTATATTCTTTAGCTAACGTAGTCTATTATAACTATATAAGTTTACGTTTAGTCTATTATTTCTTATCTAGATCTTAGAAAAGGGATTATAAAGCGTCCTTAAATCCTTAAAAACTGCTATAGATATTATATATTTCTATAGAGTATTTATCTAAGGTTTTATACTTAAGGAATTCTTCTTAGATAGGTTTAAACTACTTAAAGGTTTATCTATAAAAGTAAATAGCTATATAGATAACCTTTTCTATCTAATTAGTAAAGTTACTATAGTAGAAGTTATAATAGGTTTTAATCTAAATTAAGTATAGTTTAAGTTATCTAGAGGTGCTATTATAGGTAATTAAAGAGCTAAGTTTAAGTTTCTAGTATCCTCTAGTAGGAGTTATTATAATATTAGTAGTAGTCTAGAAGGTGTTATTTTGTTCTCTAAGTTAGTATACTTTATTTTTAAGGTTTAAGATATATTAGGGGTTATTACTAAATTCTTAGATTATCTATTTAAAGCTTTAAAGCTTATTAGTAGTCTTATTATATATAGTCTAAACCTTTATAATATTATTATCTCCTTTTTTAATTTAAGCTTAGAGTTTATTATAAGTTTCTTTTTTAAAAGTAATTTTATTATCTAAGTTTACTGCTATTAAGGCTCCTTTAAGTTCCTTAGCTAGGCTTTTAATAAGCTACTTAGAGGAAGTAGAGCTTCCTAAGGTAGGTAATTTAGTAGAGGCGTATGAAGATATACTTATTATCTTACTATTAGTAGGTATTAATAGTTAACTTACTAAATAGGAGCAATTAAAGTATTATAGTTAGCTATTTAATAGTAAGGTCTGCTAATAGAAGCTGGGGATTAATATATAGTAATAATATACTAAAGGTATAGTCTAAGTTATAAGTTATAAGCTATAATAGATTAGTCTTTAGAAGCTAAAATAATTAGTCTTAGACTTAATAAGTAATTTATAGTAAAAGTAAACTAAGAGTATCTTAAAAATAAATACTAAGTTAATTACTAAAAAGCTATAGAAGTCTAACTATAAGTTAAGTTTTAGTTATACTATATATAAGTTTCTAAATAGTAGTCTTTATTTACTTTTAGGTGATTACCTAGATATATAAGTAATTATAATTAGTTAGTAAGACTTATTAATTACTAAACGTTCCTTCTTATACTCTACTAATTATTCCTTATCTTATCTATATATAACTTATACTATAGTTCTTCTATATTAAGTGAGTTCCTATTATTCTTATAATTTTATAGTATAAATATCCTACTTTAGCCGCCCTATGCTTAAGTAGGTTATTCAGCTATTATCCTTATTTATAGGTTATAACACTTACTAATAGGAATATATAAGGTTTCTATACTATTTTCCTTAATTAGTAGAGGGTATAGGTTAAAGTATTTATATAATATTTCTAGAATTATACCTACGTATAGGGTGAATTTTACTATAGTCTTTTTATAGGGGGGCTGCGTTATAACTATAAACTTAAAAAAAGCTATTTAAGATAAATTATCTAGCTAGTAAGCTAGAAGTATACGTCTAAATAGCAAGGCCTATCTTTATAGCTTCTTTTTGAAATATTATCCTTATTGCAGGTATTATTATAATTACTACTACTCCTCTTATCCTTTTTATTACATTTATCATAATGCTCATCCTTGCTTTTGTCGTTATCACTATCATAATATATGCAACGCATAAAGCTTCAGAGAGTTCAGAGACCTTACTAGGTAGGACACTAGTTCCCACATGCTCCCGCCCAAGTCTCTATTATACATACCTACTATCAGCTTCCAAGGTGTGAAAACCTCAGGCTAACAAATCTTTTATCAACCTTGAGTTTGAGATTTTGCGGCTTCTCTGATTTTTTCATATCACGGACATTTCTGCTTGCCACTTCAGTCGGCTATGTGACTTCAGCCGCTCGATCTCTTCGACACTGGCCGAACTCCTATATGGGTCATACCAACGACGCTCTCCCAACACCATGTTCCTCTGCACCTTCAGCCTACCGTCCCTGAGAATCCCGCGCCCTACTCCTTCGAGGTTCTGTCCATGCAGGGTGGTGTCAAAGAACGCCCGTGTTCGCCTCGCATCTCAGGTGCCAAGTCAGATCCCAAGCATCACCGTCGAATGGGCGAATAGCCGACGATTTTCTAGTATATCGCAGCTTGCAGCACCATCGAAAAGTCAAATCCCAAAATTGTTCTTGGGACCTCCAAAGAGGCATGACTCAAGGTTATTGTTGGCACCTCCAGCGAAGAACAACTTCAAGTTGTTGAATCCGCCGCTAGCATGCATGAGAGATGTGGATGTCTATAACGGCAAATGCATACCAACCTACACTTGGCCGAACTTACATCCCCTCATCCATGGCATTCGGCATCACCAGCTATTCGCCTTCTCTTCAGAAGTTGCCGACTTATGTTCACGACCTGGGAATGAGCTATGTGCGAGGGCCCGTAACGCTCGTCTCATCATGAGTAACATAATACCGGAGATGCCAACAGATGCAGTGACGCCTTACTGCATATGGTATCCCGATATAGCCACAGAAGAGACGTATCGCGAACTATCTCGGCGCTATCCAAGAATGCGGTACCAGGTCGGAAGAGCTTGCGCAGTTGCAGGCTATAACAAACTATTCGACGAGCTGCAACTGCTTCCAGACGTCTCCATTGCGGAAGAGGCTGAAGACAACAACAACACCTACATCCGAGATGCTATCATAAGCAAGCCAGTGAGGTACGCAGTTATGAACGACTACACCAGGACCATCGATATAGATAAACCGAGAGCCGGCGCGTGCCTTAACGGTGACACTGCGGTCAGGTCATCTCTCGAAAAGAGGCGTCCTCATGGCCACGATACAGAAGAAGGTGACTTTCTCGAATATTCCTCTCATTACTTCGACATCCAAGAGGACCGCCACGTACGCCCCGAGCATTGGCGAGGCCCTGAGCATACGGTTCTACAAAGCCAGTATGCGGACCTGATTTACAAGCCACTGCCCCGTGATCTACCACCCATAAACAAGGATATCCTCATCATTATGGCTGCTTGGGACGGGAACATTGATCGCTATTCACGGTTAAGGCGCCCGCAACCTGTTGAAAACGAGATCTCGGCCGTCATTCGCGGAGCATACCATCATACTCCCTTTGCGAGGTGGCTTGAAACCTGCCTAGAAGACCTTTTCCCTAACGAGTCGGAAAGCGTGCTAGTTCGACAAGCCATAAACGCCCGTTTTATCATGAATAATGATCTGTCCAGGATAGACAGGTTTACACACGGAGATAGCCTTCCTGAATTCTTCTGGTGGCCTGATTGCCCACATCCAATAACGCTACGGGAATTTGCATGGCGGCGGCCCGATATGACGCATCAGATTGCTCTTGCATGTATCGCCGGCGAATACCGAGAGCTGTTTGACGAGTTGGCGGTCAATTTGAAGCCAACAGCTGAGATGTGGGAGGTTGCTCAACAATGTCCAGACGATCACTATCGAGAGCAGGTCAAGAAATACGCAGACGCCCAGGGAGTAACGTTGTACAGAAATTTCTCGGCAGGAAGCCACAGATATCTTGGACGTATAAAGGAAATGTACAGAACGAGCTATCTTGTGCATTTACCCAAAGAGCTCCACAATACACCTGACGAACACGACGAGGACTGGGAGGAATGGGACCACCCAGCGGGTGAACTGTTCAATTATCACATGCATTCTCAAATCGCGGATTGGCAAACCTTCATAAGCGCAAAGGATGATGCTATAGAATTGTTGGGAAACACAGACGGATGTTTCTATCACTCATCTGCAGACGATCTTAGACGACGTTCAGAGCCGGGCCCTGAGCCACCTTTTCCGAAGAAGTTCGACTCCGATGAGGACGACACAGACGAGGACGACATATACACATGGTAGCGCAATCTGCAAAAAGGGTCTCGATATCTAGGTAGGTATGGGGTTTTCACTGAAAAATCGAATAAGGGCTGCATATTTCCATAAAGTCTTGAGCTATTCGCGGCACAATGGAGATAGAGGCGGGAGCGATGACGGATGCGCTGAGAAGGACATGGGGAATGACGGGAAGAACGTCACGGTTGAGAAGGAAGGGGGACGTGCGACGAGGTCCATATGAAAAAACTGGGCAGTAGTCAGTTCCAAAGCTCCCCTCGAAGACAAGACTCTCCACAGATACCATGATACACTCACTCAACTCACTGCACATTGGAGGCCCAACGACCGAACATCTGGCATTCCCACAATTAGGGCTTGAGCTAGAGAATCGCCGGCCCAGGCCTCGCCAGTTGTCCGGTTCACAATCGAAGAAGATCGAGAAAAGTCCTCTCCCGGAACTACGTCGTGTCATGAACAGCCGATAACACATTATCGTTGCTGCAACTTGCACATTGGGAATGTTTCACTAGTGGAAGAAATTTCGCAAATTCTTCTGTTACCTCTCTCCTCCAATTTTCCAACGCCGTTTCTGTCCCTCGTAAACATGTATATCTCAGGTTCCAACGGGCGCTGGGGGCCAAAAATTGTCGCGTGCCGTCAACCCCATCGAAGCGATCGTCTCGGGCTCCGCGAAGTTTCTTCAAATTTTTCCGCGTCAATTTTTTGCAGCACTCCGCAAGGACCTCCTGTCGATCGGTCAGGATTATTTGACGAGGGAAGCGAGAGACGACTTGCCAAATTAAAAGCAATCTGGGATGGCCCTGCAGCGTCATTTAGACGGTTCCAGACCGTGGCTCCGGGTGAGCGCACGCCACATGTGGCGCGTGGGGGCGTTTGCGAGATAACGGTGAGAGGTTGAGTCAGGGACTTCGTTGTGATCTCGGCGGTCCCGAAATAGCTCGGGTGGCATGTTGAGATATAAGACTACGACGATGGAAACAATTGAACGGGTTGAAACATCCAGCAAATTCAAACTTCAGCACTTCATAATATCGAATCTATTAATCCAGACTTTGTCGTCACCTCAACCTTTATCATGGTTTCCACATCAGTCTTGTTCACCATTGCGTAAGTCGCGAACGAACCCTGGACGACATCCGATTCCTAACTTAAAAATCACAGCGCGTGCATCGCTGGCTCAGCAGCGTCTATCGCAGACTGCGTCGGAGAGAACTACGCCGGCGTCTGCATGGATGCCGGCGCTCCTGGCCTCGCCCACGACGGACTTACACAGAGCTGCTGCCAACCGCCCCACGGCTCAACGTACAATGACGGTCCCGGAATATTCGTACGTATGCCCTTGTCGAAATGTCCCAGAAAGCCGTGTAACTGACATGTTTCTCTGCAGTGCTGCGTCCGAGGAACCGAGGAAAACATCAAATACCTGCAGGCATGCTGCTCAGGCAGCGGGCAGAGAGACGTCATTTTCAACCACGCCGGAAACCTTTGAATTCGGAAAAAGTACAATTTGAATAGCAATGCACAAGCGGGCTAGATCGGGATAAACAAAAGTTTTCGAATTTCAGGGGCATAGACAAAGATGGGGGTTTCCACGGCATAAACAAAAGTTCTTTGGTTTTGGAGCATGGGGAAACGTACTCGGTATTTCTAAGATAGACAATATAATGTTCTCACACTTGATAATCTAAGCTTGAGCTAAATGCTGCAGCATTGAGCGGCTGAGAGATGTAAGAATCTGTTTGCGATTGCTTTGCCGCATACCTATTCGAGCATCTTCGCCCCTATTTCATCCTCCCCAGCCACGTGCCTTTGCGGAACACGGAGTACTACCTCAACGATAGATTTCCAAGCGAGAGACAAGTAAGATGTCAACGAGTAGAAGGAGTACGACAGCAACGACGACAAAAGAAACGGCGACGACAGTCCCGAAGATGACAGAAAAGAAGAAGGCAATAACAACAATGAAGTGGCAAAGATCATAACGCTGACATGTCTAACACTAGCGGAAATAGTTAGAAAGATTCAACTCCTACCAGCTACGAATTGTTTCGGCTCAAAAATACAGCAACATAATAAAAACACAGCACACCGACGCCAAATGCCCGTATTACATACCCAACTCCAAAACCCCAACACGAGCTACAGATTTGCACATGAAGCCCGTACTGCAGACTCAATCCAGCCTTTTCATCTGACAGCATCCACAGCGAGAGATTCTCGTTTTGTTGAGAAAAGGGGGCCAGTGCCACGCAGCGGCCTGAAAAGCCGACGTTACGAGCAGCACCCTCCAGAATCCGAACAATCGCAACCCCCAACTCCGAAAAGCCTCATCTTGTTTTTTGGTTTTCCATCCCATCAAGGTGCATATCACGAGATGCCCGTTGTGCAGATGACAGGACGACGTCTCACCAATGTCGCATCTCCCGAAGCTTTGGGGCCTCCGACGGCGCTAGTGGGGCCGAGATTACCGCCGGCCCTCCAGGACGGGACGACGCCAATCAGGGTTGCCTCGGCATCAGCTTGAGTGAAAACAGCCCCGGAAAGCGCGGGCCACTTGACCGACGAACGACGACAACAGCAGCAATAAGGGGCATCGTTAGTCAACTGCCATTTGATCCTTCGCCGAGAAGCCAAGACTGTGGCGTCAGGCTTCACTTGCGTCACGGTTTTACATGTTTCAAAAGTGGCGTGATGTTCGATAGGTACTTATGAAGTAAGATAATCAAAATGATAGATTCATTCAACTCATGTGGTATCAAAAAACGCCTTGCCAAATAAGCAACCAAATGACTATGCTAATGATGATGTCCGTCGTCCGACCCGTTGCCGGGCTTCGTCCTTGTCTCTCCTCAACTTGGACGGTGTTCTCCTGTATTTCGCTCTCCTGTCAATCCAGGGCTTCTCTACCGCGCAAAACAAACACGCATTGACTAGGCCCTGTATTGACAGGCTCACTAGTGATAAGAGCACGACCGCAAACGGGCCGGCTTGTTCTGGGTTGTCCCAGCGCATGACGTGGGCCACGAAGGGGACGGCCCAGATAAGTATGTATACAAGGGGGTACACGAAAAGTAGACGTAGTTGACGGCGGATCTTGTCGCGCGTCTTGGCCATGCCTGTGCCGTCCATCGCCGGGTGGAACAGGAAGGGCGTGGCATTGTGGTCGGCATCCGAGTCGAGCGTTGTGCCGCGCCGGAGGATGGACCAGATGTTAGCCAGGGACTTGGCGCGGGCTGTCGTCGGGCTGTGTGGCGGATGGCCGTAAGTGCTGAAGCTGTGACGGTGGGGATGGTAGTTGTAAGACGGGCTCAGGTCGATCGTGTCCCGTCGGATGTAACTTTGCGGAGGTGGAGATATTGGCTCGAACGTGGCAGATAGAGGACTGGTGCTTGGGTCAAAACTAGTGTGTTCCACACTCTCATCCTGCTCGGGAATGCGGCCGTCCTCGTTTCCGTACGTCGGCCAGTTCCACTGAATCTTCTGGCGGCTGTGAATGAGTTCAATGTCTGCCGTCATTGTGGTGGTCGTTGATGAAGTTCGCTGCCTTTCCGAGTCCTCCATCGAAGTTTCTGATCCACGACGTGAGCTTGGGGTAGGAGGCACTGAAGGAATATGAGCCCAATCGTCGTGCATGTGCGTCGCACTTGCTCTTCTCATAGCGCTGAGGCGACCGAATCGTCGAATGCGAAGGGTGACGTATGTGTAGATATAAGCATATAAGGCGACGATGGTGAGCAGAATCATGTATCGAGGAACCCAACTGAGCGCAAGCCTGGTCCATTCTGGGCGAACTGGCAAATAGCAGTATTCGCCGTTGTTCGCATAACCGGGTGAGTTGATGAAGGCTAGAGAGGCCATCAATAGTGGCAGAAGGATAAAGACGGCGAATGCAATCCGGCGGTGGGGGTAGAGGCCGCTTTGTCGACCGGAATATCTGGGGCGGAAAATGTAGATGGCCGTGTGTAAGGCGATGAGAACGACGGCAATATCAGATGCTTCAATGCCGACCGAAAGGAAGAAGCCGCTCGCTTGGCAAAATGAAGAACTGGAGGGGATCGGGCCATTTCTGAAATCGGCGATGGGGAAAATGATGAACCATAGCGACTTGAGCATGTCGCTCGACATGAGCAGCATTATGAGACTAACCATGGTTAGCGATGTTCCTGGTTGACGCTCATGACCCCTCTGGCGAGGTTGTCTGGGTAAAACATGACTTACTCATGTCTGAAGCTCCGTCTCATGCGGGAAAACCAGTAGAAAGCAAGGGTGACGGATGCGAAGCTCAGAGCGGCAACAGCCAGTGACGTTGATTGAATTATTGTCCATTGGTGGTCAGTCAGGCCGTCGGGAACGCGGTCCCAGGCAGGGCTCCGGCGAGCACTGATAATCTCGGATGCGGCCGCAGCTGGCGGTTGCGAAGCATCAGTGATTTCCAGTGCGGAGGGCCAGGGTGCCATGGCGGCTGCGTTCTCCTGGACGCCTGAGCCTGGAATCGAGGAGAAAAGTTGGTTCACGTGGGAGGCTTCGGATTCCTCATGTTGATGTGTGTGGCGAGGAGGTCGTACCAGTCGGTGATACTTGTGTTCACGATCGAATCGTCGGCGGGGTCAAGTCCGGATCTCACAGGGCTACCTCCAACCTTTCCGTTGCCGATGCATCCACCTCTTGATGCGCGATGGCTGTTTCCAAACTCCTTCGAGAAATATCCTGGCCCCAGAAATTTGACCTTCCTCAACCACGCAGTCGTGGAATCGAGGGTCCTTTATGTCGAAGTGTGGGCGCAAAGGAGTGCCGAAAAGGTATATATAGCTGTGTCGCTCCGCCGGAAACAGACGTCACTTTGTTCGATGGTCGACCCTGGCGATGATCACAAAGCGTCAAGCGAGCGTGTTCGCACCGAGCTTGTCCGTCGAATGGCTATCGAATTCAGTCGATAGATGTGGGAGTTTTCTCTTTGAGAACCGGAGAGTGGGCGAAGTTGGAAGGGAAGGGATGATGGCGGATATAAGAAATGGCGGTGCATGGGAATACAAGCGCCTAGCCTCTGTCCGCGTCTTCAGCTCTGGCAGCAACGCAGGCGTGGAAATTGAAGTCCGTCCCCCAGCAGGCATCGGATTACTGTTCAGAAAGGGCGACAGAAGCTTAAAAAGGGACGGACGCAGGCGAGACAATGCAGTACGAATAGGAGAGACGGGAAGCGGATACACTCGAAAAAGCAAGACAGGCTGTTAGCGTCGTGGTTTGAGGCTTTTGGGCAGAAGACGGCTTGGCCAATGAATGAGCAGCCAGGGGCAATAGGCATCCGGTGCGGTGTGTGCGTCTGTGTGTTTGTGCGTCGATCGTGTGATGGGGGGCGTGGGATGCGGCGCGGGTGTTTGTCGAGCGAGGATGCGTTGAGTTTGGCCTGGGTTGGAGCCATTGAAAAGCGTCCAGTGTCAGTGTTTGGGAGAGTGTGGGTGGCTGGCGGTCAAGTCTGTGCCGGGGGGGAGGGTGTATGAGAAGGGGTCGATTGCTTGTGTTGGTACGGAGCAGGCCCCGTCTCGTTCCTCGTTGATTGAATGGAGCGAGCAATTCAGCCCAGTAACAGGCGAGAGACAAGACAGAGACAGCCACCTGAGTGAGCGCATCTCATTCTCCTTGTGGTGGTGGAAGTGTAAAGGAGGCGGCACAGGGGACGGGCTAGGCGGGACTGGCCTCGGTTACTAGGCGCCAGGGCAGGAACAAAAGCAATTATCTATCCATTGCCTTGCTATTGTTCTCGATATTGGGGGCTGATGGGATGGGGAGCTATGGTGAGCGCTGCGCTCGCGGCGGCCGAGCTCACGGGGGATCCCCCGTGGACTGACGATGACGATGGTGCAAGTCTTGTGCTTCATCCTCGAGCGGTCTTGTGGTGCAGTGCATGTTGTGTGTATTGGGCGGAGAGGTGCCGACAGCAGGATTATGCTGGCGTTGCCTATGCACGCGACTGAGGGCGCGAGGTGCAGGTGCAGGTGCATGTAAGTGCAGTAGGTAGCAGCAGTAGGACAGACGGGTGCCGATTAGGTGCCGGGACATCAGCAAACCTCTAGGCGAGGCCATGTTTAGATTCGGCAAAGCGAGACAGGTGACGGATGGTGAGGAGGACCAGCGCCAACAAGAACGGAACGTAGTGTACCTTAGGTAGGCGGCCAAGGTTTGTTTGTTTGTTGGAACTCGGTACTCAATCCGGTGAGGAGGGAGAAGGGAGAGCGGTGACATGCCTTGCGTCGACGGACCTGAAGAAGGGCTTGGAGGGCTTGGGTTGATACTCGACAGGGTATGATGTGTCAAACCCCAAGATCGCCAACGACGTCGGTGTAGGTGTCTTCCTTGTCTTTGGCGGCTTTCGAGGGTCTCGCTGGAAACGGTGTCAAACAGGACTGTCACGGCCGTTGGCGCGATGATGGTGAAGATGGGGGTGCCAGGGGCCGCATCCGATCCATGCTTGCGGCATGTTCGTCAGTGGGCTTTGAGGGATCTCTTTGTCCGGGAACAGCGCTGAAAGATGAACATGATTAGAGCAGGGTAATACCATAGGTGTGTATTCGCTGTACTTTGTGCGTGCGGATAGGTAGGCGCACAGAATGCCGGCATATGTGGTGGGGGAGGGGTCCTTTGGGGATTTGTGTACGGATAGTGAGATTGGGGGAGGGACGGCACGGGAATGGGGCCATGATGATGGGTGAGGTGAGATGGTGTCTTGGGTTGTGTTGGTGCGTGCCGGTGCTCCCTCTGAAGTTCTGAATCGCAGGTTGGAGAGGAGCCCAAGACTTGTGGGCACCCTGCCTGGGTGGAAGTGAAGGGGCTACGTACCTTTTGCCTGCCTATGCCTCTTCCTGCGTGCAATTTGTCTGCCAGCCAACAAGTTGCCAGCCTCGAGGAGGGCTGCTACCACCTGCTCGAGGTCATTTGGCCAGGTCGCAGCACAAGCAAGGCCCGAGCGGGGCTTTATGGATATGCATAAAGTAGTTTGTGCGGGATAAGTCAATTAGATGGGCCAAACCAACGGCGGAACGCTGTGAGTTGGGCAAGCAACGACATTGGAGCGAATGAGGCAACTGTCGGTGGTGACCAACCAATGCCAGGGCCACGAGCATCAGCAGGTGGTGGCTTGGACGGGTGCGCAGGGACGGTCATCCAAGTGGAGGTGACGTGGACGTGGTCGACATTGAATGGACGAAACCGGCAAGCAGATGCGCTTAAAGGGCCTGGCTGAATGAATATCCCATCAAATCCCCCACGAGTCTGCCCGGAGTCTGTTCGAGATGGCCGAGTTCGCGCTTGGGTTGGGGGGAGTGTGAAGTCGTGTCTGTTTTTGGTGAGTTGACGGACGGGAGAGGAGCTTTGGGCGCCGCCGAGGGAGTGTAAGTGAGCTGACCAAGACTTTGGCAAAAGGCTGTGTGTTGTTGTTGATGCGGATAATGATGGACCGTCAACGCCACCTCAAGACGGGAGAGCGTCTCTGTGTGTGAGAGATGGAATGAAGGAGCCGGATTCCGAATTATTGTCAGGGAGCGCCCGGCGAAACTGTCCAGGACCACAGGCGAAGAGGCGAAGAGGAAGGTGAGAGAGAGGATCTCGTCAGCACGATCGATTGGGGAAGCACAAGCAAGTGCCAAAGCTAGGACCACCAAGCGAGGTGAGGTAAGTCCGGGGAAGGCAGGCAGGGCAGGGCAGGGCAGGGTACCTTAGGGGAGGTAGGTACGGCGGAGGTAGCTCCTGCAGCGGCACCTGTAGCAGGCAGTAGCAGTCGCGGATGAGATCCAATGCACCTCACCTTCCTTCCTGCCCCGTCTGTTGGTACAGCACCGCGGCATCCGCCTCCTCCGTGTCCCAAGCAGGCTGCGGTTGCTTACTTTGCCCATCAATGTCCGGCTTACACGGATTGATTACCACACACGAAGGAGTGAACACTGAACCTTGACGCCAGAAAGAGGTGAAAGTTTGAATCTCCGTTTCTTTCCATCCTGGGATGCGCCTGCAACGGCTGCCGCACAGAGCAACCGCTTGCATGGGACGCACCTGCCTCCGGTTCTCTTCTCCTTCCTGCAACTGCCATACGACTGCTGCCACTGCCACATCCTGCCCTGTGCCCGTGTGCACCTGCTGCTTACCTTACCTACCGGGCAGGCAGGCATGCACCTTACCTTAAGGTGAGGTAAGTGCACCTGCCTTCTGACTCTTTTTGCCCAGTTGTCTGGTCCGGCAGTTGGCCCAGGCGTTGCAGCCGCTGCAAGTGCGAGAGCACGAGCCAGGAAAGAGTCAATGGGCATCGAATCGCATCACCCGTCTGTCATCCCTCAGCTTGCGAAGGAGCGAATCAACTTGGACCAGCCTCACTTGGGCAAAAACGTCGACCAACTAACTACCTGCCAGGAACGCAAAAAAACC
Organism: Colletotrichum sp. SAR11_240; assembly: GCA_025328625.1. Classification (NCBI taxonomy): domain Eukaryota; kingdom Fungi; phylum Ascomycota; class Sordariomycetes; order Glomerellales; family Glomerellaceae; genus Colletotrichum; species Colletotrichum sp. SAR11_240. Next base: position 344,415 of record JAKMXA010000002.1, read on the forward strand.
TATTGCATAGTACACAGAAACACCACGTATGGTACGTACCTTCACCGTCCTTACGTCCGTTGGCGCGCCGCCCTTTGCGCATCTCACCGATCAGAGGGCCTTGTGCTAGTTGACTGACTGTGTTGATAGGGGCGCACGCTCTACTCTAGCAGTACAGGTCCATACCTCAGAGCCTCCAAGTCTCCTCCGGCGATGGGAGTGTGAGGAGGGCCTCCTTCCTCATGGCAACTGGGAGCGGTGAAACGCCGCCATTTCCCTCGTGGCCGTTGCCACCGGACCTCCTCCTGAGCATCAACACACCTACCTACCTAATCAAATGCATCCATTCACTGGCACCGTCAATCAATTGCCTAGCGACTTGGCGGTTTGCCTTCAGCAGCTTCAATCAATCACAGCAGCCGCAGTTCCTTGATGGATCGGCGGAATCACGAACTTCTCGTCAAGAAGACATCACGCGCTGTCTGATAACGACCGCCGTTCCCTGCGTCTGGGAACAGGGCTACGTCCGTATTTCCTTTTTCTTGTCGCGGCACTCGGGACCGCATTCCCCTTTCCAGCCAGCAATCCTGGGAAACGCGACCCCTAATTTCATCTCTCATTGGACTCGACCTGGATCTGGGTTGGATCGCCCGCTTCTGCAATCTCTGGCAACCGCAGGCGGTCGACCACTGCTGGCAAGCGTGAGACAGGTTTCGACGCCATTGGGAAACGAGAGACGGAAAATGCGGCTTTCTGCTCCTCCGGCGTACGGCCCTTCTACTCCTTGCACCACCACCGCATTGCTATGCCTGCCTTCCGTGTGGTGCCTCGAGGCCCTCGATATTGAGCATTCACAAGCACAGGAATAGCTTTCGCGCTATCGAGCCTCGAGTCTCCCAGCGTGTCCGCAGCCCTCATCTGGATTCTCGGCACCGCCGGGATCGGTATGCAACGCTACCCAGACGCTGCTGATCGTTCGACCTTGCCTCAAGATGCCAACATACGCATTGCATTCACCAAGACCGAGCCGAGACGCCTCCATTTCGTTGTGCTCTATTTCCATACGAACCTGAACGCTCCGCGTCGTCGGCAGTCGTTGGCATCTCGGGGCACTTTTAAGGTTTGCCCTTTTTGCCCGCGTCGCCCGCAGCCAGCGCGGCCTGCAGTCCGTATTCGGTCTTGGGGCTCGTAAAATGTTGCGTTCCAAAATTAACCCAAATGCCTGCGTCGGTCTGACTTGCTCTACTGACCATCACCGCTGCTACTCTTGCCTTACTTTGCGCCTTTCAGACGAAGCAGGTCTGACCTCAGGTGCCATTTTCCACTTGAGGTAACACGCGTCATCAGCCACGGGAAGGAACAGACGGCCCTTAACGTATCTGGGCAATGTTGCCGCAACACCGAGCTCGCTCGTGGGCCGTGACCAGCGGGATGTGGGCTGTGTCAGCTTCCCACGGCCTACCTACCGTGCTACCGTCGCTGCCAGAGCAGTTCAACAGCCGCCCTGCCCTACGAATCCAAGCTACAAACTACGCACATAGCTGCTGTTCTGTCCAGCGCAACCATGGGACACGGCGAGGACAAGGACCGGGAGGTGCGGGTGCAGATGGTCGTGCAGATGCGTGTGCAGCGCATACCTTATGCCCGGGCTCTCTCTCAGTCTCAGTCCACCCTTTTGATGGGTTAATTTGGTCGTTACCTCCCGGTCTCACGTCGTTCGTGTTCGAGCATCTCCTCTACAATCACAAAACATCCTCGCAAGACCCCTCGGTGGTAAGGGACCCCCTGCTTACTCTACTGACGACATCTGCCGAAGTTGCCCTCAATCTTGGTTGCGTACCATGACTGATTGGCTGATCGCACTTCGCGCCTCCCGCGAGCCGTGCCAACCCAGCCGCAGCTCCAAAGCTTAACCTTTGGATTGGGACGCAAGTATCATCGAGGGTGGCAACCAGACAATTGGATGGACGGGATCCCCTTACCAGTCACTGGTCAGTCAGTCTCAAACTGTCCATCCCACCCATCCGCCTGGTGAGCCCAGCCCTCGACTTGGCATGTTTGGGTCCCCTCAATTCCTATCTTCAATCAAGATCCAAGCAGCCTCCACGAACTTTATCTGCTTTCAGCTGCCACCAACACCTTCACAACTACCACCAACATTTTTTAAAAGCTCACCCAGATAATCGGGCTATTTGGAATGGAGATTACCGGTATGAAGGTGAAGCCCCTCACGACACCGGCTCAAATCTTTGCATTGCTGACCCCTTTGCAGGCCATGTCGCTCGTGGCGCCACCTCAACGCACCAACTGGCGCTACCATCGGCTCCGCGAGCCACCTTTCATCCGAACCGATCGGCTGCCCTTCCTCCACGTTGCTTCGCACACAGATCGTCGTCGCTCTCCGATCCCCATCTCCACTGACCGTGCCCTCCTCTGCCGACGCTCGAATTTGGCCACCGAAAACCGAGACCGAGATGCTCGTCGCACGGTCGTCAAACCCCATCAACTCTGCGAGCGGGCTATTTGCCCATTAAAGCCGGTCCCTTGGCCTTTGCTAGCCTCCTCGAGCAAAAGGCCCAGATGCCCGCTCCATGATTATTACCTCAGCCAGCAGATCGCTTTCTTTGACGTCCAAGCTGTCCTTGCCTGACTATGTTTTAGAAAACCGTTGCTCGGCTCCTCATCCCACCTTTCAGATGATGGCTTCCTCCCACATCACGAGGTGGGTTTGCGAGCCTGTCGCATACATACAAGGATTATCCAATTGCTATCTTTTCCTTCCGAGACCAGACAACTTTGTGCCTCATTGTACTTGTTCTCGTGCCTCGGACGGGCTTGTCGATCCCTGTGGACGTCTAGCCCACGGTCTAGGCAAGCCTTTTGCTGACACATTCATCTACATAACAGAGACAACCATATTCCAGACAAGAGCCACGGCAGTTGCCGTCTACTTGTAAGACATCGACAAAGCCCTCTTTTCCTCCATGAAGGCTGTCCTGGCGCGAGATGAACCTTCACCGAGATGGGCGCGGTTCATTAAAGTCGTCAAGGCGACCTGCGCAAGCCATGTGTCTGGATGGCTTGAAGTTCAAGGTCTCACCTACATGCCGGGAGCTATGGCAATTACCGGCAGAGCACCCCAGATGCGGGCTTCTCGGGCCAGTCATGGCCATCGCCTGCGTCTGGTCCCCGTGGAGTCCGCGGCGGGTTGAAGAGTTTAAAGCCGCCCGCCGCAAGCGGAAATCAACCCCCACACGTCGTTCTACAATAAGACCTTCCTTGACAAGCAAAAATCAGAAAGTAAGCAAGCTTGGACAGGTCCTCAACGTTACTAGGGACAAAGCCAACTTTTCGGCGTCCACATGGCGTGCATCTAAGATACCTTGAAATCTAGAGAAAGGACGATGCTAGGTGACATGTCGACCAGCCTGATTTAGGCATTTGTTTCGAACGACATCCTCGGGTCCCTCGCATATCTCTCAATTCTCACTTTGCGCCCGGCGTTCACGGGTTGAGCTGCATGGGATGGAATGAAAACCCCGCGCATCCTTTTGCGAAGCTGATGCGATGTCTCTGCTTCTCATAGTAATCGATCAGGACCCTACGCACCTTGGCTGAACTCAGCCGAGGGTCTTATGACTCTGGAGCTATGACATGGATGGCACAAAGCGGAAACTAACCGTTGTCATTTGAGTAGAGTATGTTTGGCGGTGTCACTCCAACCCAACAAGACAGACACCTTTCCGATACTCTGACTCAGAGGCAATACTCTTGGATGAGGTTGCCCATCTCGAAAGCGCGTTCGCCATATGCCATGAAAATGGTAAGTGACAATGCATGATGGTAGGTCTGCTCGGGCCGCTCGCCGAGCAGTCACGTCTCCCGGAATATTCAGACGAACAACTCCAAGGCGACCAATGAACACGGTGGGTGCTGACTCCGAGTCGAAAGTGAGTCTAGACTCCTACGTCAATAGTTTCATAATTAACCCAACAGTCCACCTCTAAGGGAAGAGAGCCGCGGCAAACGCCTGGGGTCCCGCAAAGAACACAGCGACATCAGATGATCTGTCACGGATCTTTTCAACACCTTTTTCCTCTTCTTATGCGCTACGTCTAGAAGCAAATCAAAGCTCCCCGGACTCGACTCCGGCAGACATGGAACCCGCCACACGTCCATCATCCTCGGCCTCTTCCTTCTGCCCTTACCCAAGGAAAAGGTAAACAACTGACGATCTGCCGCCCCACCTACGTGTGTTCCATGTTCCAGCGGGACCATCAACATGCCGAACCGTGCAGTATTTCTCCCTTTCAATCGTCCAGGTGTTGCGATGTTCCACAGACCTGCTGTTCGTTGATGTCATTCCCGTCGCAGACATTGGCAACCTCGGAGATTTATCTAGATCTCTTTCACCTTCTTGGCGGAAACGCGGCCCGAGAAAAGGGTTGCGCCGATGCGTGAATCTTGATGCTGCATCGGGGGCTCTGCCGCGACGGCGCTTTCGCTTGCCGCCACTTGCTCGTTGCCGCGGTTGATAGCTTTTTGGAGATTCATGTGGGATTGGAGATGGCTGTCGGACGGCTAGTCACCTCCATTGATAGACCAGGGAGGAAAATTCCAGCGGTCCACGATGATCCATGTTTCGCTGTGGTATTCTACGAAGGCTGCTTCATGCTGTTGCGAATCAGCTCCGCGCGAGAGCTCTCGAAAATGCTCTCGTAGATGATGTGCGTCCTTCTCAACCAAATGCTCATGCTGCCTCCAGAATGCCCAAGAAACCCACGATGAGAAACGCAAGTCAGGGGATAAAATGAAAGAACTTACTCTTGTGACTGTCTGGGCGGTGTGCTGGCTGTGAGGTCTACTCGTCAATAGTTTAACCATGTTTTCTCGCCTATGGTTATCTATGTTATCTTTGCCATCGCCGCTTTTGCCCCTATTGTTCCTGCTGGAATAGGAGTTTGAATATACTATTCGCATCTACGGATATCATTATCTTTCGCCTGATGATAGACCACGTTTGACGACGTCCTCGGCTGCGGTGTTCCAGCGTACCGAAGCTGTGAGCAAGCGGTCCATTGGCGGGGTCTTGTGAACGAGGCCCGAGAGAAGCACGATGCTAGAGTGAAGATGCCACAGCAGCCTGCAGAAGAGATTCAGCTCGGGGGAGGTTGGCAAGATTCTCGCTGGTACTTTACGTGCCGCCAGGACGATGTGCCTGACGAAAACGAAATCGGAGGTACGCTGATTGGAAGTATGTGCCAGAAGAGATTACGAAGAGATTCTCGCTTCCGGGTATGGGTATGGGCAGTTCGACGCTGAAGCAAGTAGTGCGGTCTGTATGTATTGCTCGCTAGCGCTTGGCGTCATGATTGTTGCTGCCCTCTTCGTTGCTATCCTCTTCGTTAATGTCCTTTTTGTTGATGTCATCGTTCGCTGTCGTTATTCATACCATTATTGTCGGTGTCATCGTCGTTATCGTACTTAAAAATCAATGTTTCGCTGTGTTGTTCTATGAAGGTTACTTCCTGCTACTGCGGACCAGAAATCCGCATAAAGGCCTGTTGGAGATGTCCCCCCCAGACGGGTGAAGCTACCTTGCTCCACAAAATTATGAAAATGCTTCCATATCCCGCGATGAAAATGCCGAATTACGTTGCAAGAAACCAAAATGCCGCGCGAAAATCAGACCTTTACCCAAAGCCTCGCCCCCGGTGCAGCCTCCGCAGCATCCTCTTCCTCGTCCTCGCTAGCCTCCTCCTCGTCGATCTCCTTTATTAGTTGTGTGCACTTAGCCTTGTAAGCCTCCGGCGCTGTGTGCATCATGATTTCCCACTCGCTCATGAGCTTGGTCTCATGTTTGTCATCTTGAAGCCTGTGAGCGACCTTTTCCGCCTTGCTTTCCTGCAGATTCTCGATATACTCGTCTATGGTGTCGGCAGCCTTGATGACGACCGCGTGGGTGCGCTTCTTCTGGCCGTTGCGGTCGATGCGGCCAAAGGCCTGCAGCTCCGCCGCGTTGTTCCACCAGTTGTCGATGATGATGAGGCGGTTGGCACAGGTAAGGTTGAGGCCTTCCTTGCCGACACGAGATGAGAGCTGGTGATTGAAAGTGGTCAGCGGTCTGCCCTGTTTGCTAAGCATGGAGGGCTGGAAAGGGGTACTTACCAGGACTTTGACGGTAGGGTCATCCGTGAATCTTTTGATGGCCTTGGGCCGCGCGGAGTCGGATAACTCGCCGTTCAGGTAGACGAAGGGGATGTTGGCTTGATTGAGCGCCATGCCGAGAATCTTGCCCGTCTTCGCGAACTCGTGGAAGACTGTGACGAGAATGGGTTAGCCTAATCATTTAAAAGGGTCTCAACCGGAAGAGCAAGGGAAACGTACTAATTATCTTATCATCCGGCGCTTCGCGCTGCCATTGGGTGAGGATGTCCATGGCGCAGGCCGTCTTGGAGCTGTGCAGAACGGTACCGTTGGCCTCATGGGTTCCGACGCGGATGAAGCTCGAGTGATCCCCCTTTAGGTCCATAAAGACGCCGTTGGCATCCACTCCGTACTTCTTCTTGACGTAATCCTTCTCGATCTTCTTTTTCTGCTCGTCGGTGAGTTTCATGTTCCTTTTTGGCTTCTTTGGCGCCCTCTTCCCCTTCTTCTTGGGAGCCACGTCGGATGGAGCCGACTCTGCCTCCTGAATGGCAGTGACCTTGTCGGCCTCAACGTACTCTGCCTCCTTCGTAGTGAGACAAGCAACTTCGTGGGCTCCCTCTTCCTTGTCGTAAGCCTTGCCACACATTGGACACTTTCCATCGGAAGCGCTTCTCCAAGTCTTGGAAAGGCATGCGTAGCAAAATAGATGGTTACACTAGAATGGGTAAGCAGTCAAGCCTCAGATATGAAACGTGTTGAAGAGGAGTGATCCTCGACTTACCTCGGTGATAACCCACGGAGTCTCATTATCTTCCTTTCCGCACTTGTTGCATTTTTCGTGGTCAACGATATGTTCGTTGACTGCATATTGCAGGAGGCTCTCCATGCCAAGTTCCCTATTTGTCGTCTTGGGGTGAAAGGTCCTGGACGAGTGTTTTCTGCTGACCTTCCCTTTTGTCGTCTTCGCTGTCTTTGTCTTCCCTTTCGTCTTTGACTTGGTCCCCTTCGGCTTGGTGAGCCCATTCGTTTCTGACGAGTCATTCTTGCCAGAATGGCTGGAGTCCTCTGTCTTCGGGATTGTTTCCGGAATGCGAGGAGATATCTTTTCATCTGTGAGGAGATGGGCCTTTCCAGCGAGTTTGACCAATTTAACTCTTATGTCGGTGAGATAATGAGGGTTGAAGTCAACCCGCAAAGCTCGTTCCAAATTCCAAGCATGAGAAATGAGCATGCGTTGGCAATGCATGCCCCCCAGCTTGTTCGGTGGAATCGTGAGGGCGTAATGCTCGGTGACCGCGCTGATGATCAGGTCAGAAGAAGAACGTGTTACAATGCGATATGCGTTTGACTCACTCGTAGATCGTCCGCTCCTGCTTGCTTAGATGCACCCATATTTCTTGTGCTTCAAAGTTCGGAAGACATTCCATCATTGGCCGGCCAAGGAACTCGTCTTTCTTGGTTCTGGAATAATGCTGTCAGTCTTTGATGCAAACCCTCGGGCAAATATTGTGTTCACCTTCGGTAAGTGATGAGATGGATCAAAGCATCTAACTTGGTCTGACTGTCATGCTAATTCAAAGTTAGTGGCGCCTACAATAAACTCAAAGTGTCTTCGGGAGGGAATACCGGTTTGAAAAACCTGTTCTTCAAGTCATTCAAAGTCTGAATGCCCTCTACTCCCAGGAGCTTGATATACGGAAACATCTCTGCGTATGTGTTAGCATACGGTCCGAGGCAGCAAGGCGTGAGAACACTTGCCACGTTCTTGGTTGACCAATGGGGTCGCCGTGAGACCAAAGAATGCCTTCTTTTGAAGACCGAAACATGACCTAAAGGCTAATGCACTGTTAGCCAGGGATGAAGTTCGATGCGACATGCGCAACTCACACAGAGTGTTCTGGTTCTTGACGGCGTGGCCTTCATCCAGAATGATCCTGTACCATTTGACACCGAAGATCGCACCAGCAATTTCAGCCAGTGCTTCACGGTACTCCTTGGAGTTCCGTCCATGCTCCTGGTCCAGCTTCTGCAACTTGTCATCGTCAGGATATTGGCGAAGCTCAGCGATGGTAGTCAAGCTGCTCAAATGGTTAGCGTGCCGCAGCAATTGATATAGAAATGCCGCCATAACTTACACCACCTTGTACCCGGTAAGAGTAGTGAGGTCCCCGCCATCTTTCTTGAACTGGGCGTTGTGCCAGGTGAGAATATGCTGGTCCTTGATGGCTTCAACGTGCCTTTTGAACTCATTTCGCCATTGGTCACGTATGTCCACGGAGGGCAGAATGATCAACGTGGTGCCCGAGAACTCCTCGCGGTCTTGCTGCGTAGGAGGGTTGCCAACAATGCATGCCATGGCAATCATGGTCTTGCCGAGACCAGTGTCATCGCAGAGAAGACCTCCATAGGGAGGCGCTATGCCGCGTTCTCTCTGCACCATCCATGACACAGCAGGAAGTTGCTCTTCCTTGAGTCGGTTATCCGGTCGCATTCCTTTCAGGTGATATGTTCCGTTTGCGAAGCACTTCACCTTACTGTTTCCAAAAATCCCCGTCGCTTCTTTCAAATCCCGCTTCTGAGTTCCTGATCGTCTGTTGTTCGTGCCATGACTCACACGACCCTTCAAGTCTTCGTCGCGTTCTTTTTGAGTGATTTGGCGGTCGTCGTGTCTGAGATTGCTCGGCTTGTCGCGATCATCAATTTCCATATTGTCAGTGTCTGCCAACGTGTTCTTGCTTTTCTTGAAGCGGATACACAGTCTCTTTGCCCTTGGCGGTTCAATGTCCACATCAAGCTCACCAAATTCTCTCTTTCTCACAAGCTCATTTCTGATGTGATTTTTGAATGCTCTGTCGAGACGACTCTGCTTCTTGCTGACCTTGTCCTGGGCAGTCTTTGCGACTGGTCCACTCGCTTTCGCCTTTCTCTTCGGCTTAGACTTTCGCTCTTCATCCGGGGAGTCGTTATCCTGGTCTTCGCTGTCGCTGCCGTTCTCTGGTTGAAAGGTGACGTCGGCTGCGTCTGATTCCGGCTCAGTTTCCGAGTCCGATGAGTCCTCATCTTTAGTGTCGGAGTCATCATCCTCGTCCTGAGCCTCATTCACGGCACGGTGACCAGTCTTTGGAGATGTAGAAGGTTGAGGCTCTGCTGCTTCACTGAGAAGCTGCTGTTGTATGTCGGGAATATCATTCTGAGACTCAGCTGGCTTTGGGCTCGTGCTTCCATATTGATTGGAAGGACGTTCACTGCTGGAAGCAGTGTCATCCGAATTGGCAAGGTCCATCTTGACGTTGTAGTACACGGATGTGAAAGAATTCTGAGAGGTAAGTGAACGTCGATAGAGTCGTGCGGTAGGGTGTAGAGGAGGAAGTGGAAGATGGATGAAAGAGACGGGAATATTGAGAGAGTAAGGCGATTATGGAGAGAGAGGAAAGTTGAGGTGGGGTGAGAAGAAGATTGCCTGAAATGTACCCCAAATGACCTTCCGCCTTCACCTTGGGCAAGGGAAAACGGAGAGCACGTGGAAAGAGTTGAAATCGGTGGGGATGGATTGTGAATAGAGGATGAGGAAGTCTGTGGGGTTCAACTTCACTATGATGCTAATCAGAGTGGAAGGAAATGTTGTCTGCTCAGACCAGATGGTGGTTGCCGACTGGGTTTTGTGAAAGATGAGTTGTTGGCGAAGGTGGAGATGACAAGTTGTTCTGATAGTGGAGTCCGAGATTGGGAAAGTCGTGGAAGGAACTCAGGCTTGTATCAATAAGGTTGGAGAAGGTGCAAAGGGGGCAGAATTGGAGTCTCTGTGGGAAGTCTGGGGCTCACTGCGAGTTGAGGAAGGAGAGAAGTTGATGCCTTGTCGCTGAGGAGGTCGTGTTTCGGTGAGTGATGTCGCAAGTCAAGTCGTCATACTGCCATAGTAGTAGGAAGAAACAAGCTTTGAACCCCTACGAGGTGATTGTGAAGGAGATGGCTCAACAACCTCGCGCTGTGTTGGTGTAGGTTTGTTGTGAGAGTGGACGATTGGCACCTCCGTTTAAATAGACACCTGGAAGCCACAGAAAGAGGCTAAGGTATTGCAGACCGTGATTTGGAAAGAGCGAGACCACTGGAGGCTTCTCTTTCCTGCTTTATCTTTCAGATCTTCGACCTGAAGATTTGAAGACTTTGAGTTGGGAAGGCACAAGGGAAACACCAAAAATACTAAGAACGCCCCTTCCTTTCTGGTCTATTGGCAGAGACCATTTTCCTGCTCAAATGGCAGCTATAGACTACGAAAGAGGCAGTTTCTACTAGTCTCTTAGTGATTAGGTGAGTTGTGCGCCTACGCCAATAGGTTTACCTACAAACGTCGAAGAAATTGATTTCAAAATTGAATAGTACTCTGCGACTTCCTTTTTGGGCACTCTCTCCTCCGGGGGTTCCTGCCGGAAGGACCTGAGGCTGGTGATGTTTCGGTGTAACGTTCGGTGAATTCGGTCAGCACACACCGCCCTCGGCAGAACGCAAAATCTCCACTAAAAAATTGACCGTCGCTCGAACCCCACATGGATTTTTCCCATGCGCCCGCGACCAAAAGCCGGTCCTCTCCCCCGAACACCACCGTCAAATTGACGACCATACAACCACACCCCCTCAAACACCGCCACCATGTCAAAATCAAGCAAGAATGGCAAGATCACCGACTCGCGGTTCTCCAGCTTCGAGACCGACCCGCGCTTCCGCCTGCCCTCGAAGAAGCAGACAAAGACCAAGATCGACAAGCGCTTCGCCGGCGTGCTGAAGGACGACGCCTTCACGGCCACCGCAAAGGTCGACCGCTACGGCCGCAAGATCAAGTCCGACTCGAAGAAGAAGGCGCTGCAACGGCTCTACGAGGCGGAAGATGACGACGAGGAGGAGGACGAGGAAGAGGAGGACGGTGATGATATGGAGGTCGACGCCGACGACGTGGTGCAGCGCGAGCTGGCCAAGGCGGATGCAAAGTACGACCCCGCGCGCGGCGGTGGCTTCAGCGAATCCGAGTCGGAATCCGAGTCGTCGGACGACGATGACGATGAGGAGGAGGCGGAGGTCGTCGCGGACCCGAAGGCGTCCATGTCGCGGCTGCGCGACGAGCAGGCCGAGGTCGAGGACGGCGAGGTCACGACGCGGATAGCCATTGTCAACCTCGACTGGGACAACATCAAGTCCGCAGACTTGTTTGCGCTGTTTACGAGTTTCCTGCCCTCGACCGGCGGGCGGATCGAGAAGGTGGCCATCTACCCGAGCGAGTTCGGCAAGGAGCGCATGCAGAGGGAAGAGCTCGAGGGCCCCCCGAAAGAGATTTTCAAGAGCGACAGCGACGAGGAGAGCGAGGAGGAGGAGGAGGACGAGGCGATCAAGAAGGAGCTGCTGGAGGAGGGCGACGCCGAGGACTTTGACAGCGACGCGCTGCGCAAGTACCAGCTCGACCGGCTGAGGTATTACTACGCCGTCATGACGTGCTCCGACAAGGCGACCGCGCAGAAGGTGTACGAGGCGACCGACGGCACGGAGTACCAGTCCTCGTCCAACTTCCTCGACCTGCGCTTCGTGCCCGACGACGTCACCTTTGACGACGAGCCGAGGGACGAGTGCGACAAGGTGCCGGAGGGATACAAGCCCGTCGAGTTCACCACCGACGCGCTGCAGCACTCCAAGGTCAAGCTGACCTGGGACGTCAACCCCGACGACGCGGCGCGCAAGGCGTCCATCAACCGCGCCTTCACTGGCAGCCGCGCCCAGCTCGAGGAGAACGATCTGAAGGCGTACCTCGCCAGCGACAGCGAAGACGACGGAGAGTCTCTTGCCGGCATCGAGGAGGAAGAGGAGGAGGCGGAAGAGAAGGAGGAGGAGCCCAAGCTTTCCAAGAAGGAGCTCCAGCGCCGCAAGATGAGAGCGATGCTCGGCCTCGGCGCGGAGGAGGAGAAAAAGTCCAAGGACGCCCCCGTAGGCGACATGGAAATCACCTTCACGCCCGCGCTCACAGAAACCAAGAAGGACAAGAAGGAGGGCGAGGAGGAGACCACGATCGAGAAGTACAAGCGCAAGGAGCGCGAACGCAAGGAGAAGAAGCGCGAGATCGCCAAGGCCAAGCGCAGCGGCGCCGACGCCGACGACTCAGACGTCGAGGTCGAAGAGGCCGCACCCGCCGCCGGCGAGGAGGACCTCGGCTTCGACGACCCCTTCTTCACGACCGAGGAGCCGCCCAAGAAGACCAAGACGTCGATCCGCAAGGAGGAGCGCCTCGCCAAGCGCGCGGCGCGCGAGGCCGAGGAGAAGGCGTCCGCCGAGCAGAAGGCGCAGCTGAAGCTGCTCATGGCCGACGACGGCGACGAGGCGGGCGAGCACCTGGACCACTTCGACATGAACGAGATCCTCAAGGCGGAGAAGGCGAAGAAGAAGAAGGGCAAGGGCAAGAACAAGAAGGGCAAGAAGGCCGGCGGCGACGACGACGACGACAAGGTCGGTCTGCAGGAGGGCTTCAAGATAAACGTGGACGACGACCGTTTCAAGGCTGTCTTCGAGAGCCACGAGTACGCCATCGACCCGAGCAACCCCAAGTTCAAGAAGACGGAGGCGATGCAGACGCTGCTCGAGGAGGGCAGGAAGAAGAGAAAGGTCGGCGATGACGAGGCGCCTGCGGAGAGGAGCGGGAAGAAGGCGAAGAAGGAGAGCAAGGGTGGTGACGCGGAGCTGAGCGGACTTGTTGCGAGTGTTAAGAGGAAGGCTAAGGCTGGTAAGAAGTAGAGGATGATGTTGGAGGGCTCTTGTTTCGTGTTTATTTGAGGCGTGTGGTCATACCCTAGATGGATCCTAAAAGTTACAGGAATGTATAAAAGCACATGATCATAATGCACAGCTGTTCAAGGTGTGATTGATTCTGTGATGGTTCCAACGCTATGCTGATAATGGGTATCCAATACTACAAAACGCTTACCTGCACTTCTAACTATCAAAGCATGTCGCTGAGCCGCCAGAAAGGTGACATGATTCAACACAGTACGTCCGAAACTTAGAGTCCGCTCTCCCACACTGAAGCCAATCCAGGCTTTCAGTACCCGAGGAGGAGCCATACTGCGCTAGGTCCCATTGCAAAGCGCGTGAATCTTTCCGCGCCTCATCAAGGACTCGAAGCAAGTCATTGTGATGTCCCAAGCATACAGAATGCGGTCCCTAGGCAAGACCTGGTGTCTAGCCCTTTTGACCAACTCTGGAATTCCGGGCCGAATATCGAGGCTGTTCTTAGGAAAGTCTTTGAACCTCACCTGAATCGAGTTCGTTGCATCTCGGGTGGGTCGTTGCGAGCGTCAGAGGGCCGGCGCTGGAATGCTTCATCTTGGTCGGCCTGAGCCTCTCTGGGCTCCTCTTCTGGGCTGTTCGCTCTAGGCTCATCTTCTGTGGCATCGGCCATGGGCTCATCTTCCGGTGCATCGGTAATGGGCTCATCGCCGTCATCATCCCCCTTGGGTTCATCCCTGACATCCTCGTCGTCACCTTCCGCGGCCTCACCTTCTGAGTAGTCTTCTTCGCTCCAATATGCAGCATTCGTATCACTGGGGTCGATTGAATTGATGCGATGGGGATAGGGCTAGAAGAGTTCATGCGGTCATTAGTCTCGAAATATTGACGTGAGAGTACCACAAACTCACATTCCATCGCCGACTTTGCCCTCCAACTCGCCTGCGACGCTCTCGATCCCGATCCTGATTTGCTCTTCTAGCACCGGGAGTGGGTGACCCCGGCGATAATGAACTTTGCTGCCAGGATGTATGTGAAGGTGGCGGAGTCCCAGGGCGGTTAGGCGAATCAGAGTTTTCTCCAGCAACGTTCGGAGTTCGGGGAGGAATGTGAGTCGGAGGATCCTGGCGCTGAGGCTGAGGAAGAGGTGGGAGCTCCGGGGAACGAGACGGAGAATGGTACGGAGCAGTGGGACTGGATGGGTGCTCCGGGATAGTAGACAGAGCCCGAGACGGAGGACGAGGTATAGGTTGGTGACGATCCAGTGTGTCACGAACTTCTTCTTGAACCCAATCTTCAGGAATATGGGGTGGAAGTTTTGGAGAAGAAGACTTAGGAGCCTCTTGACGAAGACAAGTAAAAGAGCCCGAGGTAAGACCAGACTGGAGCTGCCCGGGATTTGGATTATCCGCGGGATCCGGGCGAGGAGGGCGTTCAGGAGTTGGTGACTGGGAAGGAATGCGAGTTAATCCAGTCCGTTCTTGTTGCCGAGGAGCCCTTGGAGGATCTGGGTACAAAGTCGAGGCCGGAGGAGGCGGAGTAGATGGCTGCTTCGGGGACAAAGTCGGAGACGGGGTAGAAGGGGTGGATGAGCGCTCTGAGATAGGAGACAGATTTCGAGACGGAGGAAGCGGTATTTGACGAGCAACATCCAGGCATGGGTAAGTAGACAACTCTCGAGGAATGTGAAGTGGAAGTGTCGGAAAAGGAGGCAGAGGGGGAGGTTGATGAGAACGAGTAGAAGAATCAGGGGGAACGCCTGAAGGCTGAGATTGCCACTGCTCGGGAGTTGGAACATCCGCGGGATCCGGGCGAGGAGGGCATTCGGGAGGCGGCCCAGGTTGAGGCGGGCGAGGCGGAAGAGGAGGGGGATTCTCCTTGCCAAAAAGGTATTCCATCCAAGTATCCGGGCTTTGAGACTGAGGATCGGGGTTCTGCTTCTCGCCAAAAAGGTATTCCATCCAAGTACGGCGGCCTTGAGGCTGAGGATCCACGCGTGGTCCGTCTCTGGGCTCGCCGGTATCTGGGTCCCAGTTGTTCTTCTGCCCGGTTCTCCCGTGCTGAGCTTTTATGTGCCACCAAAGGAGTGGGATTATGACGACACCAGCTCCAGCGCAACTACAATAGAAAGCTGGCCATATGTATCTTTCTAGGGCTGATGAGGGAGCCATGGCGATGCTGAGAGATGTATGTGTTATGAATGAGTGTATGATGGATGGATGTTGCTGCTCGGATGAAGATGTCGAGTTGAACGAGGTGGAAGTTTGACGTAGCTGACGAAGATAACAAGCATGGGAAAGGGGTTAGTATCAATGGAAGAGCCTGGGTGGACTTTCTACATGGGTTGCCATATGATATTGGGTAGTCACGATGGGGGATGGTCGGTGTCATTAACATTCAGAGGCAACAACTGCCCATTCCTGCTTCTGCTTGCCAAGTCATTTCACTAAAAACACACAAGGAAGTGGACGCGGACTGCGCATAAGGAAAAGGCTCCTCCAATTCTTAGAGAGCAGACGCAGCTGCCATAACTTTTGTTTATCATGAATCTTCAAATACATTAATAGGCCATCCTTTATCGGACAGTAGCACCCTTCAAGCTGGGAACAGTGCAGACACCACCAGACTCGGTGACCAGTCTGCCAACACCCTCCTTGCCAAGCTCCTTGACAACAGCGGCGTCAAAGGCGACCTCGAGATTGTCGGTGGTGGTGAATCCAGGCTGGAACATCTCCCAGATCTTCTTCTTAGGGTTCAGAACACCCTCAGGCTCGCCCTTCCAGCCCTCGAAGAAGACGCGCTCGCCAGCCTTGGCGTCAGCAGGGGGAGCAGCAAGCTCGACGGGGCCCTTGTGGTCGTCGACCTCACCCTCCTTGAGCTTGGGAGAGGCGGCAAGAACCATGGCGCATGACTTGATGCCGCGCATCTTGACGGGCTTGAGGTTGGCAACGACGATAACCTTGCGACCCTGCATCTCCTCGAGGGGAACGAGACCGTTCAGACCAGAGCAGACAGTACGGCAGACCTGGCCCTCGTACTCGGAGGTGTCGTCGTTGGGCTTGTCGCCCATGGCAATGGTGGAAACGTAGAGGGAGTCGGCCTCGGGGTGCTTGATAGCCTTGAGGATGTGACCAACACGGAGGTCGATGAGAGCGGGAGACAGAGGGGCAGCGGGAGCAGGGGCCTTCTGGGGCTTGGGCTCCTTGGCCTTCTTCTCCTTCTTGGGCTTGCCCTCGCCGGCGCCGACAGCAGCCTTGACCTTGTCCTTGGCCTCGGTGACGGCCTCCTTGACCTTCTCGCCAGCGCTCTTGTCCTTGGGCTCCTTGGTGCGGTCGGGGAGAGCGGTCTCCTTTCCACCAGCAGCAGCAGCCGCAGCAGCCTTCTCCTTCTTGAGGCGCTCCTTCTCGGCCTTGGCGTCGACGGGAGGCTTCACGTACAGAACCTCATCGAGGTTGACGGAGACCTTCTCCTCGGACTTGACATCGGCGGCGAAGGCGGGGTAGTTCTGGACGAAGTCGAGGTGACGGACAATGTTGGGGTAGCCCTTCTCACCGGTGCGCTGCTCGGGAGACCACTTGGCGACAAGGGGGCGAACGGCGGAGTAGAGAGCCGTGTCGGCCTTGCTGGGCTTGGTGCCGAGGAGCGTGGTGCGGGTGCTCAGGTGGGAGTTGACGGTGTCGAGGATCGGGGACGCATCGTCACCAGTGGCCTGCTGCAGGCGGGTGGCGGTGGTGATCCACTGCTGGATCTCGGTCTCCTCGTTGGGAGTGAAGGAGGTGTTGGAAGCCATTCTTGCGAAGCGGAAGGGGTATGCGCTGCGAGTGATGGGTCGTAGTACGCGGAGGGAGTTCATGAGTCGAAGGGCGAGGAGGGGTACAGTCAGGAATCACAGAATTTTAGTGTGGTTTTGGCGGGGTAGCACGGACAGGCGCTGCGACTGCCCCTCCAAATTCATCTGGCTTGCCTGATTGGTTAGGCACGTCTGACTCACCTCGCTCTTCCTCGGTGAGCCTCGGTGTACGGTTCCCAGTGTCCTTTCTTTTTCAGCAGAATTTTCTCAATGCCACCCTCCCCTGCTGATAGTCAAGTTCAGCTGGACAAGCATCACGGTGAAAGCGCTGAGCTTGCTTCTTTGTCAGTTGCCTATTGAGACGATGCATTGTTCATTGGAAGAGCCATTGCTCTCAAGCTCGTCGTCTTGTCTCAATGCCGAGTAACAACATCTTGCAGAGGTCAATTGGCACCGGGATGCTTCGCAATTTGAATCGATGCAGTAAATAAGACCCCGATCTCTGTCCCGATCTTCCTGGACACCGATGGCCCGATGAATGACGATGGTGCCTGGACAAAGCGACCAGGGTCTTAATTAGCAATGACACGGAGTCACATGACTCCGCCTTTGTCTCGCGTCGGCGCGCGTCCTGAATTTTGCCCCCGGGATCGCGCCTTCCCATTGACAGGACCCTGAACCTTCCTGCCATTCATCTTTCCTACTCGCCCCCCTTTCTTTCCATTTGACCTCTCACAACCTGATATCTCTCTCCAGACTCTTATCCTTGCATCTCAACCCTCATTTCCTTCAATTTTGGCTCATTGGATCCTCAATTGCCTCTTTTTGAGCCAGATTTTGCTGCCGCTGCGGCGCACGAACCACCTCAATTTAGCGTCGCACCTGCAGCTTCGTCATCGATTTCATTGGCACCTCCTGGCTTTTCCCTCTTTCTTGCGCAATACCACCAGCAATTTGGCAAGCAGGGCTTCTGCAAGTCGGCAATCATGAGTTCTTCACCTGCTTCAGACGTCGAGTCTGTACTTTCGAAAACCTCGAGACCTTACACCAGCGCCCCTTCCTCACCCCCGAGAGAGGGCTCAGTGGAAGCCATTGACAGCGATTTCCAGCGCATGATCGACGAGGAAGAGAAGGTCAGAGCCACCAACGATGCCGCCGAGAAGAAACGGAAAGCCGCACTTCTTGCCAAGCGTCGCAAGAAGAAGAAGGTCGAATTCACCAAGGAGGAGAGAGAAAAGAAGGCCAAAGAGTTGGATGACCTCCTCGCCAAGTCTGCGGCCTTCTCGGACATCTTGACAAAGAAGACCGAGGTTCTGGGACGAGTTGGTTCCAGCTTAGAGGGAGAGACTCTGGGAGCTCACGACTTGACCATGGCTGCGCAACCGAAGATCATGAAGGGAGGAACCATGCGAGACTACCAGCTCGAGGGTTTGACATGGATGTACGAGGTGTGCCTTCAAGGCATGTCTGGAATTCTGGCCGATGAGATGGGCCTTGGTAAGTCGTCTCATTCCACTTTTGACATATGACAACATCCAGCCTCTGCGAATATGACCAGACGTTAACATCTCACAGGCAAGACGGTCCAAACCATCTCACTCATCGCCAAGCTCCGAGAGGAAGACTACCTCGGCCCTCATCTCATTGTTGCCCCTCTGAGCACACTTTCCAATTGGATGGATGAGTTTGAGAAATGGTGCCCTGAGATCCCGGTCGTTCTGTATCACGGCGACCCTAAGAATCGAGAACGTGTCATGAAGGACCAAATCGCCAAGCACTACGTTAAGAACCAGCCGACGAAGCGATTTCCC
This sequence comes from Colletotrichum sp. SAR11_240, assembly GCA_025328625.1. Lineage (NCBI taxonomy): Eukaryota > Fungi > Ascomycota > Sordariomycetes > Glomerellales > Glomerellaceae > Colletotrichum > Colletotrichum sp. SAR11_240. Next base: position 362,904 of record JAKMXA010000002.1, read on the forward strand.
GTGGTCTGTACTTCTTACGAGATGGTACTGAGAGAAAAGGCTGCCCTCTCCAAGTTCAACTGGGCCTTTATCATCATCGTACGTCTTGGCGCTCCCCAGGTCTGATAGGTCTGGGTTACTGATTCTTGTCTAGGATGAAGGACATCGCATGAAGAACTTCGAGTCGAAGCTGTTCCAGGAGCTCGAGAACTTTCGCTCGGCCACAAGATTGCTCATCACTGGAACCCCTCTGCAAAACAACCTCAAAGAGCTGTGGGCGCTGCTTCACTTCCTGCTCCCGGGCATCTTCAAGGAATGGGAAGTATTCGAGAGTTGGTTTGACTTCGACGATCTGCAGGACGAAGAAGGCACGGAGGAATTCATCGCGGACCGCAAAAACCAGGAGATCATCAAGAAGATCCACGTCATCCTGCAACCACTTCTCCTTCGTCGAGTCAAGGCAGATGTTGCCGCCTACTTGCCCAAGAAGCGAGAGTACATCCTGTTCGCTCCCATGACGAAGGAGCAAACGGACATGTACAACGCGATCCAGGATAAGAAGGTCGACACCCGCACTTTCCTCGAGAACAAAGTCGTCGAGCGTCTCACCGCAGTGAACAAGTCTACACCAAGCTCCCGCGAAGGCAGCGTCCGTCCGAAAGTCAAGGCAGAGCAGGAAACGCCGGCGAAGAAGCTCGAGATTCCCATCCGCAACAGCCCTAGAAAGGCCAAGTCGGAGGCCGCTTCGGAACCCAAGAAGACGAACGCGTTTTCAGCGATGATGAACAGAGCTAGAAGCTCTTCATCCAAGCCAAAGGATGTCGTCAAGGAGACGCCCGTTAAGACCGCGTCTCGCTCGAGCTCTAAGCGCAAGAATCCACCCACTTCCGAGACTCCTGAACCAAAGAGCGCCAAGTCATCACGGCAATCGACACCCTCCGTGACTAGCCGAGGTCGTGTCACCAGAGGTCGCCGCCGTTACGCCGAAACTGACGCCGACGATGAGGACAAGCTCTCCGACGACGAGTTCGAGGCTCGACTGGTCAAAGAGGCCGAGGAAGATGAGGACAATGACGATGACGTTGTCTTGTCTGCAGAGGACCAGTACAAGAAGAGCATCATGGAGCACGCGAAGAAGGAGTTGGCGACCAAGAAGTTGGGTAACCCCATTATGCAGCTACGTCTGGTCTGCAACAGCCCGCACAACTTCTTCGATCCCTGGAGCTACGAAGGCGCGCCTCCTGTCGACGAGAGCATCGTCACGGCCTCTGGAAAGATGTTGCTTCTTGACAGACTTCTCCCTACGCTGTTCGAGAAAGACCACAAGGTCCTGATCTTCTCTCAATTCAAGACGCAGCTCGACATTCTCCAAGACTACTGCGAGTTGCGCAAGTGGAATGTTTGCCGCCTTGATGGTTCAGTCAGCCAGGAAAGCCGTCGCGACCAGATCAAGGAGTTCAACGAGAACCCTGAGTTTAGAATCTTCCTGCTTTCTACCCGCGCAGGTGGACAGGGCATCAACCTCGCCAGCGCGGACACTGTCATCCTCTTCGACTCCGACTGGAACCCCCAACAGGATCTCCAAGCCCAGGACCGATGCCATCGCATTGGCCAGACTCGCCCTGTCATTGTCTACCGCCTTGCGACCAAGGGAACTGTGGAGGAGGAGCTGTTGTTGAGCGCCGACGCCAAGCGCCGCTTGGAGAAGCTCGTCATCAAGAAAGGAAACTTCAAGTCCATGGGCCAGAAGATGGATCTGAAGGAAGATCTTGACGAGAAGACTCTCAAGACATTATTGCTCAAGGATGGCCAAGTCTTCAAGTACTCGGGCTCTCACGAGATTCTGAGCGACAAGGATCTCGATGTTCTTTGCGACAGGTAAGACAATCTGCCATCACTGGTAAGAAACATTAAGCTAACCTCTTTACAGGAGTGACGCAGCATATGACAGAGCCGCCGAGGGCTCCGGCAACGCCGATGGCTACAAGGTCATCGAGACTGGCACCGACGGCATCACGATTGCCGGTCAGGCCAACGCATGATTCGATTTAAGAGAGGACATCATGCTCAACCGATTTACGACTACTCGTCCCTCTCGAGTGTCCGACATTGTTTTACTATGGGCTTGGAGTACGGCTAAGGATTTCGAGCGGATGTCTCTAGACATAAAGAGTGTGTGTGGATAGCGAGACTTGATATTTGCTTAGACGTGCACGAGCGTGGCATTGGCTGGTTTGAAAGATGGACGACCACAAGGATTGGATCGTGTGTCCTAGACATGGCATGCTTCCCTCGAGGAGCACCTACTACTCTTGTATTTTCCCCAATAGGGACTGGAGTTGTATACCCAGGGGTTCTAAAATTACTTGCTTGATCTATTGATTTGCTACATCACGTTACAATCTGACATCTGATCCGTCGCCAAAACGTTACGGGCTAACCTGAAGAGTTTATCCGGGCGGGTGCGTGACGACGACAAAGAAGACAACCGCAAAGGGGACGACGAAGAAGGGAGCGACGAAGAAGGGAGCGACGACGGCAGAGACGATGATACGGACTCGGATTGCTTAGTTCTACATGACTCTCATCGAGGTTGAATAGGAGAATACTCACAATCGAATGGCACTTCATTCAATCCAGCTGACTGTCTGCCATCTCTTCCCTCCCCCACAGAACCCCTTCTCGACCACCATTCGTTCCAACCAATAGCCAACGGCAAATATCTGGTCCCCAATGTCCATGAGAAAGCTCGAAAGCACACGCGCCACAGCTCGCTGCAAATACGCCCGGTATGTCTCGACGAAGATGGCGTAGAGGATGACGCAGTACCCGGCCATGGCCAACCACACCGCAAATACCAAATACTTACTCTCCGACCTTAGCACCTTGCGGTCGATCCCGTCACATATCGCGTTCGGCGCGGCGAGTAGGAACGTCCTCAACTGCCTCAACGACCCTTGGATAAACGCAGCCGGGCCTTCCTGCAAAATGTCAGCAGCCCACCACACGCCCTCGGAGACCTTCCCGACGGCGCACACAAGCAAACCAAACACGCCGGGCAGAATCAGGTTCAGACTCAAACTAAGAAGCAGCGGGACATGCCACACACCAATCCAGAAGCCATACAAATGCGCGAGCTCGTCGAGCTGCCGGTTGTGAGGGTTCAGCCACCAGCACACGTAGATCGGACCGCAGAGGTTGGGCAGCAGGAAGAACCCGCCGAGGTAGGCGTCGAGGAGGAGGCGGTTGATGCGGCCGATTCGCTCGCAGCTCTCGTGCTCGCGGAGCCTGCAGAGGTGCGCGCGCAGGCCGGTGGCGCGGATGAGGATGTAGGCGTTGAGCCAGAGGGTGATGTAGATGGAGGCGGTGGAGATGAGGTGGTATGCGGCGGAGAGGTCGGAGCGGTAGAACCAGCGCTCGAGGGGGCGGGAGGGGAGGTAGGTTAGGTAGGTTAGTGCGCGTATTCCATAGTGGAGGTGGGTGAGCATGGTGACTTTGGAGTGACTGGAGAGTTTCAGAAGAGTTGTGGGTTTGGCTTGTTAGATCTTGGTACAGCAACTCGTGACGTGGCTGCGATAAGGACATGTAGTCTGTTGCGAAGAGCCGAGATGGAGCATGTTCTCTTAAGGCGAGCCCCCACAAAGGAGGGTCTTCAAGCTTGTGTTGATGTCTGTGCAAATGGATGTTCTCTGTATGATCAAGACAAAGCAAGAGGAGTGGTTGGTCAGCACACAGGTGGTGTTTCTTTTGTTATTGACAACCCCTTGTTCGCAGATTTTCTAACTTGTAGACAAATCTGAACAATACCTATTGGTTGAGGAATGAGGAGCATAGTCTTCTTGCATGCTACCGGCCATCAATTGGGCAACCGCTTCGTATGAGCAGACGAGACGGTCCCTCGGAGTCCTCACGGGCAATGCGGGAGATGCGGCCGCAGCGGCCGCAAATTCCGAGCCCCGGATTTAAACCCGCCTTCAGATGCAGCCTACCAGCCAACGTCCTGTCCGACTTGTAAACAACCCTCAAAGGCACGGTTTTCCGAATGAGAAATTGAAATTTGCGTCAACCCTAGCTAGGGCGTCGCTTGAGGCTCAACTTGAGAGGTATTATTCTGGCTGCGGAGGCGGGAGCCAATGCAAGACAGTGGTTTCTGTACCATCGCCAGACTTTAGACATGGAAATCTTGAATCGTGCATGACATCCCGTCGGAAGCGATGGTCTCTAGTGGAGCTTTCATGAACTCAATGTGGCAAGACTGTGTCGATACCACTTCCGAATAGTGTATATATTCCTCGCCGTGCCTACGGAAAAGATGAAGAGCCTCTTGCTAATGCGGTTCACCTACAAATCATTCTTAACAGGTCTCAAGCTTTTCTATACATCAAACTTACCTGAGTAATCCTTCCGTACTCCCCATACTTACAGCAATGGCTCCTCCCGCAAGTCTCCCAACCCGCCAGCTTGGCCAGAACGGGCCCAAGATCACCGCTCTTGGACTTGGTCTCATGGGCTTGAGCATGGCCTATGGTACCCCTGGGTAAGTCCTACACCTATCATCATACGCTATTTGACGGCTGACCAGAAGAACCAGCTCTGATGACGAGCGTCTGAGCTTTCTTGACCGCGCGTGGGAGATTGGCGCCACGAACTGGGATACCTCCGACTTGTACGGCGACAACGAGGTGTTGGTCGGCAAGTGGTTCAAGCTGCACCCAGAGCGCCGCGCCGACATTTTCCTCGCTACTAAGTTTGGTCTGCGCGGCACAATCCAGGCAGATGGCACGTACAGCATCCGTCCTGATAGCTCGCCTGAGTACTGCCGTGAGGCTTGCGAGAAGAGCCTGGAGAAGTTGGGCGTGAACATTGACCTGTACTATGTTCATCGTGTGGATGAAGTCACTCCAATTGAAAAGACTATTGAGGAGATGGTCAAGCTGAAGAAGTAAGACTCAGAACGTTGGACTTTCATGGATGTTTGATGCTGACGACAGGGTACATCAAGTGAGGGCAAGATCAAATACTTTGGGATTTCGGAGTGCTCTTCCACGACTCTCCGCCGGGCGCACGCGATCCACCCAATTTCAGCGGTGCAGGTTGAGTATAACCCATGGTCCCTCGAGATCGAGGGTCCTGCCGGCACCCACCTTCTGAAGACTTGCCGCGAGCTCGGGGTCACAGTCTTTTGCTATTCGCCTCTGGGCCGGGGCATGATGACGGGCAAATACAAATCTGCAGCTGACTTTGAGGAGTCAGACTTCCGGCGCCAAATCCCGCGATTCCAGGGCGAGAACTTCCGGAAGAACATCGAGCTTGTGGAGAAGTTTGCGGACATTGCGCAGAAGAGACACGGGTGTAGTGCCGGACAACTCACACTTGCGTGGCTTCTTGCGCAGGGAGATGACGTGATCCCGCTACCTGGTACCAAGAAGATCCCGTACCTCGAAGAGAACTTCGGCGCTTTGAAGGTTCACCTGAGCGCCGACGAAGAGAAGGAGATTCGGGGGCTTGTTGACGAGGCGGATGTTCAAGGTGATCGGAGTGCTATGTTCGGCGCCTACGTCACTTCAGCGCCGCTGTAGATTGGATGCGGACTGAGAACTATTCCAGCACATTTGGTTTGTTCTCGATTTGGTTTCAGCTCCTTTGTTGTAGTCGTGCTTTTGGAACGCAGCAATATGAACCTTATTCTTCGACAGGTGTTGTCATTGTTTGCAATCACCATTTCTAGTGAGATGCTCGGGATGGGTCCCCGGCCCCAGTTCCGAGTCCCGAAATCTGGGGTACGTATGGAAATAGGCAATGAACGGGCACTATGAATATGTACCGACTCCCCCACGTCCAATGCTGAGATACTTCGCCTCGGGGAATGGGTCCGATGACCGGACTGGATTCGGAGATCGGAGTGGGTCTCCGCTGATAGCGCTGCCGGGTGAACCCCGCAATTCGGGAGTTGGCCGCATTCTTATCATCGCCAACGTTTAACCGATCTTGATAAGAGAGAAGATGGTCTTACCCGTTGATAAGTGAACTCATTCCACTTAGGTTTGATCAACTTTCCAAATTTCTAAAGTTTCGTAATTTATGCAGGCTTGAGCTACTCAACTCCGTGGCTGCCGTTGGTTAAGTCAACCAGAGATACTTCACTCCAATTCAATCCTTTCATTATCAAATCTTATCATTCTTCATCATGACCGCAGTCTACACCACGGGCGAGGACCATCGTCTTGCGTGTCGCTCGGGTGTCTTTGAGACCACGACGGCCGGTCAGGCCCCTACCCACTTGCAAGCAAACCTCATCGTCTTGCCCAAGCGCTATGCCGACGACTTCCGACTCCTCTGCCACCGAAACCCCGTCCCCTGCCCGCTTCTCGCCGAGTCAGAAAGCCCAGGTGACTTTAGCAAGCTCAAGTCATATGTCCAAAGCATCGATGGAAAGAGTCTTCTCCCAGTAGCCAAGAACGTTGACCTCCGTCATGACGCTCCCCGATACCGAGTCTACGAGAACAGCAAACACGTCTCCATCAACGGCGCTCTGGAACCTGTCAATGTGGCTGATCAATGGACTGATGATGATCATGTCGGGTTCCTGATCGGATGTTCGTTCAGCTTCGAGAGGGCTCTTCACGAGGCGGGCCTCACGCCTCAACACATGACGCACAACCGCAATGTGCCCATGTACCGCACCAACATCCCACTTTGCGCGGCGGGTGTCTTCACAGGGGCGACGTATGTTGTGTCTATGAGACCATACAAGGTCGCAGATGTCGAGAAGGTTCGGGATATTACAAGGCCGTTCGTGGCGACACATGGCGAGCCAGTCGCCTGGGGGTGGGACGGAGCTGCAAGGATAGGGGTCACAGACGTCACAAAGCCACAATGGGGAGACCCTGCCGTTAAGGATGACGGGAAGACTCTCTTTGGTCATGATGATGAGGAGTATGTTCCGGTATTCTGGGGATGCGGAGTTACGCCGCAAGAAGCTGTTATGAAGGCAAATTTGAATGGTACAGTCATGGGACACGCTCCTGGGCACATGATCTGTTTGGATATCCGGGAAGAAGAGATTTTTCCTGTTTGAGTTAGTTTATCAAAGTCACCAGAATTGACTTGTCGAAAGTTTCGTTTAGTATGTCTGGTAAGTTTTGGTAATGACAGACGATAGGAAAACAGATCCAGACTATGCGAGGCGTGGCTTATGTATCTACTGCTCGGTATCCGGTGCTTGTGTAGATTCTCTTTCCGGCTTCCGGCCATAAACACAGTAGCTAATAAGATCAGTCGACATCTTTTCGCATCAATGAAAATGTCAAATGGGCAAACTTACACCTCGTAGTAGGCATGAACATCCACATTCTTGAGCTCGTTTCGGACCTCAGCGCAGAAGACAGTTGTCTCCGGAACACTCCAGTCAAGCACTCGGGTAAATAGGGCCATGCTGATAGCCTCAATAGCCTGTAGCGCCGACTCCTTGCACCATTCGCCCAGGCCCTTATGCTTGTAGTCCTTGGCCCAGGGCGTTTGAGGCCACTTCTCCTTTTTCTCAACTACATCAACAAAGCCAGCATCCTCAAGCATCTTCTTGAAGTCTCTACCAACGGTCATGGGCCGGCCCATAAGAGTGGCTCCCTCGATCAGCAGATTGGTCCACTTGAGAGTTTTGTATTCGTCTGTCATGGTGTCGTCGTCGCATTTGAGAGGCAGATCGTTATCGTGAAGCTCAAGGTATCCACCAGGCTCGAGATTGCTGCGACCTCCACTTAGTTTCGTTGGCACATGTTTAATAGTGACTTACTCGTAAGCCTTAGCAATCATGTCTGGCCAGCTTTTGAAACTAGCGATCATGGCCCTTATGAAGATGAAGTCAAAGGGCGTCGACCACGTCCATTCTTTTTCGACGTCGTCGACTTCGAAGCTGCAATTAGGAGGCACGCTGAACAGAGCAAGCTTAGTAAAACAATGCGACAGCACGCGAGTTGACTTACTAGCCCGGTTGGATTGGACTGAGATCAACACCAAGAACCTGAAACCGAGTAAGTGGCTCGAAGATTCTGGCGATACCAATCCTCATTGAGTAGCCTACCGTTGCCTCTGGATGGTCATCCGCTACCAGACGTCAGCCAGCCCTCGTAAGTCTCTCGAATGAATGAAACTACAGCACTAACCATAGTCAAGAGCCCAAATTCCCGTTCCAGTGCCAACGTCCAAGACTCTTTTGGCGCCGTGCTTTTTGGGACTATTGCAGAGCTCGCCATCCCACGTCAATGTCCAAAGATGGTGGGTGATGTCTGATGATAGTCAGCCCGAATCCAAGACACATCTCAGAGTACCGATCCATACCAAGGCGATCTTGCTCTCGCTTCATTCGTCGTTGTTGATTAGATTGTGATTTTGAAACCATCGACTGCGATGTCTGAGCATACCTCGTCGTTGGGAAAAACATATTCTAGCGAGCTTACTCAGTCAAAGCACTTCGGACGTCCCATGTAGTACTTACTGCCATCATTAAGCCGGTGATATGTTCGGCCGTTCTCCCTCCGATAGTCTAAAATGCTCGATCGCAGAGAGGCCAATGAGTCCTGCGTAGACTTCCATCTGTCAGCAAATACGAAGGAGCGAGGTTGCCAGCGTGCCGCATACTGCATCACCGATAGAGGATGCATCGTTGTCAATTCGAGTGTCCTGTAGGCCAGCGAATTAGACAGATCTTGACTGAGGAATCGAAGGCATACACACCTCATCTTGAAGGTTGTCAGCGGTAGGCTCGATCATTCTGCGTTGCTTTTCTAAACCTAAGTGCGGTGCTTGGATCGAAGAAATTTACATCAGATGAAAGAGATGAGGGGAATGTCTGCTCACCCCGCGTGTTTTGATTGTCTATCACAGTGTGAGGTTGTTGGTTCAGTGCATACGGGTTTGTGACAACTTGATTGGACTACGCCGTTTGATATGAAGCCATTCTTGCATACGAACTCTTGGCTTTAGCTTCCGAGTGGTGATAAGTGACGAGCCGTTAGACGGTTCGCCGAACATTAATGTCGAGTCTGCGGCGCCAAACCATTGCGCCATATTAAGGCAACTAAAACACCGTCCATTGAATGGATTGGCATGGCTATCGAGAAGTCTTCAATAGGGGCGAATGTACTGCAGATCTACGCAAGCCTTTTTGTGGCGAGCTAAGTCTAATCCCTCTCAATTACTTGCTCGGACCAATTGCAAGCGTTTGTAAAAAGCTATGGTGCCGAATATGGCAGTAAGATGTATAAGTATCTGAGATATGTGGCTGGCATGTCTCATCCACAACAGAAGCAGCAGCCTGCAGGTACAGCCAACTACGGAGCCATAAGTTGAAGCTGGCGACCAAATGCATCAGCGACCTGTTACGCCTCTCTCGCTCCTTATCGTCGTCGTCCTTGTTGTCTTCCTCGTCGTCGTCCCTGTGTTCCTCCCCTATAGTACCGCTTCTCATTCTCTTTTGTGCTCTTTAATATGACAGAGGCGAGTATCTTTCAAGACACTCTCAATATTGTCCTCGTTCGAGCCCTGATCTGGCGTCTTTACTTGGTACTGTTGAATCCTTAGCTTAGGCATGGGTCCTTTCCTGAGGGCGAAGAGAACAAACATAGTCTATCCTTTGATTATGGACGAGTCTTTGGCTTGTTGATAACCATGGCACCGTCCCCGCTCTGGGCCTCTTGCCCTGTCTCTCCTCTGCCACACTTAAACTGGGCGGTCAATAATACCGAAGGCATCCGGCTCGCCAACACGGGCGCCAGACATGCCTTTGAAGTCAGCTTAAGGGATGCGCAATTTCTGGACGAATATTCATAATCAACTTCTCCCTCGTGAGTGACATTATCATGGACGGAAGCAATTCTATAAAGCAGAAACTTTTGTATTTGCAGTAGCTCGCGGAAACATCAGCACTCCATCTCTAAGAGTGTGTCTATGATGAGAAACCAGAAAGCGCGGCCGGAACCCATCGAATGAGGTAACATGACGCCTCCCTCATATCCTGTCCCCCGAAAATTCCATTAAACCTCCTTATCCCAATCTGTGCGTTCCCAAGTCTTCAAGCCTGTACCGTTGCCTTCTTCAAGATGCTTCCCAAGCTCAACCGATCCACCAAACCAAATGTGTGCCGTGAGAAAAAGTTGAGAATGCGAGAAAAGAAAAGAAATGAGTAGTCGCAAAATCAGCGACGCTTGTAAAATTATAAGCGTCCATGCGATCTAGTAGTGTAAAGAATTATGTCGCGTTGTTTCGAAAACCGAAGAAATGAAATGCTGAAAATGTCAATGCAAGTCGTGTCGCCAAATGTTGCCGGCAAAGAAAGAAGTTGTTGTTCGAAAGATAGTGATCGGAAAATTCCCCTTCTCTTAGGTTGTCAACGTGTCAAGGCCCATCTTTGGCATCGATCACCTGGACCTCCTACTCGTCATTTTCGTACTCGACCTCGTCATCGGCAACGACAAAGCCTGGAAGATCCGGTTCCGGTTCCTTATCCAATCTAGCCGCCGCTGTGGTAGCATCGTGAGGCTGGCGGTCCTCCTCCTCTTCATCTTCCGCATCCGAGTAATCAGCAACGACACGAACCATTTGGCCGTTCTCATCCCTGACGATCTTGCCGACGAGCGAAGCAATGTCTTCGACAGACACCTTGGGAGCTCTCGGTCCGCCGTCCTGCAAGGCTGCATCGATGGCCAGGACTTTGTCCACTTGCATGGCTAGCATGCGCTCCTCAATTGGCGTATTAACCACAAAACGCACAAAGTGGGTTTCCTTCGTCTGTCCGATGCGGAAGACACGAGCGAAAGCTTGCTGCTCGACGGCGTGATTCCACCATAGCTCCATGAGCACAACTCGGTTGCCTCGAGTGAGGTTGAGAGCCGTACCGCCGGCGCGCAGTGATGCGATCAACACTTTCACGTCATCGCCATGTTCAAACTCCTTGACGGCTTTCTTCCGCTGCTCGGTGTTCATCGCACCGCTCAGATAGGCATATTCAATTTCCTCGGATTCAAGCATGCGGGCAACGACCCTCATGCAGCCGTTGAATTGGCTGAAGACTTGTAAAGGAAATCTTGTCAGTGTGCACAAAATTGCGGCGGAAGAAGGGGAACTCACTGATGATTTTGTCTTCCGGCGCCTCAGCTTGCCACCTCAGAATCGTCTCCTTCAAGGCCGTAGTCTTTGCACTTGGGGTGACGGGGATCCCGCGCTTTCTGTCGCTGATCTGGAGGAATCGCATCGGCTTCTTGTCTTTCTTGTCATCCTCGTAGGGCTGGAAACCCCCGAAGTCGAACCCCTTCAGGTACTCCTTTTCTTTGAATCGCTTGCCGCCATTTGGTGAGCGAGCCTCATCATCTGAGTCCTGGTCGTCTTCGAAGCCTTGAAGTCTCACAGGCTCGCCGACTACTTTTCGGCATTTCTTGACGGGACAGTTTCTTCCCTAGATAGGTATCATCTGAATTAGCCGATAAGGTTTGTAATCATTTCATCAGACACTTACCTTGGTCGCGAAATGCTTCACAATGCATCTAGTGCAAAAGATGTGTTCGCACTGGCAATGTCAGCAACATGTCCGATTTGAAACTTCGTCGAGGAAAATGCTGAACTTACTCTTCCTTTTCCTCGCACAGCATCGAGTGGCTCTTTATCACAAATGGCGCACTTTGCAATGCGAAGAGTCTCCAGTCTTTCCAAATAGTCCAGCTGCCGGTCCATGTCGAAGTACAGACCAAAGTCACCCTGTCCAAATGGGTTGAGGTAGCCTTCATCCTGCTCGGTGGACTGACTGTTGTTCTCATGACGATTGACAGAACTTCTCGGGAGGTACTCATCTGGAACCATGCCATCTGAGTTCTCGAGGACGTCATCCACGCTGTCAACATCGTCGTCATGTCCGTCGCCGTTCTGATTGTTGTTCTCATTGTCAGCGGTTAGGGCGTCTAGAATGGCTCCGAATGGCCCTCCATCTCTATCATCAGGGTTCGGATGTCGCTTCGCATCTGCAACGGCATGCATCAGGCTTTCGGTGAGAACTCCATCGAGCCTGCTTTTGGTGGTTCCTTCTGCTCTCCTGCGCTCCGCCTCGGCCCAGATTGCGAGAACGCGGTCATCTGACATTTGGTGACGTTGTTCCCAAGTGCCAATCTGCTCGTATACTGTCTGCACGCCTTTCAACTCTGAGAGTCGGGTTTTGGTGATCTCCAGGTCCTTGAGAGTGAAGAACTCTCCCATCAGCCCTTCAAGAAGGAAAGGGTGCGTGGAAGCTTGCCGAAGTCTCAGGAGCATGACCAGATAGCACATGATCTGTCGTTCGGCGATACCCTTCGTCAGGTCTTCGTTCATTTTGCGTCTGAAGCATCTTTCCATCATTCTAAGATGTGTTAGGAAAGGAGCCTAGTCCCCGAAGTATTTATCAAAAGCTCACCGAAAAATCACCGTCTCTTCCTTCGACAGCTTCAGATATTGATGAGTGGGATGAGTGTTAGGCAGGTTGAGAATTCGGTGCCCAAGAAACTTGTCGGAGTGAGTTCTAATGTAGAGGTTAGCACTGACTCCGAATTGAGCATCTCAAGACCCACCTCCTGTACATGATATCATAAGCTAGTTGCTTATGCTTCTGTTCAGCTTCCTCCTGTGACTTTGTCAGAATCCTTTATGCGGATAAGGCTTGTAGAAGGGCCTACCCCGGTACAGTATTCTCGAACGTAGTCACCAAGGTCTCCAATGTTGAACTTTAGAAACTTCAAGTACGAGAAAAGCTCTAGACAAAGTCAGCCATGGCAACACTGCGATGCGCTCCGTCGCCTTACCTTCCGCATCGTTGATGAGTGGAGTTCCTGATACGGCCCATCGGTATTTGGCTTTGAGCTCGCTGCACGCATATGCAGCTTTGTCCACACATAAGTCAGCCAGGTCTGAACACCATGTAGATATATTGACTCACAGTGCGTTTTGTAATTCTTGATCATGTGGCATTCGTCGAGCACGACTCTGAGCCAGTCGATGTGGAAGAGATCTCCAGTTCGCTCTTCGAGCCACTCATTGTACTCTTCGACATCTGGAAGTTGTTTCATCATTTGCTCTCGCTCTTTCGCAGACGGAATGCTGTCTCTGAGTTGGTTGTAGCTTGCAAGTCTGTATCATTCTGTTAGCTTTCCATATTTGTTGTTTTGCAGGCATGTCCGTAACACCTACACGATGTTGAAAGTGGCCAATAATTCGATGTCCATTTTGTTGCCGGCCTTGTAGTGAACGACGCTCGTAGAGAACCTCTTGTCTTCGCAGTGTTTCTTGATCTCCGATTTCCATTGTTCAATCAGCTGTCCAGATTGACACACAATCAGAGTTGCACCCTTTCCTTGTTCTTTGAGTTCATCTGAGGCCTGGTTGCCAACCAAACATGAGAGAGTTTCGATTGTCTTTCCCATTCCCATGATGTCTGCCAGAATTCCTCCCCGCGGCAGATCTCTAGTTTGCTTCAGCTCTCGTCCCAGCATCCATGCGCCGACAACAATTTGGTAGCTTGGCATGTGACTCTTCATGCCTCTGATCTTCCACTTCGCGCCCCTTCCGCCCTTCGCGAGACAGCCTCCATTGCCCCAGGCATGAATAGCCTGCTTGAGCTCTCTCAGATCGTCTGCCAATTGGACCTTGTCTGCATCCTCCGGGGCGGAACGAATGATCTCTTTGATTTGTTCATGGTTCCTGGTGGCTTGAATGTCGGGCTCCTCCGGCAGGTCACCCTGATCAGCTCGTTCTTGAATGGTGTCCGGCACTCTGCGCATGCTTTGAAGCCGTTGTGCTCCCTGCTCCAGCTGTCTCTTTTGCTTTGCTGAAAGCTTCTGACGCTTAGCCGAGCGGGAACCTTTCCCACTTGCATCTTTCTTCGCAAGTCGTTCTTGTCGTCTCTTCTCTGATTCCTCTTCCTTCTCTTGCTGGCGAGCGAAATATTCAGCTGCGTTCTTTGCGGGTGCCTTGCGTTTCTTCGTTGGTTTGTCACTTGGCTTTTGGACTTGAGTAACAGCCGATGCATCTTGCATTCCCTGCAGTTGCGCGGTGATCTGAGCCAACTCGGCCATATCTTCGGAGCTCAGTGTACCAGCAAGAACTTTGGAAGCCAGCTCTGCTCTGCGCTTGACAAGAGCTTCGTCCTCCGTCTTGATTTTCACAGGCGGTGTGTCTGGTTCAGGAGAAGCTCCTGTCGCTGAACGCTGCACATGGCGGATATCCAATGATTCATCCACGGGTTCTTGCTTGACATGCGCAAGGTCGAAACCTTCATCCACGGGCTCCTGCTTGACATTTGTAAGATCGACTGTCCATGGGTCGCGTGGCTTGGACCATTCCTTCCGAGCTTCTTCGGATGCATCCTGAATGTCAATGATCATGAGGTCGTCATCGGAATCGAGCTCTTCCCTGACTTGGGGCTCATTCTGAGGAGGTGTTGAAACGTCGCTCTCTTCATCGTTGACTGGGACGAAGAGCTCGCTTGGATCGTCATGCTGTTCCTGCAAAAGGTGTTTGTGGCGGTCGTCTGAGGTGATACTCGGGGTCTGGCTTTCCTCAAGAGTCTCGCGGATTGTTTGGTCAATGATGTCCTCCGGTTGAGTGTCGCCATAAGTTGCCTTCTGGAGCACTTGGAATGCTTGCGTCTCGTTGTAGTTGCCCTCTTCATCAAACATGAAGGAGAATTGCCTTTGCTCCAGGTCGTCGGTGTTCTGCGGCTCCTCATCTCTGGGAGGAGTTGCCATGATGAGTGGTGGGTATGGGTTGTGGAAAGGTTTGTCACTCGTTCTTGACGGGGAAGTCAGGTCGTGAAAGAGAATGGTTGCAAATATAAGAGTTGAAAAGCTCTTTAGGCAACGAGCATCGTCTGAATGTGGTCAGGTGAGGGCTTGTGGAAATAGCCGTGATGCTCGAAGGGTGTTACTGAAATGGTTGAGGAAGGTGAGTCGAGAAGGAAGTGGATGTTGAATGCCTTCACATGTAGAAAGGAAGCCACATGAAGGTTGGGTTGCAGCAATGGGGGGAAGAGTTCTGGTTCCGGAAAGGGAAGTTGCGATGGAGACCGGGAGAAACGGCACCAGAGACGGAGGAAACGGAGGTCGGAGAGAAGGCAAACTTCGAGCCTTCCGTATGAAATTCAGAATCAGTGATGAGTCGAGAAAGTCATAAGAGGTGTTGCTAGGATAAGAAGGGTATGTGTGAGTGGAAGATGTCTGAGTGGTGAAAGGTAGGAGGGAAGGTGGAAGGTGGGAGGATTGTGAAAGGTTGGGTGGTTGAAAGGTTTGTGAGAGGTTGAGCTTGCTAACGGAGACTGGGGCCGGTTTAAATAAGTCTTGGGACTACTCAGGATGGAAAGAGGCTCTATCGAGAAGGCAGGATCAAGATTGAAGATGGAAATTGCGTCGAGTGTGGAAGGAAGTATGGGAAGCTAGACTGAAACAAAGAAGCTCGTGGAAGGAAGCCATGGGAATATGGATATGGAATGAGAAGGTGCAAAGGTCCCAAGAGGAAGGCAGTAAAGGCTCGACAGGGAGGATAGAAGATGGGAAAGAGCGACAGGAACACTTTAAAAGGAAGGCAGAAAGTGATATCAAAATAATCGCTAGTCTATTGCTCTAAACCAAAATCATCTACAGCTTCATTCCCTCAAGAACCGCAGGAAGGCCCTCGCAATAGCAACACCGTCGTGCTCAATATTCGCGCGGTTGATAGCATCGGTAAACATATCATCGCTAAAAATGCCCGCCTTGTGGCGGACGTTGAGAACTTCACTGACGATAGGACCGGTGAACTCAGGGTGGCCCTGGACGGTGATGTACTTCTTTGGCGCGTAGAAGCCCTGGACGGGGCAGAGATCGGTGTAGGCAAGAGACTCCGCGCCGGGGGGGTTGGCGGTGACAACGTCGCGGTGCATTTGGTGGATGCGCTGGTATTCCGGTCAGTTCTTCTGTCCTCATCTTCAGGTCGAGCACATGGGGGAGGAACATACCATCTTGTCCAACTTGAACAGCTCCTTGCCCTTCTCCGTAAGATTCACATCAACAACAGCAACCTCCCAGCCCAGCTCACTCCTCTTGACCTCCACCCCGAGCGCGCGGCCGATGATCTGGTGGCCGAAGCAGACGCCAATGACTCTCACCCTGTCGCTCTCGATGCACTTCTTCGTAAAGTCGACCAGCTTCAGGATCCACGGGTCGTTGTCGAAAGAGTTGTGCTTGCTGCCCGAGATGAGTATGGCGTCGATGGAGTCCAGCTCAGGGTAGACCGCCTCGTCGCCGACGGCGTGGTACACCGAGATATCGAGGATCGAGTCCAGCGGCGCGGGCGGCTCAGAAGAGAGCGCAGCCAAGCGCAAGAGTGAGGTGAAGACGCCGCCGTAGCCGCCGTACTGCGCATTCGTCTGCGGCTGCGGTGTGTCTGCCTCGATGATGGCAAGGCGAATGCGCGGTGCTTGAGAACCCATCTTGTCGATCGTTTCGGTGAAATATGTACGGATATTCAAAAAAGGGGCAAGAAATGAAGTAACTCGATATGAGATGAAGCGCGCAAGTAAGATATGTAGATCTATGAGATGAAAAGTGACAAGCAGCACAAGGGGAACAAAGCGCCGATAGAAAAGAACAAGAAGAGAAGCCTCGCGCCCTTTAGAGGACAAAGAAGCCGTTGTCACCGCGGTCCCGGACGAGCCACGATTCAAGCGTCCAGTGACAAATTGCCCCGCGATGAGGGGCCCAGGTGGCGCCGATAGCGGGGGGGAAGGCGCGATAAGCGATAACGGACCGCGCTGCGCTGATAACGCGCTTACGCCCGGCTGGCGGGGGAGCTAGGTAGGAAGCTTCCTGCTGTGTCACCACCACAAACCGGGACCCCTCCAAACACGCCGACGTCATTCCCTGTCTTACTCTACCCTGCAGTTCGTCAGCAATCGTGATCCTGGCTCCAACTTCGTCCCTCCAAAACACCACGCCAAAAGGGTGACAGACTCGAAATGTCTGCCAGGACATCTCTGCGCGCCTTCCTCGCCAGCGCGCGCTCTGCGCTGGTCGCGCCTGCTGCGCAGAGAAAGAGCCCTTTGACGTTGGTCGTTGGAAACGAGTCTGCAGGTCCGTTTCTTCCCCAAATCCTCCTTTCTCTCTCTTGAACAAGACAAAGCTGACGATACCGAACCAGACCTCGACTCGCTCTGCTCAGCCGTCATCTACGCCTACCTCCGCACCACGAATCCCCCGCACACCCTGCACATCCCCATCTCGAACCTGCCCCGCGACGACCTCAAGCTGCGGCCTGAAATGACCGCCGCCCTTGCTCATGCCGACCTCAAGCCCGCAGACCTGCTCACCCTCGACGACATCCCGCCGTCCCTCCCCGCGGACGACACCCGCTGGGTTCTCGTCGACCACAACGCGCTCACGGGCGCACTTTCGAAACGATTCGCGAGCCGCGTTGTGGGTTGTGTGGACCACCATGCTGATGAGGGCGTGATCCCGACGGAAACTGGGGAGGAGCCACGCGTGGTGGAGAAGTGCGGTAGCTGTGCGAGTCTGGTGATGGAGTACTGCCGCTCGGCGTGGGAAGCGGCGGCTGCTGAGGGTGGGGAGGGAAAGGAGGAAGATGCGCAGCTGGCGAGACTGGCTTTGGCGCCGATCTTGATCGACACGACGAACCTGCAGTCCAAGGACAAGACGACGCCCAACGACGTCTCGGCCGTGGAGTTTCTGGAAAAGATAGCGGGCGCAAAGTTTGACCGGGACGCTTTCTTCAATGAGATCTCCGACGTGAAGGAGGACATCTCCTCGCTCGGGTTCCGCGACATATTCCGCAAAGACTACAAACAGTGGGACGACCAGGGCTCCGGCCCGAAACCCGCCGTCATGGGCGTCTCGGCCGTGGTGCAGAATCTGGAGTACCTGCTCTCCAAAGCCGACGGGGACCACAGCGTCTTGCTCGGAGAGTTTAGGAAGTGGGCTGCGGAGAGAGAGTTGGATATCGGGGTCATCATGACGACGGCGCACCCCGATGGGAAGTTTCAGAGGCAGCTGTTCATTTGGGCGTTCAACAAGAACGCTGTGGAGGTATGCCGGAACTTTGTAAAGGGCTGGAAGGATGACCTGGGTCTGGAGAGCTGGGGTGAGGGGAGATTGGACCAGGTTGGAGAGGACGAGTGGCGGATGGCGTGGAGTCAGGGGAACATTCGGCACTCCAGGAAACAGGTTGCGCCAATGTTGAGAGAAGCTATTAAAGGGGACCCCAGACTTTGAGAACAAGGCTGGATGTTATCGAAATAAATAAACGAAAGAAATGCCTTATAGTTTGCCTGCTAAAAAAGCCACTCTCAAAAGCCCGGTCATGGACTGGGACGCTGTTTTCACCAATGCCGCATGCACACGTACAGCTACATTTCCTATGCCAAAGCGACTACGTTTCCTGTGGGCTGATGTATGATCTGCACTATCGTCGTTGTTGGTACTGTCGCTGTCGTCGCTTCTGCCGTCGGTGTTGTTTCTCCTATCATTGTCCCCACCACTGTCGCCATCCCTCATTTTCGTCCCTCGCCGTGTCATCATCCCTCGTCGCTCGTCGTCATCTTTGTATCCTTGCTATCCTCGTTATTCTCATCATCGTCCTCGTTTTCACCTGTATTGTTGTTATTATTTTTCCCACGAGCCTCATCTGCACTACGTTCTCAATCGAAGTACAAGTCTGAGCTTGATACCCAGAGCCCAGACATGGAAACTTCAAGCGGCCTCATGTATGACATAACATTCTCAGCATCAATTGGTAGACAACGCAGTTTTGATTCTCAAAAGCTCGTAGATATTGGACTGTACCAACTCGGCAAAGCGAGATCTATGGCGACTACAAATTACACCCCAGCACGTCGGCCCATGACCGCCGATGAAGCGTGTCTTCATCAATACTTTTCAACATCATTTCTCATCACTTGTCAACCACTCATGCAACCCCCCTCGCCTGGATTTAGGCAACCTCTGCAACAATGGCATCCAACCACTTGGCCAATCTAGAAACTTCGTCAGCTTGCCTACACTCTCAAGAGATATGACTCTCAAAACTCACCTGTACCCCTGCTTCGCAATCTGCATGCTCACAGTAGGCTGCGCGCTCGTCGTATACGCGCCACTAATATCCAGCCCCTCGACCCCAGCGCGGCCATCGGGCAGGACCACCGTGCACACGAACGCGTTGCTCTCCGTCGCCCACTGCAGCGCCATGTCCTGCGGGTCCGCCAGGCTCAAGCCCTGCGTCCAGCACTTGGCCGCGCTCTTGAAGTCGCCGGCGCTGATCTCGGTGCTCAGGTTCGCGGCCCACGTCTTGGCGACGGCGAGCCCGCTGCCGCCGGAGATGCTCTGCGGGATGTTGGTGTCCCACGCGGCGTGCAGGTTCGTGCTGGCGCCGGCGAACTCGACGGCGATGCCGTTGCCGCCGAGCTCGAGGTTCTCGCAGTGCAGCGGCTGGCCGATGTCGCCGGTGAAGTGGATGACCATCTTGGCGGCGATCTGGCGCTGCTCGAGGGAGAGGGACGGGGTGAGCATGCGCGTGGTGTAGTTGGCGAGCGCGGAGACGATGCAGCCGGTGGGCCCGCAGTCGCGGTCGAAGTCGACGCCGCAGGAGGCCGGGGGATCGTCGAGGGCGTCGATGTAGTGGAAGGTGGAGGTGAAGGCGCCCTCGGTGGTGTAGCGGTAGGAGTCGGCCCAGCTGGAGACGGAGGCGAGGTAGTCGTCGGAGGTGTCGCCGAGGAGCTGCTGCATGTAGGACTTAGTCTCCGGGGCGACGAAGTTGGTGGCGATGTAGGCGACGGCGGCGTGGCCCATGGAGCCCCAGGCCATGGCCCCCGGGAGGAGGGGGGACGCCAAGACGGCGAGCGGGAGGAGACGGGCCATTGCGGGTGTTACGCTGAGGGGGGAAGAGAGGTCTTGGCGGAGGAGAATGGGGTGGTTGAGAGTGAGACCATGGTCCTGGGAAGACGGGGAGGGAAGGCTTATATGTTACATTCTGAGGAGTGTGCTACATGCGGTTTATCTCTTGTTGGTCGGCGAGGGCCCACGTGCGATGTGGACGAGCGACGTAAGGTCGGGTGAATCCATGCTGGCGGTAAGGGAGATGCCGCGTTGCCCGGGCGAGTGCATATCGGAGAGGAGAAGACGACCATGGAGGTTGGCGATGCAGACCACGTTTTTTTGTGCTCCTGCTTCTTCAGGAATCGCGAGGTTCACATAAGTACGGGGCTAAGGTTGACTCTAATGCCGATCAAGCGTGCGGAGGGGTGCTTGTCGAAGTGTCATTGGACGAACTCGGCCAGGGACAGGAATTAAACAACAATGCTGGTGTCCGGGGGCCGGGGTTCTTGATAGCCAGGAACGGGCGCGATTTCGGCCGAGAAGCAATTCTTTAAGAGCGCAGATGAACTTTTGGGAAACCTATCAGACGACCAGTTCCCGAAAGCGATCGACTGGTCTTGGCAAACAAGTCAGACGCTAAACCAAAGAGTTGAGGCGGAAATATTGGATGCACTGTTGTCGGATTACACCTGCATTAGTGCGTGAAAAAAAATTGGCGTCAAAAAATCAGCTCCGATGATCCCCCGCATGCTCTGCCGTGGCGGCGCCAACTTCTGAGAGATAAGGCGGAGGAGGACTGCCCGATTAGGAAGGTCTGAGATGTGAACAATCATTCCCTCTGCGTCGCACTGAGCACTGTTTCACTCGATTTACTGAAAGGTTGAAGGTATAGCGAGGCGAGAAATATGCATTTCGTCATCATATCTTGGTCATATGCAGAGTGTATGGTACAGTATTGTGACAGTGTTGTACAAATCTGACTGCTGTCGCATCGACATCATGCAGAAAGGGACGACGGCATCGTTCCTTTATCGTGCCCTCGTGAGATGACCGCCGGTGACCGGTGGGCGCCGATGCCCGTCGTAACGGACGAGGATCCTATCGTTATCGTGCCAAGAGGATTCTGCCGCAATCCGTCCAGCCGCAGACAGGCTCGATTAGAGACTTTGTCGAATGCTGTCGAGTTGCTGCCAGATTTTGACAAACTCCAGACTGTTGACTTTGCTTGCACTCGTGGCACCCATCGTCTGAATGTTCTTCGCAACGGCTTCGGCCGCAGGATCGGCGACTCTGATGCATTTTCTGACAGCCTGCCATACTGCGTCTGTCGGCAGGACCGGTGGCTCCTCAGTCAACATCTCCTCCGCGCATTTCCTAAGCACTTCGATGCACCTAAGCTTGTCTCCCGTCTCGGCCGTCTGCTGAAAGAAGAACTCATACATCTCCGGTCCACGGCGTTGGCTGTATCTCGGCAGAGTATACCAGGTGTCCCAGAGCTTGTCCCAGTTGCCTTGGATGAGGTAGGCTCTCATCAGCCGCATGGCGTCCGCTGGGGTTGGACAGGACGATGTGGCTTGTAGTAAGACCAGTTCCAAGTTGGATTGGATGGCTTCGATCTTTTCTCCGCGCGCACCAGAGACTGCGATCGATTCGATAATGACGCTGATGACATCTGGCTCCATAATCGGGATGCCCCGTTCGCTCATCGTGGTGATCAGTTCTGTGGCGAGATCAGCCTGGATCTGAGAGTGGTTATCCTCCGTAGAGGGCGCTCGAAAGATGAGCTCCAGAAGGTGCAGACATTTTTCTCTATCGACCCTAATGCCTTCCCAGCGAATCGAATCAAGGTACTGGCGAATCTCGGGAAGTGTCGCAGGAGTGGGCTGTTCCTTAGCCGTGGGCTTTGCACCGCGGGACCTACGAGCAGGTGGGCTCGTGGTCGGCTCCGGTGCATATGGCATCGTCCGGTTCATGGACGTAGAGAACAGACGTTTTTGCTGGGGAATACCAGAGTTGCCCTTGGCTGAGCGATCAGTCGCAGGCGGAAGCTGACCAAAGCGATGCTGGAACTTGGCCCCTTCGACCAGCTTTTGAGTCTGGACCTCGCTGCGAGTGAGCTGCTGGCTCCATAGCCGCTCCAGATCCAGTTCCTTCCGCCGTGCGTCGGTCATGACTTGTACAACAATGGTAGTGCCACTGACGGGGGCGCCGAAACCTGACATGTTGCCCTCCGCATCAAAATGCGCGCCCTCCCCGTATTTTGCGCCAAGGGTTCCGAGATTGACACAGATCCATCCCGTGGAGATACCGTCGTCGCCGCCCGGGGTGATCGTAGCACTAGAGCCCAACAGCTTTGCTTTCCTCCTCATTCTGCGAAGCTTGGTCTTGAGCTCGCCAGGCCCAATAAGGCCGTCTGCATTTGACTCTATACGGTGCGTGTGTCGCAGCCATTTGACCAAGCGGGAGGACGAGACATGGAGATGTCGTTCGCTTCGAGCTGTCGCGAAGAGCATCAACAAATTCGGGCCGAGGGCCGGAGGGGGGTCCATTGCGCGCAGGTCGAGTAGAGACAATTCGTCAAGACCCATCTCTTCGTACACGTACTTCATAAGCGGCTCGAGAATGGCGGGGGGCGATTCAGGTAGTTCGGGAAGGGGCGACACATGTTGGGTAGGGGCGTGCGTTGGAGGGTCGACTTGCAGGAACCATGGCGTGTC
The DNA here is from genome assembly GCA_025328625.1 of Colletotrichum sp. SAR11_240. Lineage (NCBI taxonomy): Eukaryota > Fungi > Ascomycota > Sordariomycetes > Glomerellales > Glomerellaceae > Colletotrichum > Colletotrichum sp. SAR11_240. The sequence continues at coordinate 385,471 of JAKMXA010000002.1, forward strand.
TTCGCCGTCCTTACTCTCTTCGGTGCCTTCGTGAGTAGACGGAGTGGCTTCAGGAGTCGTCGAAGCCGCCTGCTCTGTGCCTGATTCGGTGGCGGGCTTGGGTGCATCTGGCGGCAATGTCGAGAAAGCCCGGCGCAGATTGTGAGGTCGAAGGGGCACAGCTGTCGTAAGTGCTGGGGCTCGCAGAATCTGGTTGAAGTTTGCGGTGATGGCCCTCAGAACGCGGCCACGACACTGCAAGCAGCCAAGAGCTGCGAATGCTGGTCGCGAAGCCATGTTCGTTCCGAGCTTGACGGGGATTGTCAGTCGTAGTTGTCCTTGGCAAGTGCAGGACTTTTCGCATGAAATCCAGCTTGGGCGTCCCGAAAGGCGGGCGGCTTCAAGCTAGAGCTTGGGACTTTTTCCCCCTCTTAGGTAATCACACCCGGTACAGCAATGGATCGGATTTTTGGTGGCGCGCCCCACAGCAAGAGCTTTTTTCAGCGGGGAAGAGCGCGTGGGCACGTCCGTGGCGCCTGCCAATGACATGGTTCACTGCGTGGGTTCCCAGGTTTGCCTGTCAGTTACAAAGCGTTTACGGATACCGTCCAACATCTTGGCCACAGACTAGGGAAGACAACCATTCAATTCGGCGTGAGTTCCTCATATCGTGACCCCAAGCGAAAATTAACGTAGGATAAAACTGCGTACATGCCTCCAAGGAACTCACCCCAGCGCAGCAATTCAGAAACGCGATGCCACGTGACGAATCATGACCAGAGAGGCGCTAGTCTGCTTTAGGAGTACACCCGCTCATCGAACATTCCCAGCAACGCCGTTGGTCCATTCCTCCAAGTGGATCCGGTCTGCCACCCGGGCCAAACGATGGCAATTTTTTTTTTTTTCATACCGATAGCTCTAAAGGACTCCTATCAGCAGCAGCACCACCACCACCCAGGGTCGTCGTCGAGTCGAGTGCATCTTCACCTCCACTCTCCCTACACCAAAACTTTTTTTTGCATGCGCTTTCGCACCGCCATGCAATTAGGTGCACCTTCTCTTGTACTTGTAATATACTCTGTCTCAGTTTTCGCATTCTCTATTTAATGTACCAGCGTCTCCATTGAACGCACAGCAGTCACGCCGGGCTGTTGTACCGCCGCTGCCGCCGCCGCCACCTTCCATCTCATCGACTGGGGTTGACGCCCAAGATGCTTCTGAGGCATGGCCGGAAGGCCCTTTCCCTCCATCAAGCAGTCGTCTTCAGACCACTTCGACCGACTTTGCGATCTCCCCTCACGAGTATCCCCGCGACCGAATCGAGCATACGTTTGTTGAGCACGCAGCATGATGCTCGCCCGGTGACGAGAAGAAAGAGCTTCGATGCTACATCAACATTCAAACCAGGAAGGAATCTTGCCACCGCAGTCGACGACTACCAGCCGATTGAGCCATCAGGCTACTCCCGTCTCCAAAACTCCATCTTGCCATCCTTGCAAGATGCCAATAACCGCCCAAGAAACTACGAGCTAAGGGCGTTCGACCCCTCTTCGCCCCTCGTTGTGCCAGAAGACGACCCTACCCCCGAGAGACAGCGTGTGAATATATACGGCATTCCTGGAAGTGCAGAGGAAATGATTCCTCTCTTTGACGCCTGCATTCGTGTAGGCAAGATTGATCGTGCCGCCGCCATCCTCAAGCGGCTGACCCTACCTGCGTTTGACCACTTTCCAAGAGAAGATCTCGCCGTACTGCACACCCGCTATCTTCGCGCATCTCTCGATCAACTGCGCCTGCACCCAGATCGCGCACAGGCGGAGGCCCTCCAAACGTGGTATGAGTTGTATATCAGAAAGAAAGGCTATCCGCAGACCGCCGAGACAATCGCGTGCATGCTCAAGTCCTCTTTGCTCTCCGAGCGCGACCCCGAAAGGCTCAGCCGCCTCATTCATCGTTACATGGGAATGGTCCCCGGCGAAGCAGGCCTCGAGGTCTTGTCAATGGCTGAAATCTTGACCGACCAGGACCTCGCCGCAATCACTGCAATCTGCCCGACATACAATCTATCGTCAGACGACACCACGATTCCAGAGCCCAATGAGCTCGCAGCTCCTCAGGAAGAGCATCTCAGCACTTTTTCTGACCAGGTGCCCGAGGTCTTATCCACGCCACAAAAGGGCTTTGGGTTGAAGTCGCTGAAGCAAACCCTGAGCCTCTTCGACGAACTCCCTCAATCCTGCGATATTTCTACGTTGCCGATTCGAGAACGCAAGGAGATCCAAGCCCGACTTGAGCGAGATTGCGTTGAAGCTGCAATCGCGCGATGGCGAGAGGAGAACGAGTCGTTGAACAAGATGGGCTTGAACACCGCCATTTCCCATTCATCCTTGAATTCCCGACTGTATGACTGGCAGACTGCATTGGAGGCTCGCTTGACGGACGAGATGGCCAAGATTGATGCCTCCGAAGCTGTTGCGAAGAAGACCCCTGAAGACTACGACCGATGCTTATACGGTCCCTTCATGCGACTGTCAACCCCCAGTCGCCTCTCTGCATTGACGATTCTTAGTGCTTTGAGTACTGTGGCTCTTACGGGCATCGACAAGGGTATCCCGGTAGCGGGAGTAATCTCAAGTCTCAGCAAGTTCGTCGAGGAAGATATTCAAGTTCAACTAGCGAATGACAAGTCGAAATCGAAGTCGAAATCGAAGCGGCGACGTGTGGTGCTTGCCGAATCCGCCAAAAACTCCAACAAAACGCCAAGCCCCAAAAATGAGGCCGAGCCTCTCCTGGGCAATGACTCGGCCAGAGACAAGAGACTGGTTGAGGCTCCGTGGCCGGTCGCAGTGAAGGTGAAGTTGGGTGCCATGCTCCTCACGGCGCTCCTCGAGACAGCCAAGATCAAGGTCGTTCAGGAGCAGCCCGTCACCCAGACGTTGATTCACCAATACCAACCCGCCTTCTCTCACGCTCTCCGGCTGAAGCGAGGAAAGAAGATCGGCATGATTCTACTGAACAAGACGCTGGTCACCATTATGAAGTCAGAGCCACGAGGAGATTACCTGGCTAAGCACCTCCCGATGGTGGTACCCCCCGAGCCTTGGACAGATTTCAACAAGGGAGGTTTCCTCGAGAGCTCCTCGGCTGTTGTTCGTGTCAAACAGGGCGACAAGGAGCAAAAGCTGTATGCCGAAGCAGCTATTACGCGAGGCGACATGGACCAGGTTTTCAAAGGGCTGGATATTCTGGGCAAGACCGCATGGAGAATCAACACCCCAGTCTTTAATGTGATGCTTGAGGCGTGGAACACTGGAAAAGCCTTTGCCAACTTCCCCGAACTATCTCCCGACATCGCGTACCCACCTGAACCAGAGCTCAGCGACGATCCTATGGCGCGCCGGAATTGGATCCGAACCGTGAAAGCAATCGAAAACAAGAAAGGCGCTCTTCACTCGCAGCGATGCTTCATGAACTTCCAGTTGGAAATCGCCCGGGCCTTCAGGAACCAGAGTTTCTACTTTCCGCACAACGTTGACTTCCGAGGTCGCGCCTACCCCCTGCCTACATACCTCAACCACATGGGTGCCGATCACGTTCGTGGCCTTCTGCGTTTCGCCAAGGGCAAGGAGCTTGGTGAACGGGGCCTTCAATGGCTCAAGGTTCACTTGGCCAACGTCTATGGGTTCGACAAGGCAAGTCTCAAGGACAGAGAGTCTTTCGCGATGGAAAACTTGGTCAACATTTTTGACTCGGCAAACAACCCCTTGACCGGCAACATGTGGTGGCTGAAGGCCGAGGACCCCTGGCAATGTCTTGCGACGTGCTACGAGCTCAAAGCGGCTCTCGAGTCACCGGAGCCTACCAAATACGTGTCTCACCTGCCTGTTCACCAGGACGGTACCTGCAACGGTCTCCAGCATTACGCTGCCCTTGGCGGTGATACTTGGGGTGCTGAGCAAGTGAACCTCGCGCCCAGCGACAAACCTGCTGATGTTTATTCCGCCGTTGCCAACATCGTCAAGGATCACATTGCAAAGGACGTCGAAGTCAAGCATCCCATCGCCATGGGTCTTGACGGCAAGATTACGAGAAAGGTCGTCAAACAGACAGTCATGACAAATGTTTACGGTGTCACCTTTGCCGGAGCCAGGAAGCAAATCTGCAAGCAGCTCGATGCCCTGTATCCGGAACTCCGAGAAGAGACTGGCGTTAATAACCTCACCAGTGCTACCTACATCGCCGGTCTTGTTTTCAAGGCACTTTCAACCATGTTCAAGGGTGCACACGATATTCAGTACTGGCTCGGCGAGATCGGTGGCCGCGTCTGCAAGGCTGTCACACCCGAACAGATAGAGCTCATCTCTCAGGATGGCCTTTCTGAACACTCCAAGGTTTCCAGAAGCGATATGCTGTCACAATTCCGCGCGACTATCGTCTGGACAACCCCGCTACGAATGCCGGTTGCTCAGCCGTACCGTAAGCACGGGACTCGTATCATTCACACTGCCCTTCAAGACATGTCCTTCACCGTCCCCGAAAGATCAGATCCCGTCCACGCCAAGAAGCAACTTCAGGCTTTCCCTCCGAACTTCATCCATTCTCTCGACGCTACACACATGCTTCTTTCCGCTCTCGAGTGCAACGAACTTGGTCTCGACTTTGCCGCCGTTCATGACTCTTTCTGGACACATGCTGCAGATGTTGACTCCATGAACCGTGTGCTCAGGGATGCCTTCATCAGAATTCACGAAGAGGACGTCGTTGGCCGTCTCGCTACCGAGTTCGAAGCCCGCTACGGAGGCTCTCTGTACATGGCACAAGTAAAGCCAGGCCCTGTTCACAAGAAAATCTCCGATTTCCGGATAGCAAACAGATGGGGCTTGAAGGAGGAGATGCTCCGAGAGCGTGAGAGACAGACTCTTCTCAACTCTTCCGATCCCGAGGAGGTGGCCAAGGGCAAGGCGATGGTGACTCCCGCCAGCATTTTCGAAGAGATGGCTGACGAAGAGGATGTTGTAACGGAGGCCCAAGAGCTGGCAGGGTTCGGTCTTGGGGAGATCTCTGAAGTGAAGGCTGATGACCTGGAGGACGCTTCCGACGAAGGAGCCGTTGACAGCGAGGAGGCTGGGGCCGGCGATGTCGACGGATCGACCCCTTCGGTGGGCGATCGTATCTTGGCGGCGATGCTCGAGAAGAAGGACGATAATGTGTCCTACTTCCAGGACGTGTTGAACAAAAAGCAACCCAAGAAACGAGGGCAGCTCCCCACCCAGATCTGGATGCCTCTGAAGTTTCCCCCCGTCCCAGCGAAGGGCGACTTCAACGTCCAGTCGCTCAAGAACAGCGAGTACTTCTTCTCATGAGCAGCCGTGCGATGGATGTTTGGTTCACGTTTGTCACGATTGCATATATGGTGCATATAGGGAGGCGTTTGTTGTCCTTTTTATTTCAAGAGGGGGCGTTCGCTGGTTGGATCACCGAAAATAAAAACAGGCGAGGGAGGCTGGAGATTTGTAGGATGTTGGGGATGTACATCTGTATAAATAACTAGATGGGATGACGATGTGTCGGTCCTGGCGGTGTTCAGGGCTAGATCCCACGATGAAGACAAAAAATAACTGTACAATAGAAATCATCTGTGGATGGAAGACAAAAAAAAAAAAGCCAACGAGACAAAAGAAAACTTTTCTTACTTTATCACCACTCGCTCTTTCGCATCAACAGCAGGTTTGATCTCCATGACGGCGCGGCGCGGCACTTACTGAACAGACCGGCTCATCCCGTCCGGAATCTCAGTCGACGCGTCCTCCCATCCCCAAAGACCTCTTCTCAAACTCAACACATGAATGCAATTTGCCGGAAAAACTCTGGCGCCAAACCGTCAAATGCTTGTTATATTGCAGCTCCACCACGCCGGCCCGTGTCACGCACAGGTGACGGCCTTCGCGAGTAAGTCGCCTGCTCCGATTACCCGAGTTGACTCGGACAGCCTCGCATACCCAAAGTGCGCAGAGGTTCTAGAACTTCTTGCCGCTGCAACGAAATTGAGTCTTCACATCTGGTCATCATACCTACAGCCCTGGTCAGCCTCTCACATCGCTTGATGAGGAAGTTATCGTCGCCCGATAGCCCGCCGTCCAGTGCCGGCCGCCCGCTCCGGGATGCCTCCCCCACACGGGCACCCGAACCAACGAGTCAGCGCCCGCCGGGGAGGACGATCTTGCGCGCGTTTGGCGTGGCCCAGGAACCGCAGTCACCGAGCCGTCGAGCCCGTCTCGAGGTGTTCAAGGCGAAGAAATGAGACCTGTTGGCAAGCCCACCCACACCTGTGGTACGGTGAAACCGAGCGGCGGGAGATGAGCGGTAGGGCTGTCGTGAAGTCTAATAGAGTAGCATTCTGGAAGGCGGAGCAGTCCGTGCGACGGGTTCATCGCAAGATGGGACGGTTTTTTGGGGGCGGGCGGGCGCATGTTGACATCCTTTCGGAAGGGAAGCTTTTCATCTTGATGGTTTAAGCTTTAATGAGAGGCCCTGTGTTTAGGCAATACGAAGGGCGGGAGTTGCTGGGTGAAGACTGTCCATGCTCAATAATATTCTGATATATATATAAACATCGCGAGCATCCTCCTTGCCCTCCATCCCCAGGACCCTTTCTTTCCCAACCCACCTCCAACTACCAACACTCATTTCAAACCACACTCATTTACACACACCCGCCAAGATGCGCTCCGACATCCTCCTCGTCCTCGCCGCCACCTTCGGCTCCACCCTCGGCCTGCGCCGCGCCTGCAAGCACACCGCCGCCTCCGAGGGCTGGTACTACACGACCTCCTCGGACTCGCTCGACGCCATCGCGGCCGACTTCTGCACGTCCCCCGCGGTCATCAAGTCGTGGAACAACCTGCAGAACATCAAGCCGGGCATGAACCTCAAGGTGCCGTGCCACTACAACGCGGGCCGCCAGCGCGACTGCGCCAAGAACAGCGCGACCGACGGCGCGTACGTGATTCAGTCGGGCGACACGCTGAACAGCATCGCGTACGACTTCTGCACGACGGCCGACAAGCTGCAGCAGATGAACTCTGCGCGCATCACGAACAAGGACCTGATTTACCCGGATTGGGTTATCCAGGTCCCTTGCAGCTGGAACTAGATGCGGATGGAGGGGAGAAAAGGGGTTTCGGGAAAAGTTTGGATAGATGTTTAATTGATAATTCATCCTCTTCTTTTCAATGATGCTGTTCATGCTGTGTAGGCTGTGCGATGTTCCCGAAGGCTTCTTTGTTGTGCAGGACTCTTTGCTCGGTTACTTTATCACCGAGACGCTGTGGTCAACCAGTACCTTGTCCTGTTTGTACAATCAGCACAAAGCTTGTTGTTTCCCTCAGCCAATTCAATGGCATGAAGCACGAGAGATGGGTACCTCTGATCTCTTTTGTATTGACTCTAGATGCTTTGCTAGGGCGCAGTCTTACACCCAAAGTAGTTTGATATTACGTCTTCTGTTTTCCGTCAACTGTCATCGTTACCAGCTCCTTTGCGATCTATTCTACGGTGTCCATCGCTGCTCTCCTTCATTCAATCGTCGAATCTCTCGACCTTCTGTATCATTTTCCTCCTCATGCTCGTAGTATCTCTCCATCCCCTGCGTACCCATCCCCTTGTCTTCTGCGCCTCCATTCCCATCACTCTTCCCATGAACATCTTCGTCTTCAGCATCAACAGTGAACTTGCGTCGGTGCGACTTCTTCCAAGCAGCGATTTAGATGTCTCCCGAGGACGGTTGACGTTCATGTCAATTACTTCGTACAGCAAGTGACCTAAAGATTTCTCTAATCAGAATAATGTCCCACTCAGAACTCGGGTTACTCACCGCAACTGCGCAACCATTGCCCTCGTTGTAGTTGTCCCCGTCGTAGCTGTATCGCAACTTTTCCTGACTCTGCCCCGCCTGACAGACAGCGCTTGCCCTTCCAGTGCACTCGGCCGCTGTGCCGTCCTTGTACACTGTGCCCCGGTAGCTCTGAGTGCGGCAATCCGCAGCCGCGACACTGGCGCACGCAAGAAGAACTGCGAAAATCTCCGAGAACAACATGTTGAACGTGTATAAGCTGCAGGAGGACGATGGCAACTTGAGAAAATGGGGTTGGTTCTGCGGTTTGGATTGTTCAGATGAACTGCGTTCGGTGCCGGAATTATTCTGTCTATGGGAGTTGATCTCGAAAACAAAGAGCTCATGTTATATGATCTCGGGGTTCCCCTATGTTTCTAGCTACTTTCCCTATCCAGCTCGAAAGGGCAAGCTATCTTACGAGTATGCAAGATTGCATAGATACTCATCATTTTCGTTAGTGGACCGGACGCCTGACTCGGAGGTGGCAGGCTACTAGCTGGTTGGTTATCCCATCGGCCCAATAAAAGAGAGTTTCACTGACTTACAACGTATGGGTGTGATACGAAAGACTTTTGACCAATTGCTTTGGATCGGCAACTTAGCCCAAAGTTTACCCAAACGTCAGAACAACTACAGACAGCTCTACGGATACGCTATGCCGCTTTTTCCAACTTGGCGTTCCCGCGAAGGCCCATCGAAAGACTTAAGTCCCCGAGCAAAGGAATGGTTCGCCCGATCTCCGGTCTGGGATTAAAGTCTCCGAGCTCAGTCCCCTTACCGGGCCCAGGAACAAGGAGGATGGTTGGTGTCTGGGTGGTGCCAGTTCCTGCAGCCGTCACGGTAGGCTTGCTGTCCTGTGCGCAGGCCTTCCCAGACAGCACAGGACGTAACATGTAATGATGGGTTTCCCGGTGTCTCAGACGTACATTTGCCTGCATCGTTATCAAGTAGGGGTCGTATACGATACGAGTCCAGATTATGCAGCAAGCTGTACAGCCTACACGCCTTTAACGACTTGCTTCAACTCTACAGAAAAGGCAACTTCTAGATATCTACAGAAACAAGACTCTGAGACGCAAATCCAACTGACTCAATCGCAACGATTGTAAAATCAGCAAAACAATATCTATAAAAGCTGGAATTCCGTCGACTCAACTCGATTGATGCGATTTCATCACACTCATTTCTCTCAGGTACTTATCGCAATAAGTAGCTTTGATCCAAGATTTTCAGACTTTCGTTGATTCTTTGACCACATCATCCCCAAACCTCACCCTCAAAATGCGTCTGCAAGCTCTTTTCCTCGTGGCGGCACAAGTTGCCACCATCGTTGCACAGGGCACATGCTACTGTGAGTGCAACCGAACTTCCGATGCCTCTGGGTGCGCCGCACTCCCACGACCTGCCAGCGGAAACTGTGCCGAGGTGTGCAACCCTGGAGGAAGATGCCCGAACTGGGTCAAGTGTGGCTGAATCGTGAGCCGAGACAGTAAGCATCCTCCCCCGATCACGGTTCTCACGTATGATATTCACCACTCCAAATCTTAGAACACACATAAAACGCTTTCGACATGCGTCGCAAACCTTTGGGCTCTTCGATTCTTGGGAACTCGTTGGGGTAGTCCTTCGTAGAAATATAACACTATGCTGAACAGCAGCTTATGCACTCCCAGTCCCTCGCTATTTCTTTGATGATTCGCTCTCTATGAGTCTCAGGGCTTCCTGGAACATTTCCAGTGTCACCTCCATCCAGTTCTCATATCTCTTCGCTTGTCTCAGCTTCTCAATCTCCATTGCTCGCTCCTCCTTCTTCTGCATAGAATCTGTCCAATTCTGCCTAGTGAACTTCATTCCCATTCCTTCAGCTGTCCATCCATCGTTGTTCTGCAAGGAGATGTCGGCCCCTTTGCTGATCAGCATGCCGATGACCGACTCCTCACTTCCCGGGGGGAAGTCGATGCGGACTTGACCAGAGGGCCGCTTATGATGGAGGTTCATTGCCATGAAATGAAGTGGCGTGTTGCCGTTGTCGCATGTGATATTGGGGTTGACTCCCAGCTCGTTGAGGAGATAGATGACGACATCGGTGTCTCGGGCGGCACAAGCTTGATGGATGGCATGGATTTTACCGCGCTCACGGGTGATCAGGCTCGCGCCGGCCTCGATCAAGACCCGCGTTACCGCAAGCCGTCTGCCATTGACGTCGCTTTCGACAATGGGGTGGTTGTTGCGCCATCTCGTTGACTGCCGTTGCGATCGCAATTCGTCGGGACAGGATTTCAAGGCGAAGAAAAGCGGGTTTGCTCCCACGTCGGGGAAGCCTTCAGCATCCCAGCGCTGGCCGCTGCGATCGGCGATTCTCATTTCTTCGTACTCCTTCTGAGTGTGACAAAGCATTGCCCGAGCGGGGTGAAGCTTCATCAGAACCCCCAACTCATAAAGCTTGCCACAGGCCCCAATGTATCGCGTGTACCCGAAGCCACCCAACGCGGTCTGCGCATGACCGCTGTCGATGAGAAACTTGGCCAGCTCTGCATTTCCGTTGAAGCATGCCCATGTTAAGGAGGTTATGCAAAGGAGCGTAGGTTCTCTCACGACGCTGATGTTGCTACGCCTTGTGAAAGGTGGCTCGCGGCAGTGGTCGAAGTTGGTCTGGTCGTAGGCCATCACGTCTGCGCCGTGCATAATGGCCTTCTTCACGCCGATGATGTTATCCTTCTTCGCAGATATCAACAGAGAAGAGTTGTAGTGGTGCTTGATGTCGTGCTTGAAGGCTGCTGGGCTGATGATCTTGTAGAGGTATTTGCAGGTTGACGCGAGACGCATCACATTCGCGATCCCACGGAACGGCTTGTCAAACAAGTCGATGAACTTGTGCTCCTCCTTTTCGGGATGGAATTGAAGCTTTTCGTAGCCAGTATGGATGGTCTTCTTTGTGTCGTACGCATTGCTGTCTTCGCACTCGCCACTGTGTCCTCGCAGGATATCGATAATGACGAGGATGATCTCAGGTGGTAGACCCTCCATGAAAGGCTCAGGCGCTCCGTTTTGAATTGTGTGAAGCATGATGTGTGCCCTTAGGAATGATGTGAGTTGCGATATCTTCTGTCGGTGTTATTATGTGTTTTTTCTTTTCTTTGACCGATGGCAATGGAGGAAAAATAAAAAGAAAGTGCTAGGGAAAGAAAGAAGGGTAGAGGGCGAAGCAGGATTGGATGGCGGACAACGAAAGGAAGGAAGGAGGCAGGGAGACAGAGCGACAGAGTTTTCTACCTACCTAAGTAGGTAGGCAGGGGCGTTCCTTCCGTGAATTGGCTTTCTGAGTGCCGACCTTTTCTTGTAACAACACCATCTGAACTATCACTCTTAAGCTAAGCCTTCCACAATTTCTCACCCTCCATTGACATTGTTTGGTCCACATTGGCTGAATTTGGATTTTCATCTGTCCCCATGTCAGTAAGTAACAACGAGCTGGCATGGCTCAATGGAATCATGGTCAAATCAAGTCATGTTGAAAGGAATCAAATCAAAACGCATATTCGGGGTTTTGCAATTGATCACGGCATGGTTATTGCAAATACCTGGATATTTCCCTAAATTCCATTCTTAAATTGTCTTGTGGCCATATCTCGTTGATCATTTTGGGACCCTGAGATGACTGAAGCTACAAGCCAAACGTAAGTCCACCCGATCTTGTGGGTTCCCAAGTCCCATAGTGAAGAGGCTCCTCATTTGCCATCATGCACTCGGAGCGCTTTACCTAGCAAAGTTCCTACCATTCATTCCAGTCATTTGCCACGGTTTCGTAACCCTCCGGCCCTTCCCATATCGATAAGGGTAGGGAGGTTCACGCCCCTCTACAAATCCATCGCCGTCGTCCTCAACATCCAGCCCCGTATCTTTGGCCGTATATCCTCGATTGTTTTTTAAACCAAAGTTCAGCCCATTGTCGAGTAACAGGCGCAAGATGAGCTTCTGTCGTTCTATCGGATGTGATATCATTAATCCAAACCCGTACGACAATGGGCTATATATCAGATGCATTGCCATATAATGCAGAGCCGAGTTCCCGTCTCGATCAGTTATTGAAACATTCACACCCACGTCGCAAACAAGAAAGCGAACGACTTCGTAGTCCCGGTACGCGCAGGCTTGATGAATCGCGTGGATGGAGCTCCTCAGCCGGGTGATCAGAGATGCCTTGGCATCGATGAGCATGCGGACGATGCGCAACCGGCACCCACTGTTGTCAGTTTCGACGATGGGCTCTATACCCCAATCGACCCAAGTACGCCAGGAACTTTCTAATTTTGTGTCTTGAACAGCCTTGAGAGCAAGGAAGAGAGGACTTGCTCCAATCCAATATCTGGCGTCATCATGACTGTGACTTCGACTCCACCCAGATGCGAAATCGTCTTGCGTTGGAGAAAGCATCACTCGCTGGGGATGCCCGTGATTGAGAGGGTCTGGGAACTCATCTGGATTTGACCAATATGTCGACCATTGCATGCCCATATTGGCCCTAGCATTTACATCAGCGCCTTTGCCTAGAAGAAACGCCACCACGTCTGCATGGCCGAAGAACGCCGCCCAGTGCAGCGCAGTCAGGGTTGATTTCGTCGGTATTCTCTCGACACGTGGTGGTTCGTAGCCGTTACCATCCGTGAACTCTGAGTCGAAAATTGTACGGTCGAGGGTGTTGATGTCGGCGCCGTAGGCCAGGGCCTTGGCCACACCTCTCACAGAACCGTGTTTTGCCGAAAGAAGAAGGGAAGATGAGTAGCAGTGTTTAATGTCATGACCCATGATGACGGGGTCTGTAATGTAACGCAGACGCCTGCATGTCGACCCGAGGCGTGTGGCAGCCCTGACGCAAGGGAAGGGCTTCGGTAAGTCGTCGATAGACTCAAAATGAAAATGCCATTCTTCTTCATCGTACCCCCCCGAGACTTCGGCATGAACGAGAGCTTCCGTGATTAGTATGATGAGCTCCGTTGGTAGGGTCGTTAGACAAGCTTTCGAGCGCGGGCGCTCGTCGGGCTGGCGGGTGGAACACTCGTCAGAGGCCGCAGGACATGACGGTCTACTCATCGCGAGGAGCTCTCCTGTGATGTTCAAGATTTTGATAGTTGAAGAATTCTGATTAGGACGGATTTGAGGTTACATGGACTTTTTTCAAGTCAAATGTTGTGTGGTATTGTGTTATCTCCGTAAAGTAGATGTCAAGAAACGGAAGTGAGTCAAACGATCCAAAACTTTATCCAACCACCACCTTGATAGCAGAATAATTTGACCATTAATCACTTGCATTTAAATATCAGGCCACCTCCACTGTTCGAAAAAGTCACATGAACCTTTTGTTGCCCATCTGGAGTGGCAGGAAACATTGTGGTGGGCTGCAGAATTGTATCTCATGGGGACCGGAAGACAAGAATTAGTTCCACTGAGCGATTACATCTCATTCATCAATCTTGCCTTCGTTCATGCCGTATCGGTACCTTTGTTCTTCCCTCGCAATGTCATTCAAGACTTCAAGAAGCACCCGAACGACGGTGAATGCTCATACTCACCGCCTAAGCTAGACGCGGCAGAATCTGACCAATGTGAGACCAGGAATCTCACCAGTCCTCAACGCTGAGACCCTCTTGCCGCATCGTCAACTTCACTTCACGCAACACATGCATCGTCAACCCAAGTTGACCAGAACGATATTCGATTCCTCGTGTTGATTACAATTGTCATCTAACGAAAATGGAAGAGCGTGGATGTGAGCGTTCTCGGGACGCTAATCAAGCCACTGGACTTCGAAGTCCAATTCAGGTCGCCTACAATACCTTCCACCGTACCGATGTCGAAGCAGGCATCGGGACATTCATCGTATGAAATGTTGCAGTCCTGACAAGGTGCTGCCGTCCCTGCACAGTCGAGACCGCTTCCAACAATACCCCAAACAACAACCCAGTGTCCCGGTACAGCGCCACGGCATACACTGGCCCCGCCCGCGCATACCGCTTTATCCTTAGCAGTACATCATCGTGCCCCCTTTCTCGAGGCTCTCGCTGGGGTGATTCACCGCACCATATACCTTCACCCTACCCGGCGCCCTCTCCGCATCTGTCGACTTCATAACTATCCCCGCCCTTGTGAAATCAACGCTCCCATCCCCGTTGATGACCCACCCCGCCACGGCGTTGTGATCCTCTCTGTCGAGCAGTGTGTTATCACGCACCCCGGGAATGCTGCACTTCCAGCCATTGTCGGGTGACAGTGGGAGAAGCGACCCAGCGGAGCGGCCGGTGCCCGTCGCGCTCTCATAGAAGATGGCACCGAGCTTGCGCGCCGCCTCGCGCAGGAACGACAGCGGGTACATGATGAAGACCAACATATCGCCAGGCGCGAGCTGCCCCCTGGGCCGCTTCGGGTCGTACCAGTCCGTCACATTAATGGCGGACATGATGGCTGGGGCGCGGCTGGAAGAAGCCTGGCGGAGGTTAGAGTTTACGAGGACCGCGGCGGGCGAGCCGGTGGTGAGCGCATTGTCGAGTCGAGTAAGCCTCCGGAAGCTGTAAATCTCCTGCACCGCGCCGGGTAAGCGCGCGCGGTTGGCCGAGGAGCCTTCCTTCTTGCGCCCGCCGCGCATGTAGAAGAAACTCACTGGGTCGGCGAGAGACATGCTGATTGGGACGCCCGCGGCGATGAGTGTCTCTGTCTCGTACAGAAAGGCCACGAGCGGGCGCAGTGGGATTGGGGTGCCGCGGGCATCGAGAAGTGGCTCCCAGGTGCGCGAGTAGAGCTCGATGTTCGGGCAAAGGACGCACTCCTGCAGCGTCCATAGCGACGAAAACCAGGCCGCGGGCTCGCCGCGCTTCATAAGCTCCATGGTGGCGGCCGCCGTGGCAGCCTTGGTTGCCTTGGACATTACCTTCCTGATGGCGGGCACATCGCGGGTGCAGGTGAGTTCCAGTGCTCGAAAAGAAATCCAGTTCAGGGCGCTGTTGACGCCGGTCCAGGACTCGATGTCGTTAATCCAACCGATGCAGCGGCTCGAGCCCTTGAAAATGGCGGCCTGGTTTTCGATTTCCTCCTTGGAGATCTTCTCGGCGACCTCGTCTCTAGTGACGGCATTCTTGTCGAATTGCGGGATACAGAACAAGTCCAACCATATGTAGCGAGACCCAAGCCCTGGCAGCTGAGCTGGAATCCGCCTCACGTCAAAAACACTGTTGCCCGGGACCAGCCACGGGACGCCGGAGATATTGTGGTTCGCCGGGGTGCGCCAGCGGCCCCAAGTGTGACTGATGCACACGTACTCGGGGCGATCATCCAGCGAGGAAACGACCACAGTTCTATTCTCCTCGGTGTCCCAGAGATAGTAGGGAGGTTTATCCAGGTTGGTCGCGGTCTCATGGCGCGGTTCGTTGAGGACAAGATCGGGATAGGGCTCTTCCCGCGCGTCGTTGTTTCCTTCGCCTGTATGTAGAGCGGCAGAGGCCAGCTTTTGAGTGGTGGTAAGGATTGCCGACCAATATCGAACCTCCTGGAGGCGAACCAGGAGAGGGTGGCTGGCATACGAGTTCCAAGACTGCGGATGGAGCTCCAACAGGAAGAGCCTCAACAGATTTGCGTGATAAACGGACGTGTCGGCCCCGGTGTATTTGGCGGTGCCTACGAGTCTCTGTTCCCCGGCCGGACTGAAGGTGGTCTTTTGTCTCCTCATAGACGCGAAGTACTCAATCGTGCTGTCGAGGAGCCGCTTGTCACAGTAGGTGGCTTTCCACCACGAGCTGAGCAAGTGATAGGACCGCCACTGGGCCTGCGATAGACTTTCGCCGAACTCTTCGTCGTCCTCGAAAAGGCTATTAATCTCTTGCCAGTCATTCAACATCGAATTCCAGCCATAGAGTCTTCGCTGAGGGTCGTTGTCCGGCCGGTTCTTGTATTTGGCAAGTTGGACCCAGAGCGGGCACATTGGCCACAGCCGGTCGTTCATGTGGGACACGTTTCCCCTTTCCTGTGCGAAGCTGGCTAACAAGCTCTCGGCGTTGGCCTGCCACTCGCGGCGAGGCTCGCCGATGGCCTGCCGCTCCGCCTCTAGCTTCTCGTAGGACTCCTGTAGCGGATGGACAACGTCTTCCCACTCGGGCGAGAAGAAGTAGTACGAGTGTATGGGGTTGAAGATCTCCGGGGAATGGAACCTGCGGTTCCACTCATCCAAGTTGGCCATGGCTTTCGCAACCTTGTTTTCCTGTCACGATATTGAGAAGTGGGAGAAACAGATGCGAATGAGAAAATGAACGAAGACAGAGTGTCGAGTAAATACTGGCGAGGTCAGGAGGGGATGACAGCAGGTTATATGGGATCAGGCTGGCCCACCGGGTCAGATGGATCAGGCTGCTGTGTGACTGCCATCAGCTCCATTGCCCGAAGCATCGACACGCATCGGCATCATATTGGGCCGTCCTCTTTGAAAGAGACGGCACAGCCATGCTGTCCAATGCCTCTGCAACAACCTCGCGATTTCTGCTACTTGCACAGCGTGGCAAGCCAGTGTCCTTCGTTACGATATGATCATCCATACTTGAGGCGAGTTGCATCAAACATCACCAATCTCGAGTACGAACAGTCCGGAACATGTCGGAGGACAGCAGCGCCCTCGCGGCCCTCTCCGCTCTCCTAGGCTACATCGGCGCCGAGGCCGCGACCATCGTGCCCTTCATGCATCTCCTCTGGCCGCACCGATACCTCTCCAACCTGCAACTATCCAACCTCCCCAGCGTCGCCCTGCTCATGCCCATTGGCGGCCCGCTGCACAAGGCCGTCCTCGAGACCTTCGACGTCACTCACCGCAACGGTCTCTTCAAGGGCCACCAACGCGGCCACATGCTCGGCACCCCGTTCTTCCCCAGCAGCGACTGGACCTACACCGTCCACGACCCCTCCAAGAAAGCCAACGGGCTACCACAGGCTAAGGAGTGTCGCAACTGTCTCTGGACGACCGCCCTAGGCCTCCTCATCATCCCGAACGATGATACCAGAGGCCGCGGCGCGAACCGCTCCTCGGAACTCCGAGCCGAGAAAGGCGAGGCTGCCGTTCGCTGTAAGCCCTCCGTCGTCCGCGCCCGCATCGCCGTCAAACACCTCACTTTCTCAAGCGCCACCCCCGAGGACAGAGCGGACCCCACGCTCCCCATGGTCCGCGAGCGCTGCCGCACCCCGGGGTGGCGCACCTTCCTGACCGTCATCCTCGCGGAGTCGACCAGCATCGCCATCGCCGCCATCGTCGCAGGGGCATGGACGACGGCGTGGTCCACCCTCTGGCTCGCGCCCGTTTGCCTGCGCCTCCTCGGCACGGCAGCCGCTCTGCGTCGGGAGCCCCTCGCACCGCTCGACATCAACGACGAGGCGCCGCCGCTGGACTTCGAGCTGACCGCGCCGCAGTCTAGCAGCGACCTGATACTATTCACGGGTCCGCCAGCGATCGTGCTGCAGTTCATGCGGCACTACGGGCACCCGATGCGGTCGTGGCCGCGGGAGGTGGTGCAGCTGCTCGTGGCGGTGGGGATCGGCTTCGTCTTCCCCGTGGGGCTGGTGGCCTCGGCGCTGTGGATGCCGGCAGAGTTGCAGTTCGTGTGGTTCGGGTACCAGGTGTATCTGTGCCTGGTCCTGCATCTGGCGCGGTACACTCCGTGGATGGGAGGGCTATCGACACACGCGGCGGTCGCGCGAGCGTTCGACAGGCAGGGCGTGGGGATAGGGACGAAGGGCGGGACGTGGAGGAGGACGATTCTATTTGGGGAGAACAGGGGGACCAGGGGCACGGTCAGGGTCGACCTGGATGTGACGTGTCATGACAGACAGGCTGATGGGAAGGAGGCGCTGGAGAGGTTGCTGAGGCGGCGGGAGGATGCAGCGATGAGCCATACGAGTTCTGGTCAATGAGGTGACCCTACTGAGCATCGACCGCGCGGGATGGCACAGCATATGGCATTGCAGCTCGACTGTGATAGACCGATAACACTCGCTGTATTCAAGCACAGAGTTGATGCCAGCTACTCAAGGTTCCTCACACAGTCCCACAATAGGGTTGCTCTCTGCACTTCAGCTATTCTTGTCAGGAGAGATTTTCAAGATATATGAACTGTTCGTAAGACATGCTTTCATCTGATTTTGCCCGCTTCCAATGCGAAGAAACCAAACGGACTAAAATGAATGAGAGCTCTGTCCAACACCTTGATAACAGACGGGTTTTGCAATACATCCATAAGAAAGATATAAGGGTGCATCGTCAGGGTGCAAAAGCATCATTTTAAATCTAGCTGGCTACCTTGAGCGAGTTTCGTGCATGTCCTTTACGCGTCGCGCTCATATACTGCCGCATCTTGCTCCGTGTAAACCGTGAATAGAGGTTGCTGGTATGAGCTATGAGCTTCATTTGTTCCTCCTCCCCAACTCATCTCCCTTCGATTTCCCCGATTTTGCAACACAGCAAGAACTTTCCAAGTCATTCTCCTACCTTTCAGTCCCCCACCTTCGCCATGCAGCATCAGTCGACGGTCCCCAGCCCGGCCGCGGGAACTAGCATGACTGCATCGGATACCAACAAATCCCAGTCGGCTTGCGCAGCAGGCACCATGGAATCCACTACAACAACCCACCAAAGAGAAAGGCCTCGACCGGCCTTGCAAGAAATGCCGCCGGAGATTCTCCTCCTCATTGTCGACGTGATGTTCGGAGACAGGGGCTCTAGTGGGTACAACAGGACTGAGACAAGCTTCTGCAAAGATGAAAACTGCCAGGAACAATCCGTTTGCTACACCAACTTCAGCCGGGAACGAGATGTTATTCGTCTTGCAAGGACTTGCAAGAAACTGCACAAAATAATCAGCCCTGCCATTTTCAAACACGACATCCGAGAGAATCACTCATCGGCATTAATCCTATCAGCTAAGTGCGGATTGTCTAATGTGGTACTGCAAGCTCTTGAAGCAGGCGCAGATGTCAACGCCCCTGATCGAACCGGCTTTGACTTCTATCAAGACTGGTATGGTAGCGAAGTGGATACGGAACGCTTCCCCGTGTCTTCTTCGCTGACTGCGCTGCATTGGGCCGCATTTTTCGGGAATGAAGATATGATGCGTTTGTTGATCGGAAGGGGTGCCAATACGAACGTAAGAGCCGACGTGGGCACCCGGTCATACCTCATCGAAGAGGAATATTACAAGACCGACGAAGATGAAGAAGACAGGACCGACGAACGGAAAGAAAACGAAATTGACGAATGGGAAGAAGCCAGCCTGAGCTCAACACACCCACAGAGGGCAATGTTCTGTCATACGAACAAAGAATACGGTCAAAGCCAGTACGGTGGCCATTACTCCGAATACTTCTCCTGCCTGGAAAAAGACGATAGCTTTGGAGGCGCCAATGCCCTATTCTTCGCCCTGAAGTCCCTTCATGGCTGGTCCGAGGTACTGCGTTGGAGGACAAGATCAGTTTATTCCGACCAACAGTTTGCAAGAAGGGCTCGAGGGGGGTGGCGATTGTCCATGGTAAAACTGCTCATTGAGCATGGCTCCTCTCTTACCACACGGGAATGTGGACAGATCCATGCCTTACATCAGGCAAGTGCGTACGGTCAGACCGATATCGTTAAGTTACTCATTGACGAGCTGGGTACAGACCCTAATATTAGAGACAAGGACAACAACACACCCCTGCATTATGTGACGATTGACGCGATGAGAAGGCAGGGGGGGAAGGCAGGCGACATGCAGATTCAGGACCTGCGGCGGACAACCCAGCTACTTTTGGACAGAGGGGCTGATCCATACCTTCAGAACTTCAAGGGCCTCACAGCAGAAAAGGTTGGCTTGCCCCGCGAGTGGCTTGAACGGGCATGAGCTGTTGGCTTAGATTACGTTTAAATACCATTGTCTTCATCAGATAAGCGTGGATGTACTTGATTCAGAGCTGACTGTAGCGATCGAAATGTCATAGTGTAATCAGCTGTTGACTGGGTTGTCACTTTGGGCATTCCGCGGCTTTGCACGAATCCGCCGGCTCTAGCTTGCCTATCGAACTCAGTAAGCTGTAGTCCACAGATCGCAATACTGACGGCTTGACTTTCGCGAGTTGGTGGTGATAGGCGAAACCAGAATTTGGTGCCGAACTATCTCTCTTTCCTGTCAAGCTTTCTGACGTAAAACATACTTGCAGAGAATTCCAGGCTGTATTTTCAGCACCTGTACACAGTCTTGCCCAGCCGTCCAAGTCTAGCTGGTTTCACGAGTTTCCGAGAAGCTCCATAATCTGAGGTACGGCGGGCCCCCTGCGGCGTATCAAGGTCCTTAGACCACCTTTTACTCATAGTTTATCCTGGGAAGTACCTATGCTTTGCATAACCTTTATTCCTTTGGAGAAAATTGACACACCTCTCAATGTTAGGCAGGCTATGGTACCCTTGTCATCAGCAACAAAGTACATGGGAGTGTGAGAGACCACTGCTTGCTGATTAGGTCGCAGACCGGCCTGTCCATTTCGAGAAAATGCACCCAAGGGCAATTTGTTGGCCTGAACTCTAGTCTTTGGCTCCTTTCTCACCGCTCAACGCAGCTGCATTGCCACTCGGGTAGGCACATCAAACATTGTCACAGGCCCCACCCAGCTCACCTGCACCCAATCTAGAAACACCAAATTGCATGTCTTTTACCCTTTGGGCTGCCCGTCACTTTTTATCGGATGTTTGAAGTAGTCTGCATTGGAAAGCTGCAGAGAAGTGCAGCGCAAGGGGTGCAGATGCTAGTTGGCTGGCAACTGACGACAGGCAACATGGGACGTGTTTGAAAGCAGGATAACGATACTGGGGAGAGGAGATGAGTCATTTGGCTTTCTGGTTTAAAAAGTACTGACCAGAAATGGGCAAAAGACCTTGTAGCTGGGTTGCCTCAGCCTCTAATGGCCGTTGAAGGTTGAAGCATGGAAGATCGTTATCAAATGTTGTTTGTTTTCTTTGCCAGATTTGTGACTGACATCGTGCAAGATCCAACTGGTGTGACCCCGCGGGTGGGGTTGGGTGGCGTTGAGTCGGTGCTTTGTGTGGTCACACCCGAAAGGTCTGGAATTGGGCGACTGAGTCCCTGAAAGGAGCTGAGACCACACATGCTAATCTGGCATAAAACATGCTTCGTCCCGCCTAACCAAACGAAGATTCCGGAGAAAGACATGCCCCATCCACATCCTCCCGTCAGGCAACAACACATCCGATACATCAAACGCTTTCCGTTCTTTCTGCGCCCTACGACGAGACAGTCAAGAGCACCAATTAACATCATTCGCTGGCACACTACGGCACCTTCCCGAAGAAGCATTTTCGATCGCAGCTACCATGAAGGAGACGGCTTCGTCCTCTCCGAGCGAACGAGTCCGCGCAAGCCTGGAGACGATCCCGCCAGAGACTGTCCTTCTTATCGCCGACTTCTTGTTTGGAGACACATCACGCAGTGCATACGACATGGAAGATATCAGCGATCCTGCCAACGCATGGCGGGTGCGTTGCCCACAAAAGAGACCACGAGGTAGATTGTGGTATACGAAAACAGAGGGGGCTTATTCCAAGTTTGACCCCGAGAGGGATGTCATTCGCCTAGCAGCGACATGCAGGAAACTGCATACCATTCTGACCCCTGCAATCTACAACCACGATGTTCAGCATAACTACTCATCGGCTCTATTCATCGCAGCCAAAAAAGGGATCACGAGCGCGGTGTTATTGTCGCTACAAGCGGGCGCCGACATCAACGCGCAGGACAGAACCATGTTCGACTATTACACATATTCCGAGGAGAGCAGCACGGAACGCTACCCAGTGCAATCATCTTTCACTGCCCTGCACTGGGCCGCCTTCTTCGGCAATGAAGAATTGGCCAAACTGTTGATCGCGAGAGGCGCAGATGTCAACGCCAGAGCCGACATAGGATATCGTTACTACCTTTGGGACGACACTGAAGAGTGGGTCGAAGAACCTCTGGATAGCAGCAATCCACAGATGATCATGTTTTGCCACTCCGAGAAGGAAAACGATGATAGCAGAAGGTCTGGGTACTTCGGCAAGCGAGACACTGTCCACATTGGGGCAAACCCCCTCTTCTTTGCTCTCAAGGCAGACACAACTTCTGCGAACTACCTCAAGTGGCTGATAGAGGTTGATGACCCCTATGGTCATCGGAAAAGTGTTCTTAATGGACACGAATCTGATAAACGATCATCAATGGCGAAGTTGCTCATCAAGCATGGTTCATCCCTACTCACGCGAGAATACGGAGCGATCCATACCTTACATCAGGCTACTGCGTACGGCATTGAGGATATGATCAAGCTCCTCATTGATGAGATAGGGGTCTGCCCAAACACCAGAGACGAGGATGGCAATACACCCCTCCACTATCTGGCAAGAGGAGACATTCCTCGTTCTGTAGGCCAAAAGGCCCTGCAACTGCTATTGGACCGAGGAGCAGACCCAAACCTGCAGAATTCCGATGGCCTGATACCTGAGTATCAGCATAAGTGGCGACTCAATGGATAGGACCAGGGTTACCCACATGCGCTTGATGCATTTGAATGGCAGGCATCACATGTGTTTTGGAAGGAAGGTGGATTAGGTGAAAGATCAGGAAGAAGGACGATATTCCTCAGATAGTTGCGCTGATTCAGTTACCACCCATGACATTCAGCACCACAAGGGCTTCCATTTTTTGATGAATAGTCAGTCTCAGAATAGAACAAAAGACTCATTGCTCTTGAATTTATTCGACGACAGTGACATTACCGTCAACACTAGAAAAAAGGTACTTCTGGAAGAGGACGTCCCTAATGCAGCAAACTACTGCCGTGAATTCCTCTGTGCATCTTTGAAAGGAAGAAAGAATGCTTTGGCTCAGGCATAGACCAAACATGCTTTATTCTCGCCAGGCACTACAGTGTGAAATAAGAAGATATTACTGTTGTCTGTCGACGAGCTTTGGCTCCATTGTTGAGCTGCCTCAAGGCACGGGTATGCACGTCTGACCTAGCTGCCTCCATTCTCAACGAGCGGGAGGACTCTACATGTATGTAGAAAATTCCAGACGGCGTATTCCATCTGGCCCTTCCGTTGGAATACATATCCTCTTTTCCGTCCCTTGGGCTGCACTCCTCACCCACACTTCCACTTTCCACCATTTCTCGTTGTCTTACGTCCAACTTAACACCATCCTTGCCCCCGAACATCGCTCAACCGAAACTGAGATTGCAGAGGACGGCAGCTGCGTCGCTGGCTTACCGAAATCCTCGATCTCTCGGTGTTCGACCAGTCGGCTTTGCCTTCCCTGCCAAGATATTCACTGCTTATTACCCAAGGTGCCGAAAAGAAGGATCTTGCTGCACTACTCCCTCCCATCTCTGCCGCCTGGCCCCCGAGGCCTAGGTGTTGTGTTGATTGATTTTCACTCTCCCACAACTTTGTCGGCGGAGTACCGATTGCCGATTCTGCGTACGGAAGTCACACCCACGCCAGCCATTTCTAGCACCCGGGAGCACACCACTTCCCTAGGTCAGTTCCTTCCAACTACCTTTTGTTTCCTTTTCTCACGCTGTGCCTTGATACCTATCCTGCTCATGTTAGGATCTAAATTGTTTGCGCTTGTTGAAGACTGACTTTGAGGACAGTGACGAGTTCCCGAGTTTGCCTTTCACGCGCGACCTGCTCCTCGCAATTTCACGCGCCTCCCAACCAAGGTCAGTTACCTGCTCTTTCCCAGGTCGGGATGTGCACTAATTATTGGAATAGTTCTGGACCCAGCTCAGGCTTTCAAACGCCCTTCACGGTTTCCTGATCTAGCCAGTCTTCATCTCTCCTGATCTCTGAAGGTTGCCCTCTGCCAACCAACCCTCCGACTAGAGAGTCGACAGCTCCCTGGAAACTTGCGGGACCTGTTAGGTGAGTCTCCTGATCCTCGTTCCTTCCACCGGCCACCGACACCATTATCTTCTGGGCCATGGCTTCTGAGATGCCTAGGGCTAATGTCAACAACAGAGAAAAGCTCACGAGATATCGGAGAAGAGACGAATCAGTGGCAAGGCAGTAAAAGGACTGCACTGGTTGTTCAGCCTTTGGCCGAAACACTTCCTCCACAACAGACCTGGCACTCGCTGGTGCGCCTTGTCTCTTAACGTTGTTATCATCTTTGGAGAGGTATGCTGCCTATGCTGTCCTGATTCATACTCGTATGCTGACCTTTCGCCGAAGATTCTTACGCTGCCACCATCGGTCTCGCGCGTTCACCATCCATCTTCACATCGACAACGTCATAACACCAGACTCCCCTTATCGTCGGCAGACCCTCTTGCTGTCGTCTCTTTCAGCAACCTCCCTCGTTGTCTTTGCCTACAGCCCCTCCTCGCTGTCTTTGCCTACAGCCCCTCCTCGCTGTTGTCGGCCGCGACTTCTCTACATCGCCATCGTCTACGACCCATCTTGTCCTCGTCCACAACATCCTTGGTCGTCATCGTCTGCGACGTCTCTGGTCGTCCTCGTCCACGACGTCTCTGGTTGTCCTCGTCCGCGGCGTCTTTGGTCGTCCTCGTCCACGACGTCTCTGGTCGTCCTCGTCCGCGGCGTCTTTGGTCGTCCTCGTCCACGACGTCTCTGGTCGTCCTCGTCCACGACGTCTCTGGTCGTCCTCGTCCACGACGTCTCTGGTCGTCCTCGTCCACAACGTCTCTGGTCATCCCTATCTGCGACCCTCCTCGCTCTCGTCCGCGATTCTGCTTGGTGATCGGTCGCGACCCTCCTCGTCGCTTTCGCCTCGCATCCCTCTCGTCGTCGCCCACGACAACTTTTGCACTTGCCGTCAAGATGCCGCAGCAACTCGACGTCGGCCTCGAGGGTGCGTTTCCCGATCGACACTTCCATCTGCGATGGCGCTCTGTCACCAAGGCACTGAGCATTACGGATGGCGTCGACGGCTGTCATGGCAAGTACACAACATTCACCGAGGAAAGCATGAAGCCAGCGGCCAACTCCCACGAGGAAATGATCCTGCACATTTACGTCCTCTTTGACCACCTGGGTGGCTTGATGGTCACGAGCAATGAAGTCGTGTCATTGCATCCGATCTGCTCGGAAGACACGATGCTGAAGCGCCGACCCGACGAAGACGTCTTCAACACAGCGAAGCCTACCCCTAGGAAGCCCATTTTCTTAGAGAAGGTGATCGTTTCTGCAAACCCCGACTGGGCCGACCATCCACTCCCCGCCCAGCCAGCTCCAGACCTGCCTCCCCCTTTGCATGTTGATCTCATGTCCGCCGAGCCCATTGAGAACCTCTTCGAGCGGCTGACAGGTCCCTTTGGGGCTGCAGGTCTCTGGATGGACTTGCAAGCTGCACAGTCACCCAACGGGAAGCTGCTTGATTTCAAGACTCATGTCATGAACATCTTCCATCTTGCCGATAGATGTGTTCTCGCACAAGACAAGGATGATGAGGTCTGTTGGGCACTTTCGGAGTACAAGACGTTGTTTTCATTCCAACGACTGAAAAGAAGGTTCGATCAAGGCTCCAAGGAGCGCAACTTCTTCAAATACCTCTCGATGGAATACGAGGAGCTTCAACAGGTTGCACCTGACCTGAATAAGTGCCCCTTCTTCAAGAAGAGCTGGCTTCGTTCTTCGCATCGCCTGAAGCCCCACGAACAACAAATCAATTCTTCTCACCAGCAGGAACTCATCTCCTGCCTGTACGAGACAGCCAGCTCGTGGGTGAGCACTCTGGATAATTTCAAGGCTTGCACTATCTATGCCAGCTGGGAAGACAGCCCACTCAACCATGAGGTCGATATCGACGACGGCATCAGCCGAGAGAATCGCGTAGGATACGACGATGTTGGTCGAGAGGAATTCCATCGTCTTTTTTCGGGCCTCCTCCGATCAACAGACATGTACATCGCCAGCATTTCCAAGAGGATGGGGAAAGTCAAAGACTTGATGCAAACAGGTACCCTCGACGTTCAGCGAGAGAAACTCTGCGACGAAATCAACACCGACCTGGTTCTCCTGCAATGGAACCTCACCCTGTTGGGCGAAATCAGAATAGCTTTCCCGGCAATCCTCAGATCCCACATCGCGTTTATCGGGGCCATCTTCCCGGTGGAAACGCTGCATACATATCGCCGCAACAAAGGCCTGCGCCATCCAAATGCCAAGGGGGCGTTCAAATCCACCAAAGCAGACCACAGTCTTCTGGATGAGATCAAAAACCCACACAGACCCCCAAGCACAAAGAAGCTCCCAAAGTCACCTGACCTTGAGAAGCCTGGACCCGGGCAGAGGCTGATCAACTACATCCTTCGGACCAATCGCGACGTAATTGTGCCTTCACAGCCAAGCTCTGCGGCCGCAACGCCTCCAGACCAACGGAGCCTTCTAGATCCTTCTGCTGCAGCGACGCCTAGAAGAGGAGCTACTAGCCATCCTGCCTCGCCGTTGAGCACTGGCGCGAGCCAGTTGAGCCCGCAACCTGGTCGTGGAAGTCCTGCTGGGCATTTGAGCCCCCAAGCTTTACACAAACCCGGCAGTGGACCGTCAACGCCCATGAGACCGTTTGGACGCAGTCCTCTGGGTACGCCAGATGCTCAATCACCGGCGAACACAGCTGAGGAGCTTCTGAGAAGACTGGACATCAATGTGGATGATGACGATGATCAGCCCGAATCTCGAGATCCTTCCGACAACCCTGACGTCGAGGTGGAAGGATGGGCTGAGGACCACGAGGCGAGATATCGCGGATGGGTCACAGGTGGTGAGCTTTGGATTGGCACTATTTGCCGTCTACAGGACGCGGTGAGGGGCCTTGCTGGTGTCAGCGACCCTCTCAGGGCCTTCTATCGCGGAGATCACCCCAGTAACCAGAGTGTCGAAACCCGAGTTGAGTTCTTGGTTGCTGCTCCCACATACCGAGACCGGGAATGCCTTAGTCTGGGCAGACTTCTCGAAGAGTTGTGCACCACGTATAAGGAGCTGAACCTCACCGAGGCGGAGGTGGAGAAGATCCAAGAGAGGCTGGCGAAGAATTGGGGAGCTCCGACAACCGATCTAGACTGCATCATCAGCGGCACGTGGCACGCAGAGCTGCTTGCCGCGGTTCTGCACGTCATTGCCATGAGGGATCGGAAAGCACTTGTAGACACGGCCCAGCCCCCAAGCTACGGACTGCACACTCTGGAGCTCCCCACAGCCGATCTGCTCAAGAACTTCGAAAAGTTCTCGTCCGTCATGGCCATCTCCAAGAGGTCTTGCCCTTCGTGCACTGGCGCAGTCAACTTGACAGCGGAGACTGAAGACAGGGCTTGGTTGTCTCCCGGCACGCATTCCGACTGGTATGCCACGTGCTTGCCACCCTGGACGCCTATTGACATAGCCAAGAAACTTTTGGAAAAATATGAACGAGTACTTATCGATCGGCTTTTCACCATGTTGCATCCAGACCCGGCAAGATCAGGTCAAAGCGGTGGAACCCCTCCTGCGCACGAGATAGTGTATTCTCCATCCGACCAAGTGAACAGGATGTTCGAAGCAATGCTCGCAAGGTTCCAGACGCTGAGTATCAGCCCTCAGAGCCCGGAGGAGCAGTCCGTCGCGGGTCCTGCTCGCGCCTCGGAACCTAGTGTGCCTGCGCCAGAGATTCTGGTGCCGGACGTCTCTACACCCGATATCTCTGTCCAAGATGTCGATGCCCCGGACGTTGACATGCCGGACGTCTCTGGACTTGGGATCTCTGTGCCTACATCTGGCGCTAGCACCACCCCCGGCGTCGTCCCCGTCGTCCCCGTCGTCCCTGGCGTCGTCTCTGGCATCGTTCCCGGCGTCGTCCCTAGCGTCGACCCTAGTGTTGCCATTGATGACGCCGCTGGTGCTGTCCCTGGCGTTGTCCCCGGAGACGCCACTGCTACCGGACCGTCCTCACAGGTTGCACCTAACACCTCGAAGCCCAAACGTCGACCTCCGGCTCTTGGCGGCCCGAAGGACCGCGGCGACAAGCGCCTCCCTTCGACAGAGGAGCCCCGTGATAGTCTTCCCTCGCCAACCAAGAAGACTCGACCCGAAGAGTAGATACCAAGAAGCGGGCGCTTGAGGTTTTGTTCTGCAGGAGGAAGTGTACTTGGGGCGGAGGCAATGGGAATGCGAGTAGGTGGCTCGGTAGCTTCGCTGGTAATGCTCGCTTTAGCATTTGCGGTGGCTGGTGAGATTGCCGTTTCCTATGTTACACAGGGTGCATGTTTTGGAAGGCCAGAAAAGTCAGGAAACAGAAAGAAAAAAACGAAGAGATTACTGGATAGACGGGGCGTACAGGTTGATTACACTTAAAGCTAGAAAACCCAAAAAAAGTTGAAAAGTATTGGTGGTGTCCTTATGGTCACTGACGTCATCGTCGTCCGTCGGCGCGCCCCGAAATTCTTCAACGTTGTCGTCGTCCCTCTGCGGTAGTGTCCTTCATGCTTAACCTACCTATCCGGAGCGTCCGCCAACCGGCGCAGCACGGCGCGAACCCCCGAGTATCACCCACTGTGTCACTCAAGCCTGCCGGTCGGCCCGGCGGCGATCGGTATGATTCCATTCGTGCCGGGAAAATTTATGAGCCCAGCGATATGGCCGTCGGGCACTCCGCGCTTTCGGAAACCCCATCAGACGGCAGGAATCGACAGATCCATCTCTTCCGGCGTAAGGCCATTTGAACCTTTCAGGTTCGTGTCTCCTCCTCTCTCTGCTAGAAGTTCTATCATCTCGTTTGTGTGATTGTATGGGCCATGTGCGCGGTTTCTGGCTAGAATGTGGAGTGGCGTTTCGTCATCTGTGTTTCGAACGTTTGGATTCACGTTAAGTTCATCCAATAAATATCTCGCGACCTCAATGTCACGATAAGCTGCAGCTTGGTGCAAAGCGTGAAATTTAGTCGCATCGCAGGTGATGAGAGACGAGCCTGCCCGAATCAAACGTTTCGTAATTGCAAGACGACAGCCACTTTCGTCTTCGGTGACTAAAAGGTTATCCTCTTTGAATGTCGACGCATCCCACTTCATACGATGAATGGGACTCGGGCTGCCTATCAAAGCAAAGAATAGCGCATTGGCTCCAATTGGGATCTCGAGGTCGCTATATATCGGAAATGCAGCATATTGCTCTTTTGTGGCAGTCATCATAGCTCGATGCGAATGGCCCCAGTGGAGGGTCTCGGACTCCCACTGATCGTCAAATTCATATGTTTCGAGGCTATGTTGAAATCCGAGGTCGGCTCGCTGTTGAAAGTCCGCACCGTTTGCAAGAAGATATGTGACTAGCTCCTCGTTTGCATAGAAACAAGCCCAATGCAGAGACGTGAGAGTAGAGAAAATCGGGATTCTCCAATACTCACTGTAGTAATCATACCCATCACTGTCCATGATAAAAATGTCGAACAACGTTCTATCAGCTGTATTGATGTCCTGCCCATGGCTCAGAGCTCTGATGACACCTTCTATTGAACCCTTATTAACTGTAAGCAGTAGCGCCGAAGAGAAGTTGACTTTCTTGTCATGTTCAAGGATAAAGGGGGCAATGATTGTGTGCATTTTCCCGCACGTGGCGCCGAGGTGTATGGCGTCTCTGACACCTTTGAGGCTCAAGTAGTCTTATGATTCATACCATCCAACTCTAATCTTTTCATACTTCGTATAGCCACCTGGAGGGTATTCTTCGAGTATTTTGTCGACTATTTCCAACACCAATTCGGGTGGCATGCATTGGAAGTTTGCTTCGGGGGGTTTGGGGTCTCTTGATGCTTTCTTTGCCTTTTTGAAGGCAGCCCGTCTGGCAGCTTCCGTGGCTCTCGCGACTTTAGATTCTTCTGTGACCCTTCTTGGTAATTGGTCACAGTGAGCCATGTTGGTTTTGTCTCCGCCGAAAAGGATTGATCCAAATGAGTGGGATTACCCTGCTTTGTGATAGGGGAGAAACTAAATAGTTTTTTTCAAGTAGTTTCGTTATTTTGGGAAAAGAGTCAGATCAGGTCTGGGAAAGTTCTCACCACGGTGAATTCTCATGGAATCGCAAGGGTTCTTGTTCAGTGACATCCTTTCTGGACGATCCAGCACCGTAACAGTGGGTCAGTGTATACTAATCCTCGTCAAGCATCACAGTGAATTTACTACATATCCCGTTTCTACTTCATCACTCACTACAAGCCAGAT
Source organism: Colletotrichum sp. SAR11_240 (assembly GCA_025328625.1). Classification (NCBI taxonomy): domain Eukaryota; kingdom Fungi; phylum Ascomycota; class Sordariomycetes; order Glomerellales; family Glomerellaceae; genus Colletotrichum; species Colletotrichum sp. SAR11_240. Next base: position 415,601 of record JAKMXA010000002.1, read on the forward strand.
CAGTGGGCATAACTCGACTACATCGCTCAGGCATAGTCTCAATAAGTAGGAGTAGCTGCAACCAGCTTTACAGAATTGGAAGCGGAGAGGCGGAAGTCATTAGATTTGCTGCTGTGAAACTCCCACCAATGTTCAACAGCACTAACCAGACAATGCCTAACTACCTAAGCTAATGCTCCCGGCCCCTGTCGGCCAGAAACTTTGAGATGAAGGTCATCTCATTCCATCAGCTCTTTCTTCTGAAGGGCACCCTCCATCGGCTTCATCCACTCGATCCTCCTCGTCGTAAAGATCTCAGCCGACGGCTTTTTCATGTTCACAACATCGTGATCGTCCAAGATGCCGGCCTTGACATAGCAAAGCCCCTGCGTCTTTGGACCATCTCGCCATAGCGTCGTGCCGCAGGAGCCACAGAAGTGATTGGTGACCGGGTTGCCACTGAGTGCGGGAGCGGTGAACTCCTTGAGACTTGCCCCATCAGTGACCGACAGCTGACTGGCTGGAACAACCCAGTTGATGGCAAAGGCACTGCCAGAGGTCTTACGACAGTCGAGACAGTGACACATGGCCTATGCAGTCTGTATGAGCTTTGCGGATTCTGCGATTTGGTTGGAAGCTATCCACTTACAACAGCTAATGGATCGCCCTTAATGGTGACCTTGGCGGCCCCACAGAGACAAGTTCCAGATGTCATGGTCGGTGCAGTTTGGATTCGGAAAGAGAACACAGAAAAGAGATATTAGTCAAATGGTGAGTCTGGGAGAGATGAGAATGATCGACCTAATACTACGTTCCAGGTGAATGGGCTTGATTTTATAATTCCTCCACGTCGCCTGTGGTTTGGAAATGTTGCTGCACAGCACCAAACCCGGAACATCAAGACTAAACCATTTTGGGTGGTTTGAGCGATAACGTACCATGATTGGTCGTGATTGAAACCTCATCCTAGTGTCTCAAGCCCAATGCTCGATCTCAGCTCGTGCACGCTACCGTGCTGCCAACAGCCAAACTTTCACCCTGGTACTAATAATCTTCGCAGACCGAGGTGTCCGAACTCCAACGAGTCTTTCATGTAGCTGGTTCAATGTGAGCGCCACTAGGCATCATCTGTGAGACGATAGTTTCCGCGAGGCCAAATCCACAAGCGGCGCCGAGCTCCCGAAGCCTCCACGCGACCCAGCCTTTGCTGTACTCGTCAACCAGATTAGACTGAAGCATGGCCGTCATCGGCCAGAGGAGTGAAAAGACTAGCATGCCCACGCCTGGGCCGTCCTGGGTCGACCTCCCATCACAGCCGAGCGCCTTGCCTAGTTCATTCACTAGAGAAGGTGCAGCAGCTGGCATGCTTAACAGGTGCAAGTTGAGATGCATGCTCATGTCGTCCAATGAGTCACTGGTTGCTTTTGAGATTATTTCAAAGATGTGTAGTCGGACTGTCAAATAGAGACATTTTGCGACAGCGGCGTGGGTGGCGCTCGAGATGCTAATGAGTGCATTGAACACAGCGGCCGGCGGACCATCGAATTTGGGGTCGAAGGTTATGTTGTTGGCAGCATCTTGAAGGTCTTCAGCCACCAAAACGCCTGATCTGACAAAATCTGCGAGAGAATCAGAGGCTTGCCCTAATGTTGCGGACATGAAACGGATCTTAATGTCCACGGCTCGTCGAACCAAGGGATCCAGCAAAGAACCCCGGCCAAGAGAGTTGATGAACACCTCAAGTTCGAACCAGAGGGGAGGGATCATGTAAGATGTCGTGAAGAGGTCTGCTAGCTGAAATTCCAGTCAGCAGAGTGATCGGTTATTTGAGTGGAATGGGACAATGGGACAATACCCTGAGATGCTGGAATATCACAAGTAGAGTGCGATCCAGCGCGTTGCTCAGCCGGTGCTGCGCTCGATAGCGAAATAACGCCAGCGCCCCACGAGCGTGGGGATGACACCCCGGCTCAGAAGTCGGGTTTAGGTCCGGAGCAAACTCTGCCGCGATGACCTGCAGAGTCTTGTGAACAATGTAGCAAGGGACATTCTGCAGCCTCATACCTGAAAGAAACCCATGACAAACAGCGAAACGAGCACCGAGTCATCTCTTACCAGAACCTCATCCTGGATTGCCCTGTTCACTTCGCGTATCGCCTTACCATATGTCAACCGCGCGCGATCCATTAGCCCGACTTCGGAGCGCTGGCGGGCCACACTGGCCAGCGCTGCGGCGTGAATGGCATTGGCAAGACACGAAGAAGGCTGCAAAGCATAGCAGTCTTTCAAAGATGTGAGATAAGCAATACCAGACCTCGAGGTGTAGTCAGTGAAGAATTTGTAGACACTCGGCGTCTCGGGGCTGACAAATGGCATCCGGGCCGCCGGCGGTGAACTGATGTTTCTCCCTTGGAGCTGACCTCCACTAGCCTCAGCTCGACGCCTCTGAGCCCTCTCGACTCTCTTTCGAACATGCTCCTTGGCGTGTGTGTCCTGTTGGCGAAGGACTAGGGTCCACTGGTCTGGGTAGCCGGGGCAGACGTACTTGAGGCGTCGGCACCGTGAACATGCCGGTTTCTCCTCGTCGCACTGGTCGGGGGACTGTGAGCAGGGAGCGACAAGAGGAAACTTGAGCAAGCCGAATATTCCTACCTTGACTCTACCCTCCTTACAATTGAGGCATCCCCTGGATACTCGTCCTCTATATGCCATGTTCGCACTTGTTATGAACAAAACAAGCAGTTGAAGCTACCGTCGCGGGGAGGCCTATCGCAAAGAATGTCATAGTAGGATTACTAATCCTCTCCAAATTATGACCAGCGAACTTGACACAGACACTCGGACACGCACCTACAAAGTACAAAGCTAGGTAGTAAAGAATCTCATTCTTCGTTGGCTTTGTCAAAAACCAATAACGAGCAGTAGTGACATCGTATGCGCCAATTTATTCGAGCTATAATATACTTGTTTCCTTCCGCAATCCCTCTCGCCTAGTTGAAACAACTTCAACCAGGGGCACCTGCTTCAGTCAAGCGTCTTGGCCTTCATCGGCCAAGAATCTATACCCTTTGACTGGACCATTGATCCTGATATATCTCAGCGCCCTCCTAATCTCTCTTTTATCTTCCTCGTGTGCGCGACGATTCCTATCCAAGATAGCCTCGTACTCAGGTTCCCATTTGCATCCGTTCCACAGCAGCAAACACGCCAAATGTAGGCCGTCAGGTGATCTCAACGCATCTTGAATGGCTGTGACACCCGAGTTAGTTTTGGCGTTGACGTGTGCGCCAGAAGCGAGAAGGAGAAAAAATGTTCTCTCCATTTGATCAACATCAACCTCATGGAAGTCAACATCTTCCCACAATATTTCTTGATGTATCGCCATATAGTGCAACGGAGTGAGTCCATTGTTATCCCGGATATTCGCGTCAACGTGCAAACCTCGGATCAGGTATTCTGCTATTTCGAAGAGACCATAAGCACATGCCTGATGTAAGGCATGTAAATTTCCGTACTGCCTTGTGATGAGGTCGCATCCAGCTTGGCAAAGGCGTATTACCGTGTCGATGTCCCATGTATGGGAACCTTTCATCACGGCCTTTGAATCATGCGCAATAGCATCTTCCTTGATACCTTTAAGACCTTCCTTGAAGGCCCATTTCGTGCATCCTTCATAGCTGTTAGCATAAACCAAACACCGCGGTTTGAGCGCAGATATCTCGTTACCGGAACAGTCACAATTGTACTGAGTTGCCTTGAGCGCGAAAAAGAGCGCATTCGCTCCGAACAGAGGCATTGGACTATGTGTCTGCTTGTCGGCGACAAATTCCCATTTTGTGACCCCAAACATAACATACTGGTCATATGGACGGTAAGGTCCACCAATCTCTCTGGTACACCATGCGTGGGCCCTTTTATTAATATCGGCTTGGTGATTCAAAAGTGCGTCGACGATTTCGGGATGATCTTTGAAGCATGCAAGATGCAAGCCGGTAAGGGAGGGTAAGATGCATTCCCTCGAAATCTTCAGTGGCGGGAGTTTCTGGGATACTCCGCGTACCCGAGCCCAGTGCAAGAAGAGAGTGTGATCATCCATGTCCGGGTCGGCCTTTCCGTACTCCAGGGACCTAAGAACTCCACTAAGTACGCCCTTCCTTGCAGATATCATCAACGCAGAGGAGTAGTTGTACTTTGTATCAGATCGATACAACATGGGGGCCACCATCAAATAGAGCGTCTTGCAAGTCGCTCCGAAGCGTGCTAGATCTCTCCATCTTTCGAACGCGCCCCAATTCAACTCCACCTGATCCGCAAACTGCCACCAAAACTCATTTTCGTCGAAGAATTGGATGTGGTCATATATAGTAAGGCCTTTTCCCACACCCTTGTTCATATCAAGAGTCTCGACTTCAAGAATAGCGTCGGTAACTAGGAGAAAGACGTCCGCCGGAAGGGCAAAAATGTTAGGAATGGGTTTCGCGACGCCGTTATTTTGATCTGACAGTCGTGGCATAATGGGATCGTGATCTGTCTTTGCGGGGTGATACGATTTGAAGAGTTTTGCTAGCCAGGCAGCGTCAGTTCACTACCCGGGCAGTGTCCCCTATCTTACTTCTGCAAGGATGACAGTAGCAGAGGAAATATACGACGAAGGTAGACGATGACGATAGACGACGATACTGTAGGCGATACGAGGTCTCGACGATAGTGACGATGAAAGCAAAGATAGGAAACGTAGTCGCACAGGAAGAATGGAGTCGGCAGGACATACGGATTTTGTGTTTGTGATAGAAACAAATTTCCCTAAGAAAACAACAACCTTTCTAGTAGGCCTAATCATACATCCTTTTCGGCCACGGTGTGCTATGTATAAGTACTGCAGCTTGCCTCTAAGTATTCAAAACAACCGAGTTTGTAAAGCCATTTTAGTTTTGACTAGGCGGGTGGACCGACAGGGTGGGATAAGCCGCCTACATTAACTTACACCATAGCGCAGGCGATTCAAGTCGATACCTCTATCACACTTAGCTATCATGCTCCTCTGTTTCTCAGGGTATGCTGCTGATTCCCATCGCGTTGCCGACCTGATGTCTCAAGAGGTATGCCCACCTCTTGACCTGGCTGGTCCGATGGGCCAGAATTTCCCCTGTCGACACCGAGAACGACCGCATTTCTCTCGTCACTCAGATGGTATTCCGACACGAACAGGTTCAGCACAGTAGCTAACCCCGCAAAGGCGACATACTATTTGGCCATGTTAGCAACGAAGGACTTGTCGATTATTGAAGCACTCCACGCCTAGACGGATGCACTTAGCACCAATCACTTACCATAATCCACACAGTTCTTAGTGCTCCAAAGTAGGCCTGTCTCACAGGTACTTGCTGGTGTGTAGAAAGTAGTCCGATTTCTTCGACGTGAGCCGACGCGTTATCCCCGTCGAATCGACTTGCTAAGTCGTGACCAATTTGGTCAACTAAGACTGAGTTCCCTGCCTTCATCTGGTTTTGGAAGATAACACCACCAACAACGACAGAGATGGCTGTCGCGATGGAGCGCAGGAAGCTCATCGTTGCCAGCACGGCAGCTGTGTCGCGTACTGTGGTTGCAGCCTGAGCCGCCAGGACGGGCGCTTCGATGTTGAGCCCGACGCCAATGCCGGTGAGGATCTGGAATACGAAGAGCTTTGCTAGGTTACGTTCGAACTCGAGGTTGATCAAGAGCCCAGTGCCTAGTGTCAGGAGAACCTGCGCTGCGTACATCAGCACCCGGTAACGACCAGTCTTTTGGATGAACACCCCTGCGCAAGCCGCAGATAACGAGCAGGAGACAATTAGTGGCAGCAGGTACAGCCCGGACGTCAACGCGTCGACTCCCAACACCGCTTGTGAATACAAAGGCAGATAGTACGTGATCCCGATGAAGACGAAAGCATTGAAGGCGAAGACGAAGTATGCAGCCGCTTTCGACCAGCTTGAAAGCAGCCGTAAGGGAAGCACGGGATTGGCGGCGAGCTTCCACTCGTTCATGAGAAAGATGCCAATGGCGACGAGGCCGAAGACGATGAGACAGATGACCGTAGCGGAAGACCAGGGGTGCGTGACGTCGCCAAAGTCCAGAGCGAGAAGGACCATCAGCGACCCGCCCATGCAAAACAAACTGCCTGTCCAGTCGATTGCCTTCAGTCCGGCCGCAACGGAAGTGTTGGGGGATGGGAGGTCGAGGAAGAAGAAGAGCACAATAAAGACCACACCGCCGATCGGTACTTGATTGTTAATTAGTCTTCATTCTCCAATTGACACATACAGATTCACTCACGGTTGATCCAGAAACACCATCGCCAACTGGTAAAAGGACAATCAGCAAACGACATCTCGGTTTCAGCGCGCTGCTTGAGTGACAGGGGGCGGAACTTACTCCAGTCTTGTCGCAAAGACACCGCCCAGTACGGGGCCTACCGCACTGCCGATGGCCCAAATGATGGAGGTGATGGCAAGATACAAGCCGCGGTCGCGAAGCGAGAACATGTCGCAAATGATGGTGTTGACCATGACGCCCATACCGGAGGCGCCGACTCCTTGAACGGCGCGGCCGGCGATGAGGGCGTCCATATGTGGCGCGAGCGCACATAGGAGACTTCCGACCGGGAAAATCGTCAGAGCCAAGAGAATGATTGGCTTCCGTCCCCAGAGGTCTGCGACGGAGCCCCAGATGGGCGTCACGGCGGTGAAGCCGAGGATGAAGGCCGAGCCTACCCAGATGTACCCAGCGACCGAATCGAGCGATGCCACGATGTTTGGAATAGCCGTGGTCACGATGGTCATGTCCAGAGCCGAGAGGGCGACTGATAGGCAGAGGGACGCCATAGTGAGAGCAATTGTCGTCCCTGAGAGTCTTGGCATGTCGGTATTGGGGTCGTCGTCCGGTGGCAGATCGGGATGCGCATCATTAGAATGGTCGGAGGTCTGCGTCGTCGTCGTTTCATGAGGAGAGGCCTCTGGCGGGGATTTTGGCGCGGTTGAAGGGGCAGGAGGTTGTCTGTCGTCTCCATCTTGTTGCAAACGCGAAGAAATCCCGACTCTGTCATCAGTTCCCTCAGGATATATTGCAGCGAGTCCTAACGACATGATTACCTCAATTGCGATGTGAAGTGAGGAACATGGAGGGCATGGAGCGAAGACTTCGATGGTCTATTAGCAAGCACCGGATCAAACGGGGATGTAAAGGGACCTTTGTCAAATAGTGGTGTGACGCTGTCAGACGAAGTCGGTCTCGGAAAATTGGCTTGGCCGACGACAATTCGAAGGCAGCAAGAGATAACGCGAACATGATTGGCGCTTGGTACTGTCCAAGGCTCTGAAGGATGCTTGGCAGCATTGTGCTTACGCACATCGTTACCTGGAACGTTCGGAGGCATGACTTCGAAAGACGATTGTTGGCAGTGGTCACGACAGAGTTAAAGAATGGAAATTAGCTTATGACTGCGTTACTAGTATGTATCTTATTGACGCATGAAGAAACGTTACGTGGCTAGCAGTTAGGTCTACTAGAACTCCGAACTCCCGCCACCGCGACCTTCGTTTATCAATGCAGTGTTGCAAAACATAGGGGGGCGGGTGGTCCGAAGTTGCCCGTTTCAAGAACTGTCTTGGCAAGGGGCAGGTATCAAATAGAATGAGATGCAAATAAAACGCTGTTGGTATTGATGAGCAAACCTCATGGGCTGTGAATACGACGTGATGAAGATTGCGAGAAACGAGTATTTCTCTTTTCCTGGACCGGCTGCCAACGTTGCTAGCCATGCTGCATTTTGTCGCGAACGGCCCTTCCCACCGATTAATTTACATGTGCAGAGTCGACCTGAGTGGTTGGGAATTGAACCTTGTGTCGGTATTGCTACGTGGAAAACAAAACTGCATTTATTCCACGCGTCGTAACACTGTAAAAGACTGCCTAAGGTGTTTGTGTAATAATATTATTGTTCAACTTGATGAAGCAGGGGAGAGGAGCCTATCCTCCCGTGAGGTATGCTTCAGCAGCGATGCAGAGAAACCTTCCGGTTGATTTAGACTAGTCTTAAGATGGGGCGGGGCGAAGAAATTGTATTTAACCGGGCTTCTGACCATACACAACATATCTAAGACCCATTAGGCACATGATACACTCAAACCTGAATTGCAAAACTCACATTGGCCACCATCCATGTATCGACTTGTCCCTCATGTCCTTTCTCGCCTCCGCCAGGAACACTTCGAGCTGTGCTGGCGACCAGCCGAGTGCTCTCGTAAATAATGCTAGACTCAATCCCGAAAGACCGTTTCCAAGGTTCTCATATGTCCACATACCTGACGCCGCGTTACTTTGGATCAGAACTACTTTTCTTTGAGATTACTCCTACCTAGCTCTTTGTACTTTGGGTCTTTTGGCCACGGGTTCGATGGCCACTTGTAAATCTCTTGCTTAATGTTCTTGAATCCAGCTGCGGCAAGCTGTTCTCTGTAAAACTTGCAACTATCCAGCGGCCTCTTCCAAACCGCCGCTGCTTCGAGCATGTGCGTCGCCCACTTCTGAGCGGCGCATGCGGGTGTCACGGTGCCGTCGTCACTTTTCAGATCGAGTAGGATATCTGACAGCTCCAACCACCCACCCGGCTCAAGAAATCTGGGGCGCGTCAGCCACACGAGAAACCCGCCATTTGCGGGAGAACGCACTCGAAGCTTTGTCGTATAAACCTTGGCCAGTCGGCGATCGAGCCTGTTAGCATTCTGCCGTATATGAAGTCGAACTTGTAAGAGTACGTCCATTCGTCTTCCAGGTCATCGACGTAGAATGTGACATTCGGTGGAACACTGTTGTTTTGGCGTCATGCATGCATTAGCTCCTGCGACGCTAGCAGATTGGCTATGCAGTCATCAATACTGACAATACTGGCTGGATCGGACTCAAGTCCACGCCGGTAATCTATCTCCCGTAAGCCACATGAAAATCACCCCAAACCCCCTTGCGTGGGAAGCTGAACACAGCATGAACTCACAAGAGTCTCTGGATGCTCGTCGGCTGCAGTCAAACCCAGCGCAAGCCACAAAAGGTCAGCCCTCAAACATCCGGGAAATAAAAAAGCCAAGGCCCCAGCCAGAGAACGAAGGAAGTTGGAAGCGAATCGAAGGAAGTGAAGTGAAGTGGGCCCAGGGCGAAAGACAGCGAGAGAGGGTGGCTGAGTGCCCATTTTTCGTACCAAAGTCCATGGCCCATATCCCCGTCCCCGTTCCTGCATCTAGTACCCGGCGGAGCGGCTTGTCCCGGCCGGCCGGACACGCAAACAACTGGTTATCAAACGTGAGGGTGTACAGGTGATGTTGGAGGTCTGTTTTTCCCTCACACACGTATGAAAACGTCAGCGCTAGCTCCAAAATGTCTAACAATCTCGCGATCGGCTTTTTCCCGCCAAGGGGTCTGGCTGACCTAGTCTGTCGTTTTCAACCTGACTCGGGCGTCAACGGGCAATTATTCTTCTCTCGGGTTCCGTGGCCTCGGCTCCCTTCGCTTGGAACAGAATTGTGGCTACTTACCGCGTCGTTGGGTAAGACATATCCTGGAAATTGGGAAGGGGGGCCCCGTCAGTTTTGGCACAATTTTCGGCAGATGGGCTATGAAGGGTTATGATAGATGAATACGAATAACTCACTGCCTTCTCGGAATGAGTGATAGGTCCTCCCATTCTCCTCGCGATATCGCATGATGCTGCTGGTCATTGACATTGAAGACCCAAGCACAGACTCCAAAACAAGAAAACCGAGTGTCAGTATCCGAATTTCCGATTAGACACGTAATGCGACTGAGAGAGGGGCTCGGGCAGGCGGCAAAGGTGCTCACCTCCCCCATGGCGGAATCTGCATCGCCGCCGTCATTTTCATCATCACCAACCTGCCCCCAAAAAGTGATCAGCCCAGAAGTTGACCGAAAAAAGCCACGCCTAGGGTGGTGGGGAAGCCCAACAGCGACATCTTCCATACTCACATCCGCCTCCAAAGGCGCCGTGGCGGCCGCCGCTGGTGCTGCCGGATGCACATCCGCACCCGCGCCCGCATCCGACCCCGCCGCCCCCGAACTCGCCATCACTCAACTCTCGGCAGAAGAAAACAGGAAAACGACAGAAAAACTGGAAGAACGAGATGACTGCCCGATGACCTGATGATCCAACGGCGAGTTGATTAGTCGTACGTGGGAGTCGAAGAGCGAAACAAAAAGAGGTGCATGCGCGGGAATAAGAAAACGGTAGGCGTTGACAAGAAACGATCGCAGAGACACTATCGCCTAATCGTCGTTGCTTTTTGGGGACTTTTTTGGAACTTTTTTGGCGGGCGGGTTTGGTTCTTGGACCTCGGCGAAGGGGTAGTGCCCACGCGGATGCTCAGGCATAACCAAGACACACGGCTTCAGCCCAATGAAGCGCCCGGGCATTCGGACAACTCCAGCGTGTGAGTGTGTGAGTGTGTCTGTCTCCGCGGGGAGACCAACGGACCCCAATGACTGAACGGGGTAAAAGAAGAAGCAAGAATCAAGAAAAAGTGTGTCTGCTCTCAAACGTCCTGTCGCCCGTCGATCAGAGTTCAAACCGCCCCTGGGGGCCGTTGGTGGCCGCAGCGCCCTCCATCATTGTCTATCATACATCACCGATTGTGCATCCAACATGAGGAGAGAGATGGCCCAAGTTTTTCCCTCCGTCGGGTCCTCCCCGAACACCCAGAAAAACAGGCCGTGTCCTTCTTCCATGGCCGCCCCCCTCCCCGCTCCGCCGCGCCGCGGTCCGGCAGGTGTCAACTTGCATCATCACACACTAAGCCGGGGAGCTACAAGGCAAGCAGCCGTCAAAAAGGCAGTGTGCCCCCCACAAAGCGGTTGTGTGAGTGGCGTAATTGAGCATCCATGGGGTCCTTGACAGGAGTCAACCGGTGTGCTGGCGCTGTCCGCCCGCCCCCGACGACCCCCGAGGACATGGCTTCGTAAGGTTTGTAGAGTGCGGTAATCTGCAGAGACCCGTTGAGTAAGAGGACTTCGGTTTGCTGTTTATGGACCTTTGGACGTTTTGCGAACCGGGCGTCCATATGCGAAATAAGCAAGGCGGCAGTGGGAACCATTGGCCCATATCCACCTCGCCGATGTGCCGTTGCGGGTAGCCGCATGGACCCAGGATGGCCCCCCTTTGCGACCCAGTCGTCGCCCCCTACCTGATCTTCCTCCTGTCTAAGGTCTTGTGCGTCTGTCTCTGTGTGGACGGCGTGGTTGTGTGTGTGTCCACGACGACGATATGAGGTCCATCACAGACATTGCACACAGATGAACGCATGTCACTGGAAGGGGCGAGAGAGGGTCTGGACTCCAACGTATCAGGTTGGCTGCAGCTGGCTGTGAAGAAAAAACAAACAAACCACACACCACCATGATCCATACACCACCAGACACACACACACATACACCACCACCTCCACTCAACACACGCACGCGGCAGCACATCACCGCCGCCAAAAGGCTGGGCACGCAAAGCAAGCTTACCTGCATCCATCGTGGCGGCCAGATAGCGCGAAAGATGAAGTGACATTGTGCTCTGACGTTGAGGTGTGATGGGGGCAGCGCAGCAGCGGCTGGCCACAGAGTCCATGTCCAGAAAAAATTCACGATGGCAACCCGGAATCTTGCACCAAGTCACCCGCCGTGAAGCACGGACAGCTGAACCCCTATCAATCCCTCCCTTCCCCCCCGTCCTCATGGATCTTTTAAAATGATCTGCCCGTATTGCTGGTCTCGACGAACTGGAGCCCTGGTGTTTAGGTGTCTCATATGCCGAATTTAACCTTCTTATCCTTTCCAAGGTTTCTTCATATACCGACCGTCTCGTCCCAGACTATTGTTTCCTCCCTCGTCGATTTTTTGTTGCCCACCACCCCCCGTTTCCCAGGTCTTCCCAGTAGCGCGGGAACACGGACGCGACCATCCAGACGAAACGCTCAGTCTTTTTTGTTATCTTATTTTTTTCCTGTGTTGATCATTCCCTCCTTTCCTCTCTTTTGTCCCTCTTTTTTCTCCCTCTTCCCCTTCTCTTACACAATGCACAACATGAATCAAACCGTCGAGTTCGTGCACGCTGCCATGAGTAGTGTCGATGCTAGTCGTCCGAACGAACAGGAGCCGCTGCTGCGCCACAGCCTGGCCAGCTATGCGACCGTCGCATTCTCGATCTTGGTCTTGTACGCCGTGACGTCTGTCGTCCGCCAGTATGCGCGTCTGCGACACGTACAGGGCCCGCCCGGCGCGGGGTTCTCAAAGTGGTGGCTCGTCCGGACCGTGTACGGCGGCCGCCAGCATCTCGACTTTTACGATGCGTTCCTCAAGTACGGTACGTGTAACGTTGCTCAAACGATCCAGCAGACGTCCGGCGTTGTTGTGTGTAACAGAAGTAAAGAGAGAAGTGTTTGCTGACTTGCCTGTCTTTTGATAGGATCGCTTGTGCGGGTTGGGCCGAATGATCTCATGACCAGCGACCCGGAGCTGTGGAAGCGCATGTTGGGCGTGCGAACGACTTACAAGCGGTCGAGATGGTACGACGCCATGAGGCTTGATCCCGGCAAGGACAACGTCTTGTCTGTGAGGGACAATGAGTTGCACTCCAAGCTGAGGGCGCAGATGGCTGCCGGTGTAAGTGATGTCGCATCCTCGAGTTGTGGTTGGAGACTTGTTAGGCTAATTCCCGATGCAGTACTCCGGAAAGGAAGTCGACAACTTCGAGTCCAAGATCAACGAGAACATCCTGCGCTTCATGGACCTCATCGACAAGTACGTGTCGGAGAACACGCCCTTCGACTTTGGCCTCAAGGCTCAGTACTTCACCCTCGACGTCATCTCCGACCTGGCTTTTGGCGAACCTTTCGGCGACTTGGCGAGCGACTCGGATGTGCACGAGTACATTCACACCATGGAGAACAACATGCCCAACGTGGTTTTGACGGCTGTCCTGCCTTGGTTGTTGTCGCTTATGTCGTCGCCGCTCTTCAGGAGCATGCTGCCCTCTGAGAAGGACGCGATTGGTGTTGGCAAGACCATTGGGTGAGTTCACAAGAGTCTATCCCGTGTGCATCAGCACACATAACCGTAATATGGCTACGATGAAATGACAGTGGCTGACCATGAACAGAATCGCCAAGAAGGTTGTCGCCGAGCGATTCGGACCGGAAAAGAAGACGCAGAGAGACATGCTCGGCTCCTTCATCGCCCACGGTCTCAGCCAGGAAGAAGCCTCGTCAGAGATCCTCATGCAAATGTAAGCCCACGCCCACTGCTCAACAAATTATCTGAAATACTCACATCGCATCATTCAGTCTCGCCGGCTCCGACACAACAGCAACCGCCATCCGCGGCACCTTCCTGCACCTCATCACCAGCCCCAGCGTCGTCGCCACCCTGCGCGCCGAGATCGAAGCCACCAAGCCCTCGCTGCCCATCATCACCGAGGCCGAGGCCCGCGAGATGCCCTATCTGGCCGCCGTCATCAAGGAAGGCCTGCGCATCTTCCCGCCCGTCGTCGGCCAGATGTCCAAGGAGGTGCCCAAGGGCGGCGACACGTGGAAGGGCGTGTACCTGCCGGAGGGCACGCGGATCGGGTACGGCGCGTGGGGCATGTTTCACCGGACCGATGTGTGGGGCCCCGATGCCCTCGAGTTCCGGCCCGAGCGCTGGCTGGAGGCGGACCCGGACCGGTTGAAGCAGATGGAGGGCACCCTGGAGCTGGTGTTTGGGTACGGCAAGTGGAAGTGCCTGGGCCGCGACGTGGCTTTGATGGAGTTGAGGAAGATCTTTGTCGAGGTAAGCTCCCCCTGCTGTGCTAAAAGGAGACGGGTTTGACTAACTTTTGGACTTGCAGCTTCTGAGGAGATACGACTGGAAGCTGGTCGACCCAACCAACCCGTGGAACTCCCGCAACTACGGCATTTTCGTCCAGAACGAGTTCTGGCTTAGAGGATACAAGCGCGATTTTCAGACGGAAGAGCAGTAGCGCTGGCCAGCCAGCCAGCTTTGGAGCGTACGGAGGCTTTGTGTGTAAATTGTATCCGATTTTGGGGAAGCAGGTGTTTTGGTAGACAGGCTGGGCAGGTACCGCGGTACGGGGACTTACGATGATTATGACTGTAGCTATCAGCGGTTAATTTGTTAATGAGCAAGCGTAGAATTCTGACTGAAAAGCCGCCCGCGCGCGAGTCACGAGTCACGAATGTGGGTTGTTCGTGAGACCAACATGCATGTTGTGCGTTTCGTCAACAATGGCCCCCATTTCCGGCGTCGTCGGCAAGGGAATGATTGTGAGTGCAAAGAGACACATTTTAGGACGATTCATGGATGGAAATGGTCAGCTGGCTGTTGGACTGTTAAGAATGTTAAACATTATGACACCGGAAAGTGGGATTGGCTCCGGCAAGTATGGAGCATCTGAAGAAGGCGTCGTCGGCTCGCTCCCTTTGACGAGAAAGTCGTGGTTCAAGTCATGTGAGGCTCGTCGTTATCGCTAATGTTTTGCCGTCAGGCTGAACCCGCGGATTCGGAAGCGAGCGGCGTGGTGCAGAATCAAGAAACACAAACCTGCCTTAATCTCCTCCACATCGCCCAGATGATGTCTCTACACCCTCGCACATTAGAGGGGCCCGAATGTCCGCCCGCATCGTACCTTTCGCGTCCCAGAATCTGACGAGGCTGCCTTGGCAACAGCCACCGAGTTGCATCTCCCCCACACCCACCGTTCTGGCAACACCACCCCGTCATGTCTCGGAAATCCCAGAGACCAGGAAAACTTGACGCAAGCGAGAAAGAGAGAGAGAGAGAGAGAGAGGAAAGGCAATCAAGCTCTTGCTTGCATTGCGGCGTGGAATTGGCGACCCAAGATTTGCAAGGATGACTGGTCCGGGGAAAAGCTGACGAGTGACGAAGGGATGGATGGACCTGGATCCCAGGGGGTAAGCAGACCTCGTCCACGTTGCGAGTGGATTTCTTTTCTGGCTCACGATGGAGTCCAATTCTTTTTCCGCGTGCTCGCGCGCTCAGACATGATTGTTTCGCGCATTGACCGCAGCTTCAACATCTCATCTGACCGACATCGGCTGCCTCGGCTCCTCCTTGACGATGTCTTACTTCTGGTTTGGGTAGGAGAAAGCGCCCATCATATTGAGCCTTGATCGCGAATCTGGCGCGATGAGTGATCTTGCCCGCGATAGCACGCTTATCATGTTTGAAGTCGCCTGCCCCCAGCCGCGCAAGACGACTCAGGACCTGGGGCTGTTCGCGCCTACCGGCTGCAAATAGGTGCCGGCTGATTTGTGCTTACACGCAGGCTGCAGGAACATCGCCCAACAACGGACAAGATCCGCGGGCGCACGACAGAAATGCGATACAGCAAGGCGTTGCCAAGTTTTCAGCCGGTGGGCAGGTCCCAAGCAGGCCGAGGTGACAGCGGCAGGCACTTCAGACGAACTTAACCCCATCAAAAACGCCACGTGTGTGGGGAAGAGATAATCAAGTATCATGCATTCCATTCCGCAGCGGAAAGCGAAGGCGAGGGACGAAGAGGGGGGGAGATGAAGAATTGGTCTGGATCTGGACTAAAACGCCCCATTGTCTGGCGAATCGGGTGAGACATTGGTAATCCCAAACACCGGTTCGTCGCCCTATTCGTAGGATGCTAGAGGGGGGAAGAAGATAGAGCCAGGCGGGCGGCGCGGACAAAGCGCAGCGCGGTGCGTGGCTTGCGATGCTTGAATCATAAACGTGGTTGCCGCGCCCCTGCAACAACGCCAATTCAGGGCAACGCAGGCGGGTTATCGTGAGATTCCCAGGCTCGCGCTGGAGGCTGGTGCTACCCTAAAGGCCCTTTGGAGACACTGGGAGAGGGGTGTAGCGCGAGCGACCCCTGCCGGCGATGCGACTCTAAACCACGAAATCATCGTGGATCAATCTATTTGACTTTTGTTAAATTCCCTATTCGGGGCATGGTCTGACTAGCTGATGGATAGACAAGTGGGTTTCCCGCGATGCACGGTTCGCAACTGACACATGTCGGACAGCGGACCGTCCCTGAAGTATGTTCACTCCTTGTTTGTGTGTGAGCGTCTGTATTGTGTGTGTATTGCGAGGAACCCCAAGACCATGCTTCAAACCCAGTGTGTATTTTGTCTGGGCAACTCCTCCTTTTCTTGTTCCTGCTGGAACTCCCCTTTTTCTTCAATTTACTTTTCTACTGTGCGTTTGCGGCACGGTCATCTCAGTTCGAAATGTCGACCAACGTCTCGTTGGCTCGGGACGCCGAGAACAGAGGGCCCGCGGCCCTCGCGGTCGTCATATGCGTCTCGGTCGTCAGCACGCTGTTCGCGGCCGCGAGAATATTCACGAGGGGGCGGATCATGGGGAAAGTCCGTTTGGACGACTACCTGATTCTTGCGTCGGTGGTAAGTTCATGTTCCCGGGATGATGTCGTCAACTCGACGGCTTTGATTATCCGCCAAGGCTTAGATTGCACTTGGAAAACTTAATGTTGCTTGTCACTGGGGTGGTCCTCGCTCAAGGATCGTCGGTCGATGCACGTAATGATTGGCGTGGCTGACAAACGATAATCACAGGTTTGTGGTTGGATGAACGTCGCAACCCTCGCTGCAGCGGTATCGTACGGCTACGGACACCACGTCGACACCCTCACGCCCGAACAAAAGTCGGGCGCCATTCTGTGGAGCGTTGCTGGCTACCCACCCGGTCTTCTCTCATTTGGCCTGCCGAAGCCCGCCGTCGTCGTCTTGCTCACTCGCATCCTCAACCCTAGCAAATGGCACAAGAGATTCCTGTGGTTCTTGGGAATCTTTTGCGTAACGAACCTGATTGGCTTCACCACCATCATCTTCGCGCAATGTCAGCCGGCACGGTTTCAGTGGGACTCATCGGTGGGCGGAACATGCTGGGACAAGTCGGTCTTGGTGGCATTCGCTACTTACTCTGGAGGTGGGTTGTGGTCATCACCGGTTGGAACAATAGTTGTACTAACTCGAGTAGCCTTCTGCGCTTTCGCGGATGTGTACCTGTCCATCTATCCTGCGGTCGTCCTTTCCAAGCTACAGATGGATGTTAGGAAGAAGGTGGCGCTTAGCATTGCCCTTGGGTTTGGATCACTGTAAGTCGCATCAACCCGTGGTTACTCCAGAACACGAAGCCACCGGTGCTAACACTCACATAGTTCATCGATCGTTGTCATCTACAAATGCACAAGGCTACCGCTGCTCGCCAGCTCCGATCCTACTTGTTAGTCTCTCTCTGTCTATCAGTTTTGTAATGTAACTAACACTTCCTCAAGACGACACCGTTGAACTCGTAATTTGGACAATGTAAGATCAATATCCCTACCCACACTCAACCCGTCACTGACAATCCCTTCACAGCCTCGAAGGCAGCGTCATCATCATCGCGGCCTGCGTCCCCGTCCTCCAGCCCCTCGCCGAACTTGCCTTCGGCAAACGCATCTTCTCCTCCGGCAGCCGCCGCTACACGCACCAAAACTCGGGACCTGGAACCGTCGGCAGATTGAGATCGAGCATGAGGGCCTTCAGCCGTCAGACGAACGACAAGGCGCAGAGCGAGAGCGGATCGAAGAGCTTCAAGAGCGTGGTGCAGACGACCATTGTCACCAAGGGGAGCCAGGAGAGCATATTGGAGAAGTACGACTCTGACGGAAAGATTGTGAGGACCGATGCCTTCACTGTCACTGTGGAGTCAAATAAGGATTAGTGTGAGGGTGTTTGATATGGCTCAGAGAGTGTGGACGCCTCCGCGTCTGCGTGAGCATCTTTAGCAGTAGCATTATCTTATTATCGTGTTGTTTTCGATTTGAATATTTTACAAACGCAAAAGCTTCTCACTCTGATGTAAGCAAGGGGTTTGTGTTTAAAAGGAAAAGGCCTGCTACAAACCTTTGCTCATAGTATGAGCATTCTAACTTGGATTGAGATGCCTCCGAAAATTTTAGTTCTTGCGGTGCTGACTTCGGATTGGAGCATGAAAAAATACTTCGACTTTCCACTTTCAGTCAAGTCATTTGATGCCGACTTGCATTGTCGCTTAGTGGCACAGCATTGCCCGACGCTGGCGGTGGATGGACGGCTACAGTATTTTGCAGCACTGGTCCAGGCTCAAAGCATGCAGGTTTACGTGGTTATTGTACACACATCCTCTTGAAATATCAAGCACCCGCGTTCGAAAGCCAGTCGGTTTTGGTCTAACACAGAGCCTGTCGCAATCACGTCCAGGTAGACGAAAATGAACTTCCATATTGTGGTTTCTCATGCATCATTGCTTCACAATGGGTCGTATGCCTGCTTCCATCTCGCATACGCTAAGGAAAATCCAAGCCAGATTTGGGATTGAGCAAGACAACGGAGTGTTTCTGACCACCCACTTACGCATTCGCCAATCAATTGAGAGCGAAAAGTAGAATAACGTAGCATTGATGGTTCAATTAGGCCGATAGCCCCCAAACACTCCCTTCAACCAGCTGACACTCCAGGTCTCTGTAGTCCAAAGTCCGCATCTGGGAGCAAACGTCGGATTCAAATATAAATGTTTAGGTCGAGCTCCTCTTTTTCCCCGTCGTACACGCCTAGCATGCTTGCATTGCCTCAATTCTCGTGCTGCAAAATTTTCGAGCAAAAGTTGGTTGAAGTTGAACCTCGATCTCAGTCAGCCTCCGATCCATCGCTTTCATGATGAAGCCTGCCGCCATCTTCCAGCTTATTGCCATTGGTTCATCAGTGGCTTTCGTCAGCTGTGCACCGTTGGGAAATGAGGTAGCCAGGTGCCCAGAGTGCTATTGGAAGGGTGTGCCGGAAACAGGCGCCTCAACTCCTGTTACCGCATGAAGAATATGTCAGGAAGATTCTACTAAGCGTATCACCCTACTGAGCCAACGGCTTACATGTTGCTCGGGCTAGTGAAAGCGATGCTGCTTCAGCTAGGCAGCTCGGGACGATCGCAACACTCTACAGATGCCCCTAGGCCATAGAAACCCCGATGATTCAGCCCTAGGAAATAGGTCGAAACATTGCTCTATTGCTTTGAGCGGTGATGCAATCATTCTTTAGTCACAGATATACGATGACATGTATGGCTTGCCCAATTCCACTCACAAAACATCTCAAGTGATATGCAAAGCTTTTCCATGTCGCAATGATGCATGTCGTAAAAGGTCCAGGAATATTATCGCACCGCTACACGGCATGGACCGATGTTAGCGATGGATGGGACGCTAGAGAATGATTTCGCACTTATTCCCAACTCGCAGCCTTGGAATTTTCGTGTTTGGCCTGTATGCATGCTCCTTCGCAAAGCTGAACAAATTTGGATGCCTAGTCCCGCCAGCTTTGGGGTTGAGCAAGGCTGCGCGTGCCTCTCTGACCACCAACTCCCTAATACTTCAACCAATCATGAACAACAGCTGGGAAAACATCGCCCTCATGTCTCAATTGTTCACAGCCCCGGGGTAGGTTTGAAGACTAATTCTGGTCATGCATCAGAGAGGCTATTTTGTCTCCTTGGCCCGCAGTCTCTGTGCAACAACATGCTGGATCGCCGTAGTAGATTCGACTATAAAAGCCTGAACGGAGTCCCTGATTTATGTCGCTGTTTCTATTAATCGCAAGCTTTCTGACAAGATCACATTGCGCTTAAACTCGCTATTATCCAGCTCCAGTCCTATCAATTTAACGATGAAGCCAACCGCCATCATCCAGCTCATCGTCGCTGCTTCAGTCGTGACGCACGTCAGCTGCGTCCCATGGAAAAAGTTCACGCCGCATTGGAATAAACTTTCTGCATTTGCCGGGACTGAGGGGGGCGAACCAAACCTAGCCGCTCGCTGGGACTGGCGCAGAGATTCTGGTCAGTCATGGGGGCGGCGGTCCAAGGGCGAAGTGGTCACTGGCGACCCGGCTTCAGTGACTGGGGAAACTGGAAGTAAGTGAGGCCATATTTGGCGTGCTCATCCTATGATCACATCGACTATGCTAATGGCACGGCAACGTACAGATGCTTACCCTGACGAAAGCGGGGCGACTCTGAGTAGCTCGGGAGAGCCTCAGCACCACGAAGGCTCTGAAGAAACGCCAGCTAGCGCAATACAGCGTCGGACTTACACACGATGTGGTAGCCACCCATTCAGTGGGGGATCGGGATTTTACGGGCGGTGCCCTGTTTAGGGGAGTTGATTAATTGAGGAGGTAGCTGCAAAAGGTTCAGCAACAAGATTGGTTTTGCTCATTCCTTTGGTTTTGCTCATTCCTGGGTTGACCGATTGATTTTCATCTGGCAAAGATTGTTCGTCAATTTTCAGTAATACATGTACGTTGGCATACATGGTTCGCAAGTTGGAATTCCATAGCATGTACACGCTCATTCAATACACAGCCGCTTGCTTCGAAGTAGAAGCAATATCATGAGCAGTGGGCTCCGAACAAAGCAGTTGTATTGTGACCATGTTGACATGTCCTTCCCAAACTGTGCAAGCTTACGGCCGGCAGTCATGCAAATACGGCCTCCCCAAATTGCCCCGAGTGTACCTAAATCTGCTCTGGTAGGGCACCGGAGTCCGATTGAGGCAAGAAGTGTGCCAATGGCTATTTACGAGACGAAAAAGGTTCATCGGGGTTATCAGTCAAGGACCAGACTAAGCCATTCATTTCCTACTCCCGAATCTTCATTTGTGGCCTCTTAACTTCGAATTTGACTGGCGATTTCAACCCAACGACTTTGCAATATTCTTGGCCAAAAGAGAATGCACGGGTGAGGTAGGATGGAGATTGTTGATCCACATGTATTCGTTCGCGGCGTAAGTGCAATTATCCCATTTGGTGTCCGGCTCTGGGGTGCCGCTAATCATTTGGAGAAGTGAGTGTTAGTGAGAAAGATTCATCCTTTTGAAAAAGAATTGACTTACTTCTGGTAGGCGGAGCAGTACGTGGTAGTGTTCTTGTACACAGCTGTCTCTTTGTACCGGTCAGGGGTATCTATGACCCTATCAAAGAGCCCGTAGGTATCGTACTGGAAAACAGTCACGTCGTCGTGGGCTTGTCTCCAGTCCCGAGCAAGAACGCGAAGGCGTCCGTTCCAATCCTCGACAGCTGCTTTCTCAAGTGGGATACGCGTGGCAGCAGCGCTTGACTGCGTGGTTCTTGGCATCCGTTCCAGCGGCGGAACGTTGAGAAACAGGTAGTTCCTTGCCCCCGCGTCGTACATTTTCTCCAGCAACGCCTCGTACCGTTCGAAGATTACAGGATGACGCACAGTAGCGTTCCCGTCCGTGTAGGATTTGCCAATGTCGTTGATTCCGATCCAAAATCCGAAGAGCGTAGTTGCGGCGTCCCAGGTCTGGTTGCTACCGCTGTAGTAGGGGAGGAACTGATCGTCGATCTGATTGACAACGTCCACACCGGAGTCGACGATATCGGCATCAAGGGTTGCTCCGCTGTATGCGAAGTTGTAGGTCAGAAGAAGGGATTCGTTGTACTTCGTCGTCAGGTATTGGATCCAGTTCTCGCCGTTGGCGCTAGTCGGGCCGGGGTAGCTTGGGTTGCCGAAAGGGTTCGCCGAGGACGGCTGAGCGTTGGTCAGAATGAATCGTGTTCTAGTGTAAGAATCACCACTGAGGATTTTGTCAGTAAATGTGTTTTTCGGAATGTTTTGCGTGAGTGCTCACAAAGTGAACAAGGTCTTCAGCGAGGAGAAGCCGCCATAGGCCGCAGAGACACCGTGAGCAGCCACGGAGAGGAGCAAAATGTTGCCTTTGATTCTTTGAGAGATTGAAACCATGATGGATGCAGAATGATGTTCACGAGAGATAAGGGAGGCTTTTTGGGGTGGTTGTCTGGCTGCTGCATGGACAAGACTCAAGGCCTCTTGTTGCCCCTAGATATATTTGTCCTTATATACTGATAGAGATCCCCCAACAAACGCCAGTGGCACAGCCATCAAATCAAGACTATTTTCGTGCTCTTCCCTCTCGGGGAAATGGATGTGACCGCGCCAGGTCTCGGTGATTAATGGAATGATACTTTTCCCGAACTAATTCGCCATATTGTCAGAGAAGCGCTTGGTGCATCCTCTTCTTGCCCCACGAAGCACCCCACTCTCCGGTACAAACATTGACGGTCAAGAGACTTGCCACGGACGGATTCGAACGAGATAACTGAAAATGGCAATGCATGATATCTACGCGACCCTCAATCCACCAATCATTCTTAGCTGCGAGATTGAAGATCCACCTCGGCTCCGGAAATCGGTCCATCTCGGCCGGGCTTACGGTAATTGTGACCCGATGACTTCTCGATGTAACGCTGCTTTTCAAAGATACAATCTGGTCCAGCTCAGCGAGAATTTTATGGTTCCAGCGCGATATAGAGCTCTTCTCTATGTAAGTTACTGCCATCCCTCAGTAAACATCAAGGCACCAGACCCGGGGAATAGGGTTGATTGATGCAAATCGCCTTCCTCACAGCATCCTGTTTCTCTATGATGTTTACCTTTGATTGATAAGCCCGTTGAAACTCCGCATTATAGCTTTGAGCCTGACATTCTTCTGACATTATTCAGTTGAAAACCACTCCCCTTCATCTTGAAGACCGTCCTTTGTGGTTTCCGCAAGGTCCTTAACAGTCCAGAGCTTGAATGTATAACCAGGAACGCTGTTGCTGTTCTGAAATTTCTCACCGGTTCGAAGTTTCTGAGCACAGGCGGCAAAGTTCTTTCGCGCGTAGTCCTCGGGATCGTGTTCAAGCAGCCAAGGAGCCCACATGCGTGTGAAGATTGTAGGGTCTTCAATCGGAGAGTTCCAGTCCGTCTTATGCCACAATTCTCTAGCTTTAAAGCCCATCTTCTGAGCGCAGGCGGTTCGTTCAAACCTGGAACATAGTCTCAGCTGATGTTCGCTCTTATTTAATTCCATGTGGGCCAACTTACCGAAGACAATTGTGAACTCTCAGTGCTAGGGCAACATCTTGTTGCTCCACATGAGACAGGCATTCGACGAGCGAATGCGCATCTTCCATAGCCATCGAAGCCCCGTAGCCGGACGTCGGGAGGAATGCGTGAGCCGCATCGCCAATCTGTACCAATCGACCCAGAGGCGACACCCATTCGGGCTGAGGATCTCTCCAGCGCAGCTTCCAATCATAAACCATTCCATCGGGCACTGCCTTGATCAATTCTGTCACCACGGGACTCCATCCTTCCACATACGGAAGAACCGTGGAAATCGGCACTGTGTCTGGCAAATTGCCTGGGTCCTGATCTCCGAGTTAGTTGTCGTACATCACCTAAAGATTTAACCTCAAAAGCTCACTAACCTTATGGGTCATCAGAAAACCCAGTCGATGACGAGATTTAGACATCACAATGTGAGTGTCTGGTCCCATGAATGCACAACCTCTGGTGGGCGACTTCTGAAACTCATCCGCTAATACAGGGCTGTTCTCCATGGCTGGTAAGGCTGGAAAATTGGCACGGAAGACGCTGTACCCGCTGCTAACGGCTTGGTCCCTGATGTTCCGTACCAAGTCCCAAGACTTGGACCCGACACCATCGGCTGCAACTATCAAGTCTGCCTCAATTCTCACACCGTTGGATAGTACGACAGGGCCTCGATCAGGAGACTCAAGATACTTGTCGACTTCCATCGAGAATTTGACGATAACGCCACACTTAAGAGCATACCGATGCAGTAAGGCATGAAAGTCCAAGCGATGAACGGCGAAACCCAAGCCGTCGGAAGAAACAGGCTTTGGGGAAGCCAGGAAGGTTCCATCATACCTATACAAGTCGAGTGTGCTTCCTAAAGACAACGGCTGAAGTTCATCCCAGAATCCTGGCCAGCCATTCTTTATGGTGCGCAACGAAGATGCCTGCAATGCTAAGACATCACCTGCAAGCCTATCAGTCTAGAACCTTTCTTTTCCTGTACAACTGCATTATCTTTGTGCCGGTAATAGGTGTCGAGTTAACTCACCAAAATCGTCCAAGCCCGGTCGTTTCTCAAGGATTTGGACCTGATGTCCACGCAGTTTCGCATCAATAGCGAAGACAAGCCCTGCTATTCCATGCCCAACGACAACAATGTCCAACTTGATGGCCTTGTCAACGACGAGAATTGGGTCGACAGGAATGTCGCTCATGGTGAGGGTTTGGAAACTGAATGGCTTTGAGGGCATGTAGAAGCTTATGAAGAGTTCTTAGATGTTTTAGAACAGCTTCAGAACGTGATGGTTTGTGTCCCTTTTAAGAACAAGACATGTTGAGTTGATCGGGCTATGCCAAACGTCCGTCCGGCCCCGGGTTTTCTCAAGGATGCGGTTATTCAGATCTTGCCCTGGTATTAGTTACATCAACACGCTGCAGTAACAGACGAAACTAGACCAAATTTGTCAAGCTGAAGTGTTACGGCTCAGCCAGTCGAGGTGCTGGCTGGTGTAACAATATCACGTCCGCTACATACTCTTCCCAATCAATGACCAGCTGTTAATAGAGTGGAGTCGCCCCTGGTTCCAATAGGGCGCTGAAGACGTATCAGTAGCTTTTATATCCATGCTCAATGAGTAAGCGGTATATACGGATCCAAGAGAAGTCCGCTAGGTCGTAATTTTAGCTAATGTCCCACACCGCAACTAGGTGTTACAACTCATGAGCAAGGATAACAGTTGAACGATCTGGTTAGGTATTGGGCGGCTACAGTAAAACACATATACCAAGTATGCATAGTTTGAATATTGGAATAAATCGAGAAAACACAAATCGAAAGCAATGGCGATAATGATAATGACGTGACAACTGAGGCTGTAAATAGTAGGGCAAACACCAATGGTCACATGCTTTCTTGTATTAATGTCATTGCTCCGGTATGCTTCCCATGAATGTTCTTGATTTTTCTTGCGAAGACCTTTCTCCAAGTCTTGCCATACACGCGAACAGGCTCGGATTAGCCCCGCACGTTGTGTCGTTCATTTACCATACGGTGTACCCAGGTAGATGTAGGATCAGGATGCAGGGATCGACACTCTGAACCCCTAGATTGGGGAGGCAATTGGAACATCAAACTCTTGGCTTTTGGGAGCACAACTACGACACCGACAGCAGCCAACCACGGGATGCAGTGTAACGTCCCCTCACTTGCTTCAAGTCCGACGTCATTCTTAATTCTGGGTCGTCGTTTTGTTTCTGCAATCCAACATCCTCGTCTTTGCGTTGTGGAGTATCGAGCTCACTTGTCGGAGACCCGGTGCCCACGTAGCCCGCATAGTGACAAACCGTACGCTGAAATAGAGTAGTCACGATGGAGAACAAGGAGAGAACACTAGAACATCCAGAGGCATCAGCAAGGACCCCGGGGGACGATGACATTGAGCCGGCGAGAACCACGATAGGTGGGGGCGACACGGCCGAGGTGAAGCATCAGCAAGAAACACAACATCTGGGAACCCTCGATAGAAAGCTCAAAGCTCGTCATGTACAGTTCCTGGCCTTGTCAGGCGCCATCGGTACCGGTTTGTTCGTCGGCAGCGGACAGGTCTTGTCACTGGCTGGCCCGCTGTCGGCGTTCATCTCGTACGCAGTCACAGGTTTCAACCTCTACTGCGTAATCAACAGCTTGGGGGAGATGGCCGCATGGCTCCCGATCCCGGGCGCGGTACCTATCTTCGCGGCGCGATATGTTGACCCGGCGCTCGGGTTTACGCTTGGATGGAACTACTGGTGAGTGAGAGAACTAACTCCCCAGATATGGCCCACGATGACGACCCGACGGCTTTCCCGAGTTATCGCTCCCGATGCTGTCTAGATGCCTTACCTCTTGACGCGAATACTCAAGCTGAGATAGACGCCTATAGGTACCAATTTGCAATCGGCGTGCCAATCGAAGTCACCGTCTCCGTCGTGATCCTCGACTACTGGGACCACTCCGTCCCCCAAGCCGCGCTCATCACCATCTTCCTGCTCGCCATGGTTCTCATCAACTGCTTCCCTGTGCGCATCTACGGCGAAGCAGAATTCTTCTTCGGCGCCATCAAACTCATCACAATCGTCGGCCTCATCCTCCTCATGTTCATAATCACCCTCGGCGGCTCACCCTCCGGCGACCGCATCGGCTTCCGCTACTGGGCCGACCCGGGGCCGATGAACGCCTACCTCCGCCCTGGCGCCCTCGGCCGCTTCCTCGCTTTCTGGAAGGTCTTCATCCAGGCCACCTTCTCCTACGGTGGCAGCGAGATGGTCGTCGTCGCCTCGGGCGAGACCGAGAACCCGCGCCGCAACATCCCCAAGGCTATCCGCCGCGTCTTCTGGCGCATCGCACTCTTTTACGTCCTCGCAATCTTTCTCGTCGGCCTCTGCGTCTCCTCCGAGGATCCCAATCTCCTCGATGCAATCGGTTCCAGCGCCCCCGGTGCCGCGCAGTCCCCCTTCGTCATCGCCATCCGCAACGCCGGCATCCGCACCCTACCTTCTATCATCAACGCCGTCGTGCTCAGTTCCGCGTGGTCCGCCGGCAACTCCTTCTTCTACGCCTCGACGCGCGTGCTCTACGCCGCCGCTCTCGACGGCACCGCGCCGGCCGTCCTCAAGTTCGAGCGCTTCGGCGTGCCGTACGCGTGCGTGGCCGCCACGACGGCGCTGAGCTGCCTCGTCTACCTGAACGTGAGCAACCGCGCCGCGGAGGTGTTCTTCTGGATCAGCAACCTCAGCGCCGTGAGCACGCTCATCGTGTGGGCGAGCGTGTGCGTGACGTACCTGCGCTTCTACCACGGGCTGCGGCACCACGGCGTCGACCGCGACACGCTGCCGTACAAGGCACCGATGCAGCCCTTCCTGGCGTACTTTGCGGTGTGCTTCTGTCTCGTGGTCGCGCTGTTCAACGGCTTCGACGCGTTCTTCCCGGGGCGGTTTAGCGCCAAGACGTTTGTGCCGCCGTATATTGACATCCCCATCTTTCTGAGCCTGTTCCTCGGGTACAAGTTTGTCAAGGGGACTACGTTTGTCAAGGTGGCCGAGATGGATATCTGGTCTGGCAAGGCGGAGATTGATAGGTTGGAGCCGACGTGGCCGGTGGTCACGCCGAGGAACTGGGTGGAGAGGATTTGGTTCTGGATTGCTTGACGGGGGGTAATTGGGCTTGGCGGGTTCCCGAGGGGATGGGTTGGTGTGTGGGCTAGGGACCCAAAGGGCTGGATCTTGAGCTCGCGAACTTTTGTGTTTGGAGTTAGGGGTTTGATGGTCTGGCGGAGTGATCTTGGCTGATGAGATTGAATGGCCGGCTGGAGAGAGGCTGGGTTAGAGTCAGGCTGGACTAGACCGTCGCCAAAACGGATGAAAGAGGAGTTTTCAAAAAGTCTGTCAGAACTAGATGTTACTCCCGTGACCAGATGTTGAGAGGCTACTCAGATGAGTCGATCCGCCCTTTCACATGAAGGGACTTGATAAGATGTAGCTTTTCCCCGAGTCTTTGATCGTTGGGCGGGATCCGCGCCGGCGGCCGGGTAGCTCGGACGCCGCGTGGGTCCCCTCTCGTTGCCATTCCAAGACGCAGGATTTTCCCCCGTGGCGACAAGTCTCTAGCAATTGCTTGTCTGAGGCGCTAGAGTCTGTTGTTTTTTCGCGGCCACATGTAGGACCCTCATTCTCGGAATTAGTGCAGAATGCTCGCCGGCATTTTGCTCCGAAATGGCGGGAGTTGTTGCAGACTAGTTGATGACTGAAGACAGGTGTTAATCAGGCGGGCAGCTAGCTCGGTCGCGCTGCGATCTGTGGCGTCTTTTTGGTGTCTGACATCCGGTGGGATACGAAAGAGGTGTCTTAGAATTCGGCTTTGTCTGCTCGGTGCGTAGTCATGCACCTACAAATGTAGATGATCTTGGGGCCGAGACATTCCGCCGGGAGCGATACGTGATGATGTGCAGTGATCTCAACTATCAAGGCCTCGGTAATGTCGATGACTGTGCTTCTAGAATCGTCATCCCAAGAGCCTAACAACTATCTTCGATCAATAGATCGGTCAATATGGGGAGTTTGAGAGTCTAGACACGGAGCTGAGCCCATTTTTCAAGCGGAGAAGCTCACGGGTCCTCGTGCTGTAGCCCGTCGCCGGCGCTGACAAGCTGTCGGGTTCGCAAACCATTTGTCAAAAGCAGGCCAAAAAACGCGACCGGGTTGACCGATGTTGGAGCAGGCTCAGGTCACTCGGCGCCCCGACTGGGTTGGTCGTTCCTGATCCAGTCGGGAGCATGCGGAGATTGGGCCTGTCACCCATGTGGTAACATGGAGGTGGGCCCTGAGTGTTTTTTTCTCTCCCCTTGGGGGCGAGAATCAGTGGTTCTTTACGAGATTCGCTGCCTGGAGATGGGCTTGTCCAGGGGGTATGCTGGATGTTTGTTCTGTTCTGTCGCCTGTCTCGCTGAAGAGACACATGAAAGAGGGCAGCGAGTCGCCAACCTGATCGAGTCAAGCAAAGGGCCCTGCTGACGTTGTTGTTGCGTCGTTGGCAGTGGTGTTCTGTAGCGGCACCTTTCTATCGCCAGTAAGCAGCCGGACAGCCATCTCCTGACGGCCACGGCCGAGTCGCCCAATGATGTCCATCAGGAGGGTGAAGATGGTGGGTGGTTGGATGCGCCACGATGAGGTTAGGGGAAGGTAGCCGTTTGCGGTATCGGTCGCAGCGGTTCAAGGAATGAAGGGCGTGCGCTAAATCATATCAGATGGATCTGATAAAAAAAATTTGACGGCTCTCTTGTTCGTTTTACGTTTAGCAGTGTTTGGTGTTCCCATCTTGATCCCGACGGACGGTTCACCCATGTATCTATTCTCCCACTCTCCCGCTAGTTTCTCGTCCATCATGTCTGTCGACCAACCAGACACGATGACTCTCAGAGGCCAACCAAAAGGACCAAGAAAGCCGCTAGCCACTGCTGGTTTTTGCTCCTAGCGCATCACCGAATGTACGAAGAAAGTGTGGGCAAGGCAAGAAAAAAAAAAGTGTACCTCCCGAGGCTAGGCAGCATAGCGCGGCGAGGGATCGACCCAGCTCCCCGGCCACTCACGTTTCTCTCCCGCGTCTCCCAGCCCAGCTCCCTCTCGACACCCCCGACCGAGATGGGCCCGATTTCTTTCTGCAGGGTGGTGCGGCGGCGGCGAAAGAAAGACCCTGGGCAGCTAGCCGGTGGTGCGCGCAGCAGATCCTGATCCTCTCCGGAGACTGCTGCAGAGAGAGATAAAAGTTAAAAGGCGGCGGATGTAACCTCACCTGCGCTGCGCTCTTTTCCCTGTCTTCAGGCGGATCCCTCTCCATCTGGGCTTTTGTTTATTTTCTTCCCTCCCTCCATCAACATCTCTGCCACTGTCGTACTGGTTGGAGCATCATCAATCTCCTCTGTTGGCTTGAGTGTCATTACCGTGCATCATTGGAACGTCTCACCGACCTCACCTTGCACTCACCCCACACTCACCTCGGTCGGCGGTAGTTTCTCACCGGCTCACCGAAGCAAGCTTCCGGTTGGCGCACTGGCCTGCAGCCAGTCACTGCGCCGCAACTGATAAAACACAAGGTTGACATCACCTGAAGTCAGTTTACCTTGCATTTGGTAAGGCTTTTTGCTCTAGACCCTTCCTATCCTCCAAGGTTGCCTTCAAGGTTGCCGCAGAAAACTTCAACCAGCGGATTCTCTCGCGGTCTTCACTTCGTCTCATGCCTCGTTCAATCACTCACTCACTCATGACACGGTGCTAATCCCCGCTCAGACCCTTCACATCCGCCATCATGGCCAGTCCCGCACTCCAGAAGGAGACCGAGTCTCCGGCTCCGGAGATCACTCCGGAGAAGAGCCACCCCGGCCATGACGCCCCTCCGACGTACGATGAGACCCCCCACCACATCATGGGCGAGAAGTCTCCCGGTGTCGTGAGAATCGAGGCCCTCTCCCAGGCCATGACCCGCGTCGACCGTTTCTTCATCTTCTTCGGCGTCTTCCTCGTCGCCTACGCCTACGGCCTCGACGGCACCCTGCGCTATGCCTACCAGCCCACCGCCACCTCCTCCTACGCGACTCACTCTCTGCTAGCCAGCATCAACGTCCTCCGCTCCGTCATTGCCGCCGCCGCCCAGCCCACCTCCGCCAAGATTGCCGACGTCTTCGGCCGTGTCGAGCTCATCTGCGTCTCCGTCCTCTTCTACGTCGTCGGCACCATTGTCGAGGCCTGCGCCACCAACGTCTCCTACTTCTCCGGCGGCGCCGTGCTGTACCAGATCGGGTACACCATGATTATGCTTCTAGTCGAGGTCATCATCGCCGATATCACCTCCACCCGGGCCCGTCTGCTCTTCAGCTACATCCCCGCCCTGCCTTTCATCATCAACACCTGGGTCAGCGGCAACATCTCCCAGCTCGTCCTCCTCCAGAGCACCTGGCAGTGGGGCATCGGCATGTGGTGCATCATCTACCCCGTCCTCTCCCTGCCCCTCATCATCAGCCTGAGCATCGTCGGCCGCCGCGCCAAAAAGATGGGCCTCATGAACTCCTACCAATCCTCCTTCCACGCCCTCGGCTTCAAGGACTTCATGATCCAGCTCTTCTGGCAGCTCGACGTCATCGGCATCATCCTCGTCATCGCCGTCTTCGCCCTGATCCTGGTGCCCTTCACCATCGCCGGCGGCTTCCAGAACCAGTGGAGCTCGGCCCACGTCATCGCCCCTCTCGTCGTCGGCATCTGCTGCATTCCCGTCTTCGTCTGGTGGGAGCGCAAGGCCAAGCACCCCTTGGTCCCCTTCTACCTGATGAAGGACCGCGGCATCCTCGCCCCGCTCGGTATCGCCCTCTTCCTCAACTGGTGCTGGTACATGCAGGGTGACTACCTCTACACCGTCTGCATCGTCGCCTTCGACTTCAGCATCGCCTCGGCCACCCGCATCACCTCGCTCTACTCCTTCTGCAGTGTCATCACCGGCTTCATCCTCGGCTTCATCGTCTTCAAGGTCCGTCGCCTCAAGTACTTCATCATCGCCGGCACCATGCTCTTCATGGTCGCCTTCGGTCTCTTGATCCACTACCGTGGCTCTCCCTCCGGCCAGAGCGGTGTCATCGGCGCCCAGGTCCTCCTCGGTATCGCCGGTGGTATGTTCCCGTACCCCGCCCAGGCCTCCCTGCAAGCCAGCCTGAAGCACGAGCACCTCGCCATCATGACCGGTCTGTACCTCGCGACCTACAACATTGGCTCCGCCTTTGGTAACACCATCTCCGGCGCCATCTGGACCCAGGTCCTCCCCGGCGTCCTCGAAGACAAGCTCGCGCCCCTCGGCAACACCACCCTGGCAGAGCTTACCTACGGCTCGCCGTTTTCCGTCATTGTCGAGTACCCCGTCGGAACCCCCGAGCGCACCGCCATCATCGACGCATACCAGTCCGTCCAGCGCCTGCTGACCATCACCGGAATCTGCCTGACGGTGCCGTTGATCTGCTTCGCCTTCCTGCTCAGGAACCCCAAGCTTAACGACGAGCAGACCCTGGCTAACGAGTCTGGTGCCGACACCGGCCACGTCCAAGGTCGGGACAACAACAATGATCTGGTCACGAAGATTTAGAAGTTCTTTTAGATGAAGAAGGGATGTTGATTCATGAGTTATGCATGTAATGGAAGAAGGGGAAACGAATAAAGACTCAGGATCAGTCTCTACCTCAGGCGCTGGAGAAAGCTCACCAGCAATCGATCTTATTAGTAATCTAATATACCACTTACTTCAACGTAAATATCGAAGCAACCTACACCAATTCATGAACGTGTATATTCAGAGCGATGATCAAGGGTCGAGAGTTGTTGCTGCAACCTCATTTGCCGTTGGTAGCCAAGCCTCGGACTCAAGCAAGTGCCCCATCAACCCGTCGCTGACACGCATCGATTCTCCCCTGACTGGCATCAACCTCCCCGCATCAAGCCGGCTGGGCCTGGCCTCGAGGTTAGCGAGCTCTCAATACTGGAATTAAACGCGCGATCACCCAGATTGAGCTTTCTCATGTTCAGTTCCGATTGGTGCCCATGCAGCCCATGCCGTGCTAAGTTGCGTTGGTGCTACGTCGCCTATGTGCTTCTGCTGACTGGCATATGCATGTCTCCGTAGAGGCAAGGCTTCTTCGGTGCTGATTTCAAACAGGAGTCTGGAATGTTTTGTGAAACTGTTGTTCGGAGCTTGGGTATAAAATCAACCAAGATGGCCGTTGAGACCTCAGACCTCGGGTCCGAAAGGAACCTCACGTCTTGGTAATCGAAACATAACGACCACGATGGCGAGCTCCCGCAACTCAGTCATTGGCGCCCTCGCGGTCCTCTTGGCATCCTCATGTCACGTATCCGGCCTTCGCGTACCCCACCACGCGACAGTTGCCTCAAGAGAAGTTGCCGCCAACACAGAATATGACTTTCTCATCGCCGGCGGCGGCATCTCCGGTCTCACCGTCGCAGACCGCTTGACTGAGGACCCTAACGGTGGGCCATCCCCTCCTATCCTATTGACGCGGTGTCAATGGCTGACATGGTTAAAGTCAACGTCCTGGTCATCGAGACAGGCCCCTTTGACAAAGACGAAGATAGCGTCCTCATCCCCGGCGCCTTCAACCCCGTGCCGTACCTGTGGCCAGACCTGATCAGCGCGCCGCAGACGGAGCTGAACAACCGCTCGTTCCTTGTGCCTGCCGGAAGGGTCGTCGGCGGCGGGTCTGTCGTCAATGGCATGGTCTTCGTCCGCGCCGGTAAGGCTGAGTATGCCGCCTGGGAGAAGTTGGGCGCTGAAGGGTGGGGGTGGGATGGCATTTTCCCGTACTTCAAGAAGGTTAGCCATTCGACATTCATCTCGGCCTGGACAGGCCTGAGCTAACCTCATCACAGAGTGAAAATTTCACGGCACCCCCGCAAGACTTCGCCGACGCCGCGAATATCTCGTGGATCGACGCAGCCCACGGGCACGGCGGCCCCGTTCAAGCTTCGTATCCGAATTACTTCTTCCCCGGCGCCGGTAACTTCATTCCCACCTCTTAATACATGATGGAACCAGACTCTAATGCAGATCAGCGAACTTCTGGCAAGCCGCTCTAGAAAGTGGCTTCACGCCGTCTCCGGATCCCCTCGCCGGTGACCAGGCCGTGGGTCTCTTCAACTTCCCTACCCTTGCTGACGCAACAACTCGCACGCGTAGCCATGCCCGGCGCAACCATTACACCCGCGTCAAAGACGCTCGTCCGAACTATCATATCCTTGCCGAGCACACCGTGTCCCGCGTCCTGTTCGAAGGGAAGACGGCCGTCGGGCTTGAGTACTTGCCCACGGCTGGCGGCGAGAAGGTCAGCGTGTATGCGACGAAGGAGGTGCTACTTGCTGCTGGAGGAGTTCATACGCCGCAGCTGCTTCAGCTTTCTGGAATTGGGAACAAGGAGTTCTTGGAGGGATTGGGCATCGAGGTTGTGGAGGACTTACCTGGTGTCGGGGAGAACTTCCAAGATCAAGCAGACCTGAAGGTTCCTTATACCTGTGAGTGATGAATCTGCCACGATGCCACTGGGCAGCGCGACTCACAGTCTCCCAGTCACGAACCAAATCTTCCCCAACTCAGGATCCCTCGACACAAACGCAACCTACGACGCAGAACAGCGCGCCCTCTACGACACCGCCAAACAAGGCGCCTACACCATCATCCGCACCCTCGGCACAAATCTCGTCCTCCCACCCCTCTCCAACGCCACCTCCGACTACCTTTCCCTCCTCG
Source organism: Colletotrichum sp. SAR11_240 (assembly GCA_025328625.1). NCBI lineage: Eukaryota > Fungi > Ascomycota > Sordariomycetes > Glomerellales > Glomerellaceae > Colletotrichum > Colletotrichum sp. SAR11_240. The sequence continues at coordinate 449,430 of JAKMXA010000002.1, forward strand.
CCGCCGCCGCCGCGACCGACCCCCTCGCCCACCTCGCTCCGGAAACGCCCTCCTCCGTGCAAGAAGGCTACAAATTCCAGCGCGAGCTCATCCTCGCCCAGCTCGCGGGCCAGGAAGTCCCCATCGGGATGGTCCACTGGGGCACCGGCCCCAGTCTGACGCTCTACTTCCTCAAGCCTCTCAGCCGCGGCTCCGTGCGGATCCGCACCGCGGACCCGCTTGCGCAGCCGGTGATTGACTTCCGCACGGGCGCGGACCCGGTGGATTTCGACATTGCGATTGCGCTGTTCGAGAAGTCGAGGGAGGTGATGACTGCGCCGGCGATGCAGGTGCTTGGTCCGGCGGTGGGCGCGCCGTTTGGGGGCGTCACGGACCGGGAGGAGTTGAAGGCGCTGTTGAGGGCGAATATGACCCCGTCGAATGCGCATGAGTGCTGTACGGCGGCGATGATGCCGAGGGAACATGGGGGCGTTGTGGATCCGAAGATGAGGGTGTATGGGGTGGAGGGGTTAAGGGTTGTGGATATTAGTTACTGGCCGATGTTGTTGACGGCCGGGCCTACGGCGACGACGTATGCGAGTGCGGAGAAGGTTGCTGTTGTGATTAAGGAGGAGTATGGGCTGGGGTCTTTGTGAGGAGGTGATGGCGATGTTGAGGTGGAAGTAGTTTAGTTCGTCACGCGCTTGTGCTTTCTACGCTACATAGTTCAAGTCTCACAGGTGAAGAACATGGATATCAATGTGTATCTGGTATCTGGTGTGTACATACTAAAGTGATATACACGAACTGTCTTTATGTCTGCTAAGTTGTATCCCATACTCCTTCGCCGTGCTCCCATTCAGAAACGCATCCTGGAATAAAAGAAACTCAGGATTCGTCTCGATCCCAAGATCACCCATAAACATCTCGCCGTCATCCTCGTCTCCCCGTGCCCCTTCACCTTTCTCACCCTCATCCTCCTCCTTGTCCGTGGACGGCGCACCACCCTGCATCAGCGCCCCAACCCCTCCATGAGATGACACATGCAACGGCCCCGGCGACGGCTGCCCAGGGTACTGCGGCACATCCTGCCTGAGCTCGGGGTACTGCGCAAAGAAATCAGGCTCCATCGTCCACGCGCGCAGGTCACGCAAGCGGTCCTTGAAGAGCGGCGAGAGCGCGTACGTGCCGCGGTGCACGTTGCGCACGTAGCAGTCGCGGAAGTCAAACGGCCACGCGATGCGCAGGTGCTCGCGGAACATGTGCCAAAAGGTGTTATTATGGCAGTACGGGTGCGGCGTCGTCGCGAAGCGGTAGCGCAGCGCCGGCCAGGTGAAGTAGTCAGCCGAGGGGTCGTGCTCGGGCGATAGTTGTTGGAGTTGTCTTGCTTGAGGTCAGTGAGAGCAGAGGAACGAATCTCGCGACAGACTTACGACTTGAGATACCACCGCGGCACGACCTCGCTCTTCGCCGGCGTCGGATCCGTGTACGCCCGCATCAGGAGGTGAATCATGAACAACACGGCCAGCCGCTCGGGCGGCCCGCACCCCGCGAAGCAGAGTTCGTCTAGCTGGCGCACCTTCTTCCAGAGCGGTGTCATCCGTCCCGTTTGGGATAGGCTGTCCCAGCCGTGGAGGACCGCGTGGACGGGGATGTCCTCGCTGACCTGGTACTCCAGCTCGAGCATCGCCTTGGTCAGCGGGAAGGGCTCTTTAAGGATCTCGTTGCCAGCTTTCCAGCAGTTGTGGGAGACGAGGGAGCCATCGGAGAGGCGGCGGGTGCGCGAGGTTGATGTGCAGCTGCATTCTGACTTGGCCGAGACTTTAATCGTAGAGGGGGCGGCTGGTGGAGGAGCTGGTGATGGGACTTTGGGTATTGAGGGTGCTGTTGGCAGCTCCACGGGAAAGGACTCGTCGATCCAGAAGTTGCTGACGTCTAGAGCGGAGGCGTCCACGAGGCTGTTCACATCTTTCTCGAGATGATGAGTTTGTCTTTCGTCGATATGATCTTGGGGCGTCGTCGGGACGGGAACCGCAGCAGGCGTGCTCAGATAGTCCATACTCGACGGCTCCAACAAGCTCACACCATCACCACCACCCCCATCCGCCTTCCCTTCCTCATTTTCCTTCACCTCCGCCAGATGCCTCACAAACGAAGCCGACGCCCCTTCCATGCAACTCATCAGCCTGTTCCTCTGCTCCGTTACCCTCGCCAGCTGGGTCATCAGCGCCACCGTCGTCGCGTTATCCTCCTTGCGGCTCAACTCCGCGACCAGGCCTTCGAGATGCGCGATACGGTTCTTTGTCTTTTCGCGCGCAATGCGCTGCGCCTTGCGATCGGCCTCCCGCTTCTTGAGCCGCGAGGAGGAGACCGTGGCGGACGAGCCCGGGCCGTGGTGGCGGACGTCGGGGGTCGGGGCGGTTCCCGGGGTGCTGGCCATGGTTCTCGGAGAATTTGGTAAAGGGCTCTGCTGGTAGTTGAACTTTGGGGAGGAATCGGGGTGGAGAGAACAGAGGTTTGTTATGCAAAAGAGCTCCCGGGTAGATGGATCGAACGTCATACGTGGTTGGAGGGTGGGTTCGCGCCGAAATGCGGGGAAAATGCTGGCGGACGCGGGGGCGGGTTGAGCCGTCTGTGCATGTGCATCGAAGCGGGGACACGGAGGGATATGAAGTCCGGGGGGACCTCGGCAGGACGGGTCTTTTTGTGGCTTGTCTACTTGACTTTTGGCGATGATTAAGGCTTGGAGTTTTCACATTATTGACACTAGGACGTCCGAAGGGCACATCGTTAAGAAGAGCGAAGTGAATGTATCATTACTAGGTATGTACAGTGACGGCTAGTTTGAATCTCAGAGATGCTAGGCCTTGCTATCCGGTCTCCTCTTGAGATAAAAGTAGTAAGTCCCAGCATCCTTCAGATCCTTCGTATCCATTGCCCCGATGACAGTATTCTCATCCACATAACGGAAAGCATCGATGATCGGAAACTTGTCATACACCATGGCAGCCGTAACGACGCCGCGGTACTTTACTTCCCGAATCTAGCGCAATGTTAACCACACATCAAGATACGATCACTGGCGTTGTTACTCACCCGAGCATGGCCGTAGTCTGACAACCAGGTACGCTTGCCTCCATCACCATATACCATGATGGGATCAACGTCATCCACGGAGCGAAAGTCCTTTCCCGCCCACTTGAAGGTGCGAAGCTGTTGATGCGTCGGGTGGCCAGTATCAAAACTTCCTCCTTCCCACTGGCCGATTAGTTGGTTCGGGGAGACTGGCTTGAGTTGATCAAATACGGCGGCAACATCGACCTCTTTAACGAAACCTTCGGTTTTGGAAAGTTCCAAGAACTGGGATTCAGGTCTGCTTGAATGATTAGATTTTACGAAGTCAAGCTGTAAGCGAAGGTTGAGTTGTCTCGTACGTAGTTGACATAATTGCGTGTAGGCTGCGCTAAGGTGAGTGATTCAAAATCGTTCTGATTAAAATTTGGTGTCTTCAAAGGCTCTGGAGTTCTTGATGAGTTGATCGAATTATTTTATTTTCAGAAGCCACGGTATCAAGTTATATACACAAAAACACACACATAACAGTCCAGTTCACGATGCGGTAAGTGATGCCCAGCACATCCGCAGCCCAGAACTGCGAGTCAACAGCCGGACCCCACATTGACTCGGCATTTACCCCGCCAAGCGTCATCCCATACGACCGGTTTACTGCGCCGGGAAGCGCAGTGCACCTGACTCAGCCTGAATTGACAATGGATTAACAATAGGAGACCCAACAGGTGGCGAACTGGTGGCGGCCTCGGAAATAACCCACTCGGTGTCTCAACCGGATCCCGGATCCCCACAACAAAAAGCATGCGGCGCACTCGGGGCCGAAATGTGGGGCCTTTTCCTCTCTAGTACAAAAGGAGTAGTCTGGTGATGGTATCCTGGTGATGGAATATGTTTCCCCTGTCGTTTGATGCATGATTCACCTGTCAAATTTTCACAGCGGGCATGCTGTAGGCGTAGATCCAGGATAACCCAGCATGATGGCCGAGAATCAAGGCTATCCAATCGGTTGGCGTGCCGTGACCATATATTCGAAGACTGCCACATGAATCTTTGAATTGCATTATGTAATGGGTAGTCAATTCGATGGGTCTGGAATTGCTGGTAGAGCTCTGAAAATCAGCTTTGCATGGTCCTCTTATGGCCCATTTGGGGAGATTCACATGAAATGGAAGATGCCTTCACTTGCCTTCAGGGACACTGAATGAGGCTGTAAGGAGATGCGGGATGTAGTAGATGAACAAGTAGACTAGACCACGACTGTAATTATCCTAAACTGACATTCGTTAGTACTATGTTCAACATAGATAGCACCCCTTCCTCGGAGTCACTCGGGAGTCTGCCGCTGTTCTCTTCGACCCCTACCTCTCCTCATCAAATCGGGAGATTTTTTCACCCACGTATCAATGATACACCTATACTCAAGTTTTATGAAGTAACGAAATTGCTTCAGAGCTAACTAATTCCCCGTGCTCCCACAATTCAAGAAAGGATTACTCTCCTTCAAACAATCGCGACACATGCAATCTATGCTTCCCATGAGACATGGCTCTACATATACTGACTGCCAATGTGAGAGCTCTCAAGGACCACTGATTTGCGAACCTGCCCTGATAGATGGCTGCGTCCAAGTTTCGCGAGAAAGGGTTCTCAACTTTCCGATTCAATACCCTGGCGAATCTGACGAGCTTTCTGTTGAAGCTCAACTTTTAACGGCCGTAGGTGTTCCTCCATAGCTGCCTCAATTCTCACCCCTACATTGGTCGATGCCCAGGTGACATATTTGGACAAAACTCTCAAGATATGGGGCGGGTATTGATCGTCGAGCCTAGCAGCATGTCCCAACGGGATCGGATCGCAGAGAGAAAGGAATGACTTTAGCCGGATGAGGTGATGTTGGTCAACCTCATCATGCCCAGAGGGCAGAGTGCGTTTGTGTTCAGTCCACCACTCTCTGAGCCCAATGAGATTGAGAGCCATACGAGCGCAAAGCTCTGTTGACTCGCTATACTTTGGCCGAATGCTTTGCTCAAACCTCGTTGCTAGGCGGAAAAGTGGACCGGCCGTGGCCTTCAACTTGCAGATAAAAGGAGGTTGGTCAAATGTGGCTGCGTTGCTCGGTTTGGTTTTGACTGCGCCTCGATCGATTGACTCCGATGGGTTGTGAGTAGTATGGCTTGTTGGAATTGAAGGTGATGCACGATTGGAGTTTGGCAGTACACTCGTGCCCCCTAAAGAACTGTTTGCCGGTTGTATGGCGTGTTTTCTGTGTAAGAACTTTGATTTGAAAGAGGCCAACTTTCTCGAATACCCATGCCTGCGTGTGGGCTGGGTTTCGGCGATGTTGCCAGGAGTATCATTTTCCCTTGATGGAATCTCACTCAGATTTGCATCTAGACCCTTTCCACGGTAGAAAGCCGAGCTACTGTCTGTCAACTCGCCCTCCACAATCAGTTTGAAAAGAAGAAGAAAGTAACATTCCTCATGAACCTGAGGTAGAGGGATAGAGAGTTGGCTGATAGCGTCTAGGGCGAAACGTGCATGCTCGATCCAGGCATCACCTTGGACTTCTCTTTCTTGAGGAAAAGAGTCCGTGACCCCTGCATGGTATATGACACGGAGCGTAGTTAATCCCCATGCACCGATTTCTCTCGTTTCCAAACGTGCCTGAATCCACTCGTGAACCAGCGGATGAAGCGATATCATGTTGCCGTCAAAGGAGATAAGTGCAAGGGATCTGAGAAGTCCAACCGACTGTTGCAGCGTTGTGGTGTCTTGCAAAAACTCAGGCACGTCCACGTCGATATTTAGTGATATCTGCTTCAGTCGATTGAATGATATCTCTTCGTTCGCAAGGAATCCAAAGACCAACAGTGTCTCTGCAGCTCGGGGGTTGACAGCTTGGACCCTGGCGAACGAGATCTCCCAAGTTGACATAATAGAATGGTTGTAGTCGGAGAAAGCTCGTTTATAGCTGAGCATTTTTGGCCGATGAGAGATATCTTGCCATAGTTCCAAGTATTGGTCCACCGTTACCCATGGGTTTTCGCCCAAGTAGGCTGCCGCCGAGCATATGGCTAGGGGAAGATTGCCAAGTCGCCCTACGAGTGCGTTCATGGCGTCCTGGCTCGTAATAGATCCCACCGAGGTATTTGCAGCGCTGACATTGAACAGTTCCACAGATTCTCCTCGATTCATAAGAGGAATATTTTCTTTGAAGTTGACGATAGCGGTCGCCAGCCTCTCATCCCGTGTTGTGAATAGAATTTGGCGTGCTGACGGATGCCCCTTGTGTTCCGGTATCCAGTTTCCGTATGGAAACGCGGGATCTTCAGCATTATCAAAAATAAGAAGCCAATTATCGTGCGATTCCAGCCAGCGAAGGACCACGACGCGATCATCCCCTTCATCCTGGCCGGCTGGCCTTCGAATAGCGTTGATTGATCGTCGGATTTTGTTGTAATCTGAACGAATTGATTCAGCGGTCGTGCAATTGACCCAGAAAATATTATAGCGTCTTTCCAAAGATTGATATGCGTACTCAAGCGCGATCTGTGTCTTTCTACGTATGGCTTGGTCAGGCACGAGGCAACTGTCTTTGAACTATCACTCACCCTAGTCCACCCATGCCTTGCAAAATGTAAGGTTGCTGAATCTTGCAGTCTCTGAAGTGCCTTTCTATGGACTCAAGGATGGTTTTGCGGCCAGAGAAGAAAGGGTTTCTTTGGAACGGCAAGTAGGTCAATGTCGGTGTGTGAGTTGCCGAGTCGTCTTCCGGTAACATGTCAGTTAGGGCGATGATATGTGGGTGGGAAAGTACTCACTTTGATTCTGTGTATCAATTTCAGAAGTATGAATCCGTCTTGACGAGGGCGTAAGCGTCGTCGATGTAGAGATGGCCACGTCCCCTTTGATGATATTAGATTAAACTAATGTTGGGCCAATTGAGTGCGTCAGAGAATACTCACTTTGATCTTGTGTAAAGATTCCAGAAAGATCAATTTTGCTTGACCACGGCACAAAAACGTTTGCCTCTGGCACGACGTGCAGCAACTCTTTTGTGTAGGCCGCTGCTGTAGCCGCTGCATAAGCCTGCCAACGCTTACTCTTGTGTGAATCAGCATAGTCACAAACGCCCCTAACCAAAAGACAGGGAAAATTGTTCATAAGCCCGGCAGCTTCCATTTCGACGCAAAGTGCGCCTGTCTCGTACCACATACGATCTCTAGTTTCGCCATGACGAATAACTTGATTACCCGAAGCTATTGTTCCATAATGAACCCTTGGGTATTCTGGATTGCTTCGTGGTTCTCGCATGATCAAACGAGTCAAGTCGCAGTTATAATGACATGACGAGATTCCCTCGCAGTGTTCGTAATGGGGGACGAACAGAAGATCATTGTTCTCGCCTTGGTAAGCATACCCATCGTTTTGGAGCTTCGAATTGAAGGACGATAGATGTTGAATCATTCGATGTTTGAATGAATCATGAGTCGCGCGAATGACACTAATCGCATTCAAAAGAACAGTGGGTGGCGCCTTCAGCGCCCCATTGCGAATGAACTGGCCGTTCGCAACAGTACGGCCGAAGTCGAACTGTACAACGCCGCCATCATTCTTCCCTGGCTTTGAAACAACCACATCTCCAAGCCTGATGTCGTGTGCTTCACTTGGGCAGCCCCCGCCAATTCCCACCATGAGGCCGAATCGAATGGCAGGGAACGTATGGCTCATTTGAGTTGCAGTTACGGCCGCTGAGTTGGTTCCCATCTGGCCGTATGGAAGACACGCAAGCACGACGTTGTGTTTGCCAATGGCCCCGAGCGTGTAGACGTTGTCATCTTGGGAGGGTTGGGGAAGAGTCGGATGAACATGATCAAGCATGGCGTGTGCTGCAGTCAGTTCCAACGGAAGCGCCGAGATCCAGCCCACGGTGTAGTCCCTGTGAGAAAGGGGTGGCTTCGAACTCGAAACACTCTTCGCAGATGGCAACGTCGGGTCCATTCTCGCGATGTCTGAATTGACGCATCAACTAGGTTGCTGGCGGGATTGACGCGTTGTTGTCTGCGCAGCCTTGTGGCAGAATGAGTGACATTAGATATAGGGCAATTCTGGATGATCTGCCAGGGTGCCTAAGGCTGCCAGTAATGCAATGGCGTGGGCATACATAACTTGCCTTTTCAGTGTTACATAACATGCAGCAACAGCTACCATAGGTACTCAGTTCAACGAGAATCCCCATCCACCCTGTATATAAGGGCCTAATTAGACACTCCAGTGTTAAACCAGCTTAAACCAGCTAGCGGAGCTCACGTGAAAAGCTGGATTAGCTTAACAGGGGGGATTGCAGATTCTCATTAAACTAAGTACCTACGGTAGTTCATATATAATACGTTCTTACTAGGTTTAGCATAAGGATAATATTTAATACGCTTCTTAGTCTCCTTAATAAGTTTATAAACGTCTTATATATATTAAGAGATTATATAATTCTTTTATTCTCTATAAGTAGTTAATAGTGTAAGGTAAGTTACTAACTATAACAGTTTATATTAAGGAATCTAAAGTTAATAATTTTATAATGTAAGCTTAAATTTAAGCTGAGAAATCAGCACTCCCTATAAAGTAATTAAACTTACTAAGTTTAATAAATTAATTAATTAATTTTAAAGCTATTACTAGTTAATTAAGTTAATTATAACCCTTAAACTTAATTAATTACTTTAACTTTTTTAATAGAGATTATAATATAGATTAAATAAATATTCTACTACTAAATATCCTTATCTTTCTTTATTTACCCTCTACTACTCTTTACTTCTAATAAACCCCCCTTTAATAAAATATAAATTACCCCCTTTTACTTATTTAGTTTCTCTTTTTCTTTTCCTTAATATAATAATTAATATAATTATTTTAGTAAATATTTATAATATTCTCTAAAATTAATAGAAATAATAGCTAAATCTTTTAAAGAAGTTAAAAACTAACTTTTAAGATTTTCTAGAGATTTATATTAAAATTATTATTTTATTATTATTATCTTTTATTTCTATTATCTATTAATTTTTTTTAAATATAAAAGTATTATTAAGTCTACTTTCTCTTCTTTTTTATTTACTTTATACTAAATATTTATTATATTAATAATCCTCTATTTAACTTCTACTTTTCTTCTAAATATTTTTAGTTAACTTTTAAAGTATAAATCTATTATATTATAGCTTAAATAAAGCTAAAACTACTTCTTATTTAACTACTTTTTATTTAAAAACCTTTTTAAAGTTATAATAAATAATAAAGTATATATATAAAAATTAGATTTTTAGAGAAAAAGTATAAGAGAGAGAATAAACTAAATAAAAAGCTATAAATAATATTTTATTCTCTATTAGCTAAATAGCTAACTAAAAATAAGTTATTAAGCTTATTATTATTATAATTTTAAGAGTAAGTATATTATTCTTAATATTAAAGCTATTTTTTTTATTTCTAAATATTTTAAAAAAAACTATTTTAAAGAGATATAAATAAGATCTATTAATTTAAAAAGTTCTAAATAACTTAAAAATATTTTATATAAAAGATATTATTTTAACTTTATTAATTTAATAAAAAACTATATAAAAAATATTTAAAAAACTACTATATACTTAATTATAAATATTAACTTTCTCTTTACTATTTATAAAAACTTTACTTTTTAATATATAATCTTTAAAACTAATATTAAGTTATAAATATTACTATAATTTAATATTTTAATAGTTATTATTTTTAAGAGAATATAGAAGTAATAAAAGATAGTTATTTAATAAAAACTTCTATATACTAACTTTAAGATATATTTAAGCTTTAATCTATAAACCTTTCTAAATTACTAAGCTATTATAAATATTACTATATACTTTATTATTAAAAGAAAAAACTTCTAAATATATCTAATTACTATAAAGAAGTAAATTAATATTTATAATAATATTAACTTTATAAATATTTTTAAAGAGATTATTAGAAATTAAAGTATTATAAAATAAATAAAAACTTTAATCTCTAATAATATAATAAATATTATATAGGGTAATATAGTTATAGTAATATATATATTAAGAAGGTTAACTATATTTAAGGCCTTAAGTGCGTTAAATACCCTAAAGGCCTTAAGGGCCTTTACTGCGTTTAATACGCTAAACGTATTAATTATATTAAGCGTGGTTATAGCGCCTATTATGCTAAAAGTAGTGAACGTTTAAGACTTTAGGCGTATTAAACACCTTAAAGGCCTTAAAAGCTTTTACTGCGTTTAACGCACTAAACGTATTAATTATATTAAGTATAGTTAGGGTACTTATTATACTAAAAGTAGTAAACCTCTTTATTATATTATATATTAATTATTATAAACGAAAGGAAAGAACGTTATCTATAATAATAGGTATAATTTCTATTTATACTTTATTATAGCTAATATAATTATATATAACTTAAACTTTATTTTTATACGCTCTATTCTATAATCCTACTTTTATTAATATAGCTTATAGTTAACTCTCTATTTATTTATTTAAATATATATATCTTAAAGAAGGTATTTCTAGCGTTAAATACTATTTAGATAGTACTACGTTTATTAAAGGTGAGAATATTTAAAGTTTCCTCCTTTTTATTATTATCTTTAATAGTAATAATATTATAGGGAAAGTTAGTAATATTAATATTATAAGTATTAGCTAGTTTATAATTATTAGTAAATACTTTAAAGTAAATAACTTTAATATTAGTAGTAATTTTAGGGAAATATTTAATTATAGAGTTTTTAATTACTATAATAGAGGTAGTAAAGTTAGTAACTTTAATATAGAATATATTTAAGTTTATACTTTTATAATACTATATAAGTAATATAGCTTTAGTTTTATTATTATTAATATTAATAATATTATAAGTTACTTTTAGGTTAATATCTAATGTTTTAATTATATCTATAGTTAAATATTTAATAGTATAGATAGCTAAGAATTTAACTTTTAATATAACTTTTATTATAAATTAAAAGTTAATAGAACTAAATATAATATTAGTCTTAATATAATTCTTAATAAACGTTTTAAACGCTTTAATAAATATATAAGGATTAAATATAATATAGGTATTATAAAGAAGTATATATATCTTATTAGTAGTATAAAGAATAAGGTTATTAATAGTAATAATAATAATATTATATTAATACTTATAGAATACTTCTTAGTTATTAATAGTAGTATTAAGCGTTTTAACTAATTAATAGTAACTATTAGCTTTAAATATAGCGTTAAGGTTTAAGATAATAGCGTTTATAAATATATTAGATATTTAGTTTATTTTAAGTATAGTAGGTGTTTAAATATTATTAATATTTATAGTAGTAGTAACCTTTTTAGAAGGTATAGTAATAAAGGGGTTATTAAAGTTAGTAGTAGATATAATATACTTATACTTAAAGAAAGTATTAAGGTTTATATAACTAGGCGTTAAGTTAATTATAAGCTTAAGTATAAATACTTTTATTACTTTATTCTTAATATTAATAACGTTAATAAATTTAGTAATATTTATACTAACTTAGTTATAGTTATTAATATTATTAGATATTATTAAGGCGTAAAGCTTATTATAAGCTTTATAAAGGCTTTTAAGTAAAGTAGTAATAATATTAATATATTTACTATATACTTCTAAGGTTTTAGTTATAGATATAGGGGGTATAATATTAGTTATTTTAATCTTATTAGTATTTTTTATAGTAATAGTAAGCTTTATAGTATTAGTAACTTTAGTATTAATAAGTCTAATTATATTAGTATTAATAGGGATATTAATAAACTTAATATTAGTATTATTATTATTATTTAATTTATTACTTTTAATATTAGAGAGGTTATTATTAGTAATATTACTATAGTTTTTAATATTAATAGGTTTTATAGAGGAAGGATAGTATTAAGAGTTTTAAGAAATAAAGTTAATAATATATTATTTATAAGGGGAGATAGCTAAAGAGAATTTTTAGTAAACCTTATTTAGTTTAGTAAACTTAAGATAATTAATATTTACTATATTAGTATTTATATAGATAATAAATAAGTATTATAAGATATTTTTATTATAACTATAGTAATTTTATTTAAAGTTAATAGTATATTAGAAAGTAGTAAGGTTATAAATATAATAAATAGACTTAATATAATCTTCTTTTTTAATATTAAGTATATAGTAATATATAAAATTAAAAATATAAAAAAAGTAAGGCTAGTTATTTTTTATATAATAACTATTTAGTTAGTATTAAACTTTAAGTATAAATATATTTTAATAATAATATACTTTAAATAAGATAGAGATATTAGCTATATAGTTAATATTAAAGGTATTAAGAAGTATTAATAGTGATAATTATAATAAATAAAATAAAGATAATAATAATATTAATAGCTAAAAACTATATAATATAAATATAGAATATAAAGGTATTATATATATAAGAGAGAAAAATATTAATATTATATTAAGAGGGATAATAGTAATAAGTATAATAGTTACTTAGTAATATATTTATTTTTTTTATATAAATAATTAATTACTCTAATTTTTACTATTAACTAATAGTTTAAAGTAGGGAATAACTTTTAAGTAAGGATAATAATTAAGGTTATAAAAGTTCTTACTTATATCTATTATAGTAAAAGTAAATATATTAAGTTATATATAGTTTTAAAGTAAGTATAAATAACTTATTATTAACTAATAATAGATATCTTATATTATATCTTATAGTTATAAAAACTAAATAATATATTTTAAATAATAAACGTTTTATTTTAGATTAATACTTTATTAATTAAGTTTTTAATTTAGATTTCTTTTTAGTTTTCTTCTTTTATATATTAGTTATTTAGGTTTTTTTTAAATTTAAAAGATTATTCTTTTAGATTAATAATTAGTTTTTAAACTTAAATTTATTAGTATAGTTATTTTATTTTATACTTATATTTTTTAAAAGTAAAAATAAGTTTATTTATATTTATTATATTTTTATCTATTTAGATAATATAAATAAGTAGATATTCTTTTTATTTAATTAAATATTAAACTTTTTTTTAAATAGTTATTTACTTTTTAAGAATACTTTTAATTTTAAAATATTTATATAATTTAAGCTAATATATATCTTTATCTTCTTATATATTAATAAAGTTATAATAATTATTTTACTAATTAAAGAGGTTAATACTAAATATTAATATTATTATAAATTAAGTTATTAATATTATTAGATATATATTTATATTTAGTAAAATATCTAAATAATAAGCTAATTTACTAATTTAGTTAATAACTTTAAAAAGGATATATTAATAGCTATATTTTAATATTAAACGTTTTAATAGAAAATATCTTAATTTTATTTTAAAATATATTTAATTTTTTAGTTTAAATATAATAAAATAATATTTTTTATTATAATATTCCTTTATATAAAACTAAGCTATAATAATTAAGATTTTTACTTCCTCTTAAAATATTTTATAGTTAAGTTTTAGATTTAAATTTCTTAAAATATTTAAAGTATTATTTATATTTATATTATAAAAAATTTAATTTAATAAGTAACTAATTATTTAAAAGTAAATATTATTTAGATTATATTAAAGATTAAGAAGTAGTTTACTTTAATTATTATTTATAATATTTAAAAAATACTTAATAACTAATTTAATAATTTAGTTTTTTTTTTCTAATATTTTATTAGTTTATAGATAATATATAGTTAAAAACTTTAGCTTAATATTAAGTTTAATCTAAAGTAATATTTAGAATTTTAATAAAAATTTATAATTATAGTTTAAAATAATTATTTTAAGAACTTTTTAGTTTTTATATTAAAGTTTTTAAAGAAGTAAATATTTTTAGATTTTAGTAGTATATATTAAGTATTTTAAGATAAATAATATTACTTTTAAGAATTTATTATTAACTATAAAGATAATATTAAATAATAAAAAGTTTTTCTATTTATAACTAAAATATCTTAATAATATTTTAAGAAAATTAATAATAAAATCTATTATAATAATATAAAATAAAATAAGTAATATTAAAATTAGTTATATAGTTTTTAATAATAGTTAATAATTAGTACTAAATATTTTATAATAAAGATAGTTTTAAATATATTTTTTTATTTAGTAATATAACTTTTAAATATAAAAGTTATTATTTAGTATTTTTTATATTTATTACTCTCTAAAATAATAATAATTATTATAAGCTTTTTTAATTAATAATATTATTATTTCTTTTAGTATATAAAGTTATTACTTAAAATTATAGTAATTAATATAATAAAAGAAGCTATTATATATAATAAAGTTAAGCTTAATATTATTTTATTAGTTAATTAATATATTATATATTTTCTTTTATAATTTTAATTTTTTATATATTTAGATAAGTTTAGTTTTAAAATTATTATTTAATAAAGTTTTAGTTATAAAATTAACTCTTATTAGTATATTATCTTATACTTTATTAAGTTTATTAATATCTTTTATTAATATTTTAGTAGTTAATAAATATAATAAAGTATCTATTATAATATTAAATATTCTTAAAATATAGTAGTATACTAATAATAATTAGCTAAAGTATTTAAATAATAGAGTAAGATATAAGTTTAACTTTATTTTATTTTTAGTTTATAATAATATTTATTTAACTATATTATAAGTTACTAAATAGTTAATAAGAATAATTATAAGTTTATTATAAGATAATTATATTAATAGTTTAGTTTTTTTAATTATTTATATTAAATAAGCTATTTTAAGTTTAATAAGTTAATATTTTTATTTAGTTATATTAAGTACTTTATTTATATAAGTAATAAGTAGTATATCTATTTATTTAATAATATTATAAGGTTTCTAAATAATACTATCCTTAAGTTAGAAAATTAAAGCTAAATATTTATATTTTTTTAAAGAATTAAGTTAAATAAATAACTATTTATTAAGATTATAATAAAATATTATATTATTATCTATTAAAGTATTCTTAATATTATTAAAACTTATAATTTTTTCTTTAGTTAATATAAAATAAGTATTTTAGTAGAATATTTTTCTAGTTATATTTTTATTTTTACTTTATATATAAACTTATACTAATAATAAGGTTTTTTATTATTATAGTAGTTATATATAATTACTATATTATAATATAATATATTAAAGAAATCTTATAGTTTTAATTTAATATTTAAGTTAATAAAAGTTATATAGATATTTTATTTTTATAATAATATTAATATAGTTTTATATATTAGATAGACTAAAAATATTAATAGTAAATCTTAATAATTTAATAAATAAATATCTAATAAATAACTTTTAAGTAGATAGTAATAAGCTAATATCTAAAAATAGTTTAAAAATAGTATTAAGATATTTTAAGTAGCTTTTAAAATTAATTAATATTATTATAATATTATTAATAAAAATATATATAAACTCTTTATAAAGCTATAAAAGTTTATCTATAATATATTAAATATATACTAAAGAGTTATAAAAACCTATAAATATAACTTTTAATTACTTTTAGTTTTAATAATTAATAATTATAAAGTATTTTCTATATTTCTTCTTAATAAAGAATTAATAAAAAAATAATTATATATTAATAATTATAATTTAAACCTTTTCTTTTAAACGTTTAATAATATCTTATTAGAGGGGTATTAAATATATATTTAAAACTATAGCTTTATTTAAAGTATATAAATTAATAACTATTTAGCTTTTATATTTACTATTAATAATATACTATATTATAAATATAAAAGCTCTAAATAGAGTAAATTTAAATTTCTTTTATTCTATTTAGTCTTAAGTATATAACTTATTAAGAATAATATTTATTAGTTTCTTATCTTCTTTACTTATAAAATATAAATATTATTTTATATTTATCTTTTATTAGTTATTAATAAGTTTAATATATAAATATTAGTTTTTTAGAAGATTAATTAGATTTTAGTTAATCTAAACTTTAAAATAATATAAAATTACTTCTTTAAAGTATTATATAACTTCTTTATTATAATTATAGATATAAATACTTTTATTAGTAATAATAATAAGTAAGCTTTTTAGCTTAATAATATTTATCTTACTATTTATATTAATAATTCTCTTATAAATATCTCTTTATTTTAATATAAGATTATCTTTAATATTACTTTAAACTATAAGAGATTTATTAAAGTTAGAGGCTAAAAATTAGTTTTATTTAGTAACTAACTATTTAAGTAATTAAACTAAAATAGTTAGTTTTTAATCTATAAAATAAAAAATAGAATAATATATTAAATATTTATTTAGTAATATTAATATAATAGCTTATAAATAATTATAAGTTTATAGTTTAATAAAACTATTAGATTTAAATAGTAATAATATTTTAAGTTTTATTCTATATTTAATTTTTAAAAAATAAAAAGTATTATTAATAATAAGAATAAATAGTAAAATATTTATATATATAAATATATATCCTTTTTACTTTAAGCTAAATAAAAGAAATTCTATTTTAATTTTATTAGTATAATAATTTATAAGATTATTTAATTATATAATAATATTACTATATTAATAGTAATATATATAGTAAAAATCTTTATTAAGACTTTAGAATAAATTTATAAAAGTATATAAAGATTACTATAGGATAGAATATAAATATAAGATTTAAAGTTTAAAATATTAATACTATTTAGAATATTAAAATCTTACTTTATAAATAAACTAATATTAAGATATAATACTAGCTAAGTATTTATTTATAGTTTAATAGTTACTATATATTTACTTAATAACTAACTATAAATAAATATTAAAAAAGTAACTTATATAATAATTTTTATATTTCTTACTCTTTAAAGTTTAAATACTTTAAGTTACTTAATAATAATATAAAATTAATAGAGATAAGTTTTATTAATTATAAACCTATCTATACTAATATTTATATAAATTATAATTAGTAGTCTATTTTAAAAGCTTTAAATAATAATTTTAGTATAAATATACTTATAAGATTAAGTATTATTATAATATTAAAGCTTAATAAGACTAACTATAGTAGTATTTAGCTATAGTAATAAGAGAGTTTAATATAAAAAAATACTATTAAAATTTAAATATAGCTTTATATTATATAAATAAGTATTATATATATAGATTTTAAAGTTAGTTAATATAGAATTTAAAAATAAGGTAGTATTAAAAAGAGGGTATTTATTATTATAATAAGAGAGATATCTTAATATTTTTAAAGTATAATCTTTATTTAGTTAGAATAAAATATTAACTTAATTTATATCTTTAGTATTATAATTATTTTTATTTTTATTATCTATATTAATAACTAAATCTTTATTATAAGTTTTTAAAATATTAATAGTTTTATAATACTAAATATAATTATAATTATTATTATAAAATAAGTTATTATTATTAGTATTATTAATTTACTACTTAAATTTAGAGGTAATATATATAGAGAGATATCTTAATACTTTTAAATATTAACTATATTAATTATAATAGTTAGGTTAATATCTATATTTAAATTATATTTAAAGCTTTTTAAATTATACTAACTTATTATAAATTAATAATAATTTAATTAAGATATTTATAGTAGTTTTTATATTTTTAACTAATATTAAACTAAAGATTTTAGACTTTTTTAGTTTTAAATAGTAAAAATAATAACTTAAAGAGGATTTAAGTGTTATTCTTAATATTTAATATAAAGATATTATCCTTATATATTTACTTCTAATAGTTAATAATAAAAAGTTATACTATAATCCTTTAATAATTATTTTATATTAATTTAATATTATATTTTATAAACTAACTATAAATTTATTATAGTTAGTTAATCTATTAAGTTTTATAATATTTATAATAAGTTTAATATCTATTTTATTATATATTATAGATAATATTTTTATTTTAAACTTTTTTATATTATAATAAAGTTAAGCTATTTTAGTTATTTAGTAGTAAATATTATAATAATTATAAATATCTCCTAAAATATATTATTCTTTAGATAACTATACTTTAATAAGTTTATATAGAAAATAAAATCTTTTAAGTAATAATTCTTTCTATTATTTAATTCTAACTTAAAGGTCTCTTAAAACTAACTTTTTTTTAATTATTAAGTTAATATAATATTAATCTAATATATAGTAAAATAATATCTAATAGAGGTTTAAAGCTATTATAGCTAAGTTATTATTATTAGATTTAATATAGCTATTAATAATATTAATAAAGTAATATATATTTTAATAAATTATTTTAAAACTTCTATTAATATAAATATTATTAACTTTATTATTATATAGAAATAAATTAAATAATCTAATTATATCTATTTTAAATTATAATAGTAAATATTTTATATTATCTATAGAGGAGCTAAATAAAATATAAATAATATAATCTCTATTTAAAATAATAAATATAAATAAAAAGTTATAGTTAATAGATATTTTATTATTAAACTATTATAATTTAATAAGTCTCTATTAAGTTTTAGAAGAGTAGTAATTTATTTAGTTTTTATTACTTTTTTTATTATTATAGTTCTTATCTTTATAGTTTTTTTTATTAATAAGATTACTTCTATTATTATTATTATTTAGATCTCTTTATAGAATAAAAACTTATTTTATATCTTTAGTTTACTTTTAAATATTATTATTAAATATAAGCTTTTTTTTTTTAATATAATTAATAAAGTAAGTTAAAGTTTAAAATAGATAAACTAAAACTATTTTTAATTATAATAACTCTATATATTATTAAATTTTAATATATTATTTTAGTTTTAGCTAAAAAGAAGTTTAGTTATATAATAGATAATATCTATTATTATAATAGTTAATTATTTTAATAATATAATTAAAGTTTTAGTAGTTAAGTTAAATATTAATAATTAATTACTTAATATTTCTAACTTTAGAAGTAAAAATCTTAAAATACTTAAAAATCTTTATTTAAAGTTAATATATTCCTCTAAAGTTAATAAAACTATTATTAGTTTTTAATCTTAAAATAAAATATTAACTAAACATTAAAATTTTAAGCTTTTTAGTTTCTCTATATAGTTAATATTTAAAGTTTTATAACTTTTTATCTTTTTATTATTACTAAAAAATAAAGTAAAGTTAAGTTTTTATTTTAAAATATTTTTAATCTTAATATATTTTATATAATATAATATATTAAAATAATATTATTATTTAACTAAATTAGTAAATATATTAAAATTATTTCTCTAAGTTTTTAATACTTAACTTTTAAGTTTTATAATATTAATATAAGCTTCTCTTTTTAAATCTATAGTTTAGATTTATTTATAGTAGTTTATTATATAATATTTAAATCTCTTATAAGTTATAGCTAAAATTATAGTTTATATATTAAAGTTAAATAGTAAATATTTAGTTAGAGTAAGTATTCTATAAAATATCTCTAAATAGTTTTTATAAGTAGTTTAAAAGTTAGTAATTATTATATAACTAATAAACTTAAGTAATTTAGCTTTAAAGTCTTTTATTACTTTAAGATTAGTTAATATTATCTAAGGTATAATAATAAAGTTTTATATCTTTTTAGGATATTCTTAATTAGAAAAAGAGTTTAATATAATATTATTATTATTTAAGCTTTATAAGATTAGCTATATATTAGAACTTATTTATTAAACTTAATAAAGTTAACTATTAATATAAAGTTAGCTATTTTCTTTAATTTAAGAGAGATAAATAACTATTAAAGTTATATTACTAATTAATAAACGTTATATAAAGTAATATAGTTATAGTAATATATATATTAAAAAGGTTAACTATATTTAAAGCCTTAAGCGTATTAAATATTTTAAAGGTTTTAAAGGCTTTTATTATATTTAATACGCTAAACGTATTAATTATATTAAACGTAGTTAGAGCGCCTATTATACTAAAGGTAGTAAACGCCTTCACTATATTATATATTAAATAAGTTTAAGTTAAAACTATAATATTTAAAGAAAAAGAGGATAATAAAGAAATAAATAAATTAGAGAAGTATTTTACTTTTATAAAGTAAGCTAATTATAATCCTATTAATTAATAGTTTACTTATAAAGAGGACTATCTTTAACTAAATAGGTTAATATTAAAGATCTTAGTAATACTTTTATAATTATCTAACTATAAGAAGGTATTTAGTATTATATCTCTTATTTAAACTTTATAGAGGCTAGTAATAAAAGTAGAAATATTAGAAATATTTTAATATATAAAGTAATAATATAAGAAAAGTATAATTTTACTACTAAAGGGTTCTAAATAGCTTCACTTAGTAATTACTTATAATTAATTATAAGTAATTAAGTATAGTATTATAATATAGCAATTAAGTTAAGTTTAACCCTCATAATTAACTTAATTACTTTATAGGGAGCGCTATTAGAAATTAAAGAATCCTATATAGCTTCACTGTTTTTACGTTATATTAGGTTTCAGAGCAATAAACAACTAGCTTCTAGATGAGAGGATAGTAACTAAGTCCTAAAAGCGCGATTCTGTTTTCTTTAATCTATATAAATTCAAGTAGCTAATCCTTCTCCCATAACGTTGCTCCTAAGTTAAAGTAGATACCTAACTCTTAACTTATGCTCGTATTTATTTTTAATAACTATAGCAAAGTGATTTGTCTAAGACCTTTAGGAGACGTACTGCTATATCGAGATTATCTCTCACCAGCATTATTCTCGACCAAAAAAGGCCCAACCCCCGGCATCAAAAAGTCCGCAAACCCCAACTCCACCCCCTTCATCCGCAGCATAGCATACACCAGCCCCAAATGAAACCCAAAAAACGGCACCGCATACTTCATCAAATACTCCTCCGCCGTCATCCTCAACTCATACCCCCCGAGCCGGAACTCCACGGCATCCCTCTCATGGCCGTCGACATCCTCCGGAGCCACGCTGTCCAGCAGCGCAATCGTGCGCTCGCACCGCGCAATCAGCCTCTCCACCGTGTCCTCGTCGTCGGGCCACACGTCGACCGTGATCCCAGCCATGCGCGTGAGCGACTTCTTGGCAATGTTGGAGACGAGGAGGACGTGGCCTGGAAGGGGGAGCATGCCCTCGATGAGCGTGGCCTTGAGAATTTCGTCGGGGGAGGAGGGGAAGTGGAGGGCTGCTTTGGTGAGAATGCGGGAGAGGACGGTGAGCCCGGTTCTGAAGTTGGGGATGGAGGCGTTGTAGAGGCTGATGGGGGCCATTGTTGTTGTTGGTGGTGATGGGAGGGGAATTCTAGAGAGGAGCTGATGCTGCTTGATAGGATGGACTGACGCCTCTGAGTGAAAGTGATGACAAGCCATTTTATACAGGATATGCAGGAAAGTGGTTGCTAATGGAAACCATCTCGGAGACTTACGCCATTGTCGCTCTGCATTACCAATCAAAGCTTCACGGGATCTTTCACCGTCAAATATTCCGAGAACGAAAGACTGCTCATTAGGGGATACTCTAAGGGATATTCATGATCACATTATCAATCCTTATCTTTTCAAATTTCAAATCGTGTGTTTCTCATAAGCTTCTTCCTGGATGCAGACCGTTCCGGGGATTTGCCTCAACCGATGCTACATATCTGAGAGATAAACCACGCTCTCTCATTCTATTTTTCCAGCTCGACAACCCTCAAGACCGTACCCCTCAGCCCCCTCCGCATTCCCTCAAGCCTTTTTACATAATCCAAGCTCGACTCCCTCGCGGTACGAGCAACAAGTATCCCGGTTCCCGAAATATCGTACCCTGCAATGCAAACTCCAGCCCACAGCTTCACTTCTCGATCAACATCCATCGCCTCGGACTCAACGCCTCCAAGCCTGCGCTGCGATGCATGCCTCCCCACAAGGAGCCATCTCACAATCTCAGGGAATGGCTCTGCCAAGGCCAAGGCATTTCTGAAGACAAGTTCCCCGTCCGCAAGGCGAGCCATGTGAGAAATGCTGGCGCCAAGGTGGACGAGCATCCTCACAAAGTCCATCCGTCCGAATGAGCATGCTACCATCAACGCAGATCCCTCAGACGCTCCTTCTTCGTCAATGTTTGCGCCGTATCCCAGGAGCACGCGGGCACGAGACAAGTCGTTTTCCACAACCGCACGGCAGAGAGGAGCGAGGGGGTCTCCCGGAGAAAGATTGATCAAAGCCAACCTCTCCTCTGTTGGAAGCCGTTTCAGTATCTTGGCGAGGCTCTCTGACGCCCTTGTCTGGTCGAATAGCTCAGCCAAGAAGTCATTGCCGCCTCTTCGTACAATATTTGAAAGGTCAAAGCTGTAGTTCAAAACGAAGCTGGAAAGATGGACGTTACAGAGTGCGCGGTGAAGCGGCGTGATATTCTGCTGATCCGGTTCATACGGATCTAACCCAAGACCGAGCAGCCATTGCAAGACGGACGGATTCTTGGACTTTGCACCAATGCCGAGTAACCCCGTGCCATGTGCATCCCGCACGTGTATGCTGGCACCGTGACTGACGAGTACCTTCGCTGTGTCAAGATTTCCTTCAGCAATGGCGACCATCAAAGGAGTACAGCCATCTGCGTCGCGGAGACTGTAGTTGGCCCCAACCTGTAAAAGATATTCGACAGCCTCGACAAAGTTGTTCCTGGCCGCTTCGTGGAGTGGGGTTGTAGCGTTTCTATCGGACAGATCGGCGCCGTGTGTCACCAGTATCTGGATGATTTGCATGGATGACGATGATTTCGCCCTGATTGCCAGCAGAAGCGGGGAGTCGCTCTTTTGGAATTGCGGCGAGAACGCATCGGAGGAAATACGTTGATTGAAAAAATGGGAGAGAACCTTGTGCTCATTGTGCGCCCAGGCGCGGTCCGGGTTCGTTCGGTCAGTGATCCGAAACTGGCCGTCCGGCACCGTGTCTTTGTATCTGAAAGAGTACATCTTCAGGTGCGCCAGAATAGCCAGCAATGCCGCATTTGCAGCCCCATTCCTACAAGTGACAGCATAGTGTATCGGACTTATCGGGTGTTGATACCAGTCGGTGTGAAGAAGGAGAAATTGGACAACTTCGTGTATGTGCCTCTTGGGAGATCTCTTCTCAGACAGGCGATGTACAGCCAGGTGTAGGACTGTGCATGGGTGAAAGCTCTCATGCGCAGATGAGGGCGGTGCGTGGAGGTGACGAGGACACTGCTTAGTGATGACTTCTGGTCTCATGCCATGTTGTAGAAGGCGAATACAGGTCCTGTAGCAGCCCGACCTGAGTGCGAACACGACAGGGGAGCATTCTCCACAGGACAACCTGATGTCGTTCAAGGCTGCAGGATCAAGATACTCCAAGACTCTTTCGCAGGTCTTCCATGCTGTCTTATCTCCCTCTGTGATCAGTGCTTCAAGAATGGCCCCAGCTAGGTGGCCCCGGGGCGCCTGATGTTCGTCAGGTGTTTGTGTGAGACGAGGAAGAAGCGTCGTCAAGTAAGGGGCGAATAGCACAAGCAACACCCCGTGACCAATTTCAAGAGCACGCAAGAAAGGTTTCTCGATCGCCATCTTCGCCGAGCAAGGCTTCAGCAACAAGCGCACGGCCTCGGTATCGCCGGCCTCAACGGCGATCATGAGCGGTGTCCGGCCTTGGTAATCTTCTCTCGTAGGGTCCGCACCGTGTTCGATGAGTACTCGCATGCAGGATGTCGAGCCGCCGAGGGCGGCACAGTGGAGAGGTGTCCATCGCTCATGCAGCGTGGCTACATTGGTTGAGAGTCTGAGTTCCTTGATGTAAAAGTCCACAATAGCCTCGTGGCCGCCGATCGAGGCAATGTGTAGGGCGTTGAAAGTGTTTGAGATGATGGTACGCTTAGACCCGGCAACAGATTTTACCTCGAATTGGGAAGTACACGTTCTAGCCCAATAGATATCCGCATAATAAAAGTTCTTCAGGCATACGACAAGACGGAGGGACCCAACTGATACCGCTGTAAGTGCCGAGTCTCTACCGGATGTATCGGTAGCTGAAGGGTCTGCACCGTGTCTGAGAAGCGTCCTGACACCATCGATCTGGTTGCCCAAGATGTAGTTCAGAACAATAGGGGTGCCACGGACTCCAACGCCGGCATTTGGGTCGCATCCATAATCCAATAGGCAAGATAGCTTCTTATCTCGTGATGATACCAAGTCTTCCAACAGCCACTCTAACAAGCTGGTCCCTCCCTCTTCGACCTCATTGAGCCTTTCTACTTCCGCGTGGGATAGTATATTCTCGAACATCTCAAGATTGCAGTGAGATGTTTCTTCACCCTGACACGCCACTTCAAGCGCTGAAGTACCATCTACCCTTTCATGGACAGAGATACCCGCTTTTAGAAGTTTAGGCACAAGATCGCCTCTGCCTTGCTGTATGCAAGCTTTGAGCAACGTGATGGCTTCGGGGGAAGCCTTCAGAGAATCTTTGAAACCTGACGCCTTCAAGATACAGCCAAAGACATCCCCCATCCATTGCGGAACCTCGGAATGAGTTGGTAAGCCTTCAATCCAAGTGTAAAGGATGGGAAACAGTGCCGAACTTTGTGTGGAGGTTTCGTAGTCGGCTAGTGCCCACATCTTGACTAGAGCATTGAGTGCCGTCAGGATAGACGGTCCAGCATCCAACCCCTCTGGCCAGCGAGGGCTCCACTCGGCGATCACCGTCGTCACGAAGCGTTCCCAGAGGCCAGCCCCGGATGCATTGCGCGAGACGAGAACATCTCGCGTGAGGAGACATTCGTACGCTGAAGCTTTGAGCGGCTCAGAGTACGCTGGGTGATTCCGGGCTTTTTTCGAGAGACGCCCACCCTTTTCGAGATTGAAAGCGGCAAATATCGTTTCCGCTGGTGACAGTCCACGATTGTCTAGAGCCGGCGCTTTGCAACCCTTCTTGAGCGTCCGTACAAGCTCTGGCGTTGCAGATGCGTTCAAATAATGTAGCACAGACCGGCCGTGGTCATCAACAGCATTGGGGTCCGCACCAAACTCGAGCAGGCTTGACGCCAAAGGTTCAGAGCCCCATTCGGCTGCTAGAAATAGCAGAGGCTTCGGACTGCGAAGATAAACCGGGTCTTTCTTGCACCACTTGAGGAGATGCAAGGCCCCGAACGGTGGTTTTGGTGACGACTTGGGACCTTTAATCATCTGCTTGAATGGGTAGATGATGCCTTGAGCAATTGGAGTCTGTCCCCCACGCATCCTTGCCCTCAGATTCTGATCCTGATTCTCGTCGTTCTCGAGAAGGCAATTGATCAGATCAATGTCGGAGTTCGCCGCTGCAACGTGCCAGATGTTTCTCCCGTCCTCATCCGTATCAGTCGTTTGTGCTCCGTGACTTAGGAGAAGGTTAAAGACATCGGGAGATTCAGACAACAACAATGGTGTTTGATTTCTTGGGTTCCGGACGTGGACATTCGATCCAGAGTTCAGTATGAGGTGGGTCAAAGCCAGGTCATCGGATTCCACGGCCCAATGTAAAATGGATGTTCCCTTATCCGGAACGTCAGAAGAATCACCGTTCGGGTGCAAAGACGGTATCTCTTTATGGAGGAAGGCGTTTGGGTCCCAGCGCGGATCTTCGGTGAGTCTTCGAACAACGTCCACCTCACGATCTTGGACTGCCTCCCGAACGAGCGAAGTGTAAGCCTTGGGGGTGATGTCCAGAAGTGGGGAGGCTCGCTGGAGATATTCCGGTACAAGATCGAAAAAACCAATCATGTCGTACACACCCGTGGCTAACATTGACATATCGTTGTAGCTGTCATAGTTGATGACGGCTCTGTCCAGGATTACCGGTAGAACATTGCCAAGGAAATTGAGACAGATCGGGGGAAATGGGGTTGGCCAATTTTTCAATGTTGATCTCTCTGAGCGACTTGAGCGAAACAATGTCAGGAAACGGTCGTCGAAAAAAGAGACGTCGGGATTGTGATCCATAATGTTGAGAAATTTCTCTGGTGACTGAAGAAAGTTGCACACAAGAAATGTCAAGGTAGCCAGAGACACAGGCTCATCTTGACTTGGCCCAATGATTGAAGAATCAGTCCCTTTCAATGCGCCACCGGCATTCTGGAGAACGACAAGGGTCCCATTTTGATTGACCGGAGTGCGCATGTCTGCTAAGAGCTCCACTGGATCTGCCACGCGTCCGAGGAAAGCATTGGGACCAAGTAAGGCGCAGTAGAACGGTGTTCCCCAGGGGCTCCTCATTCGGACAGACTCCGGGTCGGCAGATATCAGCCACCGGCAAACTTCGGCCATGCCCAACGCAGCTGCGACGTGAATAGGACGAAGCGGAGGGTCGGAAACTTGTGACATCAAACGCACAAGAGGTTTCGTCGAAAAGTTCGGGGACGTGGGATCAAATCGTTCGGGCCACTGTTGGCGCGCGTATTCGAGAACCCAGTTCTCAAAGTTCCCTGACTTCAGTTTTGGAGAGAAAAGGTGCTTGAAATCGGATTGACAGGCATACTGTGCCGTTTCGGGAGTTGTGATCTCGTCTCGGCGGATACTTCCCCAATGCTTCTCAGCAAGCTCTGGCAGTCTCAGCGCGTACGTGCCATAGGATGGCCGTTCCACATCTCTCTCCGCCAGCTTCGCCTTGTACACGTAGTATTCACCTGGCTTGGCTAGCTGAACATCGGGGACACAGATCTGCTCGACACATGCCAGAGCATCGTTGTAGGAGCTGTCATGATGGTGAGGGTCATTCAATGTAGACAGCACAATCTGAGGCCGTTGTTCTGCGACGGATGAGGAGCCAATGGTGGATAAGCAGAGCTCGAAGTCAAGGTGGTGATCGGTGGCTGCCGCTGTTCTGAGGCCGCTTAAAACAGCGCGAAGCTTGACGAGGATTTTTTCGTCAATATTCCCCCCTTGAGTAGCCTGGTTCAAGTCGCTCAAAGTGCCATCCAATGTGTCAAGCAGGTTGCGACCAGGTTTCGGTCCGTCGAACAGGAAGTCTAGCTCTCGCATGCGGAGCTCCTCAATAAGCAATGCCAGGCTCTGCGTGGCACCGACAAGCAGCCTGAGAGTAGTGACGACATCTCGAAGCGGCTGCGAGTCGTCGTTCACGGCACGTTGGCGAAGCGAGAGGTACGCCGAGAAGGTCTTCGCGTGGACCTCCTCCAGAACCTTGGCCCAATCTTGCTCGGGGCTAGCGTCCATGCTGGCGGCGGCGACGACGGACACCCGTCGGCGAGCCTAGGTGGGTAGTCTGGCTCGGACTCTGTGATTGCGAAGGGCATTCGATACCATCCGGAGGCCTGGGAGGTGAGAGATTGAGGCCAATTGAGACCGCGGCGTAGGCGATGGCTTGGGCGGGTGAGGACGTGGAAGGAAGGAGGACGTCTCGTCGTCGATCAAGGGTCGGGAAGTTTAGGTTCCGTCCCGGAGGGCAGTCGCGCTTTCCAGGCGGCGACTGGCGACAATAGGGGCCGCAATCATGGGCAGGATACAGCGCGGCTCCGCCTGACTTTAGCGGTCGCTCCCACAGCTCATAGATTATGTAAGGCGGCATGGCCTCACGGAAGCTTGGACCTCCTCAGATTGGACCTGCATTTTTGGTATTTGGGTGAATATGAGGTGAAGCTTGCAGGTGTCTTGAGTATTTGACAATACTTCTAAAAAATACTAGAAGTTTATCGATTTGTAGGAAGTTTTACATTGACGATATGGGATGGTATCTTAGTCTTTAAAGACAAAGTCATGTCAATTTATTTTATTAGGATGTTCGCAGCAATGGGCCCTATATTTTGTACACTTTCGTTTCCCGTTAATATTTGTAGGAAAAACATCAGTTAACTATTTCCAGACCGCCTAATTTTCCTATGCACCTAAACACTCCCATCGAAAACAACAGTAGTGATAGCGATAACAAGGACGAGGACGAGGATAACTACAACGACAATAACGACGAGGACAGAAGTAGCGACAACAATAAATGCAACGATGACGAGGACGTAGACGACGAGGACGAAGACGACGAGGACGCCGACGGGAATGTGATTAGAGAATAATTTTGGAGAAAAAAATTATTTGACAAGCTGCAAGCACTTGTTCAAGTGTTCAGACCTCATCGACCATGTTATGCCTGATCTTTCAAGGTGCAGAAGGGACGAGCGTTTCTGCACTACTACATCATCATCATTTTGTAGACGGCGCAGGTTGCCGATAAGAGAATGTCCGGATCGTCAATGTAGCCATCGGCGCTAGGGGGAGAATTTCCCAGCAGAGTGTTGTTCTTGAGATAAATCGAAGATACTGTCCAGACAGAAGTGCTTTGTCTTGCAAAGAGAAATCTTACATGATTACCCCATTGAAATTGGTTCAGCCAACGTCTACCACCCACCGTATGTTTATTTGATTCCGTAATAAAAAGTATGGATCTCCAGACCGGATCAAGCCTGTGTGTGGCTAGCGGCAGCTGAAATAAATGAAGCTGTCAAGTCCGGTAGTTGGGACTGAAGGTCAATAACACTGTTATGAATGGTATCGTGAGGTGTGTCGGGAAGAACGTGCTTTCGTGAGGCCCGGGCTGATGGCATGGCGGCACACCGACGGCCTGTTCCCGGTCCTCAATGATGGAGAGCTTTTGTTAGGTCCCGGGGCTGATGAGCACTCTGTGATCTGAGCTCATGTCCGGGAGTAGAACTGAGTCGAAACTGGTCGTTCGTGGTCTGCAGGTTTCTCGAATGGGAAATGGCTACCATGTTTTCGTTCCACGGAGGAAACTCCGTGGAACCAACTAACGAGTGGACCTTGAATGACGCTCCAATGTGTATTTAGTGACTAGTACGGTCCATGGTGATGAAAAGTGCGTGTTTCTACATTTAATAATCCAATAGAATGGTGTCTGGTCTCCGTTCTCCATCTAAAGCGCGGCGGATGCAACATCCAGCCATAGCCATGTCTTGCATACAAGATGCCCAGCCCTAGATCTCTCCCCCAAGGATGGGACTACTAGTCGGGACTCGGGAGCACGCAGTCTCGCACAATATCCACTGATTAACGCAGGGGTTCCCCACAATCTCACCGGTGCCAGGCGGTGGATGATGGGCGCTTTCAAGCCCTGTCTGTAGTGACTGATGTTCAGCCATTGCCCATCCAAAGGATTAAACTTTGTGACAGAATTGCTTTTCGTGCATTCCTGAAAGTGCCATTTGGTGTCTCGACGGAAACAGACAAGGCATCAACGGCTTAACGGCGGGCGTTGCACAGAGGGGTGGACGTGGTGTCTACCGGTGAGGCTTGACGGATGAGAAAGAAAGACTGTTTGAGGCGTTGGCAGGAAGGCCCAGCCCTGCGCCCTACGAGGACAGTGTGGCTTGCCATGTGTGGCGAGGTTTCTGGACTGTGCCTCGCTTTCCCCAATTTTCTCCCCAAGTCCAACACCACCACACCAACAATCACTCCGATGGCCATTCGACTGCACAGTGGAAAATGGCACCGAAAAACCGACATCTAGCGCGGTTACACAGACCGCCGCCTCTTTCGTCCGAACCTGGCTTCCCGTCTTCCTGCAGCTGCGATCCCTGCAAGCACCGTCTGATCGTGTCTCCCGCCCGGACCAGACGAATGATCCTCATCTTCCATTCTTTCCTAAAATCGCCGTCTTCGTCAACATCGCCAGCATGGACCTCTCGCCAGACTTCCATCAGAGCAGGCCGGACTGTTTGTCGATCGCTTCACACCTGAAGACGGCCCCCAAATGAGCGAGGCAGTCAGCCGGGAGGACCAAGACCTGATACACCCCGGGCCCAAAAGCCAAACGCACAGCCGTCTCTAGCTCTTCTATTCGTTTTTGGCGCGTCGTCTACGTCTTCGTCTCCGTCTCCCGTTCCCCCATCCTGGAGCTCCTCGTTCGAAGCGACCACCGTTCTGTTCTAGCCGCGACGGTCACCGGGCCACACCACCACCAATTACCCGCACCACCACGAACTACGAAGGCCATCTCGGAGTCACCTCGCAACCAAATGGAGCCGTCTCGCGGGTACCGTTGTCTCCCGGCCGAGAATGACGCCGCCCCCAACAACCAGACTATTCCGTGATGGGTTCCAGCCGTTCGTCTCCAAGAAGCGACATGTCCCATTGCATCTGCGACATGTCGATGGCAGCCGAAACATTCATCATGATGAAACGCCGGCACGGGATCCCGCCCTATTCCCATCCGCCTGGCCAAATCATTGCCCCCCGTTCGCGTGTCCGTATGGTCCTCGGGACGGATACTGTCAGGGACAATCCCAACACCGCCTGCATGGCCTGCCTTGTTCTCAGCATGCCCGCCTCGTCGCCTGTTGACCGCCGCTTTCTGCGCGTCGCCAAATCCGCACCCACTCAAGCTCTTGTGCCAATGTGCCCACCGGCTGCAGCATGCGACATTCCACCGCCGCCATCGCCGCCACCGGCCAAAGCGTCGCAACGGCGTCGAACCCCTTCATATCAAGCCCACGACAGGGACAGGCGTCCCAACCAGGCGGTCTGGGTGTGTCGGCCACGCTCGAAATAGGGCCCCGTGCTACTCCATCGTCACGCAATGGCGGGAGATCGCCTACCATGTGGCCCAAAATTCCCTGGTCAACCCTGCTCGTCTCGGTCGTCCTCGCTGCTCTCCGTCATCCCCGCCAGACTTCAGATGGCATGGTTGCCAACTCCCTCTGTTTATCTTAGCGCCAACACAAAGCACTCGTCCCAAAAAGAGGCCCGGGATACCGACTTCTCGACGCCGCCACCATCAGCTCGACGAACCAACCATGACGCACGGCCTATTGCTTTTTTTACCACACGCAGCTGGCAATAGCAACACCCCTGGTGCCGGAGCCTGGAACGACAGACCGATGCTTAGCCTGGCCCTTGAATCGACAAGGCAGGCAATGCGTCCCCGTTCCTACCTGCACCTGCCCTGCCGACATGCCATTGATCGACGCTTCTCGCGCCTTATACCGGCATACTGCGAGCGTTCATGCATCTCCCGAGATCAACGTTCACTGTGGGAATTACCCAGGGCCGCTGAGCGGACGCCGTCTGTCGTGTCCGTTTGTTCCTGGGCGAGCCACGGGGTACAGCGTGCCCGACTTTCCCCCGCAAGTTCGTGGCGTCGCCCTAAGACATCCTACTTGCCATGGCGTTTGACAAGCCTGCCACAACACCAAAGAGAAGTCTGCCTGTGCGAGTCAGGATCTGCCCACTGCTGCCTCTTCTATAAGCATCTGGGACCGCCGTCTTTTCCATCTCCAGAGGAACAACCCCTCTTGCTCCGTGGTGGCATGTGGTATCGGCGTCCGTCACTCTGTTTCTTTACTCAAGGTATGATGCAACGGTAGCCTTTGTCCAACGTCTGATTTTGATCTACTTGGAAACCAATCTTCTTTAATCTCATCTTCTTTTCTTCTTTTCTTTTCCTTCTTTCGGCCCAGCCTGCCAGACGGCTATTACAATCACTACACACTCATTTGCAGACGCTCATTACTATCAAATTACAGCAACAACATGTCTTCTATGTCCAGGAGATCGCCGGTGACGCCACCGTACGACAATGATTACAACCACAGCCCAAAGGGCCTGATGGACCCGAACATGAAGATTACCCCGCCGCCCTCTGCGTGTTTACCAGTCCCTACCATGACTTTCTCGCCGCCCGCGACCCCCCGCAGTGTCCGACCGAGCAAGATGTCCCTCCGTTTGAGAAGCAACTCCGGCTTGACGTTACATACAAACGAAGACGCTTTCCGCCGTTACACCGACTACAACCCCGATGGCTCCCCGAGATCGCCAACGTTCGGCCCTGGTACGTGGACAAGCCTCGACAGTATCTCCACGAGTTTGCGCCGGAGCTTCGGACCGCCGGTGATGGAAGCGGAGCCGACCGAGACGCTGCCTATCCCTGACTTCTTGGGCCGCGAAGTTTTCCAGATGATTCTCGGCAATGCGCAGACGTCACAACGATTTTTCCACTTCGCCTCGAGCCGCGGAAGTGGTCCCGATATCGAGTTTCTCCTTCGAGTCCAGGAGTATTCCCGTTGCTTGGCGCAGTTTGGAAAGCAGGCTTCGTCAATGCCGACGCCCGCCAACCTGCCATCCACTGTCAGCAAGTCACTCAACGCAGACATGAAGCAACTGACTGGATGCGTGTTGCCCGGCCTCGACTCACTCTTTGGAGAATCCAAGCGCTGTGTAGAACAGAGAGTTGCGCGCTCCATTTTCCCTGCCTATGTCAAGCATCAGCTGGCTCTCTGCACTTCAGCTTCGTTGTCGGGCACCCGTGGTCCCAGGTACCCCGGCCTTGGCGAGTCTTTCTGTCTCACCGATGCCTTGAATCCCGAGAATCCCATCGTCGCCGCATCGGACGCTTTTGTTTCGCTCACCGGCTTTTCCAAGATTGAGGCTTTGCCACGAAACTGCAGATTCCTTCAAGGTGGCCTTACCGACCAGGACACCATCAAAAGGATTCGCGAGGCTGTGGTGCAAGAGGAGGAATCACTTGAACTAATCCTCAACTATCGCCGCGACGGAACCCCTTTCTGGAACTTGCTCTTCACCTGCCCACTCACAGATTCCTCCGGAAAAGTCCGCTACTACCTCGGAGGGCAGGTTGACGTTTCAGACCATGTCACCGGCTACAAGGACCTCGTTCGGGTCCTCAACTTCGGTCCGGCGCTGGACGAAACACCGAAAGAAGACAACTCGGGTCGGGAATCTCGAAGCAGCCGGAGGATGAGCCGAACTAGTAGCCGTGACCGCAAGACGGAACGTCGGACAAGCCTCCGCAACAGGGATAGTCTCCACAACAAAGGACCCAAGAAAAGCCTCTTTCAACCATTCCGGAAGCACGCCACGCACAACAACGGCGGCAACAACAACCAGGAAAACGCGTCACCGTCGCAGGGAGTGGGGCTCGGACTGGAGCAACTCCTTACCGTTGGCTCAGAAGAACGCCTCTCTCTTGGCTCCCAGGTCGAAACCGTTTACGAGGCGTACAGCCGCTTCATTGTTCTTCAAAACACGGAGGGTCCGTCTGGATTCCCGCCACGCTCGTCGTCATTGCCAGCTGATCCGAGCAAGCGGAAAGCGCCTCAACTGAGCGTCGCTTACTGCTCTGCCGCGGCACTCGATGTCCTCGGTCTGGGGCCTGTTGCTGACAGCATCACGCACCGGGACATTTTCACAGTGCTGTCCGAGCTAGCTGACTCGCCGTCCGTCACAAAGAGTTTCAAGAATACGGTGCGCGAGCGCGTCATTCGGGACGGCAAGGCCGCCACGTTGGACGTTATGTTGGGAGGCGGGTACCTCGCCCGCAAGGGCAGTCTCATTGGTCTCGGTGGGGGTAGGTCCTCGAAGGACGACTCCGATGGAAGTTCGAAGAAGCCCGGGAGGCCCGTCAGCAGGTCTGGGTTTGCAAGTCTCGTCGGCGATGCTGGAAAGATGGAGAAGCTCACTACCTATTGGACCCCATTGAAAAACGTTGAGGAGAAGGTTGAATGGATTGTACTCATCATCACGCCCATGAAATGAGGCGCGCACAAACTATTTCATATGTAATATTAATGTATATAACGCAACGGAAACAAGGAGGGATCAAGCAGTATGCGGGACAAAGATTTAGATAGATACCACCGAAACACCTCGGCCCCGGCGACGGTCAAATATATCAAACATGACCATCGCAAACGCGGTCCCGAATGGTCGTCTTTAAGTGTTCACAAGTCTACCTTTTCACACCCTCTTCGCCGTCCAGAACTGCGTTACTTCTCATCCCATCAGCAAAAAGCCCCAATTTTCACAAGGAAACTTCATATTTGAACGACAGACACTCACCATAAGTGAACTTCAGTAACGTGTCTGTCTGATCAGCATACAGGCTGTCGATGCTCTTCCTTGACGCATGGTCAGTGTCGAAACCGAGCAGATCTGCCAGCTGGAGCACTTCCTCGGCGGAGAGTTGGAGAGCGGTGTGGCTGCCCCATTCCAGCGCTGTGTGCACACATCAGATCATGTTCGACTCTGAAACCGATGGAAAGGAAATTGATCAGGCTCTGTTGTTTCGGAAATAGGTAACGTACGTTCAAATTTGATCCAGACCCCGCCGGGCTTCAGCCGATGGAAGTTACTCAAGAAGCCGATCACGTTGTTGGAAATATCGAAGAAGAAAAGCGTGACAACGGCATCGCTATTCAAGCCCCCGCAACTGCCCAAGCTCATACTGTACCTCTCCTTCGTAGTATCTCTTCTATCAGGTGCGGACTTCGCCCTTCTTCCTATTACATTGTCAGACTACCAAGCCTACCCCTTGTCTGACTATGAACTCGAGGGCATCCTCTATGGCGATATAAGGCTGGGACTGGACAGGGCGGCGAAGATGCTTTTACCTCTTGCGTTTCATACCACGCCTGGCCGGACAAAATTGCGCGTGTGAGCCGGAAGCTCGAGAATGCCGTGTGGGGTCATGGGGTCCTGGTCGATATCACTGTCGAGGTGCGCATTCCGTGCCTGCTCAACTGCTTCTCCGCCACCTCCAATGGCTGACTCAAGAGAAGGACTCGACAATCATGCGGTTCCCAGTCCCTTCAGCTGGTGTCAACACTTGCGCAATCTCCTGGCAACCGTCACCCATGACCTCTGCGCGTGTGGAGGACCTCGTAGCCAAGGCGATATAACAGAAGTCGAAGTCCGGAATGTCATATGATCTTCAAGCAGATTGATATTTTGCCAAACTTTGGGTTCGAGTTGATAAGGAGACGGTACTTAGTGACTGTGACAAGATGGCATTATTGTACAAAGGCGGGGTAGCAGGGTAACGCTTATCTATGTCGCGCTGCGGCACAGAGTGGATGTTCTTACATGTAAGCACCAACAAGGCGAACCCCAAAGCCTGTCTCTATAAGATGGTCAGCATCCATACCTTTCCGAGGTTTTCTCAACCAAGCCGTTTCGTGATCAAACCACCATCCCGTTCAATATGTCCACCCAACTCGACGCCGCCTCCATCGCTCGTGTCTCCTTACACGATGCCAAACACTTCGACATCCAGCTCTCCCAAACCGTTCACCGCCTGGAAATCCTGCAGCACTGGAACATTCCTGCCGGCTCCAGGGTTCTGGAACTAGGATGCGGCCAGGGTGACTGCACAACTGTTATTGCCTCCGCCGTGGGCGAGGAAGGGGCCGTGGTTGCGGTCGATCCGGCCGAGCTGGATTATGGTTAGTCCTTCGTTTACCTTGCTCTTCTGTCTCAGAATTCAGCTGACTGATGTGTCCTACAGGCGCTCCATACACTCTGGGCCAAGCACAGAGTCACATTTCTCAAGGCCCGCTAGGTAGCCGGGTTACCTGGGTCCAGCAACCGCCCTTGGACTATCTCTCTTCCCTCTCTTCCACCAGAACCAGTGAAAGCAAAGCATTCGAAGCAACAGTGCTCGCCCACTGCATGTGGTACTTCGCTTCCCCCTCAGTCATAATCTCTACCTTTCGGGCTCTCAAGCAGCACAGCAAGCGTCTACTCCTGGCGGAATGGTCGCTAGTTGCGACGGACCCCTCTGCGCAGCCTCATGTGTTAGCTGCCCTCACCCAGGCGGCGTTGGAGTGTCGCAAAAAGGACAGCGAGTCCAACGTTCGCACAGTGCTGGGGCCCAAGAGGCTGACGGAGCTGGCTCTGGCTGCCGGGTGGCAGCTGGAGACTGAGGCCCTGGTGCAATGTGGCGAAGACCTGTTGGATGGGCAGTGGGAAGTCGGTGCTTGCCTCAGTTCCGATTTCGAAAGGGAGGTGGAGGAGCATGTGAGCGATGAGAGGGAGCGAGCTGTGGTTC
This sequence comes from Colletotrichum sp. SAR11_240, assembly GCA_025328625.1. Lineage (NCBI taxonomy): Eukaryota > Fungi > Ascomycota > Sordariomycetes > Glomerellales > Glomerellaceae > Colletotrichum > Colletotrichum sp. SAR11_240. Next base: position 485,441 of record JAKMXA010000002.1, read on the forward strand.
TTGCATCGCGGGATGCGTGCGAGGCGAGTTTGAAGGGTGTGCAGGGGGGTCTGAAAGGTGTTAGGTCTATGGATGTCTGGGTTGCTGGTTTTAAGTAATCGGCTAAAGTGAGCGTGTACAAGCTTGACGACTACTCATAAGGCCAAGAGGCCCTGCAAGTTGTTTATGATACATAATGGAAGGCAACGAGTTCAGAACAGATTACAGTACAATTGTCTTTGCTCTGACCGAAGGCTTTATGTGGAAGAGGTGAAAGATGTTCAACACGGCATAGCCTGAGTTTAGGGGATTGTTAAGGGGGGCTTCGTAATAAGTGTATAGGTCGATTGTTCAGAACGCGCGCATCGGGGTCATGGAATGATTATTTAATTGGGGCCCTTTCCAGAATAGATAAACATCCTCACTGATGACATCTGTGCTCCGTTGCTGGTCTACAACGTAGTTTGCGTTTTATCAAAAACTGAGATACCGTTGTAGTCCTATTTCATGCATAAGATGTTATGTAACGTGTTGGAGAAAATAGCAGCTGCCGATGTGAGGTGGAACAGATTGCACGTTGTCATAGCTTACGACCGAAATCATCTCGAGAATCCCAGAAGATCGACGCACTACTGCAACTCCAAATCGACCTCGGTACAAAGAGAAGAGCCATCACACTCAGGTTGCCGAGTGCGAAGGACACAAGCTTGTGACCGATGTCAAATGGTCTTGGCTCTACTTCTTTGCATGTAACCTTCCTAATCAAAGGTGTCTCGCTCGGTTCACATGAAAGACAAGAAGCACCCCGTACAAAGCTGCAAAGGTGGTATGCCTCGGAAGGGAAGGGCAAAGCTGATGGCAAAAGGGTGACTTCAGGCTTACCATGAATATGTGCCTTTGGAATACCTAGTCAAAGTCTAGGTAGCCTAGAGACGAAAACAAGTGCAGATGGTCTGAGGTCTCTATACGCAGTGAAGTTTCCAGACATAGAAGACAATTGGAAAGGGAGAGATGCACAAGTTAGCCTTTTTGCATCGTAACCGAAGCATTTATGGCAAATTTACATAAGATGAGAGCAATTACGAGCTTGCCCGAGCTGGGTCAGCTGCACCGCTGTCCCCGTGCTTCCAAAGTTTCTCGTAATAGCGAAGAATTTCCCCATCTATCAATGCAGGGAAAATAGAGGGAAAGGGACAGAGCACGACCCAAGTGTCAACGATCACGGGGAAATACCCTCCCAGCCACGCATCTTACTGCCAGATTGCGGGGATCGTCTGAGATCCGGGGCAAGCAGGATAGGGGTTCACAAGGCAGCAACACTTTTACGAGAAACCATGCGATTTTCTACAGACACGTATATCTACATTGCATAATAAGAACAACATGCAACGCCAAACATGGAACGTTGCGTCGGCCGATCACCGTTCCCCGCCGGACTTCTGCACCCCAAGTGTTCGCTCCAAAGTCTATCTGCAAAAGAAAGGCTGCGAGGTTCTAGAAGACGGCCGGCGCAGGATGAACAGCAGAGTGTGATGGGAAACCAGAAAATCACCCGCACCGCCGGCAGTGCGCAAGTTTGGCCCAACCCAGGACCGGCGGTCGGGACCGCAACGCGCATGACGGTGGGACGGGAACCACGCGGGGAAAAAGGGCCGAAAATTTTGAAAGGGGAAATTGGGGCACAAAAACCAACTGGGACGTCAACATTAGTAAAAGTAGTGCCAAGTGGATATTATAGCGTAAACATTAGCCAACTGGTGGACCTGCAACCGTAATGCGCACCTGAAAAGTTTTATGAGGCGTATTTGACAGTTTTTTCTCATGGTCAATGCTGTGGTCAATGCTGCATTGGCATTTTTGGGGGACTTATGGATCAGGCGATTGACTTTTTGGAAAAGTTGGGGTAGCTCATGTTAGCTTTGAGTCAACAGGGACTCAACAAGAATCATCAACTGGTGATGAAGCCATGTAGAGCAGCCAAGTCCGAGACCGCAGATGCAGCAGCTCGTGAATAACCTGATGATGGCCTCACTTTGTGAAGCTGACCAAGCTTTCAGTTTCCACGAGAGAAGTTGCGGAAGGCTTCCGTTGGAACATGAGGCTCCAGTCCTGGCAGACAGAGGGTCCAGGTCGTCAAATCGCCACGCCCGAGTGGGCCGGACTGGAGTTGCGGGACCGAGTCAGTGCAGGCGCAAAGGGCCGTTTGCAGCGCCCATCCCGCCCGCGCGCCCACCCCCCGTCCGTGAAGGTCCTCAGTCTCGCTCTCTGGCGCGTGTGAGGACCAGAAAACGTGGACCGGACGCGCCGAGATCGCCTCGGCAGATGCCTCGTATGACATTTTGCCTCGTTGCTTTTTCAGCGAGAGAGGCCGATCGCGGCGCGCGTGGTGGATTATATCAAGAATCTGCAGTCCTGGATTCGGGGGTGGGAGTCATAGGAAAGGGTTTCCGGTGGAATTGGTTCTTCTTTGGCTTAATAGCGGTTTCCCCAGACGTCCGTGGTTTCTTTTTCCCTTTCCTCTGACCACACCTTGAATCTCTTCCCTCTTGCCAAGACAGAGTCGACGGATTACTCGACTTTTGTGAAGTGGGAACAGGTGTCAGTCAATAACAACCCGGACGGCCGACAAGACTCTTCGAAACCTTAATATCAACCAGCGAGCTATCCAGGCTCTCACGACAAAGAAGGCACAAACATGGGTAACGCGACGGAAGTCAGCAGCAACCCCGAGATGGAACAGACGACGAAGAAGGATGTCGGAAACGACGCCGCGCCGGCCTACGCGCCCCCTGCGGAGGACAACAGTGTGCTCGCCGGCGAGGATGGCGAGCTCATCGACTACAAGACCCTCACCTGGTGGTATGTTGAGGCCGAAATTTGGACCGAGTCGCAACAAATCTGAACATCATGACTGACTCTTGACCGCAGGCAAGGTGGCATCGTCCTGATCGCTGAGACCGTCTCCCTGGGTATTCTGTCTCTGCCTTCCGTTCTCGCGACTGTCGGTCTCGTGCCGGGTATCATCCTCATTCTCGTCATGAGCTTCCTCTCAACGTATTCCGGTCTGGTCTTGGCCGAGTTCCGCAAAGAATATCCCTTCGTGCAGAACTTTGGTGATGCTGTCGAGGTTATCGGCAAGTCTATCGGCATGGGTCGCGTGTTCCAGGAGGTCTTTGGTTGGGCGCAGGTCATTTTCCAGGTTTTCGTTATGGGTAGCCATTTGTTAACCTGGACCATCTGCATGAACACCCTGACCAACTCGTCCACCTGCACCATCGTATGGGCCGTCGTCGGTCTGGCTGTCTTTGCCGTCCTCAACTTCCCGAGAACGCTCAAGTACACCAGTTGGATGTCCATGGCTTGTGAGTCTACTTTCCGTCGCATTTTGTGTCGCGCGAGAACCGTTTTTGCTGACTCCAGGAATTAGCCTGCGTCTCCATCACCCTGGCCATGTTGATCACTCTTGGTGATGTCGCCGCCGAGCGCCCCATCGGATCCGGAAGCATTGAAGTCACCCGCCAGCTCGGGTTCACCGGTGCTTTCCTCGCCGTGACCAACATTGCCATCGCCTTCTGTAAGTCACCAACCCATTCTGCGTCGCAAAACACCGAGTCGGATGCTAACAAACTACGTCACAGCCTCCCACTCCTGCTTCTTCTCCGTCATTGGCGAGTTCAAGAAGCCCGAGGACTGGCCCAAGGCCCTCGCCCTCCTCCAGATCGCCGACACGACCCTGTACCTCCTCGCCGCCATCGTCATCTACGTCTTCGTCGGTCCTGACGTGCCCTCGCCCGCCCTCTCCGCCGCCGGCTCCAAGACCATGCGCAAAGCCATCTGGGGCATCGCCATCCCGACCATCGTCATCGCCGGCGTCATCTACGGCCACGTCGCCGCCAAGTACATCTTCTCGCGCATGTTCCGCAACACCAAGCACATGATCCGCCGCACCAAGATCTCGACCATCGCCTGGATCGGCATCGTCGTGTGCATCTGGGCCCTCTCCATGGTCATCGCCGAGTCCATTCCCGTCTTCAACTCGCTGCTGGGCCTCATCTGTGCGCTCTTCGCCTCGTGGTTCTCGTATGGCCTGCCCGGCATCTTCTGGCTGTGGATGCACTACGGAAACTGGTTCAAGGACGGCAAGCAGACTTGCAAGTTCGCTGCCAACGTCATGTTGTTCCTCACGGGCTTCCTCATTTGCGTGCTTGGCCTGTGGGCGTCCATTGAGGCGATCGCGACCGAGTCGCTGACGAAGCCGTGGACGTGCGCGTCTAATGCTGCGCCGTAAAGGCCGCGCGCTGTGTCAGTATTGTCATTAGAAGCTACTTGAATGTTAATATTGGGTTTATGTCCAAGACACTTGTCTTTGTGGTGATTGCTTGATTGACGATGTTGAATGCCATCTTGGAGATCATATTCTCAGTTTCTTGGAAGTATGACTCGCGACCATTACTTGGAGAACGACTCCAACTCGGTCACGTGAGCTAAGAATTGCTAGGTCGGTATCCTATCATGCCGAGCGCCGATAGCGATGTGTACGTATCTTATCTGGTAATCTTGGTGAGATTGTTCTGGAACATTTCGACTTTTCTTCATCACGAAACACTCCAAGACTCTCTCAAATGGCGGTTACGGAATCAACCAAAAGGCCAGAGGTGGTCGGAGCCCTGGCTTGCCAACGGAACTCGTATCTGAAGAGGTTAGAGGCAGAGGTCATCTCTTGCGAGAAGCGCTCGCCACCGGTCGCCAAGAAGAATGGAGGCAAAGACAAGTCGAAGGAATCCAATGGCGTTGATAAGTCTGAGATGTGGTCGATTGAGTTTGATGACTCGGTTCTTTTTCCAGAAGGTTGCAGTCGTCCGTCATATCATTGTGTCTTGAGGCTAATGAAACGACAAACGCAGGTGGAGGTCAGCCTTCAGATCACGGCACCATCACTCTGCTCGCAGGTGACTCAGAGACCCCTGTCCCGATAGAATTCGTAGAAAGAGTCGGGTTGCGCTGTGTCTATCACTCTCCGCAGCCCTTGTCTCCGGGCGACCGCGTTCGTCAAGAAGTCGACTTTCAGCGCCGATGGGACCACATGCAACAGCACACCGGCCAGCATCTCCTTTCAGCCGTCATGGACACCCATGAGAACCTCAACACTCTCGGCTGGGGGATGGGCAAGAGCGGTGCGATGAACTACGTCGACCTTCCCCGAAAGCCCACAGACGCCGAGTTGCAAGCCATCCAAGCTCGATGCACCGAGATCATTCGGTCCAGCCTGCCCATCACGGTTGAAACCCCTGACGATGCGAAAGTGCACAAGATGCCCGAGGACTATGACCAGAGTAAGGGGGTTGTTCGTGTGATTCGCATTGGAGATATCGATCGCAATACGTATGTTCTCTATGACTGGTCCATTCCTTTCCAGAGTTGCTAATAGTTTACCGGCAGATGTTGCGGTACTCACTTGGCATCCACCTCGCATATCTCACTCATCCTCGTCCACCACGGCGAATCGGTCCACGGGAAGAACTACCGCCTGTACTTTTCTGTGGGTGACCGAGCCATCAATCTGGCCACAGCGGCCATCGGCGCCATGAGCTCTGCCTCAAAACTGCTGTCCTGCCCCAGCGCACCGCAGGAAGTCATCCAAACTGTGAAAAGGACGCAGGAAACTGCCTCCGAGCTGAAGAAAAGAGAGAAGAAGCTGCTGGCCGACATCGCGCAGTTCGAAGCTGAGGCTGCGAAGACGAAGCTGCAGACGAGCAAGGCCGTTTGGGTACACCGCGCCGATGGAAACGCCGACTTTGTCAAGGTGGTCACGGTCAATGTCAAGGATGCATTGGCGGCGTCTGGCGGCTTGGTGGTTGTGGCTACTGGCGAGGACAAACAGGGCGGGCAGCTTGTCGTCTTGGGGCAGAAGGCCGGCGTGGAGGCCTTGGTGCCGAAGATCAAAGAACTTGTCAAGGATGTCAAGGGAGGAGGTGCTGGGGACAAGTGGCAAGGCAAGGTCACTATTTGGGATAAAGGGGTGTTGGTGTCGTTGAAGGAGTTGGTAGAAGGTTTCTCATTCTAGAACACGTTGCAGAAATAGACATAGCTGTCAAGTAGACTCCTTCTTTAATAAGGTTTGAACCCGTCTAGTTTGGTGTAAATGCCAGAAAGGAGATCACACAAGCCTGGAGATGTCGGGATACAAGTCCCATCTCCGCTGGAATCCAATCGGAACCTGTCTTCTCGCCTGGCCGATAGATGCGTCATCCAGATCCGCATACACAATCGCCGGCCCCCTCTCTGTCGTCGCCATGATCTGCCCATTCGGATCGACCACCATGCTGTGGCCCCAAGCCGGATATCCGGACCCCGGCTCGTACGATTGCGAGCACATGGCCACATACAATTGATTGTCAAGGGCTCTTGCGCGGGCAAGAAGCTCCCAGTGCAGAGGTCCTGTCGTGCTGTTGAATGCCGAGGGGAATATCAATGCAAACGCCCCTTTGCGGGACGCAACCGTCGCAAACTCCGCAAAACGGATATCATAGCAGATGCCAAGTCCGATTGTGCCATATTCCGGAAGATCTACCGTGGTTATGGAGTTTCCTGGCGAGAGTGTGTCTGACTCGCGAAAGGTCATCTTGCCCGGAAAGTCGACGTCGAAGAGGTGGGCTTTGCGGTGCTTTCCGAGGAGCTCTCCATGAGGCGAGAACACGAGCGTGGTGTTGAAGATCTTGCGTGTGTCGGGCTCCAACTCTGGTATGCTGCCGCCGACGAGATAGACGCCGGCATCTTCAGCCATGCTGCTCAGCGCATGGAAGCTTGGGGATGAAGATTGCGGAGGCGGGGCCGGTTGAAGGACCTCGGCATATTCTGGGAAGGATGTTGTAGAGTAGGGTGAGTTGAAGCATTCTGGGAGTACTACAAGTTTGGCGCCGTGGGCTGAGGCTTCCAAAACGAATTGGCGAGCTTTCTGAAGATTGAGGGTTTTATCGGAACCTGTTTTAGTCAGCTGTTCACTTCTTGTATCTGGGAGGTGAGTTGCGATATACCACTTGCAAACTGGATACAGGCGATTTTCACTGCCTGACGCAGCAGTCCTGGTCTTGTTGAAGTAGCCATGTTAAAGTCTAAGCAAATTTGTAGCGAATTTGTAGCGAATGTGTCTGTCGTTCATGAGGATTGAGACAAAAGCACACAAGATAGGCTACCTACTGATAAAAGCGTTTCCACCTGCGGCGTATTTATATTCTCATATACCCCAACTTTGCAATACTTGTTTGTCATGATCTCCAACAGCTTGGGGTAGGTAAAGGGAACCCCCAGATCCACTCTCCAGAACAGGAAGTTACTCTTTGTGCGCGCTGTTCCAGAAAACCAAATCATGAGGCTGCTTTTCTGATTGACGTCAAATTCTCGCAGAGTGCCTCAAAGTCAGCGATTGCAACAAAAGTCCTTTTTCTTTTTTTTTTTTTTGTATTTCTACTTGCTGTCAATTCTAGGATGAAGGTAACATCAACGGCTGTCTAGCGCTCAGCCCTAACCAATGTCCGGGGTTCTCCACCAATTGATCGAGCTCCATGCTGCTGCCTGGCACAGCCAGCAGTCCCTCAAGAGATCATGCTCCTGGAGGCAACCCAAGGTGCAACCTGCTGGTATTTGAATGGGACATGATGCATGAATGAGTGAAATTTCGATCTTGCTCGAGGAGCGTCATCTGTGCACTTCCATCCGCATTTCTGTACATCATCGACAACTTTTTCACGACACCATGGCGACATATCCCTATCGTCAGCTCGATTTACCACACGAGACCCGTGTTCTTACCGTCCAGCCCGGGAAATTCACCGAGGACATAATATGCAGTCTCTCCCACATCAACATCGCATCCCCCGATGAGCCATATGAGGCACTGAGCTACTGCTGGAGCAAAGGCATAGACCGGGACCCCGGTATCGGCCCCGATGACGAGCTTCCGTGGGCAGTCTACGGCAAAGACGAAGACAAACAGCTCGTCGAGAAGGGGGGAACCCTCAAATTCAAGGACCTGGTAGACCACCCATACATGGGCGAAACCTACATCCGCTTGGGCGGCAAGATGCCGGACGCACCCATTATCTGCGACGGCGTGACTATTGTTGTAGGTGGCGAGCTATTCCGCGCTTTAAGGAGGTTGAGAGAGGAGGACGGGGCCCCTCTGCGGATTTGGGTTGATGCTCTCTGCATCAACCAGCAGGACATTTCTGAGCGCAATGAGCACGTCAAGATCATGGGCCAGATTTACGCGGGTGCGTCGCGGACAAGAGTGTGGCTCGGCGAATCGACAGAAATGGACTTCCATGCCTTCAGGACCTTAATGGCAATTTCGGATGTGTTTGACGATTTGTACAAAAAGGGCCTGTTTGAGAACGACATGAGTGTTCCTCAGTTTCAGTGGCTTTTTGAAAAGACAGCAAACACCGAGCGGCTAGATTGGGGTTTGCTGTCTGAAATGCTGAACAGGGCATGGGTACGTGTATCTTCACCGAATGGCCAGAGCATGACAGCCAGACTGACAGCTATACATAGTTCAAACGTACATGGATCATACAAGAGGTCGCCAACTCCAAGAACATCACCGTCCACCTCGGAAGCCTCAGCTTTGGATGGACATTTCTATCGAGCGTAATCCGCGCGATCCAGATGTACAAACTCCAAAGCACCATTGTCGAATGCAAAGCAATCAAAACAATTGCCGTCATGGAGCAGTTGAGGCAAGAGCGAATCGATGAATCCGTGCCGTTCTCGACCATGCCCTTGCTAGGGTTGCTGGAGGAGCTGAGAGACTTTAACGCGACCATACCAAGCGATAAGATTTACGGGGTCCTGGGTCTGACGGAGAGGAAAGACGAATTTGTGGTCGACTACGCTCAATCAGCAGAACAGCTCTTCACTGACTTTGCCGTGCGGGAGTTGCAGGCCGGACATATGGATGTTCTAACGCATTGCGTCGACTCCCCCAAACCGACCACTTTGAAATTGCCTTCATGGGTGCCGGACTGGACATGCCCTGGGTGGACCGAGCCGCTCAGAATTAGAGCTTTGGAGATGAAAGCTGGTGGAAACACCAAACCCGAGCTTTTCATTGAAGAAGGCGGCATGATTCTTCGCATTAGAGGAAGAATTCTCGACACGGTAGCTGCCATTGAGATGAAGCGCCGTATCCCGCCCCCAAAACAGGCCGGGCCAATGGACCCTGCCGACGACGAGGACGGGGATTGGGGCAAATTTGAAATGTCGCAATACGGCGGGCCAATCCTCGATGCTGAGCCTGAACGCTCTCCACCAAGCTTCTTCGGCTGGCAACCAGCGGAAAAAGTCGCAAAATCTACGTCAAGACTTTCAGGACATGATGGGGAAGCGAATTCCTCCCAGGACCAGGAGTACACGCCTGAAGGAGCAACTAAGCAACGTGGAAATAAAACAACGCCCAAGGATGCTCGATACCGGTACATGAAGATCATTGAGAAGACCAGGGAAGATGCGAAGGCTTGGCACCTCGGTGTTGTGGACGTTGCATTCCCGGACAAGAAAGTCACGCCAAGAGCGTGGGAGAATCTCTGGAGAGCATTCATGTACAACCGCACTCGAGAGAATGAGCGCCCGCGCGATGGATGCGCCACCGGCTTTGATGTCTACTTGAAGACAATGACGCTAATGGAGGGGCCCGAGGGGATACTTCAACAGCTTCTGGCAGACCAGATTGACAACCACGGATTATCCTTACGCGACGCCGACTCGTACTACCTGCAACAGAAGGAGAATCTTGAGCTGGTCATCGGAGCGAATGCGAAGTGGGGCTTGAACAGACGCTTCTTCCGTTCCGATGCAGGACGATTCGGATGGTGTGTTGACGGGACACACCCTGGGGATATCGTTGCCCTATTTCATGGATGTGACTCTGTCTTTACACTTCGAGAAGCCGGGGATGGAGGGTGGCGCATCGTAGGTGACTGCTACATTCATGATTTTATGGATGGCGAAGGTGTGGGTCCAGATTTCAAGGAAACCGAATTGCAAATTATTTGATTTCAAGAAACATTGTAAGATTAAATAAGTATTAACTCCTGTACTCCTGCTTTGCCCGCTGCAATGAAGTTAACTTTCCGAACTTCGAACAAATATTAACGAATAACATGCTTCGCTGTAGCCTTTATATCGCGAGAACTGAACCCAACTCTAAACGCAATGGGGCCTTCAGGAATAACCCAACTCTGGGGCCCAACATCCCAATAGCTGAGATCTCTGCGCAGAAGCTCAAAGTCAACAGTTGTAGACTCCTTTGGTTGCAAGAAAACCTTTTCAAATCCTCGAAGAACCTGTACGGGGGTGCCTTCTGGGACCGTGTCTTGAGGCAATGATACGTAAAGCTGGGGTACCGTCGAGCCAGCAACAGGCCCCGTATTGGTGACACGGGCGGTAAGGCGTATTATGGGTTCCCAGAGTTCCGGATTCCCTCCTGGGGTATGAGGTGTAGATGGGTTCGGTGTAGCAGAAACGCTCTGAATAAGCTGCCTGATCTTTAAAGATGGCTGTAATTCGAAAGTGGTGTAACTCATGCCGAAGCCAAATTCATACAGTGGATTAATGCTTTTGGCGTCTAGATGCCGATAGTCGATGTGCAGACCCTCCGTAAAATCGGCTTGCCATGCTGTGGGTGAGGATATCTCGGCCTCAGTAAGGTTGACGACCGGGATGTTGGTATCATTCGGATTTGCGGCGATTGAGTATGGCAGCTTGCCGGAAGGATTGACCTTCCCCCAGATAACGTCAACAATGGAGTTGCCAGATTCCTGTCCCGGCAGGTGAGCTGCTAGGATGGCCGTGACGTTGCGGTTATTCGCCCATGGTAAGCTGTTGATGCCAGCCGAGTGTGTCACGACGACTGTGTTCGGGCATCGCCGAGCGACATTCTCAACAGCCAGCGTCGAATCCCAATCGGCCTCGATGTCTGTCCTATCGTAGCCCTCCGAAGCAAAGGTGTTGAGAAACACGAGACAAACATCTGGGATAGGGTACAAGCTGCTGAAGTCGCCTGCCGCCAGGACCTTGTTGTTCAGGATGTATTGCACCCGCGCGCCGCTCTGACGAGCGTGGGCCTTGATCGCTTCGAGAGGCGAGACCAAGTATGTGTGCCGACCCGTCCCAGAACCACCGCCGATTGAGAGTGTGCCAATCTCAAACCCAGCACCAAAGACAAGCCCGTCGGCAGGGTCTGCCGCATCGTTGCCGAAGACGCCAATGTTGTAAGGTTGTTTCAATGGAAGGGTGCCGTTGACGTTTTTGAGTAAGACAGTGGCTTCGGCACCGAGTTTGCGGATAATCTTAGAGTGGTCGCGTCTGACATCCCGGCTCGGTGGCGGTCCAAATGGGATCAAATGAAGAAGATTCGATTGCGCTGCGATGGTGAAGATGATGGATGGGTCAACCGTCGGGTAGTCGGCGCTATCCTGTCCAAACAGATAGTACTGTGTCATGATGCGTTGAATCATCTCGTCAAGACGGTCCTCAGTGACAGAACCGTCCCTGATCATTTTCGTTATGTTGGGTCCCCAATAGGTTTCGCCCGTGAAAGTCTCGGCTTGGCCGATCGGCCCTGGCATGTTCATGTCCAAGCCACCATTGATCGATTCCGGCCCGGAGTGAGTCGCGTACCAATCGCTCTGCACATATCCCTTGAAAGCGAGTTCATCCTTGAGAATTCCGTTCAGAAGATTAGAGTTCTCACAGGCGTAGGTCTGGTTGAGCCTGTTGTAACTACACATAACTGTAGCAACGCCCGCGCGGATAGAATCGGCGAATGGCCATAAATACAGCTCATGCAAGGTGCGGTCATCGATGTTGGAAGAGATTGCTGCGATTTCAGTGCCGTTTTGCAGCCAGGAATTAGTTCGTTGAGTTTCTTGTTCATTGCCGATGAAGTGTTTTGCGCACGCCTGCACGCCAGCATCTTGCATGCCTTTGATGGTGAGACTCATGGCAACACCAGTGAGGTATGGATCGACAGAAAAGCCCTCCCAATTACGTCCACCGAGTTGGTTCCGGCCCAGCGGTCCAGCCACTGGTCTAAGTCAAATGTTAGCGCCCTGTTATTCACCATGGAAAGACTACAAAACTCACCCAAGTCCAACGTGGACGCCCTTGTCCCGAAACTCCTCACCCAACGCCTTTCCACGCTTGTAAATTAAATCCTTGTCCCAGCTAGCGGCCGTTGTCAGGCCGGCCGGGAACACGCTAACAAGATCGGCGCGGTTCAACGCCGTGGGCCCGTCGAGCAGGCAGAGGCCGCGGAAGCCGACGCGCTCGATCGGCGGGATGTTACCAATGCAGCCGCCGACCTCAAGACCGATACGACCAGTAACTATTCGGGTCTTTTCGGTAAGGTTGAGACGCGCCGTAAAAGCTGCGGCCTTGGAGGCCGCCGAATCCCAATTCCGGACGGGTGAAGGTGAAGCAGGGGATTGCGGTTGTTGGCGGGCTGGCCAGCGCCCGCTGCCGGCGCCGTATTGCCTGCTGGCATACCAAACCGAGATTAGGATGAGGCCCGTGAGGTACAACACGGCTCTGGTCCATGATTGGCGACAGCGGCTCGTACATTGTGGCGGAGGGTCGTTGACAAATCGCTGTTTCGCAGGATGGTAATGGTGCGGCTGCTGGTGCTGCAGGATGTGTTCTTGGCTGCTGTGGCTGGCTTCCTTGGTGCTGCTGGTGAGGTCGCTAGTGGTGATTTGGCTCTCATCGGGCATCATGTCGGTCGAGAAGCTGCAGGAATGGCCATTCAAAAGGAAAGAGATCTTCTCGTCTTCGGCAGCTCGGGGACGCAGCGCATTGATGTGCGTTGGCTCCCGGACGTTCGAGTCCATGGCGGCGGGTTCGCTTCTTGTCATGTCGTTCGTCACTGTCAACGTGGGTGCACAGTCTGGCGATGCTTTAACTCATGGATTGGACAGAGCGGCACAACCGGGCGAACGATAGATCAAGTTTCAAGAATCTGGGGTAGAAGGCCAGTTGACGTGAGCGCTTTCTTTGGTGGACTGAGAGCCCGTGAGCTCGTCTCCGCCTGGTCCGGATAGGTGACCGTGTTCCTCAGCAGTGGAGGTGTTCAAGCGATTGAAAGTGAAGGTTTGCGGAAGGAAAAGAGGTTTGAGAAAATGGGAGAAAAGCAATGGCTTGAAGGACCGAACTCGGGGGGAACGCCGTAGGGCGGACAGTCATTGCGTGACACTCGACTTACCTGACTTACCTTTTTGGGGAATATGTTGGAGAAGCTCCCCTCAATGTGCCTGGTTCCTGGAGCGTTTTCGCTCTGAATGCCGGCGAATAGACCAATAGCGCCATTGCGGAGTTTCGGGTTCGGATCCGACAGTTATTCAAGCACGTCATTGCTGATAAACTGATCTACCCCTATGCACGTATTGATGTCTCTCAAGTGATGCGCTGAACTACCTCGCGATCTTGCCAGCTCATGAGATCGTGCTAAAGAACCTGACAAAAAGAAAGTTGTACGCGCTCGATCTCCTCGATCTCACGCCGGTCCAATTACTATGCTTCTTTCAAGTCATATGATACATGTTGTACACCGATGGCTTGCGAGGCTTTTCAGTTTTGTCTCGGGTAATACTCGGAACTCAGACACTTGCATGAGAAGACCCTAAAATATTCAGTTGATTGATGCGTAGAGAGTTCCCAATCAGGCAGTAAGATGATCACTTGGTTGAAGTTGGCTTATTACCTGGGCTAGGTGCGATGAACTTGGGCCCTAAATACTCACCAAACACAACAACACATTATCGCAAGCAGACGCAATATTGCCTTGCTATTCTCTTCTCTATTTTTAGCAGCCGTATTAACAGCACAACATACTAAGAGCCCAACTGCCAATCTGGAGTTCTTTGAGGCTTGACGTCTCTCTCAACCTCAATGTGGGGCCGGAGCAAGCTGCCGCGCAAGGATCCGTTGAGCCACTCTTTCTCCGTGACTCATTTCCATCTCCACCACCGAACATGAGCAGGGTTAGGGCATCAATCGTCAACATCCACAACTGGTCGGTTAGCTCAGTTGGTTAGAGCGTGGTACTAATACATCATCAGATGTGTTGAGTAATGCCAAGGCCGGGAGTTCAAGCCTCCCACTGATCATATCCTTTTGCTGCTCGATGCTTTGATTTTTGTCAGCGTACGCTGTTCCCCAACCCACTACTTGCTATCTTTAGACTCACTTTGCGACCGAATCCTCTTAGTGTTGCGGACATCATCTAATTTCTTTTCGCCGTGGAACATGAAATCGTCTTTATCTTCGCTGATGAGTTGAGTCACCTGCGCTGCTACAAGGGAACAATGCACCCACCGGACATCATGGCAGTACGTGCCGAGCTGTAGACAATTGCGAAGGCTTAATCGTTGTACGGAAAACAGGTCGTTCACTCCTCTCGGCCGAGTTGTCTAGATCTAGACATTCTATGCGGAACCCAACGGTGATCATCTGAACTAGAAACACATGGCGAGGAAGGTACAAAGTTCCCATCGTACACGTTCTGTCCCTCAGGGCCGTATGGCATGCATTTCTGGCAACCGTTACAGCGTTCTAGAAGTTATAGAGAAGAGGCTTGAGACGATGAGAAGTCCGCAAAAGAATCATTTCGGGTTTTGCGATTTGCATTGATACTCTCATGACCGAAGGTGTGCAGAGGATCCTTGTCTTCGTCTATTCGCTTCAGCTTGTGCACATATGTCCTGATGTTTTCGTCGTTTAGGTTCTCCAAAGATTTCTTCTTTGGGAAACTAGCAAACGAGGTCAATGTGAACCGGCTCAGTTCATAATTGAGATGAACTGACTTGGCCAATCGTTTCTATGATCACAGTTCCCGGCAGAAATATGCTTGAACGCTGGTGTCCGAAAGCCTAAATTTGATTGGGCCCAGGTCTCAACTCCTCGATCAAATCTCAACGGTCGTGCAGGTCGGGAAAACTCCCTGCCGTGAGCGCACTAACAGAGAAACATCAGGCAGATCTGAGCACCTCCCAATCACATGGTCGATGCACCTCTGTCGTGCGTCGCTCGCTCGGCCAACGCCAAGAGATGAACGTGTTTCTTAACCATACGCCGTGGCAACCCATCGGCAGGACGCCGGATGGTTGCGGCTCGGGGACGCAGGGTGGTTTCGCTTTTCAAGAGAGCTGCCAACAGCTACTTGACAGGAAGCCGTTGTCGCCGGCTGGTTTGAGCCCAAACACTGTCCAAGCGTTCGCCGCCCATCAATCCCACCCTTCAAATCACGGGAGTGCGTCAGAGATATTCTCGGAAGCTCGTGGGGAAATCCAGGCCGAAGTGACAGGCTCGTCTCATGATACGCGACAAGCAAGCCTAGTGTGTCGCTTTGCAAAGCCTGTCAGGTTCAGCGTTCATATGATGAATCGCCGTTGTCAAATGCCGCTATGGAACTACAAAGACCACCTCTTGTCCTGTTCGTCATCACTCTGAATCACTTTCAACCGAGTCCCATCCCCTTGAATGGACGATTTGGGGAAACTACTAGGTACTTGGTTACTAAAACTTCATTGCTTAACTTCTTCGGTCACCGATCAAGTTTCTTAATATGAGCGAGGTCCATGTGTTGCTTTTGAGGGTTGCTACGGATATTCACTTTCTTCAGTATGCAAAACGCAACACAAGTTGACACGCTATGGGCAAAACAAACAACCATCGCTTGCTTGTGATTTACAATTACTTGCTCTCGCCACTGTCGTCAGTGCCGATTTGTTTATCCCTGCTGCCAGAGTGACGTGGTCTGGCCTTCAACGCTGACCTTATCAATAGCGATTACCTCCTCATCGCTCAATCTCCAACCAAGCGCATCAATTGCCTCTCTTGCCTGCTCAGCCCTGCGGATGCCGACGACTGGAGCAGCGCCTTTACCGATGTTGTAATTGAGAGCAACAGAAGCTGGACTCTTTCCTCGCTTCTCTGCGATCTCTCGCAAGACGGCGATGGTTGGCTCAATATCCTTCATATCGTAACTGCTGAAGCGGTACTCCTTAGGTGGTGGGTTCTCAGGTGTGTATTTCCCAGACAAGCGCCCTTGCCCAAGGGAAGAATACGATTGGAAAACGATGTCGCTCGCCTGGCACTTTCTAATGCTGCCAGTGATCTCGGGGTAACGACGAAGCACGCTGAACTCGCACTGGTTCGTAGCCAAAGGCACGTTGTGCTTCTTCAGCTCGTCTCGGATCTTGAAGACATCCTCATTGTCGTAGTTGGCAACGCCCACAGCTCGGGTGAGACCTTCCTTCACGCACTTGGCCATGCCTTCGGCAATGTTTGAGAAGCTCTGGGGATGGATAGGTCCATGAACGAGGTAAATGTCGACAAAGTCGAGACGCAGGCGTTCCAAGCTGGCCTTCAAGCTTGTAACGGGTGCGTCGACGGGGTGGATGAAGTTCTCCGCCTTCATGGGCGTGCTGAAGAACTTCGTCTGCACCACGAAGTTGTCGCGAGGAAGACCTTGCACGAGGTCGCCCACGATCTTCTCGCTTTCGCCGTTTCCGTACGCCTCCGCGGTGTCGATGAAGTTAATGCCCGCGTCGTAGAGAATTTGCCATGCCTCCTGGATTTTGATCCACTCGCTCTCGTCATAATGCCATGTCGCCTTGTCTCCCCACGGCCAGCCGCCAATGGAAAGGTAAGAGGCCTTGACAGGGCCATTGACTGCGGGAAATGACTGACGGTCTTTGACAGTTGGACAGAAACTTTGAGGCAGAACATTTTTGCCGGCCAACTCTGGGTCAACTTCCTTTGGCTTGTTGGAATGGAACCCAGAGACCGAGGATAGGCCGGTGCTGAGTGCGGTTTGCAGTGCTTGATCCATGGTGACTTAAGTTTTGTTCTTGATTCGCAGTTAAGAAAAGTTTGGGCTTTAGTCGAAGGGCACTGCAACTTGTTGGTTCTTTTGTTGCTTCGCACGGCACGTCTGACCATTTTATAGCAGCGGTTAGAGATAGTGTTTTCCCATTTTCTTTATCATGGAACGACACAATGATTTCATCTTCCCGACGGATGTCCTTGAGGTCAGTTCAGCGTCATGCCACGATCTTCCCCAGGTTCACGAGCCCGATGGTCCACCTTTACCCAGATATTTTGTTCAGGCCCCAAGCGATTGACGAATTGAAGCTTGTCAACAGATGGGTCAACATATGTCATTATTACCGTGTTCCCGCTACTTCATGTCCGCGTGAATCCACCACGACGATGCTGACAGCGGGATGTTCTCCCCCTCGATTGAAAGACGCGGCGACGCGATGTTGCATTCCTGTTCAGCCACATCGCGATGCACAAGGCGCACTTTGTGGCTTATTCCATCACATGCAAAATCAACACCAAGAGACCGTGTACCATTATGGCCCGATCGCCCAGTCTCAACAATCCGTGAAGAGACACTGACGTCACCATGAAGGGGTCATTGAATGTGAGACAGACACCAAGCAATCACATGGCTCCATAAAACCCGGCGTTGATCGCTTTTCTAATATCTCCGTTCTGAGTGGCTCTCACTCCTTGCACACATTTTTGACACCCATCACCATCATGGCTACAGAAGGGCAAATGTACACCAATATGAAGAAGGCGTCCAACATGCTTGGGGAGCCGGTGATATCGTCCATCTCGGAGGTTCCGATTACCACCCAGCGGAAGCCGTTCCTGCAGCCCGAGGATGACCAGAGACTGTCCCACACTGGTAGACCATTCTCTCTTGCATTAGTAGAAAAGTGGAGTTAATCATCGCCAAAGGCACTGCTCGGGCCAACATCGCTGCGACGCACGATCGTCCGAACGGCACGACGGAGTATGATTGGAACAAAATCCATCGTCATCAGACTGTGAGTAATCTTTCCTCCGTGGCTTGTTTGAAATGCGACCTGGTAACTAATGGGCATGAACACAGGTGTTGCAACAGCACTGCGAGTTCTTTGACCGTGTAAGTATCATGCCATCTATCTCATCAAATTCTGGTATCCTAATGTCTGTTAGGACCAAGATGGTGTCATCTGGCCACTGGACACCTTTGTTGGATTCTACAAGCTTGGCTTTGGACTCATTCTCTCAACACTCTCGGTCTTCATCATTCACGGCAACTTCTCCTACCCCACAGTGCGCGGGTACTTACCCGATCCCTTCTTCCGCATCTTCATCGACAACATCCACAGGGATAAGCACGGAAGTGACAGCGGCGCGTACGACACTGAGGGCCGGTTTAGTTCTCAAAAGTTCGAAGACATATTTGCCAAGTATGCCGAGGGTAGGGACTACATGACCATTGGTGACATCTTTGCCATGCTCAAGGGCAACCGGGTGATTCTCGACCCTGTTGGCTGGGGAGGCGCATTCTTTGAATGTTAGTAACCATTTTCATTTACTCTTATGAGTGACACTAATCCCAGGACAGGGATGGCTACTTACATTATGCTCTGGCCTGCCGATGGTCGAATCTGGAAAGAAGATGTCCGTGGAATTTATGACGGCAGCCTGTTCTACACTATTGCTGCCCGAAGATCCCAAAAGAAGGATGTCCAATCTAAACACAATTAGTGTATGGCATTATCTGATCGGTATATCAGGCATTGCTGTCTGGGATCATGTGGTAACCCGCTTTGCATACTCATTACATACGCAGGCTACGTAGCAAGAGTTGATTTGTACGGGCATTTCACTGGATGAGAGCCCTTAATCTTTCCAAGGAGGTTTGCGCCTCCGTTGTGTAATAAAGGAAGTGTAGATAATCAGATACATCAAGACATCAGAGACACCATGTCTCCGTCACTGACATGTAATCTAGGCGATTACATTCTATTCTAGTCTAGTCACAATTCTGTTCACATGAAATTCACCCGTCGTATGGAAACAACTCCAATCAATCGCATGTGTGACGGTATGTTAAGAGAATCAAATTGATCGGGGCGGTAGTAGGGGTACATCCTTAGAACAGAAAAGCCCCATTTTCAGGAACAAACCATAAGCAGTGAAGTCGTTTCCAAATGAAAATTTAGTAATCATCCCATGATTTTGGCGAGAAATTCATTCAAGGTGCCTACCCCGCGTCACATCAATGCACCAAAATCCCCCCCTCCCTCTCGGTCGCCGAAGTTTACTCGGCCGTGCGGAGTTCGTTGATCATTGTCGGCAGTGACTATTAATTAACATCTCGCAACATCAATAGCAGCATGGTTTGGACGCGCCCGCCTCAGTTTCTGGTAACGGTTGAATTTGAGGATATCAACGAAAGCATTCTAGTGCGTTATGCGTCCATCGTGAAGCTCACGACGCTGATTTGAAAATGTTGCAGCTTGCTGGCTCCTGAGCAGCCGCGGGGCGTTCATGAGAGCACAGTGGGCTTGTTCATTGTCTGTTCTTGTCACTGTCGAGGAGCGAGGTTGGAAGTATTGTTGAAGGTCATGACTTCGTAAATTAAATAATCTGAGTCGGTATCTAAAATCTGTTTCTTTCTGATATAATCCCATGGTCCAAAACCCCAAATCGTAAGATCGTCAATAAATCGACTGTGAAGGAATCTCTGCCGCAGTCGCGGGGTCCTCCATATAAGGATCAGTCGGATAGAACTCCATAATGATGTACCACTGAATCAGGGCAGCCATCAGAAAACCCAGTCCACCGGTCAAGAATAACGCCGCGATAGCCACAGCCGCAGTCTTTGCGAGAAGGGTAACAACGCCAACAGCCAGGAAAGCACCAGCGCCGACCAAATTCCAGAGTCCATTCTGCCAACTGGCGTCGAGAATCTTGGGGACGTACCACTTGTCCTGAGACAAGTAGATCATCAGAAGACCGGCGATCACGAAAAGACCGCCGCCGATGAGGAGAGGTGATGTTACGAAAATAATACCGGCGCTAGGGTGTGAGAGGTCGAGAACGCCCGGAATCCCAGAGACGGCGGAGACGGTGAAGGAAGATCCAGCAAGAAACTGAAGAATACCAGCTCGGAAAGCCAAGCTAGGCAAGAAGACAGTTCGAAGTTCATACCAGTTGGCCCACCACACCCATTCATCGCTGCCGAGTAGTGCTGGCTTGTACGCATCAGGCGCATCTTTCTTCGGGTCCAACACGCCACGGTCGACGTTGAATGCTGCCAGCAATCCCATGAGACCGCTCAAGGCAAATAGCGCGCCTCCCAAGGTCTTTGTTGTTTGAATACCAGCATCCTGTCCCGGGAAGTCCAGAGCAGGGCTCAATAGAGGGATGAGAGTGAAGATGCCATTGAGGCAGAAGCAGATACTGCCGGCGATGAACACCATAGTTACGAGCCATCCCATGTCGCGGTACGGGTAAATAGTGAGCATGGCTCCTAGCCTCGAGAATCCACTGCGATATGATGATGCCGTTACTGAGAAGACGTCCGCGTCTCGCTCCGGCTTTGCTGCTCTTTCCGCGTCACAGGCCGCTTTGTATGCCGCATAGTCGATGTGATTGAACGTGCGATGCCAGACGGCGGACGCGAACCGCTCGTCGGCTGATCTTGTTGAAGGTGGATATCCGATGGAGCTGAGCGAAGGATAAGGCGATACCCAAGGCTTGGGCATGCCTCCCGCCCCCGGAGCCCTCAGGTAGGACACCCGACGAGGGTTGTAAGCGTTCATGATGACTGAAGTTGATCGTCTTGTGATGAAGTGCCCCTTATTCCATTTTCTCTTTCTTGGCACGCCTTTGGTGAAGAGTGCTGATCGTTCGGCTGTGTCAACCGAACATCGCCATGAAGAAGAGATGCGGGAACAGGTCCCTTATTTACGCCTCACGCATCCTTCGCCGGAACGTCATGATCCCTCATCGGGCTTCTAGCTTCGCACCATTTCCTGCAAGCCCAACCCCTCCGGTGGCCTGAGCATGAATGTTAGCCCACATCGTTTCAGTGCGTGCGTATTGGAGGGAACAGACGACATACGGGGGACGCACCGGAGGAGGGCCCAAAGGTTCACGCCGTAGAGTGTGTTGGTTCTAGGCGATGGGACACCTGAACACTTGATCTCCATGTCGCTCTCGGCATGCACGGGCGGAAATTTCAGACGACGTGCGTCCCCGCGTCCCCTCTCTGCTTCCTGGCTGCCTGTCTGCCCAAGGGACGCCCGACTTCTCCACGACTGACCCTTCTCTGAGACGCGCATTGCCTTGAGTCCGGTTGATAAGCTGTCGTCCAGAAGTTTAGGACAGAGGCTGGGGGAGGAGGGCCGACGGCAGGGATTGGGCGCGAGCGGCGAACTCTGTCCGGGTTTGAAACAAACCTTGGACCCCCCCTCTTGATGGACCTGCTGTCTCTCACCAGCAGTAAATAGTAAATTGCATTGCTACTCCTGCGTCTGTATGCGCAGTTGGTCCGTGAAGTCACGCCGAGTTGGTCGCACCAAGGCCGAAGAAACTTCCCAGGCAAAGGTCCCCGACTAAGGCGGCGCATAGCATGCAACACAGCAACCAAGAAACTGCGCCTTCTCCTCGAACGGCCTAGCGGCAAAGCGGAATAATTCTCACTAGCTCATATTTGGGCCAGCTAAGAGGCCAGCCTACCAGTCCGTTCCGGCGCCCGCGCGTGTTTTGGTGTCGGCAGCACGCCGTTTAGTCTTTCGGCCGCCGCCTAGTGTCCGCAGCCCCTTGCAGGAAAAGGGGAGAATACAGGGGAAAATCCCACGTTCTTCTCCAGATCGCCAGATCGCCCTGGATCCAGTATTACCAGTCGCATTTCGATAAGTGATTGATCTTCGTCGAAGAAATCACGAACTGGCGCGATTTTGACTCTTGGAGTTGAGGCGGCGGTTGATTGAGGCCCAAATGTTAGTTCGCCCTGAGGCTTCGCGTCATCCAAACAAGCTGCCCACCTTATCCGAAGTATCTCCAACTCTGACTTTGGCCCTCTAGTCTCTTCTTCACTTCCTTCTCGCTCTCGTGAATGAGGCTTCCTCCTACTAGCTAACTCCCACCTGAGAAAATCCGAAGCCACCACAGTCCAGGAATGCCTAGCTTGTTTCCAACCCACATGTCGCCTCACGCTAGAACAAGCCGTGAGGGTACATTTTCCGCCAGAAATGATTTGTTTTGAGTTCGGACTTTTTAGCCACCTTGTACACGGATCCCTGTCTAGAACATCGGCCACCACAGCCGGCGCGCACACACGCACGTAAGGATCACAGGTTGGTGCCTGTGGCTCTCTTCCTCTTTCCCATGGCGACCAACCTTCCCCCGACTCATGCAAGACGGGCGCTGGCCAGAGTCTACTGCTTGCGAGCTTCTCGGTCTGATGTTTTTGTCGAATGCTCCACGTCTTGCGCCCTCGGCCGCTTCCGCGACAGAGTGGAACGCTGGCTAACCGGCGCCGACGGGTAGCAGCTTAAACGCTCAGGGGCAACTCTGTCATCTCGGCTCCGGTCGATCACGAAAACGCAAAAGATAGCGAGAACGAAAAAAATGCATCGCGGGTAGTATTGTGCCGTTCTGTTTGGCATAGGTGTTATTAGCGAATTCATGTTGGCAGAGAGGCGGAATGCCTTGTCCAGCGCCAAGCTGCGTTGCCTCCCCATTACGAAGATCTACGCTTGGAGGATTATTTATGGAAACCCCAAGCCTCAAGCGCCAAGCGCCGCCAAGCACAGACTGAGCGCTGTTCGCATTGCTCGGTCTGAGGCTCTCGAGGGAGTGTTCGTGAGAATCTGCTGCCCATATCACGCCGCCAAGAGCACAGCCAAGGCGGGTAGACAGCCTTGGCGACCACGAAGAGGAAGAGAGCGCCGCCTCAACGCTGGGTTGACAAGGTTGGGCGGCCTTTTGATGAGACCAAAGGCACTTCAAGACAGGTCGGAAATCCAGCTTCTTGGTAGGGTGTCACTCGCTTTCCCAGGATCACTCAGGGCCTACCACGCTGCGACAAGGGTGACCGCTGACCCGGCCCCCAAACTCTATGAGATCGCGATTGCACAACGGCCTTGATGATCTGTGCCGGCGGAAGCACCCCAGGGGAGAGCCAACCAGATGGCATTGGTTCCTGGAGTCTAGATGAATTCAGGCACTTAACGGTCGCAGGCTGTAATTCTTCGACGCGCTAAGGATTTAAGAATGAAGCTTGGTTGTTAAGATTATTGGGTAAGATTATATGTTTATATCGATTTGGATTTTCGGTGCCTTGTTCCCGAAGGACTAGTCTGCAGGGTGGGCTGCTGAGTTCCCCCAATCATCTGGAGAGACGACCTTGTCCAGACGTCAAGCTTTCGTGAGGGCGGGAAGTGGGGAGGTTGCCAGCTGCATTGAGCGTTGAGCAAATAACCTTTGCCTTGGAAGTCAAGCAGGTATGTGCGCATGAGCAAACAAACCTGATTTCAGACGGTTACCTGACAAGTGACTGTCAATTCCAGAGTCTTGGGCTTGACTCGAAATCCCCTCCTCGCTTACGCTTAACGCCAAAGTCGAAAAAAACAAGGCGGATTCAGGGCGTTCGATAGCATTTTGGTGAGGCTTAGACACGTAAGCTGCAGATAACAGAAGACTTTCCTCCATGCTGATGGAACATGGCTTAGTCGCTCTCAAGATAATGTAAGAACCAGCCTATCGTTGAAGTGGCCTATCATTCGAATGGCTTCATAGACCCTCAAGGCTCAGACAATCGCAAACATTGTCCCAAACCAGGTGCCCACATGGGCTGATCCGACATTCGACGGCAGAAGCGGCACTGTAGAACTTTGGAGGGTAAACGGCTGAAGGGTGAAAAAAGCTTGCGGTCCGCCGTCTACCCGTTTGAAGAAGGAACTTGCCGCTTGTCATCCGAAGTTGGTTGTTCGTCCTGGGGGGAGAGAAAAAGTGGGACACCTTGTATCGACCATCTCCTCGGGCTCACCACCAGGTCCTGAATCTCGCGAGAATGGTTGTGGGTAGTTGGCGATAATGGGAATCTGTTCTGAGAGGACGCGTTAAGGGTTAGTCAGCAGTCGGAATAGTTTCAATCGTATAATTCACTGTCAGCTTTGGCGTGAGGCCTGACAAAGGAGGTCACGAGGCGTGAAAAGAATTGAGATTAGGCATCAACAATCACCAACCACCGCGCCTTCCCTTTTGTCTGCTATTCCTCTACGCGTCGATATTTACTCTCCTTCACAACCCTCCTGACCAAGTGCTTCTCGAAAAACACCAACACTCTCACTCTCACAAACTCAACGCTTTGCTTCCACCACTGTATCGCTACGACCAGTCAAAGTTCTTGCAGGCGGCACGAAAGACGGGATAGCAAGACACGTTTTGTAAAACCCCCCCTGGCAATTTGAACAACTACCCAAACCATGGACCGCAAAGTCGCAAACGAGAAGAAGACTCGAGAGGTCGCGACGATGGATTGGCCCAAGATGCCCGGGCATTTCCCCAAGGTCAGCTACCGTCCCCAGGAGCTGAGACAAGCCTCTTCCCTTACTCGTAACTCCTGAGCTGACAGAGGATTTTGCTTCAGGGAAAGACGGCCAGCTTCGATCTGTCAGAGATGCAAAAGACCGCGAACTCAGCCGCCAAGGCGCAAGCGCCGCCGGCACCCCCCACGCCCACAGTCACCATTGGTGACAAGGTCAACGAGCTTCTGCAATGGCGCGAGGGCGTTGACCAAAAGCTTGATGAAATCAACTTCAAGCTCGATCATCTGCTCGACGAGACGCTAAAGTCTCGCGAACTCGAGAGTCAGGAGACAGCGATGGGCACGAAGCTCGGAAACGCTTGTTTCCGCCTCGACAGTCACCACGAGACCATCCAGAGCATCAGCCAAAGCCTCGCGGCGGCGAATAGCCAGGTCCATCGCCTGACGAACGAGCTTCGAAGTATCAAGGAAGCCAATGAGGTGACAGTGACTTTCAAGTCTACCCGACCGTAAGTGGCGGCCCAACGGTTGATCGAAGCATACAGACTAATGCCCTTATCAGACAGTAGGATCGAGATGGATTAATGTTTGGAGTTTGGCACAAAAAGGAGCACAGCACAGGAGTTGTAAGGGAGAAGTTTGTTTTTTTTGACTTGCGAGCGCTTTGGCAATCTGTTCTGTCAGGTTGCACGGATGGTTCGCCCCAGCGTCGGGTCTTGTCATGAACTTTGCCATTGGGTGCTTTCTGCGACAGGTTCTGCATAGAGAATGGTGGAGATCACTGTTTGTCCGGTTCGACTTGGTTTGGGAGCATTCATCTTCAGACTTCAGGGCACATAGTTCGGTTTTCACAGTAGTGGGTCGCAGCGAAGAGAATGCCGTTCGCATCAAGAAGAATAGGCATTTTGTTAAAACATGGAGCCTGCACCAGAACTATCTTTGCCTTGCGAACCAGATCGACGCTCCAATGAGGGGGACGACCAGGCTTGCCATTTTGAGACCAGTTTTCTTCCACGACGCGAACAGGTCCATTGTCGCCAACCTTTGGAACTCTGCGGTGTCATTAACTCTGGGGTAGGGGACGTCCGGAATGTCTTTGCCAATGAAGGGGCAAAGCTTGTCCCAGCCCAGGCCATCCTCCAATCTGACCACAAGAAGCTTCTCGGGAGAAATCAACTCCTTGACAGCTTTGTTACTGTGTGGCCGCTTAGCTTTCCGACACCTGACAGCCGAATTCCGAATAATTGACGGCGATCACGTCCGCGCGCGCGAACGATGGGCGGAAATAAACTTACTGCGCGTTGTACAGCTCTACACACTCATCCAGCTCCCTCTCTTTATCTCCGCCCATGTAGCCTCGGTAGAGGACTCGTCGGAAGCTGTGGCCGAGCTGGGTCAGGTAGTAGGTGTAGGCGTCGAACATGCCAATCAGACGCACGGAGGGCGTCGTGAAGAAGGTCGCCATTGGCTGGAAGGTCTTGGCCACGGAGCGCCGCCATGCCTCGGGGTCCCGCTCGGTCAGGACGAACTTGGCGTCCGGGTATGCCGCCACGAGCTCGGGGAGGAACCACGCGGGCACGTCGGTGACGCTGTCGTAGTCCCCGAACCACTTGTCAAAGTCCTCTCGGGTGAACTTCTTGCCCTCGCCCAGGGACCCGGCACGGACCGCGTCGTCCATCATGCGGATGTGTGACACGCCATTCTTGAAGACTTCCACCTGGTGGTACGGCTTGTAGCCGAGGATCTTCAGGGCATGGTAGAATCCGTTGGTTGCGTTTCTAGAAATGACATTGTCAGATCGTTGGGATGCATTGGGGGCCGTCCCACTTGTTTGTTATGGCATAGGGTTGCGTACCGTCCGAAACTGAGTAGGATGACCTCCTTCTCCCGAGGGTTTGGGTGAACTGGCTGGCGGTCGATGAATCTAGACATCTTTATTCCTTGCTAGTCTTCAATTGCGTGATTGCAGGCAACGATGTCGTGATCGAGGAAGTGCGATGGTAGATATTATCAACGGGTGCAGCTCCCAGAGGCGACAGGGGCATCTCGGAAACCGCCTCGCTGCTGCTTACCTCCGGCCATTCTCGATGCACGAGTGGTCGACATATCACATACCCCGCGGCTGATCCCCAGCGCTAATGCGGTGAACAACGCACATCGCCGGTCGGGGGAATCGTTCCGTCTGGTATATCGAACCACTCATGCAGTCTTCGTGGGTCTTGATGTGGTGTTGGATATGTCATTTTGCGTTATCTGCGAGGGTTGCTGCAACCAACGTGTCGCGAGTTGTGGGGCGCGGAGTAGTTTTAGGTCAACAGAAGCGACTATTCGCAGACATTGTACGAGCTTCACACGAGGGTGAAGGGTACTTGCATGAGAAATGCTACACACATCCACAATTAGATGTAAAATGAACTCGCGGGATTACGAATATTTGCAGGTACGGAAATCAAGAAAAATCCGAAGGCCGAGACATTTATGAAGAAAAGAGTCCGCTTCGCGTCGCGAGCTCAACAGACTCTGCGGATTGGTGTACGAGATTCGTTCTCAGTTGCTCAAACCCTTGTAACTAGATACCAGCTTCTTTGTAGCGAGACTATAGTATCCAAATGATTTATTGGCTTCTCTTGACATGATGACAAGCAAGAATGTTATGATCGGAATGAACATAGTAACAAAGACCCAGGCAGTTATTTTCCTTGAAACTTGCCTTTGTCTTACGAATAATGAAAACACCAAAACTGCATAATGTGTGTATGGGTCAACCTATCATAAAGGTTGACGCTCCCACTGGCACTTGTCGTCCTACAGCGAATCAATGAATTCAATTGACCGAATTCCATAGCTGAGCATTTAATTCCAACCATCCTTCTTTCTTTTCTGAATGAATGTTCCAAATTAGCCTTGTGGTTGCCCTGAACTATCCTAAGACAGGGCCGGCACCGCCCAGGGCGACCAACTGTCAACATTGAAGTTATTGTATGTTTGATCGGTCCGGTAGACACTTGTCGAGCCGCCAGACTGCTTCAAGAGGAACTTGTTGATGAATGCAGTCAACTCGCTCTGCTGGGAGCTCGGGAAGCTGCAGTGCGCATGATTCCCAACCTGGCTGTATCCGAAGGTATCAAGAGACCCCAGCGCCTGCCACTGCTTCCTAGCCCCTCCCATGCAGCCATAAGTGCTCATCGTCCCCAGCCACTCGTAGTCGGGGTTCTCCATGATGTAAACTGGCCTAGGCGCAATGAGACCAGCCAGCATGTGGTGGTCAAAGGGCAGCTGGTTGACGTTGCTCGTGTACTGATTGAAGTTGGGGCTGAACCACGGGTTCTCGGTCACGATCTGTTTGGCGTCTTGGACTGTGAATCCGTTGCGGTTTTGCCAGTCGGCGATGCGCCAGCATCCCGCACCTCCGGCACCAGATTCCTGGGGCAAGGTAAGCGCGATGCGGGAGTCGAAGGCGCCGGCGACGAAGGCTCCCTTGCCGTTGCGGGAGCAGCCGGTCACTCCCAGACGTGAGGGATCGATTCCGACGGATGGGGTGAGCTCAAGCGCGTCGATGATTCGGGAGACGGCCCACGACCAAGCCATCAAGGCGCCCGCGCTATGTCCGCTGCCGTAGAGGTCGTAGAACTTGCCCTTTCCGCGAGAGCCGCCGCCTTGCTGCTGGGCGATCTCGTCATTGTTGAAAGTGATTGTACCGACGGTGGAGGGAACGGGAATGCTCGCGGCGCCGTAGGCGATGATGGCAGGGACGCTATTGCCACTCGGTTTGGAGATGGTTACGGCAAAAGAGATGGACTTTCCACCGTCCGAGACGTTGATGGTGAGCTTGTTTCCAGAGTAGGAGGCGGTCACAGACTGCGGCTTAGGGGGCAATGTTCCAAGCTCTAAATGCTGGAGCTGGGAGCTGATCTCGGCCTGTCGGCAAGCCCAGTCGGCTTTAGTCGTGACCTTGCCTCCGTTCTGAAAAGTAAAGGGGTCCGGCAAGACCGAAGTGGATGCGCCGAGCCCGTTGGGCAGAGCGGGGCAAGCAGTTCCACCTCCCCCCGGCGCAGTGGAGGCACTGGTGATGGGGCTTCCCGCCGACGTAGTGGAAGTTTGTAGGGTGGTTGAGGGGGGCTGCGGAGCCGGAGAGGACGTCAGGGGAGGACTTCCGGCAACGCATTGGGAGTACCAGTCGTTTGTGTAGCGACAATAATAGCCGGTGATGCAGGTTGTTCCGCCTGTGTGCCCAATTCCACCACATTGAGCCCATGCTCCCTGTTGCGCAACTGCGTGTGCGCTTAGAACGACGACTGCCGCCGCGAGTTGAAGATATTTCATGTCTTATTTCTTCGGTATTTGAGATACGACAGCCGATCAATCAATTTGTGAACAACCTCGCGAGATTGAAAACTAATGTCTTCCTTTCTTAGGACTTTTTATACACACGTCTGCTTGTCGCCAAGGCGAACTATTCACGATAATGATCAGAAGAAGAACGGAATGTCAACTTTAGCGTACCAAACATTCGCCCACCCCGAAGAAGACTTGGGCTGAAAAGCAGTGCTGTAGACATTCTACTATTGGGACATCCCGCTTGTTGCGTTGCATTGAACCGATCGCGTGGTCTTCCGGGAAAACAGCATTTCAGGCTGAATGGAACAGTCTGTCTTGATAGTACCCCAACACTCCAAATTCGGATATATCCATCGTAGAATGGTGTCAGCTGGCCGAGTTCAGCTTTCAGTTTTACCTTCTGCAACAACTGAGCCTTCACGTTGAGATGTGTGCGTGGTACGCAACGCTGCAGATTATGGGTGGCATGATCAATTTGTATGCGCCAAGTAGGCCTCAGGCAAGACTTGGGAATTGACTCATTCTTATGAAACCTGGTTGGCTGAAGACTTTGAGGAGGTGCGCCCTGGCAATATGTAGGCCTTTGACACTGGACGCCAGCCAAGCTACCCAACCGTGAGGTCCCGACCGAGGGCTTTGTTGTTTATGCTGTACGCAGTAATTCTCGGTTGTGTCCCACAATTTGGGATCCGCCGACCTCACAACAGCTCGCATCTGAAAACAAGGTTGCGAGGCCACCAGTATGTCAAGAACTTGCTCATGGGCTCCCCACATATTCCCAAAAAAACGTCCGAAATTCCCAAGAAACGTCCGGCAATCAGTTTGACCCCTAGCATGTCTTTTGCCAACACGGCAGTGACGGCAGTCTGAGTTCAGCGGTCCGGCCAAAAGGCAATGATCCCAACTGAGCGACTCTGGGCAGAGTCTTGCTTTCGGACATGACCCACATGAGTGTGCAGTTGCTTCAATTTTAATATGCGGAATATACCGTTCAGTCATCATACGATGTCAGTCTAGTCGAGCTCCAGTCGGAACAAGCCATGAGGTGGAATACGGATATCGTGATCAGACTAGAGAGTAAGTAGGTTTAGAGGAACTTCGTCCCGAGTTGACTCTCACTTAGAGTCATCGTCCGAGCAATTACAAGGCCAAAGTAGGCAGGTGGTAGCTCTACAAGTAGAGTTTACGGAGTAGTCCACTAGCATAGAGTTAACTCAGCAATTCGGATAAGTTGCCTTGTGTTTATCCCGTAATGTGGCGGTTAGGGATTAGGAGTTCCGGTAGCCGGCCCCTAAGCCCTAAGTCAGCCTGGAGATGTTTTAGGGGGTGGCTGTTTAATCCGGAACAGGAGTTGATGGAGCTCGGGCACGGCACCTCCGGAAAGGGGAAGTTAAGCATGTTCATCCGACGTTAAGGTCGCCCCGTCAGCATTATGCCGAATTTGCTTGCGGCTCTGTCGCCAGTGACATCTCATGCCACTGAACTTCCAACCTATGATGACATGAATCGCAGGTCGAAGCGGTTGTGGACCTGCCCGAAATTTAGATCTGCGCCTTTGGAAGGAAGATGCCGATGGCTGGAGTGGGGCCATTCCGAGTCCCGAACCAACATGGCGCGGTCTTCCTCGTCGCCTTTCAACCAGCTGGTGTTGAACTATCACCTCTTCAAGTTGTTTGGGAACCTTTGATCAGTTCAACGTCAAGCAGCCCATTCAACAATCAGATGAACACAATAAACGAAAATGTTGTGTTCACTAACTATTTTCCTATTAAGCAACATATGAAACTGGAAACCCCTATGTTCCGCCTATGCGCTCCCCGCAAACCGGCAAAAAGGGTCGGACGATTCATGCGCTAACCCACAACTCCACAACTTCTGTTATTTTAGGCTTCCCGATAGACATCAACCTAGTCTCGGCACGGGAATTTGGGAGAGTCTACCCGAAGGGCCGAAGGGGATAAGCATTTGTACACATCAGTCAACAATCACCTGAGTTGTCATACTAGCACCACATGCAACCTCGATCGGGCCTCAATGACGAATCAGAGGTTGTCGGTTCCTGAAAAATAATCTATTTAGCGTCCTTTACAACAAAGCTTGGCACTACATTGATATGCATATTGTTCCGTAGTCCATAGTGAGCCCACCGCTTTTGGCTGAGACTGCGGGGATCGTGGGCTAGCACAGCCCTGCAGGGCTCCTCGCGGGCTGTGTTCCGGGTCTGTGTGTCAGTGTTCCATCCGGAGATGATTTCCCAAATGTCCTAGTCCCCGTAGATGCGCAGGTTTACAGCACGGGTAAGGTTGGCGATGGGGGCAACGGCATGAGGTGGGAGGAGAGAACAACGTCACAAGAGAGAGAACATATGATGGTCAAGTTTCTATAAAGCAGGCGAAGATTCACCTCCTCCAGACGATTTCTTTCCCCATCAACTCAAACAACTCAGTCAACAGTCACTCACTCGCTACCAACTCACAAACCACCACACTCTTTCAAACCAACAACCACTCTTTTACCACATTCAAAATGAAGTCTGCCGTCATCTTCTCCGCCGTCGCCCTCTTCGGTGCTGTCTTCGCTGCTCCCCTCGAGTCTTCCAACGAGGCTTCCAACCTCTTCGCTCGCGTAAGTGACACCCGGTCTCGATTTCATACCGTCCAGATTTACTGACAAGTCTGCTATTACAGAAGCTCTGCGTCTCTGAGGACGGCATTGCCTGCTACTACGACAACAACCAGTGCTACTGGCACGACTGCTCTGACTGCAGCTGCGAGGACGTCTACAACGGCGCCAAGCTGATCCGCCGCGACTGCACCGACGCCAAGGACGCCGCCACCTGCCCCAACGTCCCCGACCCCAAGGCTGCGACTCCCGCTCCCGCTCCCAACCCCAACCCCAAGGCTTAAGACAATGACTCTGTTTTGACGGACTTTGTTTGGGGACTTTCGAATAGTTGGAGAAAACGCAACGTTTCTTTTTGTCTGTTGATAATCAATAATACCTGAATTGAAAAGATTCTCACAAATCCTCGTGGAAGCTCTTACCCCGGCTTTTGGTGCCAATTGTCTGTGATCAGGCGGCGCTGACCCAATGTGAAGTCTTGTACTCCTAATTATAAAGGAGACCGCCTAATTTTCCTATGTCTGCGTGGCTACATTACCTGTGTAGTTAATTATTTCTACTGAAGACGGTAGCAGAAAGAGTGATAATATGATAACGACGACGACGACGATAATAGCAGCGACAACGACAGCAAGGTAGAGCACGTTACTACAGGCAAAGTAGGCGCTTTAGCACAGGAAAAATAGCCTATCTCTTAGAAAATGGGGTAGCTGCCGGGGCACCTTGCCGACCTCTAAGACTTTTTACGGAAATGACAGATGCGATTGGTACGATCTTATATAGCTTGTCTTTCGAGTTCCGCCAGCCTTGTTGGTACACACACTCTAGCAGAGAGGGGTGATGATGAGCAGTGAGTTGGGCGTGGCAGGCGTTCTGGTTGAACAATTACAGTTGGAGTCAAAAGTCCCAACCAGATTAGGTAGAGAGGACCTGCTGCCTAGCTGTGCCGCTCGCAACTGGGACTAGCGTCGTCGACACAGCATTGCAATTTAAAAAATCACAAATCGGATTAGGCAGTCAGTCCTAATCGAGTCCGAGCTCCGCTATTTGAACTGTCTACTTAAGCTTCATTGCTCCGACGCCTTTATTTCAACCACAGACGCTTTGCAGACTATATCCCAGCATATCAACCGGCCATGGCCAAATTGATTCAACTCCCCGCAGAGCTGCTGCAGAAGATTCTCTCGAATTGCCTAAACATCAACCACCATGTCGCTTACTTGGTCCTTCCCCTGTTCGAGCCGAACGCTGCCGACTTGGCGACTTTGAAAGCGGCTTCACAAACGTGTCGGGTCCTTCGCGATGTTGCTGAACCGCTCATCTGGAGACACCTCTGCCTGACGCAGCCCCGGCGTCAGGGCCACCCGACGACGCGGCAGCTGATCGGCCTCATCCGGCTCTGGCACAATCGACCCGAGCTCGCAGGCCACGTCCACACGCTCTACTTCTCCGGCGATGACCTGCCCTTCGGCCCTCAAGTGATCGACGAGGACGACATCGCGTTTGTGTCGCAGGT
The DNA here is from genome assembly GCA_025328625.1 of Colletotrichum sp. SAR11_240. Lineage (NCBI taxonomy): Eukaryota > Fungi > Ascomycota > Sordariomycetes > Glomerellales > Glomerellaceae > Colletotrichum > Colletotrichum sp. SAR11_240. Next base: position 518,296 of record JAKMXA010000002.1, read on the forward strand.
TCTGCAGGAATTCGGCTTCCAACTGTCGCATCCATGGTTTCAAGCTCCAGGGCATGTCTCCGACCTACAGCCGTGGCATACAGCGTTCAACAACCTCAGCTTCATCACGGCGCTGATAGTCCTCATGGCCCGGAATGTCAGAGCGCTCGACCTCTTCGTCGGCGGCGACTTCTTCAAATGCATGCCCAGCCCAGGAGAGACGTCCGCCCGCCTGGAGCTCTTGAACCGTTTCCGGTGCCACTCGACCACCGGCGAGTCCATGGCCAGCATGAAACCTCTCCTCCGGCTTGCTCCTAACCTCAAGAAGCTCCAAGTCTGGCGTGCTCGCCTCGGTCACGACGAAGACTTAGACTGGAGTGGGTTCACGTCGCTGGAGCTCACGGACGCCGACGTGAGTGAAGCGGCGATCGCCGACGTCGTCAGGTCCTGTCGTGGGTTGCGGGAGTTCACATTCTCGCCGGACACAGGCCACGCCCCGAACGAAACCATGGCGGCCCTTTTGATGCACGCTGGTACCCTTCGAAAGCTCGACATAAACTTCGGGGCCGAGGGGCAAGAAGATGGCCTTTGCGTTGGCTCGGTTGCAGCCTTCACCAGCCTCGAGGAACTCGGGATCTCAGCGGGGGAGATGGGGTGGGATGAAGAATGCACCCTGCACATGTTACCAACAAGTCTGAGGTCCCTCGAAATTCACGGATACCCTAGAGACGACGAATGCCGCCAAGAGATCGAGTGGCTGGCGGGCGCAGTTGAAGCGGGGTCCTATCCCAACCTCAAAGAGGTCTGGTTATCGGGCTGGGAGTGCGACACCGATCATCCGGGGCCGTGTTGGGGCACTTATGTCGACGAGAATAATCCGTTTAGAGAGGGCGTCGACCAGCACGGTTCCGACTGGGAGTACGATAGTGACGAAGAGGAGGACGGATGCGATGGCGGAAGGACGGTGACTGAGCTTCGAGCGATTCTCCTGGAGGCGGGTGTTTCCTGCAAAATTAGACCGCCGTGAGACAGTATGAACTAGAAGGTTCGATTAATAGTTCCAAACTCAGCATGTTGCATAGCTGTTCTCATAGCGGTTTTCGTGGAGTGCGACGGAAATGGTATGCATTTGTGTTTGTCCATGTGGGCTGATCAAGACTTTTGGAAAGCGGCAACGTGGAAGCTCCTTGAAACTATCACCCGGTAGTCGGGCTCTCATTGATTGACGTGTTGAACATAAGTATGTTCACAGTCAAAGCATGATGATTGGACTCCAACAACTCAAGGAGCCCGTACAATTGGTGGTGAGAGCAACGAAGAAGACAAAGAAGCTGGTTCGAAAATCCAAGTATTGGCGGTATTTAGTTTCGCCAAGAGAATCAAATTCCGCTGCGATTTGGTCCAACGAAGACAAGTGATTCGAGAAAATTCCCAAGATCCGCAAGAGATACACCTACCTCTATTTCAGATTTCCAGACAACTCTGATTCTCAACCGCGGCGTTGGAGGATAAGTTGATGATATGTTCCGCCCAAACGACGAAGATATCGAAGACGCCCAGAAAAGCGCAACTAGATCGAGAAGCTCTTTGGGAGACTTGCCGCCAGAGCTGATCACGGAAATATTGAGCGCAGTAGACGACGCTACCACCATCAGCCGCCTTGCTCGCACATGTCGCGGCCTAGCACGCATCGCCAGCTGCGCCCTCTACCGCAATTCTTTCCGAGGGACAGATCCAACGAGGTGGGCCATTGATCGCGACCGTTTGGATACTCTCACGCAGATATTGACGCATCGGTCCACGCCGAGATGGGCCATCACTCCCCAGGACCTAAGTACCCATCTCGTAGAAGCGTTGAGAGCTGGCAGCTTTAGGATCGCTGACGCCCTCCTTGATGCTGGGGCGGAAATAGTCTACAGCCCTGGCTCGAGGTTAAATCTCCCCAATGAAGAAGTTGCAATACGGCCCGACGAATTTCACGGGCACCTCGGATCGCTCGCACTCGCCGCTCGCAGCCGCTATCACCTCACCTTTTGGTACAAACCCACCAAGCCGTATGCTTCCGAAGCTGAGTACTGGAGATGGAAGAAACGGGCGATGATGAAGATTCTGGCACGAATGAGGATTGACGTTTCACGGAGGCATCTGAAGCATTCTGTACTCTTCTTCGATGGCTACCGCAGAGAGCTCGATATCGCGCTCATCGAAGCTGCAAATGCAGATGCCCACTCGATCGAGATGATGGAGTTTCTCCTCGCCGCAGGAGCAAACATCAATGCCGAGATGAACGACCAGTATGTCGGCCAGGTCTGGCGAAACGCCCTGGACGAGGAAGTTCCCAGCTTGTTCCGCGCCAAGGTCGAGTTTCTCGTAGAGCGAGGTGTCGATACGAGCCGAGTGTGGTCTTGGCAGGGGCCTCTAACGTCGGCAGAGTTCTTCCTGAAAAAGGTGCGCTGGAGTTGTCTCTTTTCGGCGGACACGTCCTTTATCGATCGGGCCCTCTGGATGATGGACTTAATGGAGGGCTGTGGCTGTTTGGAATGGCCACTTGCTACCTTCGAAGCCTTCAACACATGCGAGATGGCTGCGCGGGGGATAGAGTTGGCTGGACTCGAGATGGGTGCAGGAGGTGAGCTGGAGTTGATATTGAATGACACGGAGGAATCTTTGCAGCCGCTGCAGACGGCGTTGAAGCAGCATCTCAGCCGAAAATTGCTCAAGAAGCCCTTGGTGACTTTGAGGAGGACTGAAGATCAAGGTCCCGAAATCATTGATGGCCATGCTAGCAAGCTGGATTCTGTTGACAAGGAGAGTCTGCCGGAAGCAATATTGCGGCTGGCAGACTTACGCGAGGAATGGCTAGCTGAAAACTGCTCAAAGATGTGAAAGTCGGCAAATGTTCAAGATGCCACTACAGAAGGCCTGCAGGTTCAAAGTCACGGTGCCCAGCAGAAGTTGTCTAAGTCACATTTCAATCGTTCAACTTTCGCATGCAGTTCTTGAAGCAAGATCAAGACCGTGAAGACGCTGGATCAACTTCAAACGCAGGCCACGACTCGAGAAGCTCGCACTAGCTTGCCCAAATGAGCCATGTGGATTCCCATTCGCGACACGTCATTGGCGAGGAGGCCATGTGGAAGCAGCTGCAGAGTCGGGATAAAGCCTCCAGGCGCATGAAATACCTCCACATTGCACGCGTGGGATTCATTACTTTTTTGGGGGGAAAACTGGGCGGTGTGCTTGATTCAACGTGAAGAATCACAGGGAAAACCCTGAGGCATTTTGCACACGCGACTTCAGACTCGCCTGCAGAGTGGTCGACCGGATGTTTGGTTTCTCATAAGCCGTGTGTGCTGTCCATTGCGGGTTGTGTTTGAACAGTGAGGCTCCACAATGACTCGCACGCGATGTTTCCACTGCTTCTGTTCCCATTGGCTGGACGATACGCGGAAGGATGCAGTGGCGTCGCGCCGGGCGGGCATGCGCGCTTCACTGCTGCAGGTGAGATTGATGGTTGAGACGAGATGCATGTGGAGGCGTTGTGGTGCAGGACGGAACGGTATCGTATGCATCATGGATCCTGATGGATGTGAAGGTTGAAGCTATTCCCATAGTTCAGTTCAGGATCGCGGAAAAACAGAATAAAAGTTCGGGGTGGATGGATGTCGGCCGAGTTGTATGACGTAAGGACATTTCCTCGCCGTCATTGATTGGGCAGCTGCGTCGGGCTGTTCGGGCGAATGACCCCGGGCGGCACGGGTGGTGATAAAGGCTGCCGCTGACTGACAGGCGACAGGGGTTCGGTCACAAGGAACCCGGTCATCTCCTCGCGACTTGAACGGGAACGGCATAGCGGGATCCATGGATCTCTCTCCCACGCCGATTACACATCAAATTTCCACACCTGCACCTGCACCTGCACCTGCGCTGCGCTGCAAAGAGGGAATGGGACCCAACAAGATCCCGTCCGTCCCGCCAACGCCCGCCTGCCCGCCCACCATGTCAAAGTCCGCAGTCCGCTTCGAGGCCGCCGCCGCCCCCGATCTTTCCCAGAGCGACCTCGCACACTTTGCGCTGCTTGCTGACGCCGGCTGACGGAGGAAATACGACCTTTTGTTTCCCCAAAGAGAAACCTGCCTGTCGCACACCGCCGACACAGATCCGACATCACATCTCGATAAAGGACAGACAAAAAAAGAGCACGATAAAACCGCACACACCAAAAAAAATATGGCCGATACCGCGACTTCCGACCCCGCCTCCAAGGTGAAATCCCACGCCTCGACTGTCGTCGCCGAACACGGCTACCCGCGCGGCCATCTGGGGCACCTCAACGAGCACGAAGAGGCGCAGCTCGTCGCCTTCAAGAAGCTGGTTGAGGAGAAGGGGCTGTACAAGCCAGGCCCGCCTGCGTCCCACGACGACCAAACACTTCTGTGAGCCGCTTTACACGTTTTTGCCTTCCTCATTTTTTCTCTTTGCGCCGGATGTCCCGGGACACACAAAGAGCTGACTGTTTTCCCCCTCCAATAGGCGATACCTCAGAGCCCGCAGCTGGGTCCCCGCAGACGCCCTCACGCAGTTCAAGGACACGGAGGAGTGGCGCGCCGGCAGCGACATCGACACCCTCTACCACACCATCGAGCTCGACGCCTACGAGCAGAGCCGCCGCCTGTACCCGCAATGGACCGGCCGCCGCGACCGCCGCGGCATCCCGCTGTACCTCTTTGAGATCAAGCACCTCGACACCAAGGCCATCGCCGCCTACGAGAAGTCCGGCAAGGAGACCTTCAGCAAGGCCAAGTGGGACGGCAAGACCCCGCAGGGCCTGCTGCGCCTGTTCGCCCTCTACGAGAACCTCACCCGCTTCAACCAGCCCTTCTCGACGCAGCTGCAGGACCGCGACTTCAACGACACCCCCATCACCCTGAGCACGAACATTGTCGACATCTCGGGCGTCAGCCTGAAGCAGTTCTGGAACCTCAAGAGCCACATGCAGGCTGCCAGTCAGATTGCGACGGCGCACTACCCCGAGACCCTTGACCGTAAGCCTTTTTTTTACAGTGTACCCCTACGCGCGCAGTCACTGACCTCACCCAGGCATCTTCATCATCGGCGCGCCCGTCTTCTTCTCCACCGTCTGGGGCTGGGTCAAGCGCTGGTTCGACCCCATCACCGTCTCCAAGATCTTCATCCTCTCCCCGCACGAGGTCCTCCCGACGCTCGAGCAATTCGTCGAGCCGCGCAACATCCCCAAGAAGTACGGCGGCCAGCTCGAGTTCGCCTGGGGCGACCAGCCCGCCGTCGACCCCGCGTGGGAGGGCGTCGTGCGCTGGGAGAACGGCCACAAGGCCTTCACCGGCCGCCCCGCCGTCTGGCGCGAGACGGCCGACGGCACCCGCGTCGAGTGCTTCGGCATTGGCTGCGTCAACGGCAAGGAGCAGGAGGAGCTCATCGCCTCGGTGCCCCGCACGTGGCCGCCTGCCAAGACGAATGGTGTCGCGGTGGAGACGACCACGACTGTGCCGGTTGACGAGAAGGACGGCGCCGTGACGGAGGGCACCCAGACTGAGCCTGTCAAGATTACCGAGCCCGAAGCCCCGACGACCAATGGCGAGGAGGAGCTGTCGAAGCTGTCCATCTCCGAGACCAAGGAGATTACCGAGAAGCACACCAACGGCAGCACGACGGCGCCCGTGGGCCTGGCATAGAGGAATTTCGAGTAGAATATAGAAAAGAGGGGGATGCATATGCGGCAGGAGGCGATTGCTTTTGGGTGTGGTTTGGGAAACGGTTTTTATCATATATATACCCCCGAGGGTTCGATGGTCCTATTAATTTACATCTGGCTTTGGTCAGTTGTGGGACGACGGAGCAACAACATGGGCTGGAGTTTTTAGTTCTGAAATACCAAAAACATTGTTTGATTTCATCTCTAGAAGTGCATGGTATCAAGAAAGACGTCGCATCGTCTCATCTAAAGCCAGAGGACCCTGAGATCAGATCTTGGTGTGGCCATATCGTCCCGTCCCGTCGTACGTCTGGCGAACCCTCCCCGCGTCCGTGGAACTGGGATGCCCGAAACCTTACCGCCCCCAACGCCTCTATGTACTGTTTATCCTCGCCCGTTTAATCTCTATCACTCTCGCCGTCGTCTCTCGTCCACGTCGCCTGAAAGCCACAGCTCACCCCGTATACCCCCTCCTCTTCCTCCACTCCGCCACGCCCTTCTCAATCTCCGCCCAACTCGTCCCGTCCCTGACCAGATGCATCGTCACCCCCAAGCTCTCCGTATCCCGATTCCTGCTCTCATCATCGAAAAACAGCATCTCCGTAAACGGGATCCCCGTCTTGCGGAAAATCGCCTCAAAGTGCCTGATCTTACTACTCGGATAAATCTCCAGCCCGCCATCGAAAAACTCCAGCGCCTTGCGCGCCTTCTCCTTCTTCCCGCTCCCGCCCTCCTCCGCGCTCGGCGGCGGCACGTGCAGCAGCTTCAGCATATCCCGCGCCAGCTCCGGCGCGCTGGTCCTCGACGCGACCGCGAGCTTCACGCCCGCCAGCGGCAGCGTGTACAGGATGCGCGGGACGTCGGCGTAGAAGGCGAAGGACTCGCCGTGGCGGTCCGTCGCGGCGGAGTGCGCGGCGTTGGCCTTGAGCGGGCCCGAGACGTGGGTGTCGACCCAGAAGGGCCAGAGGGTGTAGTCGAGGTCGAAGACGATGAGCTTGGGCAGCGGCAGGTCGTCGGTGAGGATGCGCGGGAGGGAGAGCGAGGCGGTCGTCGAGGTGGAGGGCGTGCCGTTGCCGAGGGTGGATGTGCTGCCTCCTTGCGGGGTTTTGGAGAGCTTTTTGGGCATTGTGCGGAGGGAGCGCCCTCGTGGGACGTCTTGTTTATCGGAAGATTTGAGGTGTGTTGGATTGGCGTGGGTGATGTCGTGGAAGCAGAGTGCAAGTTTGGGTTATCGTCGTTATCGAGGCTCGGTGGGTGTAGATGCTGATGGGAATTACTGTTTGGAGGGGCAGAGCGATAAATTGCGGCGGGCGCTTTTTTTCGTCACTGCCGGGGCAGCTACACTAGCGCATTGGCTCCAACGGCGGGGTCCTGCGGGATTACAGCGGTGATTTGACCCCCGGGCCGCGCATCGAAAACTCTCGGCGGGCAGGCCGCACGGGAAGCAAACGAAACAACTAGATCAGACGAAGAACTTGGCGGAATGAAACCCGGGAAAAATATCATTTCGACACCATTGGCACAGAGGCAGCATGAACATTTATAAGGGCCATGGACGGCAAAAGGCAAAAGGTATCGACGTTGGCCTGATTCGAACAGACGCTCCCGAAGGAACAAGATTTCTAGTCTTGCGCATTAGACCACTCTGCCACAACGCCAGATGGGTATCCGCTGAGCTGCGGACTTGATGGAGACGACAGATTGGTAGACTATGGAGCGCACTGACCACATTCCATCATCATCAGAGACGAATTCGAGCCATTGGCCCTGTTCGATGCCCAATTCCCGACAAGATCACGCCCGCAAACTCTTCCTTTGGGCGTGAATCCCTGGAACTCACACCTTGTGGTATCCTAAGTCCGACCGAATACCTCTCAGAGGTCGCCAAATGGATCGTAGTCGTCCTCCAACATCGCCTTCTGCACAACCCTCCTCCTGACGCCCTGGTTGCCGCCGTCAAAGATGGGCAACACGGCCGCCTCCTGCACAAGTCTGGCAAATGGATACTCGTCCGACCAAGACGCTCTGCATTCTCATTAGCACTTCCATTGAAAGAGACGTCCACAGGACAAACTCACATCCCAATGACCCTCATCGCCTCCGCAACTCCCTCAACCGCCACCTCGGACCCGTAGATCTTGGCCTGCGAGCACAGCTCCACCGCGTCCTTTTCGCCATTGTCCACTGCGTGCGCAGCTTTCCAGCTAATCAGCCGCGCCGTGTCAATCTTCGTCTTCAGCGAGACCAACAAGTCCGCGGCAGACTGCCTCTCGAGGACCATGACGCTGCCGCCCTGGTCCTTATCCTTGGCAAAGCGCAGCGCGGACCGGAACGCCGTGCGCATGATGCCGGCGCCCATGGCCCCGACCATGGCCCCCGTCGCCGCGAACGCCATCTCAACGATCCGCACCGCTTCAGCGCCCCTTGCGACCACGTACTTCTCCGGCACGCGCAGGTTGGTGAAGGCGACGTGCGGGCCGCAGTGCGCCGTAAACCCCGGTGTCTCGATGTACTTCACCACCCGGAACGCACCCTCGTCATTCTCGTCTAACACAGCGCGCGGGATAGCGAGTACCATCGCCGAACCCACCAGGTCGCCGCTATCACCGTCGCCATCCCGGCAGAACACAGTCTGCACATCCGCCCCGCGCCCATCCCACCCCGTGCAATTCCCCGCCCAGATCTTCTCGCCGTTGAGAACCCACCCATCACCCCGGCGCCTTGCCACCGTCTGCGCGCCCCTTCCGCCCTTCTCGAAGAAGTTCGCCGTGCCGCCGGGCTCAGACCACTGAAACGCAGCCAACGGGGCCCCCTCGGCCGCCAGAAACGGCGTCACAAGCTCCTTTTTGAGAGAGTCGTCGGCGGACGAGAAGATCAGCGGCATGAGCCCCAAGCTGTCCGTCAGGAGATTGAGCGCGACGCCGGGCTCCACGGCGAAGAGCTCCTCCGTGACGAGCGCCGACTCGAGGAGCGTGCCGCCCGTGCCGCCCAGGTGCGGGGGCACGAGGGACTTGATCACGCCGGCGCGGACGGCGGTCTCGAAGAGGGGCTTGGTGGAGAGGAAGCGGGTGACGCCGTCGTTGGGGAGTTTGGTGTAGGAGGCGTAGGCATCGTGGAGGAGTTGGGAGGCGAAGGCTGCCGCGTTGGTGCGGGCTGTGCGCTGTGAGTCGGAGAGGGTGAAGTCGATCATTGTGTGGTGGGTTGGCGATGGTTGTCGCGATTCAATTGAGGAAAGTGGCTGGAGGTGAGCTGTGCTAGGTTATGTAGGTGGACTGCGATCTTGGGCTGACCACCATCGCTAACCTCCTGGTCGATCGCATTGCTGTACATCCTTGGTTCAACCATAGCATCGCTTGCCAGTCGGCGTTAGTTTCTCACCGTCGTGCTTCCTGCGTTGGTAGGTGTTTCCTCAAAGGAGGCATTCGTATTGTTGAACTATCATCCCAAAAGCCATTTCTCGAACTTGGCAATGTGCTGTCTTTCAATGATCTAGGTACTCTGCATGAAGGTGGTCAGCAAACCGGAGCTGCGACCCAATTGGAGGAGCAGAGATTCTGCTTGTCGACCAAAGACCCTCAATAGGACATGCAGAGACTCCATAACTGAGCTGACGGCATTGCCTCTTGGCCTTCAGAAACAGATTACGTCTGACTTGAATCGGTGGAAACCTGACCTAGTTCCCCGCATCGAAGGAGTTAGACTGGAGTGCTGGTATCCGTGGCTTTCATCAAACACAGCTGTCCTCGCAGCCAATTTGCATCTCATAAATTTGTTTTCTGGGCTACTCCAGCAAGATCTGGGGAGATTCAGAAACGCGGGGCTGAGTATGTCTTCCGCATGTCCCGGCCCCAGCGGGTACGACCGGCACTGTGCCGAAACGGGCAAGTGGAGGTGATGATGCGCGCGTATGATGACCATGTTGGAGTTATTGATAGGCTTGAGGTACCAAATCACGGCGCGACATCGATTGGTTTCTCTGCAGATTATCCTGGTGCAACTTTGTACATTCGGCGGTGTTCCCGTGCCGCGGCCCGGGACCGGCCCCACCTCCGCCCCGTTAATCCGGAGATGGAGGCCGGTATTGAAAGAACGCCGGGCACGATACATCTACTCTAAAAAAGCCATTTCCAATGTGCACCAAGCCAGGAATTGATTGAAAGGAGCCTCTCACAGTATTGAAGAACCAGGCGACTTGTTTCATGCCTCTTTAGCTACGTTCCCAACTGCCTCGGCAGAAGCTCACCCCATCTCCAACCACGCACTGCTTGTAAACCCGTAAATCCGTAAAACCACCATCACATCGAAATGTTTAAGAAGCCGATCCCAAGCAACCACAGGCCAAACCTTGTGTGTCGCATCTCACATCGGAGGCTACTTTTTGACCCCGAAGCTATGGCCACACACATGACAGCTCCCAAGCTGTGAATGAGATGAGGAAGCTCTGATACACACGGTGTGCTCGTCCGGGAACAATGCCCGGCAATTCCATTCGCGCAAACTTGCAAACATCTCCTGACGCTGTTTGTCACAACCGATGGGAGAGCTTGCAGCTGCCGCAATTCAAACAAATAGTACTTTTCTCGGCGTGTTCGGGAACCTGGGCAACGACGCCTTTCCTCGACCAAAATGTCCGTCCCCGACGCCACGCTCTCCTTCAGCCCCCCAGCGGTCTGAGTTTCTCGGCACGGCGCCATCTGAAGTTACCCGGCCACAGCAACCACAACCACAAACGCCACCTGGTCCAGGAAAAGAAAAACAAGGGGTCTTGGGTTGGTTCCCGCGGCGCCGGACTGTTCTAGTGCCACAGCGCAAGTACCGAGCGCTGCGTGACGTCCGATGGACTGTGGTGGGGTAGTGCGGGGGAATTAAACTGGCTGATGTCCTCCCACCCCTTTCCCTCCACATGCCCCCCGTTCTCCAACGGCATTTGCGACGTAGTGTGAAGGGACGGATGATATAAAAAGACCCCGAAGCTTTCAGACAATCCAGGTCTCTATTGACCCGGTCGCGACTTTCGCCCCTCAAGCTCAAACTAACATTCATCACACATCGCATAACACGACGACGAGAAGTACACAACCCGCCCACCATGTCCCGCAAGATCCAACTCGTGCGCATCGCCCACGTCTACTACAAGCACAAAAACATCGACGCCGCGCGCGCCTTCTACGACGACTTCGGCTTCTACGAGACGGCGCGCGTCGGCAAGCGCACGTACTACCGCGGCTACGGCAGCGAGCCGCTGGTGCTCTGCGCGGAGGAGGCGGATGAGGACGAGTTTGGGGGTCCGGCGTTCGTCGTCGAGTCGCTCGACGACCTCGAGCACGCGGCCAAGACACTGCCCGGCGCGAGCGAGATCTACGACCTGGGGGAGGTGCAGGGCGGCGGCAAGTGCGTGACGTTCAAAGACCCTGTGGACGGGTGGCCGTTCCATTTGGTGTATGGGCAGACGGCGGTGGAGAGGAGGGATCCTGGGTTTCCGAATTTGAAGTTCAACTTTGTGAGTTTTTGAGTGATACTTATATAAGTGGGAGAGGGTGACAGTAAAGAAAGAGGGAAACTGTTTGCTGATGCTGCGGGTCAACTAGCCGACGGAGAAGCATCGCGAGGTCAACCACAAGCAGCGCTTCACGAAACGACCCGCGCCTGTGCACAAGCTGGGCCATTTTGGCGTGTGCCTGACCAACTTTGACAAGGCTTACGAGTTCTACACGAGCAACTTCAACTTCTACCCCAGCGAGGTAAGAAAGCATTTCGTCCTCACTTCAGACTTCTGAAGGCCGCTGAGTGAGAGGGGGCCGTGAACACACCCAGACTGACTAGAATCTGCGCAGCTCGTACACGCGCCCGACAACAAAGACAAGAAGGTCACCGTCTTCTTCCGCCTCGGCCGCGGCAAGGAGTACGTCGACCACCACTGCTTCTTCTTCTTCGAGGGCCCCAAGTTCCACGTGCACCACTCGTCGTTCGAGACGCACGACTTTGACGCGCAGGTGCTGGGCCACGACTGGCTGCGGCACCAGGGGTATAAGAACTGCTGGGGCGTGGGCAGGCACATCATGGGCAGCCAGATCTTTGACTACTGGTGAGTTTGTGTTGGCACAGAGCAGAGGTTGAGAATTGTGGGACTGATGAGAGACACAGGTTCGACCCGTCCGGCTTCATCATGGAGCACTACGTCGACGGCGACTTGCTCGACGACACGGAAGAGACGCATCACAACCCGGCGTCACCGGATAACCTGCACGTCTGGGGTAAGTGTTTGTTGTAGATGTGCGGGAGTTGTTACTGACATTTTGCTAGGACCGGAGGTGCCGTCCGACTTCTTGCAATGAGTTCCTTGCATGATGTTCGACTTTGGATTTCGGTGTTAGCCAGTTGGTGGGATGGGCAAACCTGCTGAGAAGATGAAAGTAAATGCGTAGCCGACGAGAAAGATGAATAGCCATAGTGAACAATAGCCACACGTGCACACGGCCAACTTGATGTTGCGACCCGAATTAGTTCACATGTTGAAGATGGCCCTGTCCTTGCCCTTGTCTGTCCTTCCAAATTCGTCCAGTGACATCGCCCAACTCGGAGCAAGGCGCATGTTCCCTTACCTCCGAGCCGAGGACGACAGTCAGAGACGACATTCCATCAGTTTTCCCGAAAAAGAAGGCGCTGAACGATGAACCGTAGACTGCTGCTTCGTATTGACGATTATTTTTGCTCTGAGTTGTGTGGTTGTCCCCGGCACCCTGCGATGTTGGCGTCCTCCTCGACATATCCCGCCCAATACTACACTGTGACTATCACAGCTGGGCGAATCAGCTCTCCAATTGACGTCACTGAAAGTGGCACATGAGACGAGCCTCAGCATGGCTGGTGTGGCTTTGCCCTTTCGCCATCTGCCATTACAGGAAGAAGCACAGGCCAGGAGTCGGGCTGGGAGGCCTTCAATTCGGGGATGCCGCGGTTTCAAGAGTTGGCGATTGCTGGTCGCGAGCTGTGCAGAGCGGAGACTCGGGCTCAGCTTTTGTCTAAGTCGGATCACGGCAGCTGCTGTTGAATCATGTGCGAAGTCGAGCAAAGAATAATGTGACTCTATCTGTAATCAATGTCAAGATAAAGTGCGCGACTTAATGAACGGCAAAGATACCCGAAAAGACGAAGAGCTTATTGACCTGTTCAGCTGTCAGCTCATCAATCGCAATTAATATCCAAGATCGAGAAACCTTGTAGCTTGCTGACCACGCAGCACGCTAGACTCTGCCATATTTTCCCCATCTCTCTCACGAGTCAATCACGATGCAGAATACAACCGCATGTTCAGAAACGGTCAACCCCCAAGAAACTGTTAAACCCGCTGGCTACCGTTGGCATGAAGAGTCCCGCCATCATCCCTGCGCGCAGCGAACGGGAAGCGGCCCTGACCCCGGTCCCTCCCGTCCACGGTCGCATCCTCCATCGGCACTGCCTCCCCCTTGCGGCATCGGTGGCCGTTGATTTAATATCGACATGTCGAAATATCGAGAAGGTCATCTCCAACGTCTCCAACAGGCCAAGACCCACGTGAGCAGAGCTCCGGCGAATGGCGTGCTCCCCCCGGGGTGTCAAACAGGAAGCTCGTAGTGTAGCTCTCAGCTGCGTCCAGTCATTAATTCGGTTCGTTCGGTCGCGCTTTGGGGTTGGGCTTTTCGAGGGGGCGGACAAGGTTTCGTGGGTCCAGGGGCGCCGCCGCGAACGCTTCCTTCATTGGATGCCGCTTTTGCATCCCGCATATTGCCCAAGCCAATACAGAATACGCTAATCTTCTCTTTGCGTGTTGAGCGTACGGGGCCAAGCTCAATGATCGCCGTATTCCCTTCTACCGCTTGCAGATGCGTCATGCACCTGGGCGGTTGGGCACTTGACAGATGATTGACAAGGGCGGATGAGGAGGGATCACCGGTGGGCGTAGCTGTGGGCGAATGGCACGTGTCAGGCGTGGTTCGTGGAGAAGCTTCTTCTACCAAGGATCTTAATCAACCGGGGTGCCGGCCTCCATGGCCGTTCCAACTTGCCGTAGTCCGTTTACTTAAACTCGGCCGATCGCCGGCGACGTTTTGTCTCTTGTTTCTACTCACGCCTTTAAGCCAAACGCCCTCGGCCTCTCACACACTCTCTCAAACCCCTCCCTCCCCACGAGCCGCCACTCTGCCCACTTCATCATCCCCGTCATCACGATGCGCGCCGCCACCACCTTCGCGCTGCTTGCGCAGGCCCTCGCTGTCCAGAGCATCCGCATCGTCCAGTCCAACGATGACGGCTGGGCTGAGCTGTACGCTCGCTCCTTCAACCAGGCCCTGAAGTCCTCCGGCCACAACGTCCTCCTCTCCGCCCCGGCCGAGAACAAGTCCGGCTCCGGTACGCCCTCCTCCGTGACCCTCACATGAACCCTCCCAACTAACCCCAACCCCAGGCTCAAGCGACGCCGAACCCGACCCGCGCACTGCCGCCTGCCAGTACGACAGCTGCCCCGCCAACAGCGGCCCCGTCGGCGTCAACGAGACGCAGACGGACCTGCGCTGGGTCAACTCCTTCCCCGTGACCTCAATGCGCTACGGCATCGACCAGTTCGCCGGCGAGGTCTTCAACGGCGCGGCCCCCGAGCTCGCCGTCTCGGGCCCCAACGTCGGCTCCAACCTGTGGCTGTCCGTGCTCGTCTCCGGCACCGTCGGCACCGCCGTCTTCGCCTCCAACGAGCGCAACATCCCCGCCATCGCCTTCTCCGGCGCCTCCACCGGCACCCTCGCCTGGAACACCTCGCCCGTGCCGGCCCGCAGCGCCGTCTACGGCGAGCTCGCGAAGCGCCTCGTCGACAAGATCGTCAGCGGCGGCGCGCCGTACCTCCCCGAGAAGGTCTGGCTGAATGTCAACTTCCCCGCTGTTACCGATACCGCGTGCAACAACGCGGACGACTTCAAGTGGGTGCTCAGCCGCATCAACCCCGTCACCCTGAACCCGGACGTCGGCACCTGTGGTAGCAGCGATAGGTTGCCGTGGGAGAACACGGTTGTGGGCACCGCGGGATGCTACATTTCCATCAGTGTTGGTGACTCAGACAAGTCTACTGCGCCTAAGGAGAAGCAGCAGCCTGTTCTGGACAGACTTGGAAGCTTCCTGTCATGCCTGCCGTAGGGTGTGAATGAGAGGGACGATGGTGAAAATGAGATGTAATGTGAGAGTAATTTATGAGATATGAAATCAAATACATGAGAGCACCTTTAAATGGCCAGAGGATGCCTGATCGCAATCCTCCTTGTGTGACCTCGCAACGATTTTCCCGATTCCAATATCCCGAAACCCCTCATTGCGCTTTGCATGGCATCTTTTCCTCGACGGTAGGAACCTTGTCCGACTCTGCCTCGACAGCTTGAATAGTTCGAAGCTGTCTCTGCCACTCCCTTGACCGCCACGCAGGGACTCTCTCCTCAAACAGCTTATCAATCTGTTAAAGTCAGTAACAGGGCCTACGAGCCAGGCCTGGAGACATGGGCCTTACCTCCGACCTTGAAAGCCCCGCAAGCTCCGGAACGCAGGTGTAGGCCCACACAAGAGACAGCACGGTCATACCGAACCAAATGTAGGAGACCTTGACCCCCAGGTTTCCAGCAGTCTCATCAACCACGTACGGCGTGACGAAGCCAACGAGCCATGTGATGATCCAATATGCCGTCAGAACGATGGACGATTGGTAGTTTCTCGCGCGGTCTGAAAAGGGCTCCGCCATTAGTAGCCAACCTACACGTACTGTCAGCCGCTTTGAAATAGCACAGTTAGTGGTGCGGGTCTACTAACCCCCGATCCCCCAAGTCGGCGCATACGATGCGATGAAGAACACCGCGCCAACAACCAGCATCGTCTTATCCGCCTTGCTGTCCGGAGCAGCGCTGTGAATGATGGCGGTCAGTAGTTGGGCGAGACCCATGAGAACACCGCCCCCGATCAGGGATCTTCGCCTTCCCAGACGCTCGATGAGATACATGGACGGCGCCGTGAAAACGCAGTTGGTGATTGCTAGAATGAGGGATATCAAATACGAGTTATCAACGCCTGCGGCCGCAAAGAAGGTTGTTCCGTAGCCGAACCAGAAGGTGATGCCAGTCGATATCGTAAAGAAAGACATGGCCACGCCGATGAGGGTCCGTCTGAGGTCCGTTCCTTGAAAACACTCAACGAATCGAGCGCTTCCGTTGACGTGCTGATCTGCGATGTGGGTTTCAATATCAAGTATAGCCTCGTCGACTTCCGGTGAGTCCGTGTCTGCGTTGCGAAGGATGGCGAGGGCGCGCCGCGCTTCGGCGATCTTATTCTTTCTGGCCAGCAGTAGTGGTGACTCGGGACAAAACATCACGCCGACGAACACAGTCAATGCTAAGACTAGCTGGAACGCTATCGTGATGCCTGTGTTTTGTGTCAGACGCTTTTTATTGCACTGGGGCCGGGATGACTCACGCCAGCTTCGAGAGTCGGCATACTTTGAGGTACCAAGGCTGATAGCGCACGCCAGAACGTTGCCTGTGGTGAGGAACTGAGAGTAGCGCGCCATCAGCTGGCCTCTATTTGTCGGAGTCGAGCATTCCATAAGGTAGGCCGGGACCTGATGCACATCGTTCAGTCGCTCAGTATAAACATGGGAGGGGTGAACGGGCCAGACCGTAACGGAGATGAGACCGAGGGCGACACCAAGCAATACGCGGCCCACGATGAATACCGCCGGAGCAAGCCCTGCAGTCTGAAGAGCCACACCAACGGCGTAAGTGCAAGATGCCGCGTACAAGTTGCCTCTACGACCGACTGGCATACATCAGCAAGCTCCCGGCAACATGCACTGCCAACAGAACGGAGTTGATAAGCACTTACTCCTACTTGTGAGCAGCGGAACAAGTTGACAACCCACAAGAGCTCCGACGACAAACAACGCAGAGAACGTGCCGCGGGTGTAAGGCGTCAAGTACATGGCCCCTGTGTTGCCGTCTCTGATGCCGTAGATTTTGGTGAAGTCTTGGGAGCCGAGCACACCATTGAGGTATCCGGAATCATAGCCGATGATGGTTGCTAATACGTTTAGCTCAGAAATGTTGGTGTCAATAAGGGGACTGGAGCTCACCGGATGAGAAAATGATCCCGTACACGAGGATCTCTCTAGCGGACAACATTTTTCACAAAAAAGAGACAAGTCTGAGAATCTCTAAAGGTCGTGTATTCGTATGATGCTGTCGCACCTAGTGCAGGCAGCATGCTTTAGTAAGTTCCAGCCATTGATGTCTTATCTGAGTTCAAGTTTCTGAATGGCCTGTGGCTTTGAGAGTCGTTTTTGGCCAGAGTATGAATTGGGTAAAGTCAGGTTTGGGGTGTTGTCCAGAGATAGGAATTTGTATTCCGCCTCGAGACGACGTACGAGGATTGGCGCTTATCTCTTCGGCTCAGGGATGTGGGCTGTGCAAGATTCAAGACCCCCAGCCCAGCATGTCAAACCCCGGGTTTGCTGCAACAGCGATAGCATATTATCTGTCAAATTTGGATTTTATTACTTCAACAAATCGCGCGGTCTCGTTGATTGATAATTTTTGCTATCCAAGCGGATATCCCTAAGTAGTTATCCAAGCGGGTAACAGGTACAGACGATAACAGGGACGACAATGACGATAACGAGAACAACGACGATAACAAGGACGATGACGACGACGACGACGATAGGGACAAGGAGATGGAAAGGGAAAGGGCTACGATGGAAGGAAGAATAATGGCATTAATTAAGATATAAAAGAAATGTTCGACCTGATGTATAGTAAACAGTTGTTCGTTTGGTTAGCTAGAAGTCTTCACCCGAATAGCAAGATTCTTATTGATAGCTTGCCAAGGCCTGGTTACTCATGTAACAAAGAAGTTGAACTTGCAGATCCATGGATAGGTTAATACAAAACACGTAAACAGATTTCTCCTATGAGGCATTTAACTACTAGTCAAAAGATTTGGGAGTGATTGGCGATGTCGCCGGTAAAGGAAGTGGACGACAGCTTCCCGCAGCTACAGGGTTATTGACGGTCCTCAGCGCGGCCTTCCCAGCATGAAGCAAGAAGAACACCTTATTAGTACGGAGAACCAACCAGCTCCTATGGAATTCGAGAGAAATTTCGAGACAAAATCATGAATGACTTGACCAATACACCAAATCACTCATCACATGTCCTCAAAGCCCCAACTGGCAGAAGAGAGCCAAGGGACTCGCCAAAGCGCACGAGTGGGGTGACAGCACAAGATGCATGCCTAGCTCGCGGGTCTTCCCGGCCTGCCACGGGGATCTCAAGAGCGAGAGGATTACGACAGAGTTCTGCTGCAGCATAGTTCTTTGCAACTGAGCTAGCATGAACTATCAAATTCCAGTGTGATACACAATGGGTGGGCTAGAAGCTCTGGATCCTGCTGTCGCCCCCTGAGTTAGCATGCCGACGACCTCCTGAGCGATGAGAGCCTTAGAGATAGCGTTGTTAGATTGCCAATTCTGCCCTATCGCTCTTAGTTCTATCTCTTCTCACATCCTCGAATTGTAAGATATGACGGCGCCGAGCCGCTGCATACTGAGCGCGCGAGGTCCTCGGGAGCATTTATCCGCTGCCTCCAACCTCGTTGTTACACCGCGTTGAAAATCCCATCCATTCTGTCTTCGCCTTGCAGTTCTACCCCTCACAGAACCGCCTCGTTCACTTGGCGAGATACGCATATAAATGCGACAGACAATGACAGCCGTACCGGACCAACTGCTGTGTCCACGCAGACACTCGAGTGCTCAGCTGTCGCCTGTACTATTTCTTAGCATCCTGCCCACTGTAGTCGAAACCTGTTCGGTCTCGGAAGCGAGAGACACACAAAGACACATACAGAAATATGCCTGAAGAGTTTGACTTCATCATCTGTGGGTAAGCAACTTGATCCATCCGTCGCCACAGATCCATGGGTACTCCTGCTGAAAGTGTGATGCTGACCTCACCTGCCAGAGGCGGCACCGCCGGCCCCGTCGTCGCCGCCCGTCTGGCGGAAGACCCGAGCATCAGAGTCCTCCTACTCGAGGCAGGCAAGGACAGCAAAGACATGGATAACATGCACATGCCCGGCGCGTAAGTCCTCGGAACACCATCTTCGGAGGCAGTACACTGACTGCGTCCGCGTCGTCATGCAGCTGGGTTACCCTCCACCAAGGCGATACGGACTGGAATCTCAGGACACCCGCCCAACCGAGTCTGCAAGGCAGAGAGATCCATCTGCCACGGGGAAAGTTCTTGGGCGGTAGCAGCGGCTGCAATGGGACGATTTGCGTGAGGGGCGTCGAGCAAGACTATGACGATTGGAACTTTCCGCAATGGAGCGGTAAGGAGATGTTCAGGGCTATGAGAAAGGTGTGTCCCTTGAGTATTATTTCCTGTCACTTAGATCCAATACCTCACGGAATATTTGCAGCCTAACGTTGATGTGCTTCTCAAAACAGGCAGAAACATTCCATCCCAAGGATTGGTTCCCGCACGACGATGAGGCACATGGATGGGATGGGCCCCTACACATTGAGCCTGGAAAGACGATCCCACTCACCGACAAAGTCCTCGAATCCTACAAGTCCTTTGGGCTGCCGTACATCCCCGATATGTTCAGTTCGGGCGTGGCGGCGAATGGTTGTGGCCATGCCGTTAGGACCCAGCATAAGGGAACTCGATCGACCGCAGCAGACTTCATCACCAAGGGACAAGAGAAGCCAAATATTACTATCAGGCTTCATGCAACTGTCGACAAGGTAGTAGTTGAAAATGGCGAGGCAAAGTACGTCGAGTACGTCGGAGATGACGGTCACAGACACACTATCAAAGCAGAGAAGGAAATCATTCTCTCTGCCGGCACCTACGGAAGCCCGGCCATCCTTCTACGCTCTGGTATCGGACCCAAATCGCATCTTGACGAGATGGGTGTTCCCGTTGTGAAGGACCTGCCCGGCGTTGGAGAAAATCTGCAGGACCATCAGCTCATCTTTGTCTACTACGAACTGAACGAGCCCGACCTCACTGACGACGCAAGAGTCAGCCACGACCTCAACGCCTTCGAAAACGGGTATAAGGAGTGGACAGACACCAAAGACGGCTGGCTTGCCAGTTTTCCCTTCGGCGGTTTCGCCTTCGCACGTCTCAATGACCGTCTCGAGGCGGACAGCGAAGAGTGGCGCAGCTTCCCGCGGCAGCCGGGCCGTGACCCCATGGACCTGACCGAGACCCAGCCGAACCTTGAGTTCTTCCACACCATCTGCTACGGGGGTCCTCCCGAGTACACTGACTTCCCTAAGGCTGGAGAGTGGGCCTTCGCCATGTGCTGCTTCCTTTGCGGCCTCAAAGGCCGCGGCGAAGTTCGGCTGCGGAGCAGTAACCCCCGCGACAACCCCTATGTGAACCCCAGGTATCTCGAAGACAGGCGGGACCTATTGATGATGGCTGAGGGCGTGAAATTCATGAACGAGATCACCATGAACGGAGCCGGTACCAAGGACATCGTCAAGGGTGGCTGGCCGGCAGGCGCCGAGCACCATCTCAACAAGACCAACGAGGACTGGCAGTCGCACGTGCAGAAGTATGCCTCGACGTCGTACCATCCGGGCGGGACCTGCAAGCTGGGTCAGGAAGATGACCCGATGGCCGTTTTGGACGGTTACGCGCAAGTCTACGGTGTCAGGAACCTGCGTGTCGCCGACTGCAGTCTTATGCCGACGCTGAATAGCGGCCACACGCAGATGCCGGCGTACGGGATCGGGGAGCTCGTTGCGGAGTTCGTTCAGAAGAAACATGGACTCAAAAGCAGGTCGAAGCAGGATGGTTGATTGGTACTGGAATTCAAAAAGGGCGAGCAGCACTGGGCTTCGTGGATGGACTCGTATCCCATGCAAGCAACTAAGTGAATAAGGGGTTGACCGTGAAATACTGTATTGGTAAGGTCGCAAGTGGTGGCGATTAGTTGATGACAACTATCTGCCTCGGGTGTGAAAGGTTCGCATAAAGGCCGAAACATCAGGATTGATTCTCAAAAATATGAACAGTGCCGAAGACAGACAATCGTCTCGTTGCTGTATCACATTCCACAACGTAACATGTTTTAGACGACTACTGCTCATACAGTATACTCCAATATGATCCCTGTAGCCCAACCCTTTTCGAAGCATCCATTCGTACATTGCTTTTCACCGCCATGCTTGACGGCAATAATCTCGGAGTACAGTCTACATCGGATGTTGAGTAGATAATCTGCGGTTGTCCAAAGAAGGCTTACAGTTGGTTGTGACTTGTGCTGCTTAGCAACATCCGTTGCGGGAGCAGCGGTCAATGATCTCGCAACTGTATTCTGGATTGTTGTGGCAGTTGTCACAGCCAGTAAATTGGCGATTGACGAGTTTGTTCTTATCGTTTCCGACCGCGGCTGCCATTGCGCTGGCCGCGGCAACAAGAAGCAGGAAAAATCTCATTGTTTGAAGTGTAAATGATTTCAAAGTATTGCAATCGGGTTTTAATGACTGATGAAGGGTAACGAGACTCGTCTTGAATCTCGCGAAGAAGGCTCCCTATTTATACTTGAACTCATAATCGACGACGCGGACTTTCGACCATTTAAAGGAGAAACACTACCTCTTACCATGAGCCAAGACCTTAGTTGATATTCCCAAAGTCTGTGTTATGAGCCGGGGAGAGCAATGAGTTCAAAGTTGCCTATTCTATGCTTAACAGGAAGTTTTGTAACTTATATGGTGGAGCACGTGGAGAACACGATGCTCAGCATCATCTTATCAGATCATCTTTCTCTTGGCACGGATTGTCTAGGTTTGTGGACGGAAACTTCATCCCGAGTCATTCCAGCCAGGGCAATTTGTTCTCACAGGACGCATATATATGATGGAAGTTTCACCAAACAAACACCTGCAGATCCCACCGCATTCGCCAATGTATATCCTGCTCGCGGTGAAATAGCAGTCGAGCTGCATAGGGAGAGAAACTCACCAAGCAATCCAATATCATGTCAATCTCCCGACTGCTTTTCTTCTTTTGTCCATGTGTACTCCTCAATTCAAAGTGAAACCTTCGTGCATATTTCCAAAAAGTGGCCATCATAAGCCCCTTCACCCATAATTGTCCGAATATCCTGCAACGTACTTGTCTCACAAGATCTCATCTATGCCGTCAAATGTTTCTAGACAAGGAGGTATCTTAGTCGATTGACCCAACTCTCCTTATTGTCCTTACTGTCTCTGTGACCCTTGATATTGTCGCCTATGCACCATCATTGCGTCTCTGCAGTCCCTACCGCACTGATAGAAGAATGCAATAGCGTACGCAAAGTCGTCACAACTCTGACGTGAGCAAACCAAAGTGGCAGACTTCGGTGTGCCACCTGATCACCCACATCTCGTTGTCGCTTTGGTTGACGCACTTCATCGTGCCGCATGCCCATACATCGCCAACAGAAAATGCTAGAAAATGCTAACTGTGTTGATGTCAAAAGGTTTCTTTGATTCGTTGAGTTCGTGAGCGTAGTCCTGCCAGCACTGCGGCAGCGTTTCAAGGGGGAGATGTTTGCCTTGAAGAGGCTTCGGCCTTGAAGAGGCGCCGGGCGGCGAGAAGAACAGCAATAATGCTTTGCAAACGGAACATCACGTTGACTACGGTTTGATCTGGCTGACTTGTCTTGTTGAGTGTCACTCTAGTGTCTGCAGTCGAGTATTGGTATGTTGTCAATGTGATATTTGGAAGGGAGTGTTGCTGTGATAATATGGAGCGTGGAGATTCACGCTAAGGTTTACGTTTGCTTTTGGATTCGTACATAATGACTGTTTGCCTTTTCTCCGCGTTATCTCATTAAGGTAGGTGGTTCTGGCAGCAAGGTGATTCGAGTCTGGTTCGCGGTCGCACTTCAGACTTTCAGGCCCAGCTCTAAGCCGACTTCGAACCTTGTTACATAGTAGCGAAAAAGACATGGCTTGGGTTGGCATTCGAACACCATCACCAATTCTTGACACCGGATGTGATCCAATTTGAAGAAGTCAGCACACCTATCTTCAACCAAGCTATGTATGCCCTCGAAATGATGTTGGCCTTTCCATATCTTCCCCTAAAGAACACTTCAATGTAAGCTTTCAATGCCAGGCTGATAAAAACGCGCTCCTCTATCATCGCACTTTTGAAGTTGCCTTACACCGGGAGACCTCACCGAAAGTAACCTTGATTTCGTCCGATAAGAGACTGCAATTGCCAGTCAAGCTTACGTCGCAGATTTACTCAGGAGTTGATGCTCGCCACAACATTGGCTAGCTGGAATATGTATTCCGCCTCGGGTTCGCTTTGAATCCGCTGATACTAGCTGATATCGTAAGACCCACTCACAGCCATGTCATCGATAGAGGCCGGTATCTACAGCGTTTAGCAGGACGACAAGTAACCGTCTATTCTCTTCTTATGGTCGAATGGAAGTTGAATTCCGTAGATAAGAACAGAGCGATAATGATATTGTTTGAGTTTATGAAGTCGAGTGACGTAAACCGATTGCAGTAGGCGCGACGAGCGGATGATGGCACTCGACTCCATCGGAAGCTCGAGTGGAAAATATATTCCGTCAAAAGTCCCTAGCGTGGGCTTACATTTGTATACTCCTCTATTCAGCCCACCTCGAATGACTCTCGATTTCAAGCGCTCTTCGAAATTCCAATTGACTCTATCACCAAAATACAACCCTCCGATTTCTCCGGACTAATTCTGCAACAATGTCGCACTTGAAGTTCTTCGCATATGAGGGGCAGGGTGTCGAGAAGCAGCAAAAGTTCTCGTATAGTCAAGCAGTGCGAGTTGGTGACCGCATCGAATGCGCAGGACAAGGTCGGTCTTCCGTGAAAACCTTACACTTTGCCGACTTCTCTGACTGGATATGGGATTGCAGGTGGCTGGGATCCGATCACCGGAGAATTTGAAAAGGAGATCAACGCGCAGATCGACCTTGCTTTCGAAAACGTGGAACGGTGCCTCAAGGATGCTGGTGGAAAAGGGTGGTCGCAGGTCTACCGAGTTAATTCGTACCATGTGCCTATCAATAATGAGGCACTAGCTGCCATAGTACGAAATTTCCGGAAATGGATGCCAGATCACCAACCCCTTTGGACCTGCGTTGGTGTGCCAAGGCTGGGAGAAGACGATATGCGGGTGGAGATAGAAGTCGTGGCACACAGTAGATAAGCTCAATGGCGTAGAAGGATTCATAGGTCCCTGTATCCGCATTTCATATCATACCTAGTAGTCGGCTAGTAGTCGCCTAGAATGGTTTTTGATGACAATTCACTGCTCACAATACATGTTATCATCAATCAAAATGTCAGATTACCGCCACGTTTTGCAAGAACTCCGGGCCCACGCGATCGAGCTGTTGCATGGATAGATCGTAAAGTGGAGTGATAAGAAGAATCGTTGGAGCTGGAAGACATGCCAGCTCGACATCGATATGGCTTTAAGATAGAGCCTGTGGCTGCATGGTTTCCAGGTGGGCGCAGTGTTGACCAAGGAAATAATGCCATGTCGTCGGATGGCAATCTCAAGAGATCAACAAAGTTACTTTTGAAGGGTTAAATTGTCCACAGGTGTTACTTTTTTTGCTTAAGTAGTCGCAGAATCCTTTGGCCTTCGGAAAGACAAATCACGTCAGAAGTTCATTATAGACAGCATGATTTGTTTGACCCATTTGGCTACGTTCTTGCAGGTTTGTCATCACCTTGCACTGCTTACCTGCATATGGGCTTCTAGCGTGGCAGGGTCGTCTCTCGTGGTTTTGAGGCAGCCCTCATAGGAACAAACTTCACAAAATGCACTCTGGTAGTAGGATAGCGTGGAACAGAAAGTCGTCATGATTATGTTCAAGAGACATAATGATGATGATGACGACGAATAGTTGTCAGTCAGGAAACAAGCCATTCAATGTCGCCCACATCCCTGAAAAGGAATGTCATTAGCCATGGTGCTTTTCATAGTTTGCTGATCACTCACGGTGCCTATCGAGCTGTTATATCAGAATGCGAAAAAGGGTCAGCTGACGTTGCGGATTCATTGTCTGGATATTAGTTGCAAGTTCAATTCGTAACCTTTCGTAACGACACTCGTGTACACGGCCATAGGAAGCTTGAGTCAAAGAGATCCCGTGGGCATCTACTGGGAGGAATGATGACTTTAGGGCATCATGCGGGGGCTTTCTCGTGGTGGAAAGCTGCTCGAGAGGTCAAGTCGTAGATGTTGTCATTTGTGGTTCTCCATGATGGCCCACGGTTGTTTGTTGGCTTGAGATCAACGTAAGGCACAGGTTTGAATTTCAATACATAGGAGACAGTCAATTTATGGAAAAAGAAAAAATATAGAGTATATTCTCAAGACTTCTGGCATGTAACATTGACGGACCAGGCCCAGTATGGTACAGGACATCCGTACACGTGGAAATTGAATATCTTCAACCCGCTCTATATCGCTGCGTAACTCCACGTTCTCAAGAATCGACGAAACAACTGTCAATCTGTTAGCTAACATGCTCCACATGTAAGATGGGAAAGAAAATGAGACGTACGGATACTCTTTATTTGCAGTTGTTGCCGGTTCTGCAGAAGCCGCAGCAACGCTGACCGTCGATCTTGCTAATGCAGCATTGGCGGGCAATCAGCTCGCCGGTCTCAGATAGCGGGTCCGCGCCAAGAGGGCCGGCGGCGGCAACGGCAGCAAAGGCAGCGACGAGGAGGACCTTGAAGTTCATGGTGATGGTGTTCTGGTTGTGTTGGGTTTAAAGATAGTGGTGTTTGTTGTTGTACAATGAGTGATTGTGATGGATGAGTAGCACAAGCGGTCTTCGAGGCATGCAACGTACGCTCCTTATATACATCTAAAGTGAACAGTCCGGTCTCGTAGATTTGCGACTGTAAGTTCTAAACTGGGGTAAAGTATCTACGCAAATGACCATCGGTATCGCTAAAAGTCTCCATGTATCCTTGGTCTGTGTTTGAGTTAATTAGGGGGTATTTCGTCTCGGCGGGGCTGTACGATCCCGTCGGGTTCTAGTCATTCAGCCGACGGGATGTACGGGGTTGCCGACTACGTCGTTCCTTAGAGCTTAGAGTCTGTAACAGTCAATAAATCGCCGTGCATGTCTGCGGAGCCCCGCAGGCGTCTCAGACCCCAGGCCACCTCTAAAGGCAGCGGTTTTATTGATAGAACCTGCGCCACTTAAGCTGTGTTTATGTGTCTTTGCTTTGGAAATATTGACCAGGTGGTATCGCCGGCTCTTTGGAAAAAAAAAACTTCAGGTGTTTTATTTTGCAGCTTAGTTGAGTGCAGAAAGACTAGTTGCACTTTCATCAAGTTGGGTGAATGTGTTGCGGATGGGATATGAACAACGTGAGTGAAGTCTGTCAAACTCGCATTAGGATGGTTCATCTGACTTTCCGGTTACCGCCAACTCGGAAAGACGGCACTCGCAATATGACGATTGCGAGTCAAGAGATTGAAAGCGGGCTGATTCTGAGGCGGATGTTGTCGATCAGTCAGTGCCATGCCGGAACCTCCCTGCAAACCTAAAAATGTCAGCGGACATAATCGGGATGCGCGGCATCCAGATGAACGCCCTTTACTCGCCGATTATTGAACATTTGGGGCTTGCTGTTGAGGCCTGATCCATAAAAGTATGATTCTCGCTATCGAGAACCATTGCCCGGGCGGCCACTACACAGTGCTGGTGAGAAGAAGCTACCGCAATGGACTCCGAGACATACCGTGAAAAGGGCAGGTTGCTCACGTGGTCCGACGATGATTCCAACAGCGACGACCAGGCTCGTGGGACAAGCCGAAGATCTTGGGCGCCGATTACCATCATAGCACTTTCATGTTCAAACCTTTTCCTCGTCGCTTTATGCGCGTGCCTCGCACTGCGAGGGGTCGGTCAACCAACACCACACACCGGTCCGGACCTAGGGCCCTCGTGGCTTCCACCACAAAGTAAAGAAACTTCCTCTTATCCCTTTTGATGTTTCCCAGAAAGGAGGGGGAACAACACCAAGGAAACTTACTAATGTGAGGTGTGACACAGTACCGATCAAAAAGACGCTCATTTCCGAACCTACATATGGAGGCCCGGTTACGAATGAGAGCGAGAAAGCTTGGGATGATTTGATGCCGCGTACGTTCCCCAGCACCACGAAACTTCCAATGGCATGAGTTGACATGTTATACTAGTTGGCCGTGGATTTGTCGTCATCAAAAACGAGACCGCGCTCCCGCAGGTGCCCAAGTTCAACGCGACCATGGGCGAGTACAAGGGAGTGATATCGGTCTTTCACCAGCTGCATTGCGTGGTAAGTAAACAAGATCCCCTACATCCATAGGACTTGGATGGAAAGACCCGCATTTCTTCAGCGATCATGAGAGATTGACAACTTCAACAGTGGGCAACTCGGGAGGCCTTCTTCAAGTTGCTTCGGGAAGGCAATTCG
Source organism: Colletotrichum sp. SAR11_240 (assembly GCA_025328625.1). Taxonomy (NCBI): domain Eukaryota; kingdom Fungi; phylum Ascomycota; class Sordariomycetes; order Glomerellales; family Glomerellaceae; genus Colletotrichum; species Colletotrichum sp. SAR11_240. The sequence continues at coordinate 545,556 of JAKMXA010000002.1, forward strand.
ACCGAGATCGACCTTGGACACCTCAGTCACTGCTGGGACTTCGTCAGGCAAGCCATCCAATGTCGCGCTGACACCACCATAGAGTGGCAGGTATCGGAAGAGCTCGGGGGAAGTCTGGGATGGGGCTACCAGCATCAGTGCTATGATTATGACGCTCTGAAGAACTGGGCGGAGGACCACAGCTGGGGTGATGACAACGAGAAGAATATCCAGTAGATGGTACTCAAAATAAAGAGCAAGTGAACCAAAACGAACGACCCTACCCGCATGATATTTCTCAAGTCAGACTGTCTGTGAGCGTTTGAGAATCACAAAGAGGATGATGAGATGCAAGCACACCTTACTAAGAGACGGTAGCGAGAACCGGTAGGATGGAATGAAAGCTGTAGGCAGTGAGTGAGCGCCACTTCGTGTGCTGCGTACTCACACGGAGTGGCGCTCGCAGGATGGACGAAGCCCAGTCGCCATCAGTGCCCGTTGCGTTTCGCCTATCATCGTCCGCTATACCAAGACAGGTAGAGAAGACACTGAATACTCTATTCGTCTTCCAAGGCAGCGTGCCTCGACTTCTAGTACGACATAGATGAGAGGTCTAGTATGCAATTCATGTGATGCAACCTTGAAACCAAACCAAAAAGCCCGGAAAAAGACCGACAAGGTGATAAAGCGAAGGGACACATATCAAACACACGAGATGAAATCAGCAATTAACAAGCGGCTCAGCACATCTCCCACAACGGGCGTGGCATGACTGTGTGCTTGCGTGGGCCGGAGCGCTTGCTCGTCTCCTTCACTGTGACATAGACGACGCGGCGCTCGGGGTTGCCGGTTGTGACAGACCGGGACTCGAGGCCGTAATAATCGGAGATGGAGTGCGTCAGCCATCGCCTGGAACACGTTAGCAACTAATATTCCAGTGAAGGAATCCCACTGGACATACTTGAAGGAGGCACCCTCATCGTCGCCTAGCGAATCAAAGACCATGCCTGTGTCAACCTCCTCGCTGCCAACCTCACGTCTCGCCTTCTTCCACCCCTTGCCAGCGGCACTCATACCCTTGCGCCCGACAAAGACAATCTCCTCGTCAGAGGAATCACCCTCAGCGTCGCTCTCCTCGTTGCGCTCCTTGAGGAAGTTCCTCACGGGTTCCTCCAGCACGCGTACCCAGCCCTTAACCGCAGGTGTGCGCTTGGCCGTCTCACGCAAGTCGCGAGGGACTTCGCCAATAGCAAGACCAGTAGCCGAGCCGTTCTTGCGCTGCTGCTTCTTGCGCTGAGCCTGCAGCTTGGCCGTCTTATCCTCGATGCGCTGGCGGAGGCCGGTGTCCCAGAATTTCGCAATATCGTAGGGAACGACCTGGACGGGGTATGTAGGGTGGACTTCCCAGTCGCTCGGGAGGGGAGGCTGGGCGTTGGGGACGCCGACGAGACGGTCTACAAAGACGGGCGGAGAGGTTAGTAGAGGACGGAGACGCTAGGGCCGATAATGTGGTGATGTCATCTGGAGCAGGTAGGCAAGAAAAGGGGTCTACCGACCATTCTCCCATCTCCGACGCTGCCGGCTGCCCTCGTTACCCTTCAGCAACTGTTCTCGCTTCTTCTGGCTGTCCCTGCGGCTCAGAGGCCTGCGGATGGGCGGCTGCTGGACGGCGGCCGCGTCGGTGGCGATAGTCACCGATGTCTTCTTGACCTGCTCGTCGATGTTGATGGCCAACGGCGTCCCTGTGCCGCGAGCGATCGGGCTGACACTGAGGGACTCCAGCGCCGAGATGGTCCACGCTTCGATGTCGATTGCGGTCGTTGATGTCTGGGAGGGATCGAGAGGGGCGGGAGGGGTCTGCGTCGGTGGCGGGGGAATCGGCTCGATCACGGGGGCGGCGGCGACGGCGGCCGAAGCGTCAAAGTCCTCCGGGGGAGGGACGGCACCGTAGATAGCCATGCTGGGCGAAACTTGTATTGGAACGGGGTCGCGTGCGCGTTGGAGGTGCGGTCGAACCTCGATGGACGGTCGTCGTTGAGGTAAGGTAGGGTTCAGGGCTGCCGATAAGGGGCGATAAGGGCGGCGATCGCGGGGTGGAGGCGCAACTGATAACTGATAAGACGCGCGCGCGGTGGAGAGACGAGTAGATGGGACGGATGAGAGCCCAATGCAGTCTAGATGCTGTTCTAACGAGGAGAGAGCGGATTTCTAAGAATGAGGATGCAACAGGAGACAACTGGCGGGGTGTTGAAGGAGGAAGCGAGGTGAGGTGGAAATGGGCGACGGGGGGTAGTTCGACGCGGACCGGGATCGTCTTAGCTCCGGGGTAAGAGGCATGACACATTCGACTCGTGAGCTTTGGCCAATCAGAACGCGAGCGCAAACCACGTCTTCGGCAGGTGATTCACGGGCCATCTGTTTCCTCGCCCTGATTCACTTCGAGTCATCGCCAGTCATTTGCAAATACTGGCTTTTGTATTCGGACTAATACGAGCGAATAGTCAGAAAGAAGAAATGAGGCACAAGACCAAACATTTCCATGCGGCGCACATATTCGCGCCCTGTTCAAGAACCCGGAGAGAATGCCTCTTACTAATTGCCTTAGGCCACTCACATCCACATACCTCCTTTTGATGGCGTATTGCTGCCTCCCATATTCATCCATTTGCAGTGACGATGTGTACTTATACCCAGATACTCCGACATTCACGCGGCGGTAAACGTAGAGCCTCCACTGTCTATATTTGAATGCAAATCATTTCAAGGCTTTTAGATTGTAATGGATAAAAATGATGCATCAACGCGGGAGTGAGAGAAACACAACATCAAACCAAGAACCCAAGTTCCCGCCCGCAGGTTAACTTTGAAGCTGCCACCACAACCCTGCTGGATTTCCGGCCATGAATAGTTTCTCGCCGATGAATTATATCGGCAACACGACGAGAGTTGCTTATTGTAGCAAATACAAGGCACCTAAGAATGAGGACTAGGTAAATGGAATGAAAGAATTCAGTAGAAAAAGCTTATTTCGTTGATTTAGCATTTGAGGTAGACGTGTTACTACACTGGTTGATTTTGCTAAACGCCGATAGCACCCGCGTTTGTCTCCGTGTTGTCATTCGTAGAGGATAGCTAGTATGTGCAATTAGTCTTGCTATATACTGATATTCTGTCTTATCGAGGAAACGTATTCTTAAATCGCATAACGGTCATCAGACATGGCGTATAATGTCGAACCATCGCGGGACAGAAGTGAGCGAGGGAAAGATGATTAGGGTGTCACTGTCTCGCGCAGAGTAATTCTCCGTATGAGAAGCCCCGGAAGATTGAAGGTCACGTTCCACGAATGTTGGGTAGAAAGTAAGTGCTGCAACAGATTGGAGTTTATTGCATCCTGCCCTAGATGACACTGAAGTGGCTCAAACAAACCAATTTATACTAACTCAGTCATGAGAGTTGGAGTCAATCTACAGAGAAAAAGAGTTCACTATGCAGATAGAGTATAAATGGGAGCTATATTCCGCTCCAAGCAACCCGCATACCGGACAATGCTCGGATCCGTAGACCGAAATACCTCGTAGTGGGAGCCAAAGGTTAATTGAGACACACCCGGCCGGGTGCGTTGCAGCTATTTTCTATGATTCTCCGCTTTGCAACAAACACAATCCTACCTTTCTACCTCTCAGCTTCGACTGCGTGTTATAACCCAATGAATAAACCACGAGCATTACACAAAGGGCCCAGATACTCACTTACCCAGTGAAATGGAGTGGACCTGTCCTTGAAGTCACCGATCTCAACAATCGGGCTGACAAGTCGCAAAGTCTGACAACAAATCAACGAGCTTTGCTATCTGGGGTTGTACGCTGCTAGGTGTTTGGGTTCTGTGCATCCTAGGGCTCTTTTATACAATCAAACGGTTCAGAATGCGCCCGGGTATCTCTAAACCCAGCAGTTCCATTCCTTTTTAAACCCTCATATGCATCCCCAGTGTACTGCTCATCCAGCACAATGTATTGATCACGAGCTGCTGGGTCAACTGTCGAGTTCAGGATTCCAGGAATGAGCGGTGGTTAGACTCGTCGAAGCCATTAGACAACGCACACAGCTAGCGTTAGGTTCAAAGACATCGCACGATCTTTCAGTCTTACTGCCGTCCGTCGTTTCTGTCAGGAATTTATTCAGGAATTCATTCAGGAATTTATTCACTAGGTAGTTCAGAGACTCCTTGTTCGTCGCCAGGCCAGCTTTAACAGCATTGTCTATGGTTCCCAGGCGGCGTTGGACGACGCAATATGGGCGACTCATCCCAAAAAAGCGATCCTTCGCTCGTCGTCTCCTTCATTGATGTCTCTGCAAATCATTCTATCAACTCCAACTTCTCAGCGAATTTATAGCCCAGGCCAAGGACGCCCCTCAAGCATAATCGCAAAGCGCCCAACCTCCGTAGAACAGACCGCGAAAAGCACTACCCACAAAGGACCCTTCCCAGCGTCCCCCTCCCGCAAAACTCCAACGTTGCCCATCTCACCAGACCAACGCTGCCCATCTTCCCAATCTACCCTCCCTCCTCTCACCAGCCAAACCTACGCCCAAACAATAAAGGGTCCGCCAAGAGCACCCCTCCTACAAGAAAGACCAGATCGCGAACCCTCCCACCAAAAAAAAAACCAAATTTCCCCTTCACCTCATGAACGCGTCACGAGCCTTCTCTGGTCCCGGCCGCGGTTGCGCATCGGCAATTTGTCCTGTCTTGTCTTCATCTCATCATGCCTTACACGGCGTGCCCGGCCGAAGGGGGTACGAACACAGTTTACGCTCGGATCCGGCGTTCGCCCAACATTGACCCCTCGGAGTCATGGGTAGAGTTATCTTACAACGCCGTAGTTGGGACCGCGATAATTCGATGGCGCGATTTCACAGATGAGAATTGTCGAGAGACAGAGTTTTCAACGGGCAGGGAATGTCAGAAGAGTGGATGTCATCTGCATAGCGTGCGTGTCACTTGGCTGTCACAACCGGTTTGGCAAGCAGATAACGGCGGTCTATGTGCAATAAAGTTATTTGAAGGGGCTATCGCGATGCAAAATACTAGTAAAAATCCCAATCCAAGGCTAAAAGAGCATAATCCGGCCCGATAGCCGTTCCTTAGTCATCATGCGTGGTGTTGTAGTTTTTGCGCGGGTCTCCGATGCCGCCCGGGCGCAAGAGAGGCCTCGTCTCTCTTTCAACCTGCCTCTCTTCTCTATCTTGCAAGTGCTCTAGCTCCTCTTCTGTATCGGCGTACCTTTCGGGATGGGCCGTGTAGGGACCAGGTAGACCCTGTTCCCAGCCTTCGGAGTAGGTTCTGATGGGGTTTGGCCGTCTGGGCTCGTCGACCGAGGTGCGTGGGGATTGCGGCGGCTCGGCATGATGCTCCTGGAATTCGTAGTAGATGGCCATGGCAAGAAGCACGCCCTGCATGAGCGCGGTCAGGACGAAGACGCCCCAAGTGCTCCAGCCCTCCCAGCCCAGCCTTGCGAACAGGCTGCCGGCGAAGAGGAAGCCACCAGGGGTTTGGATGCACATCATGGGAATGCTCAGACTGCCAACGTGCTTGATATGGTAAGTCGTCCAGATCTGGGGGACATATTGGATTCCCGCGAGGGCACCAGCCATGACCCCGAGAAAGTTTGCCCAAAAGTCGAGGTGGTTGCGGAGAGCCATGCTGAAGACACCAGTAAGGATGATGACCAGTAGTCCGTGGATCAGGCACACGGAGCCGACCATGATGGCGGTGCCCTTGGAAGGGGGGTCGTCGGCAAGCTCCTCATCGGGGACATTGGCGTCCTCGTAGCGAAAGTATACCAGGAAGAGGACGAGGCTGCGGGTGCAAAGTTAGTTTCCTGTGGACGCTGACAGGCATGGAGGACGTACATTAGAGCAAAGGAGATCCATTGCACGCCAAGCTGAGCGATGCCCAAGAGACCAGCAGCGCATTCGAAAGTTCCAAGTTCGCTGCAGCACTGAATATCCCGGCGGGAGGGTGGAACAGTCAGGATGTTGGCAAAGCCTGCGGTTGCTGAGGTTGTTCCGAGGAGGACGAACCAGGGCGAAATGCCCTCCGAAGTACCTCTGGCAACGATTCGATAGTGCTGAGGGAGGTAGGAGACGAGAAGGCCGACAAGAATGATGCTGGGGAAGACAGAGTTAGCGGGTGCTTGGCGCATTGAGGATCTCCCTGGCGCTTGACTCACATGGAGATTGTCAGGTTGAGGAAGCCAGGAGAACGCAGCTCCTGGCAGCGGTCGTCAAACAGCGTAGCAACCATTCTGGGCACACACAAGGCAAATCGGTTGTTGCTTCCGTTGGTGCTTCACGAGATTTTGACTGTCCAGGCAGGCTAAAGTAGACGGCCGAGGCAGTCAATGTGGCGGGTGGTTGAGCAGTGTTGCCGTGCGCAGGTGGTCCGTCGGGTCGCGAAGCTGAGATGACGGTGTTCCGGGAGCAGGCAGAGCAACAAGATGCACGAGAGAGCGCAGGGCTACCTGAGCATTGCGTAATCGTCGGAAGACTTCAATCGCAACTTGGGGTCACGAGATAAGCTATCACTTCGCTTCGCGTCGGTCGAGCGGTCGGTGATTCGGACGGGGGTCGAAGCCGAAATGAAGGAGGCCAGAGGTCGACGGACGGGAACGTTGGGTCGGGGAGGAAAGCTGGGACAGTCCGCGCAGCTTGGACGAAGCGGTGGTGACGGTCGACAGGAACGAGAAAGACGAAGAGCTGCTGGAGCTTCTCGAGCGTCGAATGCCGCAGCAGAGGAGCTCGCGGCGGCGTAGATGTTGTTTGTGGAAGCTGAGAATGAAGCTGCTGGGGAGGAATAAGGTCCGGATCCAGCGGGGTTGGAGATTGGATGCGACTCTGAGCTGGGGGAGGAGAGGCGGGAAGGTGGAAGCAGATGGGTATGATTCAGTGGCAGATGTGTAGCGGGCACCTCAGGCAGGTGGGCCGTTCCTAGCGGTGCCCTGGTCGCTGGGAGGCAGGTGCCGCTGGTGCCTGGCCTGTGGTGCCTGCCTTCGCCGTTCAGTGTGGGTGTGGTCAACCAATTTGGTGGGCAGTTGAGGTGCTCAATGCTCACCTCAATCAATGCCAGTGGACGGCTCCAGTAAAGTGTGTTTGCTGTTGCAGTGTGCAGGCGGCAAGTCCCACGCCAATCAGCACTAGGACCAGGGACATGCGGTTCCCAGTGCCGGCGGACCCCATGACGTCGGGGTCTCAAGCTGGAAGTCACTTCTGCATCGCTGCAGTGGCTCTCAGCGCTCTCAGTGGCCCATCTCGCTGTGCGCCTGCCCAAACGGGTACCCGACTCGAAGCCTGAAACTGCGTGCTTGGGGGAGATCTGTGAGAGGAAACTGCGGGTCTACAGGGAGGTGCAAGGGAAGCTGCAGCGTAAATGCACCATGACCACCACTCTGCTGCGACCCTGATGCACTGCTGTGTGAGCTCGTGGAGGTGCCGAGGTTGCCCCATGTCCTCGCCATGATTGGCCCTCTCCCGTCTCCACACACCGCCCGACGCTGGAGGTGAGAGCTGCGGTGAGCAAGTCAGGTGGAAGGTGAGACATCCTAGACATACCTCACCGAGAATGGCCCCCACCACCAGGAAAGAGCAGGTAATTGCTGCAGCTCGTTTTCATCCTCCAAGCTCACCTCCAGTAGCTCAACCACTTCACAACACACCACCAACACTCGTTTTCTTTTTTGATGATCGACACGTCGGGAAGCCGCCCACATCTGCACTCTTGCAATCTGCATCACCAGCGTCGTTTGCTATCTCTCGCCACCGTCGACCCGCGCAATCTCTGCTGCTGCATTTCCTTGATCCTTCAACGCGTCTGCAAAAAAAGCTCCCGCCTCACTTTGCGCCTCCAATCACGCCCTCGCCCTTGAGTAATGCTAGCGCATCTCGGTTCACTCCCGACCGCCAACCATGCATCCCGACGGAGATCAGCCTGCCGACTCCATTGTGACGGCCGCCGGATCGCCCAACCAGCCAACCGATCCCTATCCGCCCAACATGGACGTTGTTGCTACTACCGACTTAGCCGCCGCTGACGCTGCACACCAAACAACAACGCCGTCCAGTTTCTTCCGCCGCGTTCAATGGTCCGCCGATGGTACTACGCTGGTTGCTTCTGCCTCGGACAACCGCATCTCGGCCTACGTCCTACCGGAGGACCTCCTTGACCCGGCCGGCAGACCCCGGACCCTGAGACCCCAAGGCCACCTGCAGCTCCCGGAGCCCTCCTACTCTACCGCCATTGCCCCTTACTTCTCACTGTCCGAGCCGCAGTCCCAGCTCGCCCTTGTCTCCTGCAAAGACCACCCGCTCCAACTCTATCACGTCTTTCCCGCGTCCGAGTCGTCACCTCCGCTATGCTCCTACAAGCTAATTCGACGAGAGACGGAAGAGTACATCTGCGCCGAGTCCCTCCTGTGGTCTTGGCCCGGAACCCATTTTATGACCGGTTCATCCAACCGACTTGACTATTTTGACGTATCACGGACCGGTTCTGATGGCCCCATTCTCACCATCCCCACCATCCCCTCCAAGCGGCATCTTCTCAAGGGCGGCGGCGTTGGCATGAAGGGCATGGTGTCGTCACTGTCGAGTCAGCACCCTGATGAGTCCGGTGCGACAATCATTGCCGCTGGTACCTGGACACGCTGGATGGGACTGTACGATGTGACCCGGACAAACAAAGCCATTGCAAACTGGAGCATTCAAGGCGTCGCCGAGGATCAATTCAGATGCAACGTTGGCGGCAACGGTATCGTGCAAACCATTTGGAGCCCCTGTGGCCGCTACCTGGCTATCAACGAGCGCCAGTCTAGTGGTATCCTGGTCTACGACATACGCGGAACCGGCCAGCCTCTGAGTCTGCTCCTTGGCCGGACCGCTGCAAGTCAGCAACAACTGACGTGCGACGTCTTCCCGGGCGGGGAGTCAACCGGGGGCTTCGAGCTTTGGGCTGGAACACAGACCGGAGATGTCTTGGTGTACGAAGGTGTTGGCACCCAGGCAGGCGCTCTTGACAAGTCCTGGGATTGGGCAGCTCATCAATCACCCGTGGGAAGCGTAGGAGTACATCCTACTGGGTCAGTGGTTGCAACTTGCTCAGGCGCGTGGACGAGCCACGCAGATGGCGACATTGACAATGAGTTGGGGGCTACCGACGACAGCGGCCGTCCACTCTTGGCATCGACACGCATCACCGCCGAGTCCAGTGTCAAGGTCTGGACGTTGGCGGCCAACACTACCGACCCCGCTGCGACCGGACATGAGACAGAATGAATCGCAAGGGAATAGAACCCTTGGACGCCCTCGCGGAACAACAACATTGACGCTAAGTATAAGCGAAACTCATGTTTGTTGGTCACGATGGCCATTCCGACCCGGACAGCGACTTCAAGAGGATGCAGCCAGACCGGCACAGTCCAGCCCGTGAAAAACATGCCCGCGCCGTGTCACGAGAGGTTCAGCATTGGCAATTGTATCACAAATCCTTCTCACGCGAATAGCTTCGTGCCATCTAGAAGGATTCCGCTGGCAAGCACTTGGATCCTTTCGGCATAGGCTCCAGGGCAATGGTGCGACTGGATGCTGGCTCGCCCGAACAGGTGGGATCGCTCAACGGTGCTTTCGGGTGGCTTGAAGCCAAGATCCACGAATAACTCAGATTGCATCCTCTTCCTGTTGCAGCACTCCCACACTAGTAGGCCGGATACGGATTCAAATGCCTCCTCTCGCGAACCTGCAGGTCGTTCAACCAGCGATCACGACGACCTGCAGATACAAGAACACCAATGTGCGGCTTTCGAGGCGACTGTTCTCAGCTCATCCGAAGTTCTCCATTGTCCAGACTGCCCAGCCACACGGGTTCTATTTTGCCCGGTGCATCAGATGAAATTCCAGAGGACAGGAGCTGGGAGTCGAAACTGGCTCAGGCCGTGTTGTGGGAGAAGAGGTCCGAGGGGTGGTCGGCGGCCTTCCGGCTCAATAGTCGGACGCGATTCACAGGCTGCCTCTCTGCCTTGCATACCCGGGTTCATCTCACGAACATCACGATTCCACGCATGGCGAGGCCGAGAAATAGGCTTCACATGCCATCGTATTATTGGCCATGCAGACATTCCATCAGCCGAACGGTGAATATCAGCCCAATCCTAGAGAAGACGATGCTGTGTCGTCATCGCCGAAAGACCGATGGCCGACAGATCGACTGAGCAAACACAACGTCAGCTTACCTCGCAGCAAACATTCCCATCAATCTCCTTACCCTCGGTTTCCATCACGATTCCCCCATCTTGGCGAGCCCTGGACACAGACCCTCCCCGAAGCACTCAAACAACCCCGCCAGCGTGTCTGACTTGAACGGCGCCGCGACCAAGCGTTCCTTAACCAATTAAACTATTTCCCAATCTGGACACGTTTGTTCCTGACTAGCAGCCCCCATGCTGCGGTCTCAGCCCAGCAATTCGGAATTCGGATGAGAAGACCACCATCTCGAACCCTTCTTCTCCGCCCGCTGTGTAATCGGCAGCTCCCCGTTCGTCCTTTGCACCGACTTTCCTACTTTGGCCGTGCATGTTCCTTCTCGAGCCGGTCGCGATCGGCTGCACCCTTGGCTGAGAGCGGATAAGGCCCAATTCTGATCGTCTTGGGTTTCGCTGGACAAACAAGGTCTCCATGCCATGTCTGGCGCCACAAACGAAACAAGCTTAATAGCGCGGCCATATTGCGGTATGTGCCGTATTGACGGTGCAAACTTGATATTCCTTGGCCTGGGGGAACCGGTTTCTGCCAATCATCTCGACGGACTAACAAGTTTCGACTTCCGGCCGAAAGCGAGAAGACTTCCCTAGTGTCACATAACGAGAAAATGCTTTGATCCTCAACTCAACGCACGTCTCGGCGATGTGATACATGGACGGACTCTGGCGACTCAACTGTGCAGCTGCTCTACCTGCACCTCCCCACGTCAGGAGTCTGACTTGAGATTACTGCATCCAAGCGGCCGGCAATCCGCGAGCCGGAAGCTAAAGAAAGAAGCCTCATCGAACAATCTCTAACACGCCTTATATCCCATAAATACAACCGACGATGCCAGCCAATATCATGAAGCTTTTTGCAGGCCAGCACCCATCTCTCGCTTTCAGCTTCGGCATCTTTCGCTTCTAGCCTCTGCAGTCCTGACCTTTGGGCGGGGTGTTCGATTCGTCACAGTCGTTTATCAATCCCCTTTTCTTGTTCTTGTTGTTCTTGATTTTCTCAAGTCTAGCAATCATGAAGACCGCGTCTTTCATCACCGCCCTCCTGGCCGGCGTCGCCGTTGCCCACCCCGGCATGAACATGGAGCAGATCAGGGAGGAGGCCCGCCTCCAGAACCGCCAGTCCGGCGGCGGCGGCGGTTCCACCGAACTGATTGGAGATCTCGCTACTCTTCCCGATGCCAAGCTCACCAAGACGGGCCGCGAGATCAAGGCCATCTTGACCCTCCAGTCCAGCGGCCAGGACCAGGCCTCCACCTACGAGGCCCCCGGCAAGAAGAACTCGGCCGAGTGCAAGGCAGACAAGTGCTGCATCTGGAAGTTCATCGCAGACGACATGGTCAAGCAGATGGTCGGCAACGCAGGCCGCTGCAACAGCGTCGCCCGCGCCTCCGTCCGCCTCGGCTTCCACGACGCCTCATCCTGGTCCAAGACCTCGGGCGGTACCGGCGCCGACGGCTCCATCATCCTCGCCAACGAGTGCCACACCCGCGACGACAACAAGGGCCTCGAGGAGATCTGCGACACCATGCAGGGCTGGTTCGACAAGTACAAGAAGTACGGCGTCTCCATGGCCGACATGATCCAGTTCGCCGCCAACGTCGCCACTGTCGCCTGCCCCCTCGGCCCCCGCGTCCGCACCTTCGTCGGCCGCAAGGACACCACCAAGGCCTCCCCGCCGAACCTGCTGCCTTCCCCCTTCCAGAAGTCCGACGCCCTGTTCAAGATGTTCGCCCAAAAGTCCTTCACCCCCGACGGCCTCGTCGCCCTGCTTGGCGCGCACACCACCTCCCAGCAGCGCTTCGTCGATCCCAGCAGAGCCGGCGCCCCGCAGGACACCACCCCCGGAGTCTGGGACGTCGCCTTCTACGGCCAGACCCTGAACCCCAGGACCCCGCCCGCCGTCTTCAAGATCCCCTCCGACGTCAGCATCTCCCAGGACCCCAAGGTCATCGACACCTGGAAGGCGTTCGGTGCCGGCCGTCGTGGCCAAATGGCATGGAACCAGGTACGCAGCTCCTCTCTCATCCCTCTTGTATCCCCATCTCTAATACCTCCCAGGCCTACTCCTCCGAATACGTCCGCATGTCCCTCCTCGGCGTTCCCAACATGAACGAGCTCACCGAGTGCACCAAGGTCCTGCCCCCCTTCAAGGGCGGCGACTTCCAGATGCCTGACCAGTCCGAGCTTGACAAGTTCATGAACGGCATCCTCAAGTCGCCCCAGGCCATCCAGGCCCTCGACGCCGGCAACATCATCCCCACCACCGCCCAATAGATTGATTACCGTTATTAAACAGCGCGCATTACACACTCACAAAACGTACATAATGTTTCAATTCGACCTTTTCTTTTCAAAATCATAAGCCTGTATAATATTACATGTAAAAGCCAGATGATCTCAATGGCGTTTTCGGTGTTCGATATGCACAGAAAGGGAAGCATAACCGCAAGGGCCGAGGCTGGCCGGAGCCTGGCGATGCGGCGGTTTGTGTGCGAAAGGGGGAAAACTCCATTAGCCTTGTTATCGGATGAATACCTTCTTGATTGTTTATTCTTTAATAGCACTCAAATCTTAGGCTTGCATCTACCTGCATCTGCATGCACCTTCTTTCGGCATTCCAAGAGAGATAAACGTCCCACAGACACAGTCGGCGCCCCTCCCCGAAGAAAATGCAAACGCGTCTCGCGTCTCAAAATCGCCCCAAGAAACAAAAATGTGGACATGAAGTCCGATCTAGATCACATGAGGAAAGTAGGTTGAAAAGAACCTTGTTTTCTTCCCGCCCGAGCCAGCAGGTCGTGTCTGCAACGTGATGCGAGCGCGCACGTCCGCACGCACGCGGCGACCACTGCTACTCAAATTCGTCCGAACGGCGCTGCTACAGCCGCAGATGGGTTCGTCGGCTTCCGGGAGGGCGTGCTGTCGTATTCCAGACGCGCACTGACCCTGTTCAACACGTCGTGTCCTCTCTCTCCCAGGTATCGCCCAAAGACCTGTGCCTTTTGCGCGGCAGGCATCCTGAAGAATCGTACGAGTGGTTCTTTTTCTTGGGGCCCAAAACATCCTCTGAACAAGGAGATGATGAGCTGTGCCGCGTAGACGTTGAGTCCCACGTGTCGAAAGAATACCTCCCACTCGGTCTCATCCATCATCAGCATGTATCGTGCGGTTGCGATATTCTCCTTGACGTATGTTGATACCAGGGCGCACGTCCATGTCTCAAGGGTCTTGGGGCCGCCTCCAATGTAGATGACTCTGATGACGCAATCGGTGGTGATGCCAACGCCAGATGCGAACCCGACGAAGGAGTTGTAAGAGTCAACATTGCTCTTCCCAAGCGGCCCAACATATTCTTCACTGCTGCTTTCCGATACCATGATGATGAGCCGCTGGTAGCGTGGTGCGACTTTGGTCACGCGTTCACGAAGCTTTGACATTTGTTGTCCGGAGTTCAATGGCGCCTTCTGGCCAACTTGGAGTATGGTGGTAATGATGATGCCAGTTGCTGGAGATGGTATAATGTCGGCTTCAAAAAAGAGCGGAGAAATTGTCGTCGATAGTTGAGCGCTGGTTGATGACCAAATGGTGTTGTTGTATCGGGAGAAGTCTCGGTCAATACTTTCTATGCCAGGAAGGCTGTCGATTGCGGCCATGATATTTCGAGGAAGGGTGGTGGAAATGACGATATGGGTTTTGCCCTCAATGGTAAGAACCGGAGGAAGAGGGGCAACTGTACTTGGGAATTGCAATTCAAGTTGAGAGTTTGGGGATTTTAGTGACTTCTCTGGGTTCCTTGCTCTCATCGTCGGTGATCTGGTACTTCGGTCTGGTGTTGGAAAGAAGTGGCTCATCGTCTCCGAGCGGGACTTGTTGGAGGGATGTAGCAGCAAGTGATTGTCCAGGAGTTTGCTTGTAGCGTTGGGCTCGTTCTCGCCCAAGAGCAAGCATCCGCTGCTGTCTTTTGTTGCATTTCGGCGTTTGGTAGTGCGGCGGAACTTGTGCCCGACAGTGGGAGATTCAAGCTCAGCATCATGTCCGCCAATGAGCTCTGCCATTTTGCGCTTTTTAATGACACTCAACAAGTCGATTGCGGGGCCGTTTTCGAAAGGATCCTCGTCGTCCTCGTAATGGGGCAGAGGCAGCTCGTCGTCGTCGTCTTCACGAAGGATCTTCAGCCCTGATTCCTTACGGACGTAGTCGGCGCTGGTGGGTAGACGGGCGCCGCGGCAATCTAAAATTTGCTGAAGAACACGGTCATCGCCAACTGTCTCTTTCAAATTGACGAAACCCAACGACGCGTTGAAGGGTTGCCACTTCAGCTCAATATTCTCAGACCGCATCTTGGGCCAGATTGGCGCCTTCCTTTGCCCATCAAATTCGAGGTAGATCCAACGGAACATCTCAGAGACCCCCTTGGCAGGAATCTCAGACCATGGTGGCTCTGGAATACTGAAGTCGACGGCCGGGGGCTGAAATCTGGCAATGGCATCAGCAACATGAATATGCTCTTGCTCCGCCATCCTCGTCAACTCTGCGGTCTTGTCTTCGAGGAGCAGGCTGAAGTCCTTTTCAAATTTGGCGTCCGTCTCCTTCACAGAACCGCTGTCAAATTCTTCATCTTTGGACCCAAGGCATGGGACTGTGTTTAAAAGCGCTCGACAAGAGGCTTCGTTTTGACTGGCTGACGGCGGCACTTCAGGCTTGCACAAGATGGGCACCTCCATCTTCAGATCCTGATTGGGCTGTGGAGATGGACAAATATCCAGAAACGGGGGATCGGATGGAAACCCAATCATCTCCATCACATCCGCGTCAGGGAGAACCGCTTCCGCGGTCATCTCGTCCATCAGCTTACCAGCTGTGTCCAAGTCATACTCAATGAGACTGTCGGGATCGGACAAAGGCTCTAGTCTGCAAGCCTCGCTGGTTGGTATGAATTCCTCTTGCGGCTCCGAGTCAAGTGGCGGTGGCATCAGAGGGGGTGTCATGGACTGGACGCGGTCCTGCATGAGGTGTAAGTGTATTATCTTCTTTGATGACACGCGTCAACCCACCCGCTTGGACATCTCGAGGAAGATCAAGTCTTCAAGATCTTTGTTCGTCCACTCTTGATACACAGCTTCGGCCACGTACGTCAGATCCTCCTCGGTGTAGTCGATCTCTTCGGGCTCGGCTCCTCTAGCGAGCTGATCATGGAAATGCCGAGCAGACTTGGGCAGCGCAAGACCTTCGTCCTTATCCTCATCAACAGGCTCCATGACGAGGGGATTTGGTCGGCGAAAGAAATCATGGAGCTTCGCCTCCGAGATGGTCTTGCTGAAGGCTTTGGAGTCGTGTCTCGGGTCGGATCGGAGAGACGGGAGCTCCATCTTGCTCACTGCCGTCGCAAATCGACGCTGAGGATAGCTTGCTTCCAGAGCCAGCTTCATCATGTCGGCCTCGTCATCGATCCCAATGATCTTGGTCACCTGGATGTCGAGGTTCCCCTTTGCGAAGTCGGTCTCTGGAGGGAAGACCGGATCAGGGATGGCCAGTGCAGAGAGGTCGTCTGCATCTTCGACGGTGGCAGCAACTGGAAAGTAGGGCGACTTTTGAAGCTGGTCGAAGATGGTCTTGGTCCGGGTCGAGATGTGCCTGTTCGCGCTGATGAACAGGCCTTCATTGCGGGCATATTCTCGTGTACTCGGCTCTGCCTCATCCATGGCGGTGAATCAACAGGGCCAGGACCGGGTCTTGGTTTGATTGCAAGAGTGTTGAGATGGACAATATATGGATGAAAGAACCGAATGACTGATCCGCGTGTTGTAAAGGGACAGCTGACGACGACAATATGTTGAGGACGGGAGGAAAGGGTTGAAATAGTTTGGCAGCCGAAGGTGTCATGGTGCAGACGACTTACTTGGGCAACAGCAGTCGAGCACCTTTCACTCCATGTAAGGCAGCTCCTGCCCGTCGTGAGTTGAGTTGCAAATGAGGAAAGAGCAGCGCCCCATGGCCTCTTTCCCTCTTCACGAGTATTGTGGCTGGTGCCGCATCTTTGTCCATTTCCAAACTTCACCTTCACACAATATTGAGAAACACAGAAAGCGGTCTCACGTCCATCTCTTTGGAACCCGTCATATGTAAAGCCAGCAACATGTCCAGGTGGTCGCAAACTGATTCTTCAACAGCAGAACACCGGTGTTGCAGGCTCTCAGCGTCTCGGCCCCGACTCTGCAAGTTGCCACCGGAGCCGATCATCACCCCCAACCTCCGACAAACCCCGACTGGCTGATGAACAATGACCGCGCTCTTGTGAATGTGTCGCGGAGGATGCAGCCCAAAGCCGAGCGGGCATCATCTCCGACGGTCCGACCAACAGTCCCCGCTCCGGATAAAGAGCGACAGCCTAACATCCGACATCCATCGGATCTAAATCGTCGATCGGCGCGGTCGAGGTTCCACCAATGCCCCATTTCTCTGTCTCCCGGACTCCATCTCCACCACCGTCAAGCAAACTTCCACTTTCTTTCAGCTAGACTTCCCGCTCCCTCTCGGCTCTTTGTGGAGTTTGCAAGCGATGCATCGGACGATGAACCATTTAGCGCAAGGGGCCGCGCTGGAGCCGCTGGAGACCGTCGCGACCCTCCGCGTTTGAGGTCCCGTGACGGCGCTGAGTAAGGCAAACAACTGCAGAAGACTGCAAAAGGCAGCTGTATCCAGAGGGACCCGGTCCTTGCAGGAGACCACGACATGCCTATTTCGAGCGCTTTGCATACAAAGTATAAATGTTCGCGATCCGCACCTCGCTCAAAGACTCAGCAACAGACAAAACCACCTCCATCAGATCTGACCAGTTCGACTAACGACGCTTCCCCTGAACCTCCTACCAATTGCGACCCACAAGATTGAAAATGGCGACAAAGCTTGGCGATAAGAAGTCCCTTCGCATTGGGGTAATGCTCGAAGCCGTTCAGCTGAGCGACATCATGGGCATCGACCTATTTGGCAACATCTCGCTCGAGTACTACGACAAGGTCAAGGCTTTCGACCCAGGCTTCGCTCCTTTCGAGGGACTCGCACCTGAGATCAAGTTCTACTTCATCTCCTCCACCCTCGAGCCCGCCGAAATGACACCGGGCCTCAAGTTCGTCCCAAACATCACCTACGACGACTGCCCGCGCGACCTTGATCTTGTCCTCATCGGCGGACCTCTCCCCTCCCATAGACCACCTCAAGCCGACCGCTTTATGAAGGAGGCCTTTGCCAAGACCCGCGTCTGGATGACAACCTGCATCGGCTCGCCGTGGTTGGCCAGTGCAGGCGTGTTAAAGGGAAAGAAGGCGACAGTCAACCGGGAGTTCTTGGCGTTTGCGAGGCAGGTACACCCCGACACCGAGTGGCTTGACCAAAGATGGGTTGTCGAGGAGAAGGAGTACGACGGAGAGGGCAAGGGCGAGCTCTGGACGGCAGGCGGCGCGGGAGCTGGTCTGTCGATGATCATCGAGTACCTTAACCAGAACTTCGATCCTGCTTACGTCAAGAAGATTGCGTTGCAGGGTATCGGGATGGAGGAGATTGAAACAAACCAGTTCTACAAGACAACATACGGATCGGGCTCGGTGAAGCCTTGAGTGGCTGAGAATGTGTTTCCAGTTGATCTCATTATAATACAAGACCTTTATATCCACGAACTTTAGCGTCTTCAGACGCTGTTGACAGGTCTCTACGCATCTACATACCGAACGAAGAATTCGGGAGAGTCGTACCGGTCCCAGCCCTCAGGCACAGTCCTGTCCGCCGCGATCTTAAGCGCAAAGATGCTGAGACGGTACCATCCAGCCGGAACCCAAGACCCGTCAGCCAACGTACCGTCCCACGGGCTCGTCCAACCGATGGGTCTGCGGTATGTGACCGGGTATCCCGCGACATTGCCTAGCGTGACGACCCCGAGCCCATTGTCCTTCGCGTCAGGGTTCTCCTCCAGAGGAACAATCTCCACGCGGACCTCAGCGCTGCCCATGACCAGCCAGACAAATTGATCAGGCAGCGCGCCGACCGGCAGAACCAGATCCGTCGTGTTGAGCAAAGGCTGCGCCCAGTCGAGGTGCTCCGCGGGGGTAGCAAATTGGAAGGTCGTGTTGGCTGCGACTTCAGACCCGAGCGGGTCGTCGCTGCGGCTGAGCCAGATACGGTTCGACGCAAGGACAGTGACGTTCTTCATTGAGCCCGCGGCACCGATGTACGGTACGGAAAGTGCGATCTCGCCGTCGGCGTTGGTCCCGTTAAGAGCGACCCAGCCGGAGTACACAGGCAGGGAAGCAGCGTTGAGGCCCTGGGGCGGAACTACGCTAATACGAATCTCACCTGTAGCATTCGGCTCGAGGGTGAACGAGGACGGCTGAAAGGTCAGGCTGGCGTAGACGGTCTCCAGGTCTGGGGAGCTGCTGCGGTAGATGTCAGACAGCGTGATGGCTGTCAGAGCCGGGACGTGGGAGACGTTGTACGTTGCAGGCGTGTCGCCGACGTTGGTGACCGTGAAAGACGCCTCGGAGACGAGGTTGTCGGTGTCGTTGAAGGAAAGACCTGCGACGTTGACGACGGATGTGGCGTAGGCTGCGTCGTAGGCTTGGACCATGCCGGCGCCCTGTTGCGGGACGGGCCCGAGGCCGGCGTCGATGTTGGGTACACCGTAGTTTTGGGAGAGGCTCGGCTTTGCGGTGGATGCGAGAAGACACTTGATCAAGTCGGGGTCTCTTGTTCCTCGTGCCTATCAATGTCAGTTGAGTTGCACTGATGCCTGTTATCGTGTTTCGGCTTACCTGGGAGACGAGGGCGACAATGCTAGCCACAAGAGGCGTCGCCATCGAAGTTCCAGAGGCTTCGGCATACTCACCAAGTGCCACTGGCCATGTCGAAAGAATACCAGCGCCGGGCGCACCGAAGCTTGGAGCAAGAGTAAGCTCGAAGGTTGGGCCCCAGCTGGTGTAAGCAGACACCGTTCCAGGGCTGTCTGCGCCTTGGCTCTGGTATGAAGACACGGATATGACTCCATCGCCGGTGCTCGGCGTGCTGATTCCAAACAGACCCTCGGTGCCGCCGACCTCGTTGCCTGCTGCAAACGTGCAAGGAACGCCGGCATCCACGATCCTCGCGACAGTAAGGGCAAACGCCTCACCAGCCCATCCGCTTGGTCCGCCTATGGAGCCGGTGATGATGTCCGAGCCATCTTCGAAAGCCTTGATCACACCGGCCATGAGGACATCACCCGTCGTCTGGCCGTTGCACGCAAAGGTTCGGTACATGCCCAACTTGACATCGGGGCTAGCACCAGTGAAGCCCATGGGATTCTCCATCGCCGCGATAATGCCGGCAACATGGGTACCGTGGCCCAGGCAGTTCTCGAACGGGTCATCGTCTGGCACAGGGGTGTTGGTGCCGTCATACGAGTCACCGACGATGTCCTCGCCGTACTCTACCAGACAGCCAGGTCCGAAGCAGCCGCCCAGGGCCGGGTGGGTGTAGTCAATTCCAGTGTCGACGATGCCGATCTTGAGACCTTGCCCAGTGTACCCCTTGGCGCGGAGCTTGTCAACTTGGGTCATGACATGAGGCGGCCAGGTGTCGGTCGAATTTGCCTGACGTTTGTACTTCGAGGTGGCCGACTTGTCCTTCCCGGTCCAGGTGATGTCGAGCTTGGGCACAGAGATCAGGGGCACAGGCCAGAGCTGCTTGACCTGCGCCAGACTGGCAATCTTTGCAGCCGTCTCGTCGTTGGCATTCTCGACGGTGACGGAGACACCCTTGAAGATCTTGGAGTTGAGATTCAAGCGCTGCGAGACTTTGGCGAGGCCTGCTTCCGACTCGAGTTTTGCCATGAGAGTAGCGGCATCCTAGACAGGTGTTAATAGAACCCATGTTTGCGGAAACGCTAGATCAACTAACCTGGTCATCAGCGAGCTCGAGGATGAATGCGCCCGGGACGGTCGTCTTCTCAATCGTAGGCGCAACCTCATCCCTCTTCGAAGAGGCCGAGACGAGACTCGCTGCGCCGGCCAATGCCGCGACGGAGGCTTTCCAAGCAACCATTTCGATCGATTTTCTTCGCCGACTTCAGACCTGAGACTGAGAGCCTTGCAGATCAAGGCCTCGATCGCATTGTACCTGCATCTGCCGGACCCTTTATAACCTCCAGCTTACACCACCCAACTCACCCCGAGGATGCTGCGATGCCCGTCTTGGCTTCTGGGGTTGCATCAAGCACTATCGCCGTGCCGCCATAGACCCACCAACCCATCCCAATCTCGACATCTCGGATGGACGAAGCGACCTCGATGCGGGGCAATACGAGTCGGAGTCGGCTTGAGAGCAATTGAGCAAGATAAGCAAAAAAGCTCATTGCAGGCGAAATCTTGCGCAGGAACATCAAGGCAAGAACGTCCGCGATGGCTGCATTCGATGGGATTGTTGCAGCGGCCGCTGCGCGGGTGGCATCATCGGGCTCACGGGGAACGGGGGTAGAAGATGGAAGGTGGTATTTTGGAGAACCCTGGCGCTGCATGCGCTCGAATGGCTGCGTGATCTTGGCGCTTGAGTGGTAGAGGAGAATGCCCAGGTGGCGCGAGGGGCTGCTACCTCCGGGCTGGAATAGTAAGCTTATTTGCTGATCGGCGTGTTTTGTTTGCATGATTGAGAGCCCCTGCACTGTCGTGTATCTCGTTCTCGGTTTGGTAGATGTGATGATGCTTGAGGTTCGGTCCAGGTGAGTTCATTGATTCTCAATTGACGAGATAAGCTGTCCATCAATTCTCTATATGAGACGGAACAGCCGTCCTCATAGGGGACGGTGAACCCCAGAATACACATTACGTTGTTGCCACTGCAGACAGCCTGCTCAGATCTGAGTTGCGTTGGTCGCCGACAAGGCTCCCTCAAGATACAGCTTATCAAGGGCATCCGCCGCGGTGACATTATCAACCTTCAGCTTCAACCAGAACTGATCCGTCACACCCTCGTCATACACCCACTCATTTGACCCGTTAGCAAAGACGTGGTTGTACCCAAACTCATTCCCGTACTCAAACAAATCACCCAGGCCCTGGATCGCATACACCACCGTAAGCGGGTCCCACGACTCCCTCGGCCGGTAGAAGTTGTAGTACACATACGCCTGCCGCACCGGATCCGTCGCCGGGCCCTCCGCCAGCAGCCTGGCGCCGGACAGCACCACCGACCCGACCTCCGTCCCGCAGAACACCACGCGCCCCTTCCAGTTGTTCACCACGTGCGCCGTCGCCGCCGGGTTGTCCCCGAAGAAGTTGAACTCGCGGCCGGAGGGGTACCCGCCGCCCATCACCACCAGCTGCTCGACCTTGGCCGCGATCAGCTGCGGGCCGGTGAGGTTCGAGTAGCGGTCCGCGGTAGAGTTGAGCAGGCCCGAGAGGTTCTCGAAGAAGCCGACGGAGGCGATGGTCACGGGCGCGTCGGCCTCGGCGAGGAGCTTGCGGTACAGCGCGACAGCGTCCCAGGCGTCCTCGGCGGCGCCGAAGGGCAGGGACCCGCCGGAGAAGTGGTAGGAGATCTTGCTGGCGTACTCGCCGAGGTCGTAGGCGAAGGTGTCGAAGAAGCTCTCGTTTGTGAGCGGGCGGCGCGCGCCGATGGGCACGCCGGAGTGGTTGTAGTGCGCGAGGATGGCGGAGGTGGCGGTCACGGAGTAGGAGGAGGGGTAGTTCACGTTCACGCCGAGCAGGTTGACCTCCGGGGAGGTTGCGGCGATGAGGAGCGCGCCGGTGTCACTGTCGCGATGTCAGGAATGGTTCTTCAGTGAGAGTGTGAGGGTTGGGGGTCCGACTCGCAGTCACTGAAGATGTCAGTGTCGATAATGAGGTTTTTGCGGGCTGCCAGGGCCGGCTGCACCAGGAGCGCGCTGAGGGCGATTTGCAACGTTGAGGCGAGCATCTCGTGATAGTCTCACCGGGCGCGTCGAAAAGGGACTTGACTGGCGATCTTCAAAACTTTTCGGACGAACCGGTGTTTGCGTACTTGTAGCCCGCCATTGCTTCTTATCTTGATGGATAACGGTTGCCGTCGTGTCGGGCGACTCCGATCTTAGGAGGGAAGTGGAGTCGAGTAATTTTATTTTCTCGATGATTTCCTCGGGAAATTCGTCAATGGCAAGGTTCACCGTTGACGGGTTGGACGGGTTGGAGATAAGAGATCGATCGATAAGAGATTCAACTACTGATACTACAACCAAATGTGTTTTAGTCGTTTTTGGTCAATCATGAAGGAGGATTGAATCGAAATCAAGGATTCATAAACCAGCCAAGTCAACGATGCATCGCCATCACTGCATGACTGACCTTGTGTCGCAACCCCAGCTGAACCGTAGCTAGGAGGCCCCTCAGTTTGCCATACTCTCAAACGCAATCGCCAGCACAAGTCAGACTATTTTATTGAAGGCAATGCGCCATGTTTCGTTCCCCTCTTCCTCCGTTTCCTGAGGCTGCGCTCAATAAAGCCTTACTTCGTTCAAACATGCGGGGGCGTAGCTTTCTGTGCGAATAGCTCTCACTACGTTCCAGACCGATGAGCAAGCTGGAGGCGATCTCTCCTGTCATATTTCTAGACCGCTCATTACCGCTTTAGACTCCGGTCAGTTCATGTATTCACCAATTTGAGTCGACGGTTGCGGTCATTGAGTGTGATGCATACTGCATGTCTCGCTACTCCAGCTGCGGGTTGTCAATTCAGCTAGCCCCAGGAATTCACGCTACGCCATTCACACTTGGGATTGTCGCCAAGGATGTGACATCTCATCTATGAAGCACAAAGTATTCCCACACAGCCAGCCACGATCTAAGTCGCTGGATTATTTCAACGGCTTTGACACGCTCTTAAACATTTCCATGTGTCATAGTTCAACCGATCCGAATGCATGTTCTACTTCAGCTAACCACCGGCAAGGCGATTCATAACAGTGATTTGCTCATTCACGAGCTGAACTGCCGCCCTCACAATGATGGCTGGCTGGGTATGAAATCACTTAGATGCGGAGTTTGGTAGCGTAATGGGACGATTTTCACGGTTCTCAAGGAGATGTGGAAAATACTTATATAGGTCGTTTTCTTCTTCGTGAGTAGAGTACGCATCAAAATTCATACATGCAGCAAGCTCAATCCCTTCACATCATCTCTCTCATTCTCTCAAGTACTACATCGTGTCACCATGCAAGAAAACAGTCAATTCTATCCTATCACTGGTATACAGGATGGGCTGGACACACCCGCGAAACCTGAGCTCCGGGTGGTTCCCCTTCGCTTGGAAATTGACGATTGGTTCGGATCAAAGGACCTCGTTCACGAGGACCAGCGTGCTCTGTTCTTCCCTGCCTTTTGGAGGTTTTCCCAGATGGATCCCAAGCAGAAACTGTCCTGGTTTCAAATTGCCGGTACATACAATGATGAACAGCCCGTCGACATCTAAAGCTAACTACGAATATCAGGAATCCATGGCAAGCCATACGTGGCTTGGGATGAAGATCCCCAGAAAGGCAAAACTGCTGATCGCGGGTACTGCACGCACAATAGTATTCTGTTCAGCACCTGGCACCGTGCGTACATGCTGTTGTGGGAGGTAGAAGGACCAAGCTCCGCGACCAGAGAAACGTTGCTGACGAGTCATAGCAAGTCATTTACGAGCTCATGAAAGAGGAGGTGAAGAATTTTCCAGTCAATGAACATGGGGCGCTTCTTGAGGCAGCCAAATCTTGGCGATTCCCGTACTGGGACTGGGCTCGCAAGAAAATCGACCCTGAGCAAGGCAACAGTCCCATGTACGACATTCCCCGGGTGATTCGACAGGAGAAGGTGAGAGTAAGGATCCCTGGAGGTCCTGGGCCAGATAGGAAGTACTCCGAGGTTCAAAACGCCTTCTACAAGTTTACCATGCCGCCCACGAAGAACAAACCCAAAGGAACTCCGATGGGAGATGAGTACCTCAAAGGGGATCCAGAGACGGCCTACGACCCGCTGAAGGACCTGCGAATCACGGAAATCAGGCAGACCGTAGGGACTGAGCCGAATACCAAGGAGGAAATCTTCCCGGTAAGTAACTTCCGTGGTTGTCTCGTGCGGAGGCTGATTTGTTGCAGTATAACGAATGCATTAGCACTAGCCGACATGTTGATGGCAGTGGCGGGGACGAAGCCTGGATCAATGGCGTTCAAAACAACCACATGATTGTCCAAAACCTTCGAGACTACCAACCAGCCTTTCCCGACAAGGAAAAGGCCGAGAGGGATGCCCCGAGGAAGGGCAATCTGACGGCGAGCTTGCGAGATGCGTTTCATCGCGTTCTTACAATTCAACGGTTCGAAGATTTTGCAACCAGACGCATGCCTGGCAGACGTCCTGAGGATCCCAATAACCGCAAGGATTACGCATATGACTCGGCGGAGAATATTCACGACAATATGCACTTATGGTGCGGCGGTAAACCGACCGAAGCGAGTGCCAGTGGCGTGGTCCTGCAGGGCCACATGTCTCGTGTCCCCGTTGCTGCCTTCGATCCAATCTTCTGGCTTCATCATTGGTGAGTTCTGCCCAAACTCCGATAGCTCACCAAAGGTTACTGAAAGATCCACAGCAATGTTGACAGACTCATTGCCATCTGGCAGGTTCTCTGGGAGAAAGAGAATAACTGGTTTGTTGCTGGTGATGTGAGGAACAAGGAGCAAGGCAATTTCTTCCTTGAATTCGGTCACGATGCCACGCCCTCTGACCACCTTCGGCCCTTCCGCAATGCCACAGGAGGCTACCATACCTCTGAGAGCGTCCGTGAGGTCGCCAATCTGGGATACACTTATCCTGGCCTTGAGAAATGGAAGTATCTGTCCGGTGACAATTACGACAGGGATGCGCACATCATTGACCTCCGTGAAAGCCTCCGCAAGGACTACGATTCATCCTGGTCAGCTGCTCAAAAGTTCAAGTTTTCGGATGACCCGGGAGAAAACAACGGCATCGGACTAATGCGTCTGGCGGACTACGACAGACCAGCGGAGGACATCATCGGCTTTGATGACTACGTGGTAGATGTTGTTTACGAAAAGTAGGATCCCCTCCAAACACCAAGACTTGATGATTCATGCTAACATGAATAGATTTGCTTTGGGAGGGAGGATGTTTGTTGTGGACATCTTCATTGGCAAGGTGCCGTCTCAGCCTCCCTACGACTTCGAAGAAACAGACTCTCTCGTCGGTCAAGTTGTCAACTTCTCATCCCAGCTTCCCAGCCCAGAGCTCGCGGGTTGTGGCAATTGCCGTGCCCAAGAGGCAGAAAGGGTCTTGTCGTCCGGTCGAGTTGTATTGACCAACGCCCTGATCACCCGTTACAAGCAACAAAGTGTACATACACCAGAACATCCTGATGGCATTCGCGTCCTTGGAGGAATGGACCCGGAGCACGTGGTTGAGTTCTTGAAGGACAACTTGCACTGGCGTGTTACCTCTGAGGGCGAACTGGCTGACATCGCCGCGCTGGAATCTCTCAGAGTTTCTCTGGCTGTCGGAAAGTCTGATCACTATGCCGATCCTAGAAAGATGTCCCGCTACTACGACTATAAGGATGCGCATGTTGTGACGGAGCATCGCCCAGGCGGTGCCAAACATGCCGACAAACTACACAGGGGTGACTGGTCTGGTAACGAGGAGTGACAATAGGGATGAGGAAGGGACACAACAGTATGCTGGGGCTGGTGCTTTCGTTTTTATTTTTCGGTAATCCAGATTGACTTACTTATTTATCTTGTTCCCGCGATATTTAATCAGGCTTCTCGGTGATCATTCATCTTTCGCTTGCATAATTGAAGTCCTCGTCGAATTGGACGGGCTTCGTTCTATCGGAACATCTGAACCGATTCAGTGGCCAAGGCGATAGCGCAAGTAATCATGCTAATGATCTGGAGTACCCCGCGCCTCCAATTGTTGGTGTCAATGCAGGGGGGAACTTGGATTCGCCTGCATCTGCCGAGGTTCAGGTTTGAGGTGCAAATAGCTCGGGCCTTTGTCCTTCGTCATCAAACATAAAAGTTCATCCATCCATCAAGTCAAGCAAACAAATCAAACATTTGATTCCTTCTCGGAAATATCTCCAAGATGTCATCACAGTCGCACGAAGCCCCGTGGATCCCAATCGCCCGCCGCAAGCAAGCCGAGCGGGCAGCCCGCATCCCCGCAAAGTGGCACATCCCGACCAGCGTCATCCCGCGAGATCCACCTCATCTCCGCGATGGCCCCCGAAACGTCCTGAGCGTTCCCCGCCAGTTCCTCTCCGGGCTCGAGATCTCCATCACCGAAGGCTACACCATCGAGAGACTTGTCAGAGCCATAACGTCGCGGGCCTTCACCGCCGTCCAGGTCGCTGAAGCATTCTGCCACCGCGCGGCCATCGCCCAGCAGCTCACGAACTGCTTGACCGAGCCCCTCTTCGATGCTGCACTGGAGCGCGCCGCGTTTCTGGACAAGTATCTCAGTGACAATGTCAGGCCTTTCGGTCCGCTTCACGGCCTCCCCGTCTCCGTAAAGGATACGTTCAATGTTACGGGCGTCGACTCCTCGATGGGATTGGCTTCGCTGTGTCATAAGCCAGCGACGGAGAATGCACCTTTGGTCAATCTCCTCCTCTCGCTGGGGTGCGTGATCATAGCAAAGACGAACATTCCCCAGACGCTTGCTAGCTTGGACTCGGTGAATAACGTCTTCGGCCGAACCATGAACCCCATCAACCGGCTCTGCACTGCGGGCGGGTCCTCGGGCGGCGAGGGCGTCCTGGTAGCTATGAAGGGGAGCATGATTGGCATCGGCACCGATATTGGCGGTAGCATCCGTATTCCGGCTATGTGCAACGGCGTCTACGGTTTCAAGCCATCCAACGGGCGTGTGCCGTATGGCGGACAAGTTCGCACTGGTTTTGAGGGGATGAGTCGGGCTTCAGTGCAGGCTGTCGCTGGCCCGATCGGCAGAAGTGTAGAGGACATTGATACCCTTCTGAGAGAGATCATGCCGCGGGCATCATCATGGGGCGAAGACTGCATGCCGACGCCGTGGTCTCCAATTCCTCGCAGCATAAAGGCCTCAGGGAGCGGGAAGAAGGGCGAGCTCGTCATCGGCGTGCTTCGCGGCGACGGAAACTGCGTAATTCACCCGCCGATCGCAAACATGCTTGATGAAGTTGCCGCCTCCCTGGCACATACAGCCACCATCAAAGTAGTTCCGCTCGAGATCCCGAAGGTGCTCGCCGCAGCGCAGTCCGTCATGAACAAGCTCATGGGCGTCGACGGCTCAGTTCCGATGCTTGACATGATCGAAGCAACAGGCGAGCCCTTGGTGCCATGGACAGCGGCCCGAATCAAGAGAGGACAGCCCCAGCCGCTCACACGCGTAGCCGAGATCCAAGCTCAACGGTCACAGATTGAACGTGAGATGCTCAAGATTTGGGTGGAGGATGATGAGTACGGCCGCCGTACGCAAAGGATCGACGCGATCATTTGCCCCCTGGCGCCGCATCCTGTACCACCCATCGAAGGATACAACGCAGTCGGGCTGACCAGCAGCTGGGTGATGCTCGATTATCCTGCGGGCACCGTGCCTGTGCGAAAGGTGGAAGAGGGCGATCTGGAGCTTGGAAAGCCACAGGATGGCAAGGCGATTAGCAGCTGGGATGAGAAAAATCGGGAGCTGTGGGATGAAACCAAGATTGACAGACGGCTGTACTTGGGGACGCCACTGAGCGTGCAGGTAGTTGTTCCCAGGCTTCAGGATGAGAAACTTGTTGAGGTTATGGGCTTGATAGATGCGGCGTGCAAGGCAGATGCTGGAAGATTGAAGGTGAAGTTGTAATAGGTTTGTGCAAATAGTTTTTCTATACCTAGGTACCTAGTACCGATATCGCCAAAATAAAAGACCCCACTTGAATTGGAGCATCAACTCAAGACAAACGCCCATCGAATGGCATGTACGGCTCCACGAAAGAAGCCATCGCTCCAGCGCCGGACCCAAGGTCAAACCCGTTCATAACTGTGTCCCAATCCTGAGGTGCCATTATGTGATCATAAGCCGAAAGACTCAAGTCACCTACGGGTAGTGGAAAGTCGCCCGCAGTTTGCTGGTCATACACACAAGCAGGGATGGCTGGTGCTTCCGGGGGCGTGCCTTCTAGAACCGTCCGTCTGGCAATGGCAAAGCTAGCAAGCTGGTGAAAAGTCTTGCAGACGTCGTAGAGCTTCTTCGCGGATGGCGAGCTGGTCGATGTCGGCTCTAACGCCGATACGGTGGCTGCGAGAAGTGCTAGATCGTCTGTAGAAGAGGTTGCGATGGTGTTCCCAGCTAGGACAACGAAAGCAGCAAACGGTAGCATTGAAAACATTCTGTCTTCTTTAGCAATTGTCCTAAAGAAACGATCCAGAAATTTTACGGTTCCAACTTACATGTTAAGCAACATGGCCCAACCTGTCTGGTTATCATTGCCCCAATCGTTGAATGCTTCCACCATTGTTGTCAAGGTCTTCCGCGCTGCGTCGATGCAGGCAATATTGCACTGAAGGGGGTTCGAGTTTTGTGCTTCACATGGCACAATTCGATATGCGATTGTGACCAGGCTGTACATGATCATATCGAAGAGCATCGCTGGAGCTTTGTAGATGTCATTTGTTGGGGGGTCATCGTGAAGCGCCTTAGATTATGAATGTTAGCGATTGTTTTCAGCCATGTTACTTCTCTCCGACATACCTTCTTAATATCTTTGTTCGTTTGTAAAATTTTTATGGCGAAGGACTTCGCTGTCTCGATCCTGCTCTGTTGTGGTTGTTGAAGGGCCGAGGCTGAGAAAAGCTGGATGTGCATATCGCCGACGATTATTGCGTAATCTACGTAGCCGGCATAAAGACTAATGATTTTCTCGTTAGTGTCAATCTAATAGTTGCACATCGTCATCATCACTGGCGACTTACTGTACCGGAACACCAGGCACGTAATCGTCGGGCACGGTCGGTTTCGGGGTCGAAACGTCACATGGATGTATTGACGGTGAACGCCCGAGGGTGAAAGCCATCCCTTTATCATGTATGTAGATGTGCCAAAAGATTTGCCGTTCCTTCGAAACTCTTGGTCCCTCCTTCGGAAGACGGTGCCAGCCAAGATCAATGCACATCCTGGAGGCTGCAGATATCATTTGCCAAGCCAGGGCGCTTCGGCCAGACTTATTGCAAAATGTGTACTCAATCCTCAGTCAGACAATTAAGATGCCATCAAAGTGAACAAGGCTTATCATACCAAAAGAGCCAGGGCCTGGCACCCTTCCATCGACGGGTCGTTGCAAAGCCTCAAGGACTGCATAGCAGCCTCGATGTTATCCTTCAACTGCTGTGAGTACTCGTGGATGTTTGTGTAATTGACGCCAATCTGTGTGTGAAAAGGCTGCTTCAAGTTCAGAAACATGTAGAACAGACCAATGTTGACGATTATCCACGACAAGATGGAGTAGTCATTCACTGCGAAGTAGACCCGTTGGCAAAACTCAGTGAACTCCTGCTCATCCACGACTGAGCAGTCCACGAAGAATCTCTGCTTCTCAACTTGCGCCAGGCGTAGAAGCTTGAGGACTTGGTCGATAGGAGGAAGGGACCTCCCCTCCAATTCCGGATATTGGACCTTGAACGGTGAAGGTGAATTGCCGTCGGAAGGCGGACTGCTCTCTTCACTGTCGGTAGTCTCGTCGATCATGTGTGTGGTGGTAGTGAACGTTGGGTCGCCCATAGTCAACTCAAGATTTGACGCGGCGTCTCTCAGTGCATGCGTGACCTTGTGAACGTGTGCTTTGAATGATGAGTCGCCTCGATAGCCCTCCGACATGATAGCAATATTTGATGGGTTGCTGCTGATGTATGATGCTGGGGAATCCTTGGGCGAAGGTCCTGACCCTTTCTCGTTGATCTCAAGGAGCTTCTGAACAGCTTGTGAAACCTCACGGAGGGATTGATCGACATTTTCCATGGCCTCATCGTATCGAGGGGAGATGAGAACCCGCTGCCGCCTCTCAGTGGCGCGATGAGATATCCGGCAATTGAGACCGGAGGCGATGCAACTAGAGCATGGTGCCTCGCGATCGCATTTCGTCTAATATGTGGTATCAGTGTCGATGCCACGACAATGGGGCGTCATTAACTACCTTTCGATCTTTACATTGGTCGCACTTTCCCAGATTACCGGTTAGCTCCGAGTCCCGATTGAGTATGGGGTTTCCGACGCCTCACCGCAGGTCGTTTTCCGCTTGATGTCTCCATTTCTTAATAAAAGGGCGCGACCGCTTAAGAGAGCAAACATATACACAAAGTTGAAGATGATGAATGCGTGCGTCGCACGCTGTCTTTGTCAAACCTGTGTTCAGGCATATGCGCTTTATCCATCTCGAACCCAACACTGCTGCCTGTTTGCCAACAGAGGGGCACACTACGCCTTACAAGGACTTATCCGAACGGTCGGCCGTCATAAGGTCTGGATGTACTGTCCTGATGATTGCCACAAATACTGCAAGAATA
This sequence comes from Colletotrichum sp. SAR11_240, assembly GCA_025328625.1. Taxonomy (NCBI): domain Eukaryota; kingdom Fungi; phylum Ascomycota; class Sordariomycetes; order Glomerellales; family Glomerellaceae; genus Colletotrichum; species Colletotrichum sp. SAR11_240. The sequence continues at coordinate 576,423 of JAKMXA010000002.1, forward strand.
GCGACCAAAGGACTGTGATTGGACCGCATCCCTGTCGGTCTGTCAGAGATGGTGTCCAGCCTCGGTCGAGGAGAGCCGGAAGTAACACCGATTTCGAGATGAGAGGCGTCAATGAGCTTCGGTGTTGTCTTAGTGCATTACTTATTCGTGGATTCGGAGGTCATTCCAAGGCTCGTACGGCTAAACCTCAGTCTCAAAACTCAAAATCAACTACCACGAAGCTAGCAGACTAGCCTGAAGTGAATGTCGCCGTACTGACAAGGGAACTGAACTGTCCTACATAAGATTTCACTTCGCGCTGGAACCAAAACTCACATCGCGCGTCGGTGGTGCCATATTTCCCTACGTTCACTTTCAGATGCACTAAGCTCGGAGGGCCCAGGAAGTATTCGAATCTCGCCTCGAAAGCGGTGAATAAGCATGTTTCGAGGTCACCTGCACCTTCAACAAATCCTTTGATTCCATGCAGTTTGACTGGGTATCAACCCGAGCTGCAAGTTTGGTCCGATTGGGGGACTTAGCGGGATCGTCCAACAGTGTTTCCGCTCCGCCCCCCGAACCCCCGACCGGCTGGACATTGTTGAAAAGTACTATCACCAGAAAGGTAAACATGCATGCCAAGTTGCCAACTATCCAACGAGAACCACAGTGGAATCCAAACAACAAATACATGCGGTCTCCTCCATCCTTCATCGGGCGAACTTGGACGATCACCAGTACCGGAATAGGCAAATTTACTTGTTCGTCACGACTACCTTACGTCACGTCATGTGGGTTTACGGCTGATGATTCAACCATGCGCCGAATCTAGGCAACGAGGTTCCTATCCTTGATTCTGCCATGCAGTCAGCAGGTATGACGGACTAATGAGACCAGCTTATCCAAACCGCCAACGGCTCTACTGTAGTAAGACACCTTTCCTTAGGGCCCGCTTCGGACCCTCGGGCCCGGAATGCCACGCTGCGTCGGGGAGGTCAGCCCCGCAAGGCTGTTGACGACCGGTTGTTCGAGGGCGCAATTGGCTTATTCGGGGATCGTTTACAGGGGCGTGTGCCAGACTGAATGGGAAAGATGAGATTCCAACGGTCGGTATTCGTTGCGAACTTCTTGCGATTGAATTTGCGCCGCTGGACTACATGTCAAGTAAGATGGTGTCAATCCTTTGGCTCTTAAGAACACCCAGTATCCTAAGTATTGTACGCAATTGCCTTACGCTCGTGTTCGCGGACCCGAGGAACCGAGAACGTGACTTTGAACGCGGCTGATAAAACCAAGCTTGTCGTCGATCCAAGGCCAGTATTTAATATTTAAGTCGTGTAGTAGCCATACTCTTGATACGCCTTTTAATGCAGCTTCGGTAACAGCGTTCTCCTTCCAAGCTTTCATAAGATCAAACGCATTCATAATCGCCTCTCGCTTTTCAGATTACACAAATAATGCTGCATCATATTGTCAATCTAGGCATTCTTGTGGGATTAGTTGCTGCGACAAAACACACCTTGCCTGGTAACGGGACAGCGCCAGAAATCTTCAAAGGCGGAACGCCTCCAGTAAGTAAAATTCCACCACCTACGTCTCTACGTGGGCTAACTACCCCGAGTGTGACGCAATTATTGCGGCTGGTCTCAAAGACAGGCTGCTTCTTCCAGCAGATTCTGCCTATGAAGATCAAATCAACACATGGTGGGCAAAGAATGCGCGGCAACATCCCTGGTGTATCGTCCTCCCACAGAGTGCCGATGAAGTCTCTCTCGCTCTCACAGCCTTACTAGATACCGGAAATGGGGCTGGCGATTGGCACATCGCAGTCCGGAGCGGGGGCCACGGCTGGCAACTCAACAACAACATCGACAACGGCGTTACCATTGACCTCACGCACATGAACTCATCTGTCTATGACAAAGCGGCGAACGTGGCTCGTGTTGACACTGGTGGCCACTGGCGGTATGTCTACAAAGACTTGGACGATCAAGGGGTCGTGGTTGTGGGTGGCCGGGATGGCAATGTTGGCGTTGGGGGATTCCTCCTTGGTGGGGGCACCTCCTTCTTCTCTCCTGCTCGAGGATTCGGTGCCGATAACGTTGTAAACTATGAAGTTGTCCTTTCCGATGGGACAATCGTTAACGCCAATAAATCTAGCAACGCAGATCTACGGAAAGCCCTCAAGGGTGGCGGCCCCAACTTCGGCATCGTCACGCGGTTCGACCTCGAAGCGATGCCTACACGGGAGCTTCACTATGAGGTTCGCTTCTTGCCTGGAAACGCAACTGAGGCAGTCATCGATACCCTAGTCGAGTTCGCTGACTACGACATGTCCTTGGCGGACAATGCTCTCGTCACATATCTGACGTACAACAGCACGCAGAGCACGGAAATTATGATCGGTACCATCTTCGTTAACACAGCTGGCGAGGACAACGTCACAACTGCTTACGACAATCTGAGGAATATTCCTGCCCTTTTGGAAAGCAATGAAAAGAAGACCCTGGCCGAAGCAGCGGCAGGATCTCAAGTGGCCGGTGGAGTATGGTAAGTCTTGCCCATATCTTCCTTGAGTGAGCCTTGAGTGTGCCTCACGGCTGACCGTGAAATCAGGGCCTCTGGAGCCACACTTCTGTACAGAAATGATAAGTCGATACTTCAATACGCTGCTAAGATACACGAGGACTTTGTCAAGTCTCTCCAAAACTTGATTGGAGAGGATGCATTTGATACTATGATCTTTCTTCAACCAGTCACCAAGGACTACGGACGTATCGCTCAGGAAAAGGGTGGAAACATGCTTGGACTGGAGAACATGGCGGGAAACGCTATAATGTGGACAGCCGCGGTATTTGTCAAAACAGGTGAGGCAGATTTCGCTATTGCCGAGCAACGCCTGAACGAAATGTCAAGCTTTATGAACGACTTCGCAGAGTCTGTTGGTGGAGCTGAAGACTTGGTTTACCTCAACTACGCCAGTTCACGTCAGGACTCGCTAGGAAGCTACGGCGCCAAAAGCCTCGAGTACATGCGCAAGGTTGCGGAGAAATATGACCCAGAAGGCATTTTCCAGACGCGTGTTCCTGGAGGGTTCAAGCTTTCAAGGGCAGCTTGAGCGGCATGCCAGAAAACTACTAGCTTCCTCGTAATAAGGTACTGTGGCATTTACCTCTTTGTATCCGAGAGGACTGTGATATCACATTCAAGCGCGGATCATCGCGGTATCTTAACTGGGCAAAAGTATGTAATCAAAGCCAGCCAATCCAAGAAACGGTCCGGCGCATAGATATTGAAGGATATAACAACGACAATGGACCTGAACGGAGCAATGCTGCTGCTACCGGCTTCACCAAAGTCTTGTAAGGTCGCAAGCTCAGTGATGTTATGAACAGTGCTAAACTTGCACACAAGCCTCCGGGGCCATTAAACCTGAGGAGTATAGTCGTTGACGATGCCGAAGATAAACTCCTCGTAGTGACCACGGCCCTCAAAGGTCTCTTGGCCAACAATGCCGCCCTTGATAAGACCATTAGCACGCTGGTAAGCGCCCTTCTCATCCCTGACGATGAGCTCAGTGGTGATGTCCAGCGCCAAGGCTTCGCCGGTGGGCAGTGTGTAGTTGACCGTGATGCCCTCGGTCTCGAGCAGACCAGTAACAGGAGGCCAAGCAGCCTTGTCTCCCTTCTGACGGACGACCATGCTGTCAAGGCTGCAGCTGACCAAGAGCACCTCGCCATCCTTGACAACGTAAGAGCGGCGGCTCTCGTTGCCGTTGTAATCGAGGAGGTTGTACCAGACGACTGAGTAAGGTCCAAAGCGGCCGTGACCCCAGTCCCAGTAGCGGGGGCCGTCGATGATGGACTGGTTGCCCCAGTTCTTGTCATGGTATCCTACTCCATCGGTGAAGCTGATAGCGGTGTCCTTGACTGTGAGGTCGACGGTTGTGTCGGCGTCGGGAAGTGCGTTGGCCCAGTAAAGTCCAGGGAGGAGGTTCTGGTTGGCACCAATAGCGCCGTTCAGGTCGCAGGGGTAGTGGGCGGGTGCCGTCTAGTTCCTTCTCGTCAGTAATCTGAACTGCAAAGCCAAACGGGTATGAATGCGCGAAAGACTCACAGATTTGAAGGTAATGTTACCCTTGATATCCATGACGGAAGAGTCAATGTTGATGTGGTATTCAACATCAGGCTTGTCCAAGGCGGAACCATCAAAGTTGCCAACTCCCTTCCAGTCACCAGTGATACCCTTAGGTCCATTGGTGAGGGTAACGCCCGAGTCAGCCAAAGCTTCATAGTAGAAGTCCGTGCCGTTGGCATAGACACCGGAAACTTGAATAGCGAGAGGGTGAGGGTATTGCTGGAATTCGCCAGTGTTGAAGAAGACAATGTTGAGAGTCTGGTTGGTGGCCTTGGAGAAGACATCGAAATACCAAAAGTCAGCAGACTTTCGCGCAGCCGGCGTCAGCATCTTGAAGCCATCGAGGTTGCCAGCGACAGAGAGGTGCTCGACGGAGACCGTGCCATTGTAATACTGAGGGGCGAGCTCGAGGGTTCGAGTAGTGTCGTTGATGGCAGCTCCAAGAGAGCAGCCGATCATGGCGGACGCCGCAAGAAGTTTGTTGATGCCCATGATGTTGGAAGAATTATGATGTAGAGAGCGAAATACTAAAGAGTGAATAATTGAACGAGTGTCTGATGGTAGAGACAGATGGTGCTGTGACTTAAAGAAAAGAGGGAAGAATCGAACCCCGTTGTAATGATGCTCCCTATTTATATTGACATTGTAGAAGATGCCAAGTCTGATTGCGCATCTCCATCTTTTCTCAAGAGTCTTGAGCTATACGAAAACGCGGCAACCAGCAGAGCCAGCTAGTTTGTCTCATTGGCTCCATGTTAATGATTCTCCTTACCGCGGATTGGATCTGTGGGGTCGATGGTATGGACTCAAGGCAGTGTTCCGCGTGTTTACGACGGGATCTCCGCGATCTAAACGTCTTCCATAATCTCCGGCGCTATGCATCGCTGTTGACTTGAGCCATAGTAAAGAATTTGATAATGGCTGATGGGCGCAGCGGCCAATACTCGGGTTTCGCGTTCATGAGTCCCGCGTATTCGTATAACTGGCCAGTGCGCTATCCGAACACTAGCCACATGTGCCACACAGCATGAAAGGGGGGCGGGGGGCGGGGGCCGGGGGCGGGGTGGGGGTGGGGTGGAACGGGGGGGGGGGGGGGG